>OY744542.1:3952073-4014573 GCA_963556195.1 Sepiola atlantica
ACAGACCGTTTCGCTGTATCACAGCTCTTCAGTGCGGCTAGACCAGTTAGTGCCCCAAGCCGGGATTGACACTCAACCGTCGAGCTGACAGTCGGCGCTCCTACCTCTGCGTTATCATACGACACTGACTGAATGTAAGTGATATCTCAATGTAAACATTTTCAAGTGTTGGGAGCTCGAATTAAATTTCCCTAATGAGCTATGCCTTAAAGCTAATGGCAGTTGGCGATATCCTTACAAATAAGCTCTACCCAAAGGGATATATATATATATATATATATATATATATATATATATATATATATATTATAATGTATATATATATTTCGGCAGCAAGTCATTTATAATATATGCGTACATATGTGTGTATATATATATCTATATATATCTTTATTCGTTTATTTATTATTTATTTATTTTATTTACTTATATTTGGCCAGTATGGTCAGGGTTGGTTTAAACCAAAAGTGCCTATCAACCTAAGTGGTCTATGAGGCATCTATCTCCTCAACCGAAACCCCATCCCAGACTAACTATTATATTGGTCTGGCAGGTAAAAATTTCAAGGAAAGATTCTACAACCATAAACTCTCCAACAACCCTGACCATCCTAGCCAAACTGAACTATCACTACACTACCACAAAATAAAAACAAAAAAGGAAACTTCCATAATAAAGTGGAAGATCATAAAAAAATCTAGCACCTGCAAATCAATGAACTCACCATGTAGATTATGTTTGAATGAAAAACTAGAAATTATCCGTTTTAAAGACAGAAATAAACTCCTGAATAGAAAACAAGAGACGTCTATCAACTGTAAACATAGTAGACTCTACCTCCTTAGCAACCCACATACCCCACCTTAACCCACACCAACTCCCCACATATTTAAAACGAAAAAATTTAGAAATGAATAATTACATTAACCCCCCCCCATTATACACTACTTCAAAACACATTACAACCCCCTACCCACCCACCCGAATTTACAACCCAACCCCATCTCCAACAAGTCTCGATGAATCTATAGATATATAACCACCCCACTAAACCATCAAATTACTAAGTATTACCTATAATTCTCAGCCTCAAAAGCCTCTCAGTCATACTACCAATTCAACCATAATCATCTCCCACCTAAACCAATAACTGTGATAGCTATTAACTCTGATACTACTTAGATTAATCTAATCTCAATTACTTAATCATTCGATTACTATCTTGAACACTTAATTATTGACTGGTGCCTAGTCTTGATTATTGGTAGTAGAACTATAAAAGCTTACCATCACTTGCAGACTTATTTCGCTTAATGACTTCACAAATAACAAGATTATAATAATTACCATTATTATTACTACTACTATCATTGTTATTATTATTGTTATTATTATTATTATTATTATTATTATTATTATTATTGATACTATTGTCACTGCGACTATTGTAGGTACTATTGACTTTATTATTATTGTTATTATAATTGTTTTATTAATACTAAAGATAGTAACACCATCAAACTTCCTTTATATAGTAATTCCACTAGTATGAAGTTGAGTATGATATAATTACAATTAAACAATTATTATCACAACAAAATTCACTACTGGTACTGAGCTCATTGTAAAATCCATAAATAATTACATTGAGATAGAATGAAAAAGTAGCAATTAATACCCTAAATTAAAATTATCAAAAATATTTTTATCTACACGATAATCACCTATTACAACAGAAATGACAGTTATAATTTTATAATTTTATTCTCATTATAAAATTAAACCCACCCGGCCCTCTGCCCCGGTTGAAATTGAGGTCACGATGGCCCAGACACTAGATATCACCCCACCCAACTTTCTAAAATATCACCTGTTGGAGTCTCCCCCCGCCCTTCATGTCCTCGTTATAGGCTAAGCGCCATCTTCGTCACCCCTCCCTTTCATGCATCTTCAATTTCCGGTTGAGGTTGAATTTAAGATTCTAGGCAGTGATTCTATTTAAAGCTTGATGAGTTGGCTTTCATTATAAATGCTAACGAAACAACATATATATTGTCGCAATTAATGGAATAAAATCACCAACAAAAAAGTATATTTTACTCTGAATTTTCATTGAGCACTCTCATAAACCCGGTTTCAACTTCCTTCGGATTTATACCCTCTGGATATTTGTAACAAGTTAATTATATATATATATATAATTTGCATATCTTTTTCACGGAACTTTTCTTTTCATTCACTACGTTTTTTTAACAAAAATTCTTTTAATAATATTTTTCATATTTTTCAAATATTTGAACTTTGTTTTTATCGAAAGCCAACTTATCCATCTGTATTTCTCCTCTGATGATAAGATTTCGATCTTTGAAAAGCCGTGGCTTAAGGAAAGAATAATAAACACTAGTTTATTACTGAATACACCTTGCAATGAACAATTGAAATTTGAAATGAATTTGAACAATCGTCGCATATTTATCACTCTTATTTCTTCTATCTCTCTCTCTCTCTCTCTCTCTCTCTCTCTATATATATATATATATATATATATATATATATATATATATATATATATGAATAAATGGCGATATTTTTTCTCAACTGTCCTAAGTATAAAAACAGCTTATGATTACTTAATTCGATGATACAACATATGATTTTAAAATACTGTATAAATAGTAATCCTTAAAGACCAACAGTTTTGGTATTACTTATTTGCATTTTTTAAAACATTTTCTAATAAATTAATATTCTGTAATATACATTTGTAATCGGTAGTGTCATATTTCTAATATATTTCTAATATATATATATATATATATATATATATATATATATATATATATATATATATATATATGTGCCATAGTTTCGTCGCTAGTTTATTTTAACCTTACGTGGAAAATACCGTTTTAACATTATTTTTATACACCTACATCCGATTTTGCAACACTATTAATAAATGCACAAAAAACAATAAGAGTAATGGACATTATTTCTGGAGTTTTTATTATTAGAATTCAACTTAACTAAATTCTGTTATTTAAATATCTCTGGTGCTTTTGTCAAAAAATTGTTTGTTTTTCTTGCATGAGCAGGCATTTTTTTTTTTAAGACTCTGAATTTTTTTCTTGTAGAAACATTATTGTTATATTATTTTACAGATTAATATGTTAGCTTAACCTTTCGTTGTATGCCCAAGCAATTTCTATGATATTTGTCGCATATAAGTAGGACTATCAAAATAAATTGTAAAATTTGACAAATTTGCATATTTTGATGGCGGCCATCTTGAATTCATAATTTATAATGAGGTTAACCATCCGCTCATGGAAAATTGTCATTTTCTCATGCACATATGAGAAAATTATTGTTATATTATTTTAAAGATTAATATGTTAGCTTAACCTTTCGTTGTATGCCCAAACAATTTCTATGACATTTGTCGCATATAAGTAGGACTATCAAAATAAATTGTAACATTTGACAAATGTGCATATTTTGATGGCGGCCATCTTGAATTTATAATTTATAATGAGGTTGACCATCCGCTCATGGAAAATTGTCATTTTCTCATGCACATATGAGAAAATTATTGTTATATTATTTTAAAAATGAATATGTTAGCTTAACCTTTCGTTGTATGCCCAAACAATTTCTATGACATTTGTCGCATATAAGTAGGACTATCAAAGTAAATTGCAAAATTTAACAAATTTGCATATTTTGATGGCGGCCATCTTGAATTTATAATTTATAATGAGGTTGACCATCCGCTCATGGAAAATTGTCATTTTCTCATGCACATATGAGTCAATTGCTGAATTGATTGTTTATATTTGTGCTATTGTGTCTTAGATTACAAATCAAACGGGTTTTGCATGTAGTATCGTCTGCTATTAGAGGTGGTAGACTTGTTGCAATTGTGTGACAGCCGCGCTGAAAAGGTTTTCATATATTATGAAAATTACATTTTGGTTTGGATTACCTAAAATAAATTATTTGGTAATATGACGTCAGAGGGAAACACGCCCTGAAACCTGAACCGTTACCTTAGAGACGGGAATGATTCTATAAAAATAATGACAGTCTCGTTGAACTTCTTGTTCTTTTCTTACCTTTCTCTTCTTCTCCCCCTCTCCATCCTCCTTATCTCTCCTGACCCCAACCCATCTTCCTTGCCCACTCTTTATCTTCTCCTTCTTCTTCAGTACTCTCCGTGCCCTTCCAGTAGAGGTCTGGATTTTTCTCTCTAATCTAGGTTTTCCCCTCCTCCCATTTGGTATTCGAGTTTCATATTAATTCTTGTTGACAGGATATGTCACCCGATCATATTCGATCATCAGGCCGAAATTATTAGCATTATACAACTATAGGATCCACACAATACAGAAAGGATATGCTCAGATGGGCAAGTCCATTCTCTAGATTCTGATAGGCTGCCAGCTCATGGATGGATAATCTAGTGTGAAGCTCTTATGCCGGTAAGTGCCAATTTGATCTATAATTTCCATTTGAAATTTGGTTTATTAACATTTGGTATTCGAGTTGCATATCAGGCCGAAATAATTAGCGTACCAGATCTATAGCGAATAAAACAAGTTTTGCAGAAGATACGCATTAAGTATTGTCTATTATTAGTGGTGGTAGATGTGCTGCAATTTTGCGACAAGTTAGGTTAGGGTTAGGGTTGGGGTTGGGGTTGCTTTTAGGGTTATGGGATTAGAATTATGGGTTTATGGTTATGGGTTATGGGTTTAGGGTTAATTATTGTAGCATAGTAAAACGTACGTGCGTATGAGTCAGTATGGTACAACATTGTTGGCGGGCTTGATTCTGTTGTTGGTATTCTTGTAGGAGGGGTCACGTGAAGGTTGCCAACATAAATGAAAGTGGTACTATGGAATGGACTGGATTCGAACTTGGCACACACAGGTCATTAATCCGTGTCTTTATCCACTTCACTACCGTAACATCCCTTTCTATACTTAAAACGATAATTTAAAGAAGATTTTGTATTCATATACGTCAACAAATCAGAAATAAATAGAGAAAAAGATATAAACATGTATATATTTTTCATATTACTTATCTATATCTCTCTCTCTCTCTATATATATATATATATATATATATATATATATATATATATATATATTTGTTTTTATCTACAGACGTATACGTTTCATCCTTACGAGAATCGTCAGTGTATAGCTGATTATTAATACCGGTTGTGGGACTCGAACCCCGGAACACGAGGCATATATATATACCTCAAATTCCGACGCTTTAGTCCTCTCGGCAACTATCAACAACCCGATGAATCAGCGAGAGATTAAACTTACTAAACCTATTAAAGGCAGCCGTCAACAGAGTGTTCAACTGCTGATAGAACGTGCATTTTAATATAGGATGATTGCTGTGTTAGTACTACTCACTACATTGACCAGCGTACATTTGGGGACGATAAATTATGATAGATATTTGTTTTTAAAAAAAATTGAATATATATATATATAGGTTGATTTTGTTCAAACGGTGCGACCATCTGAGATTATCATTTCTACACTGATGAGAGCGATATATATATATATATATATATATATATATATATATATATATATACATATATTAATTATATATATGTATGAGAGAGAGACATAGATAGTTCGTAGAATCTTAAGTCAGTCTTTTCTAGATATGCCGCATTTCGCATAAATAGAACTTAACTTCCCTTCTTGAATGTGATAATGTCTCGTGTCCCAGTGCTTGATTACGGAGTCTATGTTGATTCTGTAGCAGACGTTCGAACTGCGCGACCGTCTTCAATTATCAACCATGCACTAATGAGAGCGAACACTTGAAACGCTAGCGTATGTAGGTAAAAATAATTCAATATTATTTTTAATTAAGATTGGTATATATATATATATATATATATATATATATATATATATATATATATATATATATATATATATATCTTATTTCAGTAAGTCATGGTCGCCTACATCACTAAGTAAAAGTGGATTCTAACCTGGCACACGCAAGGTCGTCATTCAGTGTCTGTGTGTATCCATAGCGATTCCTCTTGCTCACGTAACGATTGACGTAAAAGACTGCCAGCTCGCTATCGTAGCATGGTATGGAATTTACTTCCATCCCCAAGATGTGTAGGGAGTCTACTTTGATGACAGAACTAGCTGTTTGT
Organism: Sepiola atlantica; assembly: GCA_963556195.1. Lineage (NCBI taxonomy): Eukaryota > Metazoa > Mollusca > Cephalopoda > Sepiida > Sepiolidae > Sepiola > Sepiola atlantica. The sequence continues at coordinate 3,958,282 of OY744542.1, forward strand.
CTCTCTGAAATAGTGATATCTCAGCGGTAGTTTCTGTGTCTTCCACTATCGCCTAGTAGCTGGAGTAACTGATAACATATGAAACTCCAACAACTTTGATGCTGAATAGCGCTTATTATTTGACTCCTTGCTAGGAGGTCAGACACAAAGTTAGGTGTGGTTTTTAGAAGCAAGAGCACACTACTTGCTGACGGCTATAGACCAATCAGCGATGACGCCAACTCGGTAATATTTTATCTGTCAGGCTGAGATATTAGACCTGTACGTTCCTAGAAGGTTCCCTTTCGCTTTGGGAATGAGTTAGTTAATTGCTAACTGTCTGAAGGACCCAGTTATCCCTGGTGTTCAGTGAGCCGCTTGTAATTGTATAACGAGTCAGTCTTTTGCAAATGTGTCATAGGTTAGCCATTCTGGCTCTATACAATTTAATTTAGTAAATATTGTTTGTAATCGTGTAACGCGCCATTGTTGGCACATGTGCCATAAGGTGACCATTCCTGGTTGATATAATGTGATGTTCTCACTCAGGTTCCTGGAACATTCGTACATTTTGCTGTTCAATAATATAACCTCCAAAATGGGTTGAATATTGCATAACCAGAAGAAATGTGTTTATATTTTTATTTAATTAGAATAAAAATTCCTTGTGGGAATAATCGTATCTTGTGAATTAGTACGTTCTTTATGTCAGTTCCAATTATTTCAAGCTTTGCTAATTGGAAGTGGACGTACGCGTGTTTTGGCTGCGTATTTCGACCGGAATCAATACACGGCTTGAAAACACGAAATCATCTTCGTAAAATAACTAAAACTGAGGTTTAATAGAAAATTCACGTAGTGTCATGTCCGCCAAATCTGAAATCGGAAATTTTGACCAGTGTTAATCAAAAAAAATTAAAATCACAAATATATTTTTGTCCGCTTCGCTTTTGATGAAATTTTTTTTTTTAGTTTTAATCTTCCAGAATGTAAGTCATAACTATGATCTCTAGTTTATCAGGGTTAGGGTTAGGGTTAGGGTTAAGCGATGAAAAATCTGAATTTGTAATATATTAAAATTTTGTTAATTTAAAAACTTCCATTTCTAAAAACAGTTTGAAATTATTATTTGTGAATAAGTTATTGTTTACGTGGTTATAGAATTATACTTAATTATACTTAATTATACTTAATTATACTTAATTAAATATTAAATTAGAATTATACTTAATTATACTTAATTATACTTAATTATACTTAATTAAATATTAAATTAGAATTATACTTAATTATACTTAATTATACTTAATTATACTAAATTAAATATTAAATTAGAATTATACTTAATTATTCTTAATTATACTTAATTATATTTAATTAAATATTCAATTAGATATATACTTAATTATACTTAATTATACTTAATTAAATACTAAATTAGAATTATACTTAATTATACTTAATTATACTTAATTAAATATTAAATTAGAATTATACTTAATTATTCTTAATTATACTTAATTATATTTAATTAAATATTCAATTAGAATTATACTTAATTATACTTAATTATACTTAATTATACTTAATTAAATACTAAATTAGAATTATACTTAATTATACTTAATTATACTTAATTATACTTAATTAAATATTAAATTAGAATTATACTTAATTATACTTAATTATACTTAATTATACTTAATTAAATATTAAATTAGAATCATACTTAACTATACTTAATTCATAATTAAAAACGATTTTAAAAATATTTTCAAAATAAAAAAAAATCTAATTATAAAAAAAGTTTGATCGTATTATTTATTAATAATTAAACAAATTGTTGAAAATAAATTATTTAAACAACAACAAAAAACTGGCAAAATTGTAATGGGTGAATATTTATTTTTGTTTAGGTGGTGGATTTTAACACCGGTCGAAATTTCTGATTTGAGATTTAGCGACTATGACACAGTGGGAATTTTCTATTTAGCTAAAACTGTCAGTTTCAGTGTTTCCGAACCATTATTCAGTTACGAAACAACTTTTACTCTCCGGAGGAATTCGTGTCAACTGTCAACTTGAATTCGGAGAGATACGTTGATTAGGATAAAGTTGGTCGTATCCATTTTGACGCGCAAATAACAAATCATAAGTATGGAACTTTCGTTGTTTGAATAGGAAGTAGGTTTGTCTACTGGGAGATAACGCTGTTTTGTTGTATAATATCATAGAGCGATATCAAACCCGTATATATAAAAAGTAGTTTTAAACGGTATTTTTTCATATGAGGTTAAACTAAAGAGACGAATAGAAAATTCCGGTAAAAGATTAGAAAGCGGGCTCCCTTTACCGTACTAGAAAACTTCTCACATCTGCCAGTATCCTATATCTCTACAAAGCCACAATCTGCCCATGCATAAAGTATTGTTGCCACATTTGGGTTGGGTCACCATCCACTAGTCTCTCCCTCTTAGACAAGGTCCAAAAAAGAGTCGCTTACCTAATAGGTCCCTCACTATCCACCAAGCTCCAGCCCCTGTCCCATTGCCGCAATGTTGCATCCTTGTGCTTGTTTTACAAGTACTTTAATGGAATGTGCTCCGATAAACTTGATGATATGGTGCCCCCTCGACATAAACACTCTCAACCAACCCGACAGTCAGCTAAATCGCATCCATTCACTGTGGAGGTCGCCATGTGCCGGAGAGCCTTCTACGTCAGTAGCTTCTTTCATTGTGCTGCCGGCATGTTGAACTCCATCCTTGTTCCTTGTTTCCCCGACTGTACCGACATGCAGAAATTTAATACTAATGTGAACAGCTCCAAATTTTAGGATGACCCCCTCAAAACTTTCACCTTAATTCTCACTGGCTCCTTACGTCTACAGTGGCAGCTTGTCTTGTTTGGGGTGAACTCTGCAATAACATTTTTAAAAAACACCTATCCTGGACTTATACTTAACGACCCCGTAATAAACTGAGGAGGTCATGCATACAATGATTGTATTCTGACAACGGAATACATACTACACTCATGGCCTCCGTTCTGTCTTTAGAGACAATGGATAGCCCATGTAAGGGTGGTTGTGCGAAATCCCCATGCGCGCATCTCCTAAATCGGCACTGCTTGATTACAGTGTCAAGTCTAAGTCAAGGACAACAAGAAACAATGCTGATATAAAAGAAAAGCAAATACATTCCCAAATAGTCACCCATTTTCGTAATTATCAGGCTGAACGTCGCTCAACTTCGGTGATCTCACGTGAACCGGTACGTCGATGGCATTAATCCGTATACATTTCACTAACTATACTCAAAAATAAAATATAACATCAATTTTCTCTTTTAGAAATCTTTAATAATAGGAACTAAAAAAAGATAAAAAATAAGTTGTGTCAATATATTACGTCACATATAGGAATTCGCCAATAACACATAGCATATAAGCTGATAAAATCTTTCTCATTTTTTTCTGGGCGTGTGAGAGAGGAGTTGGTGTTTTGATGTGATTAGCCGCCGTTCGGATGACCTGCTACATGTCATAAATTATTTGGTTTTATGTATTATCTAGAGTGAATCTGCTAAACCAAGTCGCCATTTTGTTGTGTTGATCCTAGTCGTGTTTCTGGCTTGGGACGAATGGATGAATACGACTAATTTTGAATACCGATGATATGAAAGTTTACTACTGAAATTCCATAGTTTTATTCGAGAGTTACATTATTTGATTCGATATTTAAGATTGTCGCCATCGCAGAGATATTCCTAACCGCGACATTTAGTGAGGAAATGGAGTAAAATATTTTCTTATTGTAAAAAAATACTTATGTTCTGAGGAAAGAAATACAAAATGGTCAGGCAAAATCAAATATCGATCTGTCAAATGCAATGCTATTCTGGTCGAACCTAAGTCGAAAAAATAAAAAAATGTCTGCTACTACATTTTATATGGAATAGAAGAATATTATTTAGTTTTCACTAATATTTTACAATATTAGCTGTTATATACATTATATTATATATATATATTTGATACTTATTTTTATAATATATATATATATATATATATATATATATATATATATATATATGTAAAAATAAAAATGGAATAAAGGATAAGCAAATCAACAACTACCAAAAATAAACTCAAAAACACATATTGAATAGTTCTACCAAAATATTTCAAATGTTAAAATACAATCATCATCAGTTGGTAGCACAACTTTAGTTAAAAACAGAAAAGTTTTCAAATCTATACAAAGAACGCAATTTGGAAACAAATAGGCACGTGTAATAAACAGTAGAAAGGGAGAAAGAAAGAAAGAAATGTTAAAAAAGAAAAAGAAAGAAAGAACAAAATTAACAGTTGGCATATAAACGCCGATCGGAAACGCCGTAAGTTAATAAATTAGTAGTAATTTAAAATGACAGCAAGGAATTAAACCCATAAGGAGGAGGAGGAGGAGGAGGAGGAGGAAGACGGACTCAAAGTAGTATAAGTTATCCGTTATCATATTGGGGTAGGTTCATTTCGATTAGAATCGATCTGGCAGAAGATGTAGAAATATTATAGAATCCTGGTCTTTGAATAATTGTGTTATTATGACGTAGGATTAAACACGATTCTATGAGACGACGCAGTTTAGTGTCTTGGATATGTTTTATTAAAATCGCCCTCTGTGTATTGAAGTGATGACCAAAAGAAATCATGTGGGTACATAACTCTGTATATGTGTCGGCCTGATCTTTGTGTCTTATTTTCACCCAAACCACTGGACAGAATTGCGTGAAAATTGGCATGTGGTCTACTGACTCTCAGTGAAAGTCATAGGCTATATAAGAAATATATCACTTCAACTCTGGGGGTCCCCCGGAGGAAACCCCCACTGAAAACTGTTTTCCCTTTGATTCAAATGAAACTAAACCATAGGCAAATTACCAAATTGATGTCTATTTCAAAAATTTCAGCAAATTTTGATATTAAGATGGTTGCCACGGACACAACTCTTCCACTGAAAACTGTTTTCCCTTTGCTTTAAATACATACATACATACATACATATATATATATATATATATATATATATATATATATATATATATAAAGTGGTGTACTAAAAGCGAACTCTTAGGAAAGGTAAAACCTATTGTGAAAAGTATACAGCTCAATATCCAGGATAGAGCAGGTAGATATGAAGAAGAAAAAATGCCTTTTTGCGAAATATACCTTGCTCTGAGCAATTGAATTGAAATTTTATTTGGCTTTTGTTTCTCTAATTCCTTTCCATTCTTCTTCATATTATTATATATATATATATATATATATATATATATATATATATATATATATATATATATGCATGTTTGGTTAAACAGTAGCGAAAGCTTCTGTTTATTTATTTTTTGATTCGTTTTTTCGATTCGTCGCACGACCGATTTGGTATTGTCGTCCATGTTGTATAAAAAATCGCCATATTTTCGCGAATGTTTTCGACCGACGTCGGTCATCTTCAGGCGGATGAATGAGTATTACCTATGATTAAAATTGTAAAAAAATCTGTATTTTAATCAAGTGCTTCCGCCCACGTTTTACGCTTTTTGCATGAAACTAAATTGAACTAAATATATCCCACATTAGGACACGTTACGCCTAGCAGATGTTTCAAAATTAATAATAGTCGGTTAACTAATTCACGAGTGAATGCCGTACATACAAATGATTAATATATAAATATACCTAACTTTATATAGGATAGCAGTGTGTATCATGGAAATCATCCAATGTGTTTGAATATTGTATAATGTCAGTAAGCGGACGATGGACAAAATAGGCTATTCGGAGTGTGTTGAAAAATAGAATCCCTTAATGTAACAAGGTAAAAAGCTTCCAGGTTCCGGTCAGAAATATCGCTAGGTAAACAATGAAGAAAGAAATAGAAGGAATGTTTGTTTACGTCAATCGTTACGTGAGCAAGAGGAATCTATATGGATACATACATACATAGAAAGGAGTGGCGAGAACAGCTAAGTCAAAAGACAGAGCGATGGACCAACAGACGAATAAAATCTTCGCAGTATAACACTAGTATACTTCCATGAGAAGATGTGTTTCAAGAACTAACCGTATGTGGAGCACATTACCACATGTCTGCTTCTCAAATGACTGCAACATGTGCGTTTTCACGTCCAATGTTTACAAATTCTTGTTGAGCCGTAATCTTCAAGATTCAAATTCCTCCAACTTTTAGGCATCGTTATCAATCCTCGCGTTGTTTTCTCACCATCCACCCGATAGACTCATTAATCATTATCCTTGCGTGGCATCGGGCCTTAATAAAACATAGTACATAAAACAAATATTTATCTGATGTCGCTTTGTTTTTTTTTCTCAGTTTTATTTCCTCTTCAAGAATTTAACAAGTCATGGTTTCTGTCTGTGTGTCCCCAAGCCAATCGACTATCCCTGATAGATTGGCTCGGATTAGATCGCATATACTGACAATTTCATATGTCGATTTAATTGAAACAACCCATATATATATATATATATATATATATATATATATATATATATATATATATATATATATAATTATTTATGCATGTGTACATATTAATTATTTATTAATGTTATGTGTATTATATATGTAATATCGCTTATATATATATATATATATATATATATATATATATATATATATATATATATATATATATATATATATATATATATATATATAATTGATTTTATGACGGCTTATCAAAGCATTCTTTTCAGGACACCAATGATCACGATTAAATATATTTTTTCTTACAAAAAGTAAATGTTTTTCCTACACGTGTTTCACTACCAAGCAGTTACTTGCTTAACAGATCATCAGGGAAATTAAATGTCTGGTTGTGAAACACGTGTAGGAAAAAACATTTAATTTGAATACATAATATTTGTAAGAAAAATATCTTTAATCGTGATCATTGGTGTCCTGAAAGGAATGCTTTGGTAAGCCTTCATAAAATCACATATAAATGCTCTGTAATCGAGTATCATCGAGCTTGTTTTTATTGGAACAACCCCGGTCTTCACTGAATGATCCATTTTATAAGTGAAAAATCTAAATCTCTCTCTCTCTCTATATATATATATATATATATATATATATATATATATATATATATATCATACACAATTTTTTAGAGGCTACACAAATGCAATTGCGTTTAGATCTCAGTTGGAATCAAAATGCGAATGTATTAATGAAGTAAGTCAAAATATTATTATCATTATTATTATTATTAGTAGTAGTAGTAGTAGTAGTAGTAGTAGTAGTAGTAGTAGTAGTAGTAAGTTCTACCTTGTTTTGAGCCCTTTTCAAATAAACACTTGAACAACAATAATACGGAAGATTAAAAATGACTCAAACGTTTATTTTAACTTTAAATCGATAATTGTCGTCAGATTATGATACCTAAATAGGGTGATACGTATTTATTTTCTGTCGATTATAAATGAATACCAATTAAACCATGAGAAAATGTTATTGCATATAAGTTTGTTGAGTACCAAAAGCTGTTCGTTGGGAGACATATCAAAGTCTCAGCGGAAACAATGCTGAAAACAGGTCACATCTCTGAGATTTCTATCAAGATATCCTACAGTTTCCAAATCATATTTTCTGCCATTCCAAAAGGACCCTAGCAGGCCTCCGTCGGTCAGGGTCAAACGTGGGTGATACCGTCACGCATTCAGAGCTATCCGTGGGATATTCAATATTGCACGTATCAAGATATCTTACAGTTTCCAAATCATATTTGCTGCCATTCCAAAAGAACCCGTTCTTATTCTCTTCATGGTGCTGTTATTCTAAAAGATAAAACCAAGGCGATACCTAGCATAGCCTAGCAGGTATCCGTCGGTCAAGCTCGAACCTGGGTGATGCATCCTTAGGCTAGCTGTCTGGAGTGTTCTCTCGAGGTTGTAGACAGTTGGTTGTAGGTTTAGAGTTGTTGGATGCTAGCCTAGGCGGTGTTATATGGAAGACAGGTTGTTGCCAATGTAGCACATACCGTTCTCCACGCTGATGAATCCAAAGTAACAGCAAGTCTTTTACAGTTTGCCACCAAACGTTGTTACAGTTTGGCTGGTAGAACGAAGTTGTAGAAAATGTCGAACTGTTTACTCCTGAAGCCTTTCCTAAGACCGCAGAGTTTTGAAATCAGGGTTTCACTATCCTTTAGGTGGACTGTCTTCCAAGGCTAACGTGCTCCACCTACCCGATATAACTATAGTTATATTCGTTTGTATTTGTTTAAAAAAAAGATTTAATTTATTAAAACATATGGGAACAATGTACTTAAAATACGATTATATTATTAAATTGAAAGTTATTGAACGCATCCTTAGATATTTAGGGAATTGCAAATAGACAAACAAATGACTTCGGAGACCACGTTTTGAGATGTAATATTTTATTATAAATCATTTAAATTACGTTTTTTTTACTTCGACTTCAAGTAAAAACAAACATTTAAATGATTTACAATGAAATATTGCATTTGAAAACGTGGATTCGAAGGCATTTGTTTGTCTAATCCCCTAAACGATTATATAAAATGGTTAATGAACGTAAAAAAAGAGAATGGTAATTCAAACTATAATGAAAGGAAGTAAACAAATACAATGTTATTTGCACTTGTTTACGGGGTTATATTTATTATCTCCTCCTCCTTGGTGTTTCTGCTCGTTCTTAATATAGGGCTTTTGTTTCATTTTTTCATTTTGTCTAACAGTTCAATAGTCGATAGAATCATCGATTTATTTCATTGCTGTTAAACGCTATCGAATCCGGAAGTTAAACGAATATAAGAACAAGTAGACGGAACATACACGAATTGAAAACAGACAAAACGTGACTCCGAGGTAAACTTCAAAATTCTACAACCCTGTTTTCGTGCAACGAACAACACAGAGAAAAACTATCAGATTTACTCAGGCAATACACCAGAGTATACATGACCCTAACCCTAACAGTGCTCACGTTTTACTGACCCATCCCCACCCTCAAACTGTCTCTTATTTATGCAGTCTAACTCCTAATGCTACTTCTACCCCTAACCCTAACCCTAATCCTGACCCTAACCCTAACCCTAACCCTAACCCTAACTCTGACCCTAACCCTAACCCTAACCCTAACTCTACCCTACCCCTACCCCTAATCCTGACCCTGACCCTGACCCTGACCCTAACCCTAACCCTAACCCTAACCCTAACCCTAACCCTAACCCTACCCCTAACCCTAACCCTAACCCTAACTCTGACCCTAACCCTAACCCTAACCCTGACCCTAACCCTACCCGTAACCCTAACCCTAATTCTAACCCTAACCCTAACCCCACCCTAACCCTAACCCTAACTCTTACCCCTCAGACTCACACTCACCCTACTACTTGCTCCATGCGCCACATTTATAAAAGTGTTACAAAAAGTCTGAATAGCCAACTATTTAAAAACTAATAGCCACTGCGTCTCGAGGAGGTTAAAAGATGTGTGTCTTAGAGCGAAATAGGTCGATACAGGATTATCAAACAAAACATCTTAACCACTGTCCATGTATATAGCAATAATGATGTTTTTAGAGAGAGTAGAGGAATTTGAAAGAAACCAGCTTAATGATGTTATATATATATATATATATATATATATATATATTTATATGGATATGAAGACCTAGCTCAGAAATTCTAAGAGTTTATGAACGTGCAAGCAGAAAAGAACTACAATATAATATATATATATATATATATATATATATATATATATATATATATAATGTAAAGTGAAAAAAAGCAAGCCAAAATCTGGTTGAGTATCAAGCTCAGTGCTGTTACCTGAGCGCAGGACCAAGGTCCGGGCTGAGAGAAGTCGGTGGCAGAGAGTGACTACTACTTCTTCTCATCAACCCATCATGTCAACCCAATATTTCTCATCAACCCATCTTGTCAACCCAATATTTCTATGTACTTGCATGATTCCTTTTTCATTTCCCATATATATATATATATATATATATATATATATATATATATATATATATATATATATATATATATGAAGAAGAATGGAAAGGAATTAGAGAAGCAAAAGCCAAATCAAAATTCAATTCAATTGCTCAGAGCAAGGTATATTCCGCAAAAAGGGCAATTTATTCAAGTTAAATTTTCATTAAGCCAGGCTTTTCAAAGATCAAAATCTTATCATAAGAGGAAGTCGTTGGGATATTTAATATATAAGGCAAAGGCCAAGATTTAAAATTTGAAAAAATAAAATAAAAGTTGTAGGGAAAGAAACACAGGGCAAAATTCTGCCCGAATGCAAGCAAATGTCCGATTGCTAAAAAGTCCGGTGTTGAAAAGTCCAGCAGAGAGAATGAGATGTATACTCTTCACAATAGGTTTTACTTTTCCTAAAAGTTCGCTTTAAGGTAAAAAGAATTACCTTTTTTAAGCATATAAAGATGCGATATCATTTTTTAAAGAAAATAAATCGAAACCGATTTTTTTTTCTTCTTTTTCCTTGCACAAACCTTCATTCTTTTATTGGTTTATAATGATACAAATAATTTCACCAGACACACTGATGAAGCCAGGTTTTCTACTGGCGAAATTATTTGTATCATTATAAACCAATAAAAGAATGAAGGTTTGTGCAAGGAAAAAGAAGAAAAAAAAAATCTGTTTCGATTTATTTTCTTTAAAAAATGATATCGCATCTTTATATGCTTAAAAAAGGTAATTCTTTTTACCTTATTCTTTAATAAATGTCAAATAGATGCTTAAAAAAAAAAAATGAACTTTAAACTTTATATATATATATATATATATATATATATATATATGCGAGATATTATAAAAATATATATTTATGTGCGCTTTTCGTCCATTAAATGTGATCTTTCCCGCCATCAATCATTTTCTAATAGTAATCACTCAAAAGCACTATTCGCCATTGGTCCTTTTCAGCTGAGGTTATTATGATAATCCAGTCGCCACCGCCGGATTATCAGTTGAACAAAAACGTTAATCATATTTTGCTGCCATTTCCATTCCTCTTAACGAAGTATTAAATTGCATCAAAAACCCATTAATTGATGAAAATACATTTCTACGCCATCACATCCGGGTGTGTTGATAATTACAAATAGAATTATCGCTTGTATTTCTTCCGGTATGAGAGAGGCCCACTCGTTCAGATAATCAGATTAATCAAATTATGTTTATCAAATAAAGAATTCAAGACAGAAAAGAAAAAGCTTTGCTGTTTTTGACTGTCATCATTTGGTGTTAGATCTTGCCTTAATGGATAATGTCTCAGACTATGCAATTTGCGACGTGATTTTCTAATCGCACTTGAAAGCTAATGTCATTTTCTTTCTTTCTTAGGTTACATATATGTAGAAGAATCCTTGGCTACATAAAAATGGCCGTAAAAGCAGTCTACCCAGACTACAATTCCTCTATCAACTATCGCTTGCATTTCTTCGGTGTGAGAGACGCACGGTTCTAATCGATCTGATTAACCAAAATTATTTTTATCAAATGAAGAATGAAAAATTAAAATACAAAATATTGCTTGTTTTTACAGCCTTCATCTGTTGTTAGGTATTAGCTTAATGGATAATGGCTCAGACTATGCAATTTGCGACGCAATTTTCTAATAAAAAAAAACACTTGAAAGCTAATGGCATTTATTTTCCTTCTTAGGTTACATATATGTAGAAGAATTCTTGGCTGCATAAAAATGTCCGTAAAAGCAGTCTACCCAGATTACAATTCCTCTATCAACTATCGCTCGCATTTCTTCCGGTGTGAGAGACGCACGGTTCTAATCGATTTGATTAGCCGAAATTATTTTTATCAAATAAAGAATGAAAAATTAAAATACAAAACGTTGCTTTTTTTTTACGGCCATTATCTGTTGATAGGTATTAGCTTAATGGATAATGTCTTAGACTATGTTTTGCATTTCTGCTGTGCTTAAAAAAATGACAACAAACACTGATGTATAAAAATATAATAATATATCTTTATTGTCGGTGGCGGTGAACGAATGCGGGATAGTGTGAAAGCGGGACGCACGCACAGGAATTGACCGGGTGGTTTTCTCAGACCCGATTGCCAGTTGAATACCGATCTTAATTTTTGGTAATTTTTTTGTTGTGGCCCTGTAAAGGGGTCCGGAAAATGAAAACAAGAACTCGAAGTTTAGAGAAACAAGTATATTGAAAAAAGTATAATAAAATAGTTAACAAGAGAGGTTGTACGTCTGTCTTGACTACCAGTATTGGACTGGGGGGCTTACAACTCTTAGAGGCATTTGCTTCCAGTATGTACATTGAGCGGAAAGCTTCAAGTAGTCTGTATAGGTAAGGAACCAAAACAGTTTTATGTATTAATTTATGACAGACACGTAGATACCTGCTAACGTCCATTCTAGGATTTCGTCTTCGTTGTCAATAAGATAATAGACGCAACCTCTACCTGTATAAGAGTCTAATACGTATTACGATGGAGTACTGTTGCCACATCTAGGAAGGTGCTGCTTAGTGTACCCTTTCCTGTCTTGACAGAGTACAAAACCGACTTCGAAATCTAGTGGGCGATGTCCTTTTCTCCTCCCTACGGCCTCTTTCTCACATAAGAGACGTTTCTAGTCTGTTTATGCTCTATCGAGAGGGTGTACGTCTGTCTTTACTGCCAGTATTGGACTGATGTGGTTACAATTCTGAGAGGTGTTTGCTCCTAGTATTTATATTGAGTTGAAGAGTTTACATAGTTCGTCCAGGTAAGGTACCAAAACAGTGTTATATGTTAAAAAGCACCCTTTAGATGATGTCTCAGACAATGTTTTGCATGTGTCTAAAAACATAACGACAGACACAGATCTATACAAATATGATATATCTTTATTGTCGGTGGCGGTGAACGAATGCGAGGTAGTGTGAAAGGGGAACACACGCACAGGAATTGACCAGGTGTTTTTCTCAGACCCGATTGCTACTAAACTACTGATCTTAATTTCGGTATAGTTTGATGTATCGATTCATGACAGACACGTAGACACCTTTTTACAGTCATCATCTAGTGTGAGTTGTTAGCTTAATGGATAATGTCTCAGACTATGGAATCCCAGATGCAATGTTCTAAACAAAACCAACGTTTGGACACTGATTTTTTCTTTCGTTCTCTTAAAAATCCGGGAAGAATAATTATCGGCCATACAAAAATAGCCGCAAAGGCAGTCTTCCGAGACGATCGTTTTGTAAGAAACAGCAGCAACAGTGAATGTTTTTTTTACCTTTCGACTCTTTATTAAACTGTAACAGTTTCTTTCAACCAATCATAGTTCAAGAAATATTCACTCCCGAAAAATGTGCATACAAATATCTAAATGGCGTGCTACACACATAGCAACCTGTTGGCCACCCAGTAACCTAAACGCCAGCGGGAGTATCAACTGCCCCCCCCCCTCGTAATTTCGTTCAGATTAGGTGAGGTGGAAGGCTAATATAATTCCATGATAAATGCCAGTATACTGAAATCATATGGTCTTAATAGGGTTAAGATGAAAATTCATATACACTAAATGTACAAAAGCAAGGAAATTTTCAAATTTTTACACTTTTATTGTCATTAAGGGTATGCGAGCACAACAGGGCTATGTATTTTACTGGTAGGAATTTTTCTTAAGCGCACCTCACACACTTCATCCACTCGTGCATAAAGATTTATACTGTAGTGATGTGACAATTAAATGGTTTAGTTGATATGTAGTCAAACCTTTAATGACAATAAAAGTGTAAAAATTTGGGAATTTCCTTGTTTTTGTACATTTAGTGTATATGAATTTTTATCTTAATCCTATTAAGGGAATATGATTTCAGTATATTGGCATTTTTCATGGAATGTCACTACTTTTGTAAAAGCTATGTCTCAATACAATGGTCATTTTTAAGGTTTTGGGGAATTTTCTGGAAAACTAAGGTATATGGTAAACTGCAATTAAAATGCCATCAACAAGACCCTAGAACCTCTATCTCTGCCGAAAATCAGCTGAATCCATCAAATAGTTGATGATAGCACACACGTACGTACGTACACACGGATAACACAAAATCACTCTTGACCTTTCTGGATCTCTGGGTTGCCTTGACTAATGATGCTGAAATTCTACACACTTATAGAACCTATCAAATAAAAATTTTGTGCAAAGTTTTGACTAATTTGGTTTATTGGTTTTTGTGTTATGATTGATCAAAGAAATGTGATTTGCAGCATAGGCCATTCTTAGAGTCTATTAAGGGATAGAGCGCTCTCGCGCCTCCCTTGATTTCTAGAGCTCTTTCGAGCATCATCTCGTCAAGAGAAACCTATAATATAATCAATCAAATATATCAACGAAAATGAAGAGCAAGGGGAGAAAAATTGAATTGCCAACGAATACTAAAACGCGATTAAAATGAATTTAATTTAATAGTCATTTAAACCGGCACAGCGTGGGATAAACAAAACAAAAAAAACGGGGGTGGGTTCAACATTCTTCAAAGAGAGTTTGTGTTTAATGCCGAATAAAGGAATACAATATTTAATATTCTTAGAATACATTGCTCTCAGAATACATCGAATTACTCTTAGAAAACATTTCTCTCATAAATCATTACTCTTAGAAGGAAATTTTATGCAGAAAGAGCCGTCATTTCTCTCAGAAAACTCTGGTGCTACCAGATCAGGCTGTCTGAAGATAGCGTCTTCCTGACTTAAAATGCACCAAACATTGATATTATTTGTTTTTCCTTTCCCTTTGCAAAAATCAATCATTTTTTCAAAGCTAAAAACAAAAACAGCAACTTTCCTCTACAAAACCACCAAACCAAAAACCATGAATAAATATTTGAAGATATAAAGAACTTGAAGCATAAGAACTTTAACCAAAATGACCGGATTCGGCATTAAATAACCCGAAAAGGGTTGATAGGCCGTAAAACAAAACTACCAAACAAAAACCATGAATAAATATTTGAAGATATAAAGAACTTGAAGCATAAGAACTTTCATCAAAATGAATGGATTCGGCATTAATTAACCCGAAAAGGGTTGATATGCCGTAAAAAAAAAACCAACCGAGTTATGATTGATCAAAGAAATGAGATTTCCAGCATAGGCCATTCGTGTAGTCTATTAAGGGATAGAGCGCTTTCGCGCCTCCCTTGATTTCTACACTTTTCAAATTCGGACGTTTGAATAATTACATATATAATTATCGCTTGTATTTCTTCCGGTGTGAGAGAGACCTACTTTTACAAGCAATCTTACTAACCAAATTATTTTCATCAAATAATGAATGCTAGACAGAAAAGATGAAGTTTTCACTGTTTTTTTTATGGAAATTGCTACAGACAAGGCATTAAGCCACTTGATGTACGGAGCAGAAAATTTTTTTAAAATACTACTTCAATGTAATAAATTAGCCAACATTAAGCGTTAGATGGATAGATTCCTACCTAGAAAACAGCAATTTAACCGTCATCATTTGGTGTAAATTGTTAGTTTAATGGTTAATGTCTAAGACTATGGAATCAGAGATGCAATGTTTCTGAATTTTTAAATGAGGATTGATAATTTGTATAATTTGGTTTATTCGGACTACTGTTCTCATCTTGAGTGTTATTCTAACAACGTTTCGTCCACTTTAACCTCCGGTCTTCTTCAGGTGTATATTTTCGAACTCAGGAATATTCATGTCGAACTCGGTAATCTGAAGAAGGCCGGAGGTTACAGCGGCCAAAACGTTGTGAGAATAATAACCAAGATGAGAACAGTAGTTCGAATAATGAAAATTATACTGAGATGCAATGCTCTAATAGAAACAAACGCTTTAAAGCCGGTGCCATTTTGTTTCGTTCTCTGTAAAAAAAATGGCTACAAATATGCAGAAGAATCCTCCGCCATATAAAAATGTCCGTAAAGGCAGTCTTCCCCGACCACCTATGGATAACTCTGGTTAGCTTTAATTGTAACAGGCTTCAAAGCACCGAACTTTTATGCCCATAAGACGCAAGTATATGTCCTAGTGCTGAGAAATATGATGAGAAAGGGAAATAGTATGAATATGATTAGATGCAACCACCTCCTCTAATTTGGATGCCTGGGGACATTGTAACCCTCTCCCTGTACGCAACCTTGTACAATCTAAATTATCACAGGATAGCTGATGCCTTTTCTTTTGTCTCTCTATAAAAATGGTTGTAAAGAGAGTCTACCCAGACCACCATTCTACCATTAAAAATTGATATCCCTGTGTTAGGAGTTAGGGTTTAGGGTTAGGGGTTAGGGGTTGATACCCCTGTGCTACTGATACTTACCTGGCCCAGATTGAGTAGGTGTGTTCTTTCCAGTCGATGATGTATCCTTGACATCAATCCGGCGGTGACTTTGATGCTGTCGGGCTAAGGTATAGTTCTGTTCAGTCTTCAGAGGTCCATTTTCCCAGGCGTTACCTTTTCTTAGAGAAGGGGTTAGTTTATTGCTAATCGTCTGAGACGCCCGTAGCGAATAGTATTTTTGTAGGCCAGAGCGCAGCATTGTTCATTCTCAAGAGATCCATCTTCCCAGGCTTTACCTTCTCTTTAAGAAGGGGTTAGTTCATTAAACGTCTGAGACGCCCTTAACGAATAGTAAGAATGCCGACAGGGCTGCTCCTGCATTTTTGTAGGCCAGAGCGCACTCATCCTAATGTGCTGGCTTTTCAAAACCACACCTGACCTTGTGTCTGACCTCCTGGATGGGAGGTAAATAAAATACTCCCTGTTTACCTTACTCAGCGTGATAACAAGTTTTAAACAACCGAACTATCTAGGAAAAAGTTAAAGGAACATGTAAATATTGGGTTCATGTAAAGTGCATTCGTATTAATCAAAATAGTACACCTTTGCTTCATTCTGGTGTTGGTATTTTTTGCAGAAGGGGTCACATAATGGTTGGCATCATCCCTAAGTCAAAATGATTTTATGGAACTGATTGGATTCGAACTTGGCACACCCAGGTCGTCAGTCCGCATCGTTATCCACTTGACCACCGTCACTTTCTGCTACTATATGTTTCCAGTTCATATTCCACACTTTTACAATGAAACTTGTGTCAATATTTTGCTGAAACTTTGCTACAAGTCCAGTTCTAGGAGGTCTGCAGCTCAACATTAGAAAGCTGGTGTATCTAACCACCGATGAAAACGAACATGGCACTATCCAAGTTGACAGACACGATCTTCAAAGAACGCACACCTTCAGATATCTTGGTTCAACACTCGGCGATGTCGGCAACATCCTCTGTGAAGTTTCTGCGCGCATAAATGCAACGTGGCTCAAGTGGCGCACCACCACTGACATCCTCTGTGATCACAAGATCAGCGACCCTCTAAAGCTGAAGATCTACCGGACTGTTGTTAGACCCGTCGCTTTGTACAACTCTGAGTGCTTATCGACAATGAACAAGGCGGAGTGAAGATTCGCCATCATGGAAAACAAAATGCTCTGCCGGATGTCTGGAATTACACTGCTCGACCACGTCTCCAACGAGGATACCCGAAAACGCTACGGCATTGCACCGATTCAGGGTAAAATGAGGGAATGGATGGTCAAATAGTTTGGACATGCGCTGAGGGCCAATAATGTCACTGTTGCAAAACTCCCCGTTGCAGCAGAAGTCGCCGGATACCGACTGAGGGGTAGGCCGATGAATAGATGGGCAGATGCACTGCACAAAGATCTTTGTGAAACCGGCCTTCGTCCACACCAAGTCTGTGGTATTGTCAAATGGAGACAAAAATCCATCGTTGTGGACCTCGCCATTACTCTGCATTAACGCATAAGAACAAGAATAATTATTTACCTCCTTTCTAGGGGGTTAGACTTAAGGTCAGGTGTGGATTTGACAAAAGTATTTCTGTGGAAAGAACTGGATTCGAACTTGGCACACCAAGATTTCCAGTCAGTGTCGTTAACCACTTAGCCAATGTGACCCCCACTGAAAAGAAGAATATTTAACTGAAACGTTGTGTAAACATAAAAAAGCTGTTTAGAAGTACTAGCAAAACCAGTTCCACATCTAGTACGAGTTTTTTGTTATCATAGTTCACCCCAAACAAGGCAGGCCGCCACTGTAGATGTAAAGGGCTACTGAGAAAAAAGGGTGACGGTTTGGGGGTTCAACCTAAATTAGGAGCTGCGCAGAGAGATGTCTGTTTACACTAGTTTTAAATTTCTGCATGTCAGTAACGTCAGGAAAACAGGGAGCAGGGAGGGAGTTCCAGGGTCCAGCAGCTCGAGAAAAGTAGCTTTTGGAGTAGAAAGCTCTTCGGTATCTTGGGATTTCCACAGTGTATGGATGGGATTTGGCAGATTGTCGGGTTGGTCTAGTGAATTTACGTCGTGGGGGTACCAGAGCAGTAAGCTCATCAGAGCACAATCCATTGAAGTACTTTTAAAACAGGCACAAGGAAGCAACATAGCAGCGATGGGACAGAGGCTGGAGCTTGGTTCATGAAGGACCTATCAAGTTGGCTACTCTTTTTTGGACCTTGTCTAAGAGGGAGAGACTAGCGGGTGATGCACGAGCTCAGATGTGGCAACAATACTCCATGCATGGGCTGATGGTGGCTTTGTAGAGATATAGGATAATGTAACCTGTGATAAGTTTACTGGCACGGTAGAGGGAGCCCACCTTCTTTGCAGCATCCCTGGAAATGTTTTCAATGTATTTATTCTAATTCATGTTATCTGTGAAAGTTAGGCCGGGGAGTTTGAATGATGAACTCTCAGGTAGGGTGTTATTTACCACTACAATCGGTGGTTGAAGAGGTTTCTTGTAGTTATTGAGAGAAAGTAGCTTTGTCTTTGCAGCATTAGCTTAATCGATAATGTCTATGATTATGGAATCGGCAATGCAAAGTTCTAATCAAAACCAGATCGATCGGATAGCACAGACCAGCACAGACTATAGTATCCGCAAGAAATTATTAGCAAACATTCTTTCTAAATGTCCCACGAATTTGCTGACTGGAACCCCATGCAGAGATGTAGAACACTCCTGAAAACGGAATCACCAGTAGCATATATGTGGCGACTCGTTATGTCTTAGGACGGGATCCTAGGGGCTAGACAGTCCGTGACTTGGTTGCATGAATGGTTACATGGCTTGCAACACTCTACTTCGGCCCTTACTTCTGCTAGACGGGAGGTCGAAGAGCCCGATCCGATCAATCGGCTGGGCACGTGATGCCTACAAGTCTAAGTCCATCGCCAAAATTATTATTCAAACTGATTCTTTTAAAAATAAAAACCTTACTTTTATTTTTTATTTTCTCCACATTAGAGAATAGAAAGTGGTGGCTGAGTGTCAATCGTTTTGAAAACAAATTCTCAGGGTTCATCTTTTCAAAGAGTAATGTTTTCTTGGACTAATGCTCCTATGCTCCCCTTAGTAATATTCCCACTATCTCTGTGAAATTTCCTTCTACGAGTAATGTTTTCTAAGGGCAATATATTCTGAGAGTGGTGTTTTCTGAGAGTTTGGTTTGGTTGTTTTATTTTACGGCATATCAACGCTTTTCCGGCTATTTAATTCCGAATCAGGCCATTTTGATAAAAGTTCTTATGCTTCAAGTTCTTTATATCTTCACATATTTATTCATGGTGCTTTGTTTGGTTGTTTTGTTTTACGACATATCAACGCTTTTCGGGTTATTTAACGCCGAATCCGGTTATTTTGATAAAAGTTCTTATGCTTCAAGTTCTTTATATATTCAAATATTTATTCATGGTTTTTGGTTTGGTGGTTTTGTAGAGGAAAGTTGCTGTTTTTGTTTTTAGCTTTGAAAATATGATTGACTTTTGCAAAGGGAAAGGAAAAAACAATAATATCAATGTTTGGTGCATTTTAAGTCGGGAAGACGGTATCTTCAGACAGCCTGATCTGGTAGCACCAGAGTTTTCTGAGAGCAATGACGGCTCTTTCTGCCTGAAATTTCCTTCTAAGAGTTATGATTTATGAGAGAAATGTTTTCTAAGAGTAATGCGATGTATTCTGAGAGCAATGTATTCTAAGAATATTAAATATTTGACACCTTTATTCGGCATTAAACACTAACTCTCTTTGAAGAAATTTTAACCTAACCCCCGTTTATTTTTATTTTAATCTTGCGCTGTGCCGGTTAAAACGACTATTAAATTAAATTCATTTTAATCGCGTTTTAGTATTCGCTGGCACTTCAATTTTTCTCCCCTTGCTCTTCATTTTCGTTGATATATTTGATTGATTATATCATCGGTTTCTCCTGACGAGATGATAGTCGAAAGAGCTCTAGAAATCAAGGGAAGCGCGAGAGCGTTCTATCCCTTAAAAGTGTCAAGAATGGCCTATGCTGCAAATCACATTTCTTTGATCAATCATAACTCAAAAACCAATAAACCAAATTAGTTAAAACTTTGCACAAAATGTTTATTTGATAGGTTCTATAAGTGTGTAGAATTTCAGCATCATTAGTCAAGGCAACCCAGAGATCCAGAAAGGTCAGGCATGATTTTGTGTTATCCGGGTGTACATACGTACGTATGTGCCACCCTGTATCTCATCAACTATTTGATGGATTCAGCTGATTTTTGACAGAGATAGAGGTTCTAGGGTGTAGTTGATGGCATTTTAATTGCAGTTTAACATATACCTTAGTTTTCCAGAAAATTCCCAAAAAACCTTATAGGAAGGCATTCTATTGAGGCATAACCTTTACAAAAGTAGTGACATTCCATGAAAAATGCCAGTATACTGAAATCATATGCCCTTCATAGGGTTAAGATGAAAATTCATATACACTAAATGTACAAAAGCAAAGAAATTCCCAAATTTTTACACTTTTATTGTCATTAAGGGTATGACTACATATCAACCATGCCATTTCATTATCACATCACTACAGTATAAATATCTATGCATGAGTGGATGAAGTGTGTGAGGTGCGCTGAAAAAAAATTCCTACCAGTAAAATACATCGCCCTGTTGTGCTCGCATACCCTTAATGACAATAAAAGTGTGAACATTTGGGAATTTCTTTGCTTTTGTACATTTAGTGTATATGAATTTTCATCTTAACCCTATTAAGGGCATATGATTTCAGTATACTGCCATTTTTCATGGAATACTTTATTATATTTTGTAAATCTTCTTCTTATTTGCATTACTTACTCTTGTTTTTTTCTCTTTCTTTTCCTTTCTGGGCTGATTTGAATTTCTTCCAATTAAAGGTAAGTGAAAAACTACAATCATTTTCTTCAAACATATATTATTATATCACTGTTTTGATACCTGAAAGCGTTATGTGATTTATTCCCTGCTTCTTTTGTTCCAGCTCGTTTGACTCGTTGGTCTAGTGGTCTTCATCAATTCGCTGTTTTGATACCGGCTATACTGATGTTTTCGTTGAGAAAAATGTGTCATTTTCTATTAGTCTAATGTATGGAGTGCCCATGGAAGTTTTAAAATGGCCTCGAATTCACAAATAACTTTATAAATTTTATAAAACTTTTGACATGCAACTGCCAACCAAAGACTATGTATGGAGTACTGTTGTCTTATTTAGCCTGCTGAATATCTGTCCTATTTGAGGGTTGTTGATAAGGTGCAGAAACGTATCTGTAATTTGAATGTGCCCCAACCTTTCTTTTTCTCTTCACCCTCTCTCTCACAGACGTGATGTTACTAGTCTCTGTTATTTCTATAAATACTATTATCGCATGTGTTCTTCAGAATTATGTGATCTATTCCCCGCTTCTTTTGTTCCAGCTCGTTTGACTCGTTGGTCTAGTGGTCTCCACCAATTCGCTGTTTTGATACCTTATTGTAATGCAGCTACTTATTCCAGTAGCAATTTTTCAAGAACCGCAGGCTTGTGGAACTCTCTTCCTGCTGACTGTTTTTCTCCTACCTATAACGTTGATCTTTTCAAGACTGAGGCCAATAGGCATCCTGTCTTTGCGATAATCATATTTCGTTATTGGCAGCTCCTTACAACAAGTGGATGCATGCCTTGTCTGGAGCGATTTCCATTTAAAAAAAAAGGTGAAGACAGATTTAGAGTCTTTGAAGCTGTCTTTTGTAAGTAAGCGTTGCGAGTTCTGTCACCGCCCTGTTTGCCAACCGTTGAACACGCTGTAGATGTACAATATATTTTTGAAGAGACGATTTTTTTGCTTGGATGGCATACTCAAGGAAAGTTTGTATTCGAATATGGAGAGCGGAAAGCATTTTTCCTGGGTCTTCAAATCAAGAAGAGAACCAGACTAACTTTGTTCGCCATCTCAAGATAATGACGTGTCCCTATGAAGGAGGTGTCCGCAACAGAACACAAGTTCTCCGCATTTAATGTTACCAAGAAAAAGCTCCTTTTCTTTTAACAATTATGAGAAACCTAACAAATCACCGATTCCTATTTACTGATAGCACCCTTCATGAAGGTCCAAAATTCACAATTTACATGTATTAGAAATAAAATAAATACATAGACGATACTGCCAATTCTGCTGCAAATAATCTCTACAAAGTAACCATTCGCCTGTCTGAACTGGTTCACCAACCACCAGGCTCTTCCTCTTGAACAATTACCAAGAAAGAGTCGATAACCTATTAGGCCCCACACTGTCTACCAAGTTGCAGCCCCTGTCCCATCACTGCAATGTTGCATCCCTGTGCTTGGTTTACAAGTACTTCAACGGAATGTGTCCTGACGCACTTGCTGAACGTGTCCCCTTTGCGTAAAGAACCCCAACAAACCTGACAAGCAGCAATATCACACCCCAGATGATTGAAGGCTTCCGACTCTAATAGCTTCTTACCTTGAACCGATTGCTTTTTGGAATTCCCTACCTGCTCCCTGTTTCGCCGACTGTACAATAATGCAGAAATATAGATGTAATGTAAACAAACATAAATATCACACCCCAGATGATTGAAGGCTTCCGACTCTAATAGCTTCTTACCTTGAACCGATTGCTTTTTGGAATTCCCTACCTGCTCTCTGTTTCGCCGACTGTACAATAATGCAGAAATATAGATGTAATGTAAACAAACATAAATATCACACCCCAGATGATTGAAGGCTTCCGACTCTAATAACTTCTTACATTGAACCGATTGCTTTTTGGAATTCCCTACCTGCTCTCTGTTTCGCCGACTGTACAATAATGCAGAAATATAGATGTAATGTAAACAAACATCTCGCTGCACAACTTTACATTTGGTAGGCCCCGATAAATCTGTCCCCTAATTTACAGTAGCCCCTTACGTCTCAGTGGCAGTGTACCTTTTTGGAGGTTGATTGAAATAAAAAAAAGTAATAATGGTCAAAATTAGTGGCGGTATTGATTGATTAGTTGAGGTAGTAAAACAAATGGTCAGTGGTGGGGCAGTGGGGGGGGGGGAATTTGCAGAGTGTAGAGTAAAATTCCACCAGGTCCAGATTTTGTTTAGATTATCTTTATTGGTCCCCCGATTTATAAAATCGGGGGACTTATGTTTAGAGGCATGTCCGTCCGTTGTCCGTCCGTCCGGATTTTTCTCCGCAACCATCCATTCAATGTCTCTGAAATTTTGCATGAAGTTGTAACTTTGGTCAAATTAGAAAGTGACATTCTCCGATTTTTTAAAACAAATCTGGTTAACCCTCCAGGGGGTTAAAAGGCCCCGAAATGGCAAAAAATGTAATTTTTTGCCCCATAACTTTTCATCCATCCATTCAATTTCTCTGAAACTTGGCGAAAATGTGGAGGCAATTATTCCTAATAGAAAAGAAGTATTGTTGACCTTGGAAAAAATCTGGTTTGCGCCCACAGGGGGTCAAAAGCCCCCAAAATGGCAAAAAATGACCCTTTTCTCCCATAACGTTTGATCCATCCATTCAATTTTTCTGAAACTTGGCCAAAATGTAGAGGCAATTGTTCTGGATATAAAATGAGCATCCTTGACTTCAGAAAAATTCTGGTTCGCGCCCCCAGGGGGTCGAAGTGGGGTCAAAAATGCCCCAAATTGCCCAAATTTATTGCATCTTACACTCGCCACATCGAGTCACATACATAGGGGGACCATGCACGCGCGGCTTGTTTTTTTTATTTATTTATTTTTTAAACTTTTGTATTTTATTTTGTTGTCTTTTGCTGTTCTTCTGTCTTAATTTTTCAGAGTTTATTTTTTATCGACAACTTTTATTTATTCGTATTTTATTTTTTATTTTCCCTTTTTCCCTCGTCTCGCAATAACTCTTATTTTCAAACAAATATCTTAATCAAATATACACCAATAACGCCAGAATAAAAATATCATTTTTCACCAAATACAACACGGTTTAATGTTTACAGCTAAAAGAAATATCCACTATGTTAATTAAAGAGTTTTTTTAAAAAAGAAGAAAAAAGATGTCGTTAACAAGTTCTTAATATTGATTGTCTACTGAAATTCGGCCATGTTTTATCGGCTAAAAGTTGTGAATTGCTGATGGATGTTTTCATCATCATCTTTGTCTGCTTAGTCAACATGATTCTTCTGACTACGGATCTCCAGTCTCAGACTTCGAAGATACTAATGGTTTAGAATCAAATTAACACTTACCGGCAGAACAGGCTTCAATATTCCATATCGAAATATTGTTTGAATGAAGCATTATTTATATAATGAATTATCCATTTGCAGACTAGCAGCCAATCAGAGCTCAGATAATAGACTTTCCCATCTTAACATAGTATAACATTCCAGCTTTCTATATAAACCGGCTTTTTGGTGTCCCTTCAGTTTTACTTATTTTGTTACTCAACCGGTCACTCGAATTACTTGGCCTTTTGGCTAAGATCAAAGTGTAGTATCTGTTTCGATGAATACTGCACCCCATTAACTGGTATTGTCTTAGCCTTCAGGGCTTGATTTACGCCGGTCTATTGGTTGCCGGTACTGTGCAGATCTAGGAGGTGCACCCTTCCAGGCTTTGCCTCCCCTCTTTGGGGAGGAGTAAGTTTATTGCTTACTGTCTGAGGCGCCCCTACCGGGGAATGCCGACGGGGCAGCCCAGGCAATTTTTAAATGGCCAGAGTGCTCACCTCTTGAGCGCTGGCTTATCTAATCCCACTTTCCCGACCTTGTGTCACATCTTACATTGTGGGAGGTAGATAAATAAGACTTGGCCTTTTGGCTAAGATAAAAGTGTAGTATCTGTTCCGATGGATACTGCACCCCATAGACTGGTATTGTCTTGGCCTTCGGTGCTTGATTTACGCTGGTGTATGCGTCTGTCCTGTGCAGTTCTAGGAGGTCCACCCTCCCAGGCTTCGCCTCCCCTCTTTGGGGAGGAGTAAGTTTATTGCTTACTGCCTGAGGCGCCCCTACCGGGGAATGCCGACGGGGCTGCCCATGCAATTTTTAAACCCCACTTTCCCGACCTGACCTTGGGTCGCATCTTACTTGTGGGAGTAAGATAAAATCTGGCCTCGTGCCTAACTCCTGGAGAGGAGTAAATCAATTCTCAACCGGTCACACAATTAAGCACTGAGTACTAAATTCTATAGAAACACGCTGACTTAATCCCAAACTGAGCGAGCCTAAACTTGCCTTATTGCTAAGCTGAATCACTATTGAAGAATGTTTTCCCCTACAAAAATCTAAAAACCGATTGCTAAATTATTATTGATCCTGAAGAATTAAAAAAATTTTAATAAGTATTTTTTATACTTATTAAAATGTTTTTAATTCTTTTATTTCCTAAATTAAAATATTTTCTTAAGCGCGTTTCACAGCAAGGTCAGGGGAAAATACATAGACTTCAGTCCAACTTTGCTGATCAAGGAGTTTATTTACAAGTCATATGAAAATATATTACTCCAAGAACAGGAAAACAGAAAATTGGAAAAATCAAAGAAGACTTGACCACAAAAATATGGTAAGCCGAAATATGAGAACAACTCCCATTAAGAATAGTGACAAAATCTAAGGACGCCCCCACAAAGAAACTATAGAATCAAATTGACACTTACGGACATGGCATAAGCAAATATTGCTTGAATGAAGCAACATTTCTATAATGAATTGCCCACTCGTGGACTGGCAGCCAATCATAGCTCAGATAATTGAGTTGTCCATCTTGGCATGGTGGAACATTCCAGATTTCATGCCTGGAGTATTTTTGACACATTTAGGCTGGTGCACCGACCACTAGTCTCTTCCTCTTAGACGAGGTCGAAATAAGAGTCTCTAAACTAATAGATCTCAAACTGTCTACCTAGCTCCAGCCTCTGTCGCATCGCCGCATCTATGCAGTTGTTTTACAAGTATTTCAACGGAATGTTTTCCGACGAACTTGCTGCACTTGTGCTCGCACAACGAAAATAACCCCGACAAACCCTACAAGAAGCAAAATCTCACCCCTTCACTGCAGAGGTGCCAAGTTTACGAAAAGCTTTATACTCGAATAGGTTTTTTTCCTCGAATCACTTGCCTTTAGAATTTGTTCCTTGCTCACCATTTTTTCCTCTGATTGTACTAACATGCAGACATTAATTAACTCCCTTCTAAAGATGGCACCTATAAATGTGGCCCCTTACAAGAAGCAAAATCTCACCCCTTCACTGCAGAGGTGCCAAGTTTACGAAAAGCTTTATACTCGAATAGGTTTTTTTCCTCGAATCACTTGCCTTTAGAATTTGTTCCTTGCTCACCATTTTTTCCTCTGATTGTACTAACATGCAGACATTAATTAACTCCCTTCTAAAGATGGCCCCTATAAATGTGGCCCCTTACAAGAAGCAAAATCTCACCCCTTCACTGCAGAGGTGCCAAGTTTACGAAAAGCTTTATACTCGAATAGGTTTTTTTCCTCGAATCACTTGCCTTTAGAATTTGTTCCTTGCTCACCAGTTTTTCCTCTGATTGTACTAACATGCAGACATTAATTAACTCCCTTCTAAAGATGGCCCCTATAAATTTGGCCCCTTATTCACAGTGGTCCTTGTGTTTCAGTTGTAATGTACCGTGTTAGGGGTGAATTAAAGTACAGAAGATGGTTTTGAGTATAAGAGCGCACTGCAGCTGCTTTTCTGCAAGACTTTTCTTCGTCAGACGTTTTACGTGTTTAAAATTCAAATTATCTGAAGTAACCCAGCCGGTATTACAGAAAAAGACTAAACATTAACAAATGATGAGAAAAGATGACCTGCTATTACGATTTTCTAAAATGCGAAATTAACTCTTGTCCGACGGTCGTCGGATCGAAATAGCGTTACAATCTTCCAATTCTTTTCGCAATTTCAAACAGCTCGCTGGCGTCGTATCGTTGACATGTTGTAAGTTACCAGCTAAAATTAACCCTTGTTCCATGGTTACTAGATCGAAATGGCTGAGAGTAAAGAACTCTTGATGCGCTTACTTGTTTTTGTTTTCATGTTTCTTATTTAGTGTTTTTTCTTTTCTTGTTTGTTATATTTCTTTTTTGTTATTTTCTTTTTGTCCTTTTTTTGTTGTTATTTTCCATTTGGCCTTTTTTTTCTTTCGTCTTAAGTGGTCTGTTTTTTTGTAATTTCTTTTTTTCTTTTTTCTTTTTTCTTTTTTATTTTGTTATTTTCTATTTTCCCTTTTGGTCCTAAGTGCTCTGTTTTTTATTTTATTTTTTGTTATTTTTTGTCATTTTCTTTTGTTGTTTTTTCTTTTTTGTTTTGTTATTTTCTATTTTCCCTTTTGGTCCTAAGTGCTCTGTTTTTTATTTTATTTTTTGTTATTTTTTGTCATTTTCTTTTGTTGTTTTTTCTTTTTTGTTTTGTTATTTTCTATTAGGCTATTTTTTCTTTTGTCTTAAGTGGTCTGTTTTTTTGTAATTTCTTTTTATTATTTTCTTTTTTTTTCTTTTTTCTTTGTTCTTTTTTATTTTGTTATTTTCTATTTTCCCTTTTTGTCTCAAGTGCTCTGTTTTTTTATTTTATTTTTCGTTTTTTTTTTTCTTATTTTCTTTTTCATTTTTTGTTTTATTATTTTCTATTTGACCCCTTTTTTCTTTCGTCTTAAAAGTTCTGTTTTTTTATTTTTTTTTTTTGTTATTTCTTTCTGTTATTTTCTTTTTTCTTTTTCTTTTGTTCTTTTTTTATTTTGTTATTTTCTATTTGCCCTTTTTTTCTTTCGTCTTAAAAGTTCTGTTTTTTTTTGTTATTTTCATTTTGTTATTTTTTGTTTGTTTCTTTTTTATTTTGTTATTCTCTATTTGCCCTTTTTTTTCGTCTTAAAAGTTCTGTTTTTTTAATTTTCTTTTTGTTATTTTTTGTTATTATTTTTTTCTTTTTTCTTTTTTTCTTGTTTTGTTATTTCTTTTTGTTATTATTTATTATTTTTTATTTTGCTATTTTCTATTCGGCCCTTTATTTCTTTCGTCTTAAGTGTTCTGTTTTTTTTTAACTTAATTTTTGTTATTTCTTTTTGTTGTTATGTTTTTCTTTTTTCTTTTTTGTTTTGTTATTTTCTATTCGGCCCTTTATTTCTTTCGTCTTAAATGTTCTGTTTTTTTTTCTTGGCAACTTTTATTTTCATCTATTGCATTGTTTCCCCTTTTTTCTTTCTCATGCAATAACTCTTATTTTCAAACAAATATCGTAATCAAATATACACCAATAACGCCAGCATAAAAATGTCATTTTTCACCAAATAAAACAATTTAGTGTTTACAGCTAAAAATATATATCCACTATGTTAATTAATGAGATTTGTAAAAAAAAGACATATCACTAAAAAGTTTGTATTATTGATTGTTTACTACTCGACGTCGATGGTGTAGCGGATAAATGTAGTGAATTACGGTTTAGTACGTTTAAAATTCAAATTAGTACAACCCTAACGTCACAACATTAACCCTAACCCTAACCAGTAACCCTAACCCCACAACCCTAACGTCACAACATTAACCCTAACCAGTAACCCTAACCTCACAATATTTACCCTAACCAGTAACCCTAACCTCACAACATTAACCCTAACCAGTAGCCCTAACCCTAACCTCACAACATTAACTCTAACCCTTACCCTAACCCTAACCCTAACCTCACAACATTAACCCTAACCCTTACCCTAACCTCACAACATTAACCCTAACCAGTAACCCTAACCCTAACCTCACAACATTAACCCTAACCAGTAACCTTAACCCTAACCTCACAACATTAACCCTAACCAGTAACCCTAACCCTAACCTCACAACATTAACTATAACCCTAACCCTAACCCTAACCCCACAAACTTAACCCTAACCCTAACCCTAACCCTAACCTCACAACATTAACCCTAACCAGTAACCTTAACCCTAACCTCACAACATTAACCCTAACCAGTAACCCTAACCCTAACCTCACAACATTAACTATAACCCTAACCCTAACCCCACAAACTTAACCCTAACCCTAACCCTAACCCTAACCTCACAACATTTACCCTAACCAGTAACCCTAACCCTAACCTCACAACATTAACTCGCACCCTAACCCCACAACCTTAACCCTAACTCTAACCCTAAACATCACAACATTAACCATAACCACTAAGCCTAACTCCACAACTCTAACCCTAACCTCACAACATTAACCCTAACCCAAACCAGTAACCCTAACACCACAACCCTAACCCCAACCCCAGAACCTTAATCCTAAACCCCAACCCCACACTACTAACCCTAACCCAACAACCCTAACCCAACCCTAACCCTAAATTAACCATAAAAGAATTAAAATTAATTAAGAGAAAATAGCTCCTGCTTGCTTATAAAGGTTTTCAAAAACCAGAAATTAACTCTTGTTCAAGAATTGCTAGATTGAAATAGCTAAAATTTAATTAAAGGTTTTAAAGTAGCGAATTACTGATCGGAGTCGCTCAATGTTTTTATGATCAACTTTTTCAGATAAGAACGTGGCGTAACTGTTACACACGTTGATTAACGATAGGTGCTGGCTAATAGTTTTCTGGACAGTATGACAGGTTTTAACGATAGCGTTTCTTTCTCCTAACAACAAAAAGAGAGAAAGAATAGCTTAACAAATAAAAAGAGAGAGAGAAAAAAAGATCAATAAAAGGAAAGAGAAAAAGATAACAAAAGTCACTCGTGCTATTTTATTCATCGGCTCCAACAGCTCAGCGGCTGGTGTTTTTTTTTCAACCGAAAAGATTATTGGAACAAATTTTAACCAGGATCTCTTAAAACGATAATGATAACAAGGTCACGGTATTGAATAGTTTAAAAATTCGCCCCTGCATGTTAAGAATGGGTTTCTAAATAATAACGTTTGTGCTTCTCCAGTGTTACACCTAGATACAAGATGGCTGTTTAACAGAAAATAGTAAGAAACTCTTCTAATGTACTTATATGTGAGGGAAAATAAATACTGTTCACCAAAATTTACGGAAATTCATCCAATATTTTTTTTTTAATTAAATTCAACTTGTATTAGTACTTGCAAAATCGTCAGCATTATCCTGATATTCAAGAAGAAGAAAAAAACCCTCTTTTTTCGCGTCTGACCCTATTAGTAATCTATATTCATGCGAGAAATTTGATTGACAAGTCCCCCTTTTCAATACCGGCTGTACTGATGTTGCGATAAATGTATCATCTTCTATTAGTCTAATGTATGGAGTGCCCATGGAAGTTTTAAAATGGCCTCGAATTCACAAATAACTTTATAAATTTTATAAACTTTTTGACACGCAACTTTCAAACAAAGACCATCTCTAGAGTATTGTTGTCTTATTTGGGCTGATGAATCTCTGTCCCATTTGAGGGTTCTTGATAAGGTGCAGAAACGTATCTGTAATTTGAATGTGCCCCACCCTTTTCTTTTCTCTGCACCCTCTCTCTCACAGACGTGATGTTGCTAGTCTCAGTCTTTTCTATAAATACTAATATGACATGTGTTTTCCAGAATTATGTGATCGATTCTCTTTTGTTCCAGCTCGTTTGACTCGTTGGTCTAGTGGTCTCCATCAATTCGCTGTTTTGATACCTCTTTGCAATACAGCTTCTTATTCCAGTAGCTTCTTTCCAAGAACCGCAGGCTTGTGGAACTCTCTTCCTGCTTACTGTTTTCCTCGTACCTATAATCTTGTTTTTTTTTCAAGACTAAAGCCAATAGGCATCTCCTATCTTTGCGATAATTATATTTCGTTTTTGTTAGCTCCTTACATCAAGTGGCTTCAGGCCTTGTGTGGAGCGATTTCCATAAAAAAACAAACATTCAAGCTTCACGGTCTAATATTCACTGGTAACATGAATTGGAACAAATACATAGAAGACACTGCCAAGTCTTCTGAATAGAAGGCAGACTCCCTCTAACAGGCTAGAAAAATTCTCACCCATACTAGTATCCTATATCTCTACAAAGCCACCATTCGTCCAAGCCTGGAGTATTGTTGACACATCTAGGCTGGTGCACCAACCACTAGTCTCTTCCTCGTAGACGAGGTCGAAACAAGAGACTCAAAACTAATAGATCTCAAACTGTCTACTAAGGTCCAGCCTCTGTCGCATCGCCGCATCCATGTCCTTGTTTTACAAGTATTATCTGGGGCGATTTCCATAAAAAAGAAAGTCCCAAGTTCGGTTCGAGGCCACACCCAAAAGAAGCGAAATTTGATTACCTTGTGCCATACCTGTCCTTGTAAAGGGGCACGTAATAAGGGAAATAAGTGGGCTATTCTTGTACAACATATTTGCACATGAGCAGAAAATCAGGGGGCAAGCTTAATCAACAAGCATTTATTATGTAACAAATAAAATTACAAATTAGGCACCACGGTACGGGCACAGCTTTTGAACCAGAACAAAACCGACTTTTACCGACGCAAAAATACGTAAACAGCCGGAAAAAATCAGAATCAAAACGAACCGGCGTCAAAATCAAAACAAAACGACTTTCAACAGAAAAAAAAATAATGAAAGAAAAACACTCACCGTGCGTTTATTTTCATGACAATTTATATATTCTTTGACGAAAGAAGTTGTTTATTTTTATTTTCCATAAATTGTGTGTGTTAGAAGAATGTCTCTGGATGCGAAGTAATCCCACACCCAGGTCAACTCGCCAGTTAATATTTTTGAAGAATGTGGAGCATTGCAAGCTAAATATTACGGATGAAGTTTAATATCAGGAACTAAATCTGTCCGAACACCGTTTGCTGCTGACTTTGAGTCGGGTATTATTCTGCTGTGTTGTCTCAACCAGTTTTTGGTTGGTAATTTTAACGCAATCTGGTAAAATATATCAATTTGAATTTTGGAATATCTCGTCGCATGACGGAAATTAATCTATGGAGTTCTCTTCGCAGATGACAGCACTTTTATTAACCATTCTTAATTTCCTTGGATTGTCAGGGGTAAAATAATTATGGGAGTTTACAGCTGATAAAAATGTGATATCTACTTTTTTGTGAAATGCGATAAATTTTCTTTTTTCCGTGTCGGTAGAGAAGTCATAAAATTTATGGTTGTGACATCTTTGTCGTGGATAAACTCATTACATGGATATAAGCGACATAATTTGTTTATAATACTAAAGAATGGTCTTAGTAGAAAGCGTGAGATGTCACTGAAAGAGAAACGAAAGAACAGAATTGAGATTTATGCATTTTTCGTTGTGTTAAGTTGTAAATACTTGTATAATGAAACGACTTAGCTGGATGTACATCCACACACGTTGAACTTAAAACAGTCATGTACAATACAGAAACTATGAAGCTTGAAAATATAATGAAATGTAAATATTGGATTAATAGTTAATAAAAATCAATAAACATTCAGTGTATAATTATCAAAGCTATTCAAGTGAAAAATAAAGTAAAGTTATTGCATGAATTCATTAAAAGAAAAAGAAACCCCAACAGGTTATTTTTAATGCGTGTCTGTTCTGACGCAAGCTGCTCGACTCAAAAATGAGTTATTTTTTATAAAGTAAATGCGTAACAATAAGTGGGGAATTTTCCGAGCCCCACGGATCGCCCGTCTTCGTCGACAGAAACAGCTGTTCGTATCTCGTTGACACGTGGTTAGTAGACAGCTCTACGGATAGTGACGTCTCTCAGTACTGATGACAGTTGTAATCGTAGATATGTCGTTCGTTTTTTTTTCTTTCTTTCCTTGTAGCTGTAATACAATTATCACAATTAAAAAGAACAACAAATAACTCTATCATTTGCTCCGGGATTTGGTTTACATTTTTTCGGAAAATTACTACAAATACAGCCAGATAAAGCGCGTCTTACTTTTCAAATCCCCGTAGGGTTGTGGAATACTCAAAACAATGATTTTGTTTTACATATTTCACCCCAAACAAGGCAGGCAGCCATTGTAAAGGTAGGAGGCTACTGAGAATTAGGGTGTAGATTTGGGGTACCATCCTAGTTGGGAGCTGTGTAGTGAGATGTCTGTTTACATTAGTTTAAAACCTCTGAATGTCTGTAAAGTCGGGGAAATAGGGAGCGGGGAGAAAGTTCCTGAGGCTGGCAGCACGAGGAATAAAGTTATTGGAGTAGAAATCTCCGGCATCTGAGGACCTCCACAGTGAATTGATGATTGTCGAGTTGGTCTAATGTAATTATGTCGAGGGGCCCCTAGAGCAGCTAGTTCATCAGGCTCACTTTGACTTCGACATAGGGTTGTGGAATACTCGAAAAAGTCATCTGCTCATTTTGGTTTCGACGATTCAACAGGCAAAACAGATCTAACTTCACAGTCATGTACTTCCTCCCACAACGTTACTTCCTTTACATGTCAGCTTAACTTGTAACTTGACCCATAATGGAAAATTCTATTTTCTTATATAATTAACCTTATGTGGATTTTTTTACACATCTTAGTCCATCATCGTTACAAGTTGTTCATATATAGTATGCGCACCGGGGCGCAGATAAGTACATATATAGTATGCGCACCGGGTCAGAGATAGGTACATATATAGAAGGCGCAGACAGAGGTCGTAAATTTTATAGAAATATGTCATACTTTTGCCCTGGGCAATGGAAAAGGAATGGTGGGGGAGAGCAAAAGGCAAAAGGAGAAAGTAGCGGTGAAATGGGGCGACCAGGGAAGAGAAAGGTTGAAAGATAAAGAGACAGCTATAGAGAGAGGGAGAGAAATAGAAGTTTTAATATGAAGATGTTACACACGCGATTTTTCTTCTATTTTGTGTGTTTATAACCCCGAGCAACGCCGGGTAGCCCTGCTAGTCTATTATATAAATCCCAGTTGTCTGTCTGTATGTATGTATGTATGTATGTAACGCTACTCCCCCGAGAGTATCCAACAAACAGTCACACGGCTGACATCATTCGAACCGGCCAGCATCCGGATGTATGCTATCTCAGAATCGGAAAAAAATACTCTTTGGGGGTCAACTGAGCACTTTACTCCAATGGGTGGCTTTTTCCTCCATTTTCCAACGTTATTTAGTACTAATTTCAGAAGAAATCAGTGATATTATGTATGATTTGAGAAATAATGTGAGTCATGATTTTAACAGGAAATGACGTCAGAAGAAAAAGAGTGCCAGGAAGAAATTCACTCACACTACCATCCTTATTTCCTTTCTTTTTTCTTTCCCTCTCACTCCCACACTTTCTACTTTTTTTTCTTGAACCTAAAATATTCATCAGAACGAACGCGGCCAATTTGCTATTTGTAATCTATCAGCAGTCGTCTGCCGATACAAAAATTTTATTTGCGTACCTTTCAACTTGTTTATACCCACCACCAAAAAAATCCCCTCCAATTTAAAATATTTAAAATATCACATAACAAAATCAATACAATTTAAACTATTATGTTATTTCCTTGCATATTCTGGAAACAGAATTTGCTCAACTTTATAGCTAAATTCGTGAGAAAGGAAGTCGATAATATTTAGTCGGATATGTAGTCAGAAATGATAATAGGATGGCAGGTGCAACTAGACAGTCTTTGTTGAAGCCTCAGTTGAGACGAAACATTAATTATGTAACTAATCTAACGAGGATATAATTATAAATAGGATTAGTAAAGTTATCGCCCCTCTTTCCTCTACTATAATTTTTGTAGAAATATAATTTACTCTACTTAAAAGCTAAAATCGTGAGAAAGGAAGTCGATAATATTTAGTCGGATATGTAATCGGAAATGATAATAGGATGGTAAGTGCAACTAGACAGTCTTGGTTAAAGCCTTAGTTTAGACAATACTTTAATTATGTAGATTATCTAACGAGGATATAATTAAGAAATAGGATTAGTAAAGTTATTGTCCCTCTTTCCTCTACTATACTTTTTGTAGAAATATAATTTACTCCATTTAAAAGCTAAAATCGTGAGAAAGGAAGTCGATAATATTTAGTCCGATATGTTGTCAGAAATTATAACGAGAGTGGCGGGCGCAGCTTCAGGTGCTCGAGTAAGCATCAATCTATGGGCCCCTCTTGTAAAACATTCACAACGTCTAGCAACAAACATGTCAGTAAATTCTCTTTATCCCTCTGTGTACCTCGAACTTAGCGCAACTTCCATGAACAACGTTTCTTTCCTAGAGCTGCACGAAACTCTATATAACATACCACTATTTAATTACATAAGTTCTTTGCATATTTTTAAAAACATAATTTGTTCGACTTAAAAGCTAAAGTCGTGAGAAAGAAAGTCGAAAATGTTTAGCCGGATATGTCGTCCGAATAGATGATAGATGGGGTGGCAGACGCAACTAGATAGTCGTTGTCAAAGCCTCAGTTAATACAAGACATGTTTATTATGTTGCTAATTTAACGATAACATAATTAAGCAATGGGCTTAAAAGTTAAGTAATTGACACACACTCTCTCTCCTCTATTATAATTTTCTTTCTTATTTTTAGAAACATAATTTGCTAAACTTTAAAGTTAAAATCGTGAGAAAGGAAGTCGATACTATTCAGGCGAATATGCCGTCAGAAATGATTATACAGACAGTGGCAAGTGTAACTGGACAGTCTTTGTGGGAGACTCAGTTGAAACAAAGTATTGATTATGTACTAATCTAATGACAATATTATTAAGCAATCTTCCACATGAAGTGGATTAATGTAAGATGTTTGTTTAGAGGTTAAATTAACAGCCAATTTTATTTACGTGCCTTTCAAATTGTTTAGCAAAAAATGTTCTCGAATATAACATATATCAAATAACGAAACTCTATACAACTTTAAAATATTTCAATATCATACACTTTTCTTGCATAATTTTAGCAATATAATTTACTCAAATTAACACCGAATATTCATATGATAACTTTGCCATATCAGATGAATCACATATTGAAAGACGTACGACTGGCCGAATAACCTCTGTAACGGACACTGTTAGGTTATTAAATATATATATAAACCGGGAAGTTTGTTCCGTTTCTTTTGGTGGTTGTTCTTGTTGTTGTGGTTGTTATTGTTGTGATGATGGTGGTGGTGGTTGTTGTTGTGGTGGTGGTGTGGTGATTGTTGTGTTTGTTGTGGTTGTTGTTGTGGTGGTTATGGTGTTTGCTGTGGTTGTTGATGTGGTGGTTATTGTGTTTGTTGTATTTGGTGGTAGTGGTGTTGTTGGAGTGGTGTTGTGGTTGTTGTTGTGGTTGTTGTGGATGTTGTTGTGTTTGTTGTGGTTGTTGTTGTGGTGGTTATTGTGTTTGCTGTGGTTGTTGTTGTAGTGTTGTTGTTGGGGTGGTGTTGTGGTTGTTGTTGTGTTTGTTGTGGTTGTTGTTGTGGTGGTTATTGTGTTTGTTGTGGTTGGTGGTAGTGGTGTTGTTGTTGGGGTGGTGTTGTGGTTGTTGTTGTGTTTGTTGTGGTTGTTGTTGTGTTTGTTGTGGTTGTTGGTGGTGGTGTTGCTGTTGTTGTTGTCCTTCTTCTTCAATTTGTTATCGTTTGTTCTTGTTGTGGATGGGAATCTTATCAGATTTCACCTGGTGCTACCAGATCAGGCTGTTTGAAGATGCCGGCTTCCTGACCTAAAATGCACCAAACATTGATGCTTTTTCTCCCTTTCCCTTTGCAAAACCCAATCATGTTCTACAAAGTTAATAGCAAAAAAAACATTTTTCTTAACAAAACAACTAAACCAAACGAAATACCATGAATAACTATTTAAACATATACAGAACTTGAAGCATATAAACGTTTTTACCAAGATGATCGTATTCGGAATTAAATAACCCGAAAACGGTTGATATGCCGTAGAACAAAACAATTAAACCAAACACCATGAATTAATATTTGAAGATATACAGAATATCAAGCATAGAAACTTTTTACCAAGATGATCGGATTCGGAATTAAATAACCTGAAAAGGGTTGATATTCCGTAAAACAAAACAATTAAACTAAACATCATGAATACATATTTACAGATATAAAGAACTTGAAGCATAAAAACTTTTTACCAAGATGATCTTATTCAGTATTAAATAACACAAAAAGTGTTGATGTGCCGTAAAACAAAACAATTAAACCAATCGGACATTCGCCCACTATTTCAGAGACTCCAACCGAGATATCTCTTAAGGATTCTAACAATCTGTTTAAGCGCAATTGTTTGCCTCCTTCTCGCACTTGGTTCACTGTTTATATTTGCCTAGTTGTTTTGTTTTTTAATTCTTCTTCATGAACCCGATGGCTCCTATCATTGCTGGAATGATTGCGATCTTCCTAGGATTCCAGTTTCTTTTTATGCTGTATATAAGTCCTACGTATTTAGTTCTCATCTCCGTCTTAGCTCTGTTTCAGCGAGCATCATTAGGGACACTGACTTCAGCTAGAGCTGCGACTCTCCCCTTTTGTCTCATATCACTATGTCAGGTTTAACAGCTCCGTTTTTTTAGTACGTAGCTGTAGAGATTGCATGAGTGTCTGTAATAAACTTCACATGGTTATGCCTAACGTTATGTGTCACGTAGTAATTATTTTTGTGTTTGGGTCAGTTTTTTAAAGTTTTTTCATGAGCCCAGTGTCTCCAATGATTACTGGAATTATTAGAATCTTTGTAAATTTCCTGTTTCTTTTCATGTCGTAAAGAAAATCTTAGTATTTAGTTCGCTTTACATCATCTCTGTTTTGATCGCATCATTTGGAACATTGATTTCAACTAGAGTTAATACCTTCTCCCTCTTGTCCCATATCCCTATGCCAGGTTCAGCAGCTCCTTATTTTAGTACGTAGGTACAGGGATTGCATTGATGCCTGTAATACACTTAAAATGGTTATGCCTGGCGTTCCTTATCATACTTATGTGTCACGTACAAGGCGATCCATAATACAGGCCTGGCAAACATGCGACTGGGTCCACAACTGGGGGCGGACATGTGTAGACCAAAATTACTACGAAATAATAATTACCAAGAAATGTTTTAGTAAGAATTTTTTTAGGAATGTCCAGTAATTAACAACTATACATATTATTATAAAGCAGCTTACAATAATTGATGTATGTCCATCAAATCAAATGTAAAAAGTACAAAAATGTATGGGGGAGGGTAAAAAAAAATGGGGGGAGCGAATTTTTTTTTTTTTTTAATTAAAAATATTTCTATGTATGGGGAAGGGTAAAAACAATTTTTTTTTTGCCTTAAAATATTTCTATTCATGAGGGGAGGGGGGGGGGGTAAAAAAGTTGGGGTGGGGTCGAAATTTTTTCTTTTTTTTTACTAAAAATATTCTTGGTCCGAAACATTGAAAATCAATGGCTAACCACCCAATAAATATGACTGGGGCTCCATCGGTTTACGGGTGAACTAAATTTTTAAAAAAAATTATTTATTCGCCATGAATTAGACATATTTTTGATGTTTCAAAAATCATGAATCAATTGTTTTATTGACTACTTGATTACAGAAAATATAATGACAAAATACAATAAAAAAACAAATTTAACATTTTACAAAATCAAATATTTTATGAACAAAATAATGTTCGGAGAAACAATTTTGATACGTTTTACAAAATGTGTTGTTTTTTTACATATACATTTTTTTTTCAGAAAATGAAGAAAATACTTATTTGTTCATGATACACAGTTTTAATAATAAAATCAACTTAAATTAACTATAACTTAAAACTAATAAAATATATGCTCGTTCCGTCAGTCTTAAGTAATTCGTTATTGTATTCTTAGTATCGCCTGTGCTTAGGATTGAACCTTCGACCTACAGAAAACTGTCACTTAGAACTGATTGTCACTTATCACTTTTATCCGTTGCGCCACTGCTCCTTTGCAGACACTATCTAACACGCCCTACCTTTAATATCGCTACAAGCTGCGTGTTGCAACGGATAAAGGGCGTAA
The DNA here is from genome assembly GCA_963556195.1 of Sepiola atlantica. Lineage (NCBI taxonomy): Eukaryota > Metazoa > Mollusca > Cephalopoda > Sepiida > Sepiolidae > Sepiola > Sepiola atlantica. Next base: position 3,997,679 of record OY744542.1, read on the forward strand.
GTAACAAGCAGTTACGGGACAAGAGCAAGCTACCCCCGTGGATTAAATAAAGTGTTCAATTCGAAATTCTGTATAGGTTCCTAAGTTCGACATGATGCATTTAAATCAGGTCGGAGATTACATCGGCCGAAACGTTGTAAAAAAAATAACAAAGATCAGAATAGTATATTTATGAATTTTTTAGATGAAGATTGATAATTTGCATAATTTTTGTTATTCGGACTACATTTCTCATCTTGAGTGTTATCATCACAACGTTTCGGCCGCCGTAACCTCCGGCCTTCTTCAGGTGTATCTCTTCGAACTCGGGAATATTTCTGTCGAACTCCCCTGTTCGACAGAAATATTCCCGAGTTCGAAGAGATACACCTGAAGAAGGCCGGAGGTTACAGCGGCCGAAACGTTGTGATGAGAAATGTAGTCCGAATAACGAAAATTATGCAAATGAGAATAGTAGTCCGAATAATGCAAATACAAAAGATTCCTGTTCTTAATTTGATCTGACAACTTATTCCAAAAACATATTACTCTTTGAGCAAAAAAAACTTAACTGCCTTGACAATAACCTTCCAGATCTAGGAGAAATACTAAAAAAATGCCCATCATAGTTAGAAATGCGATTAATTATATTGAAAGTCTCAATCATATCACCTCTCATTCTTCTCTCCAGCAAAGTAGTCAATCCCAATTTGTCCAATCTCTCCCTGTAACTGCACTCCTTTACTTTACTTATTAGTTTTGTCACCCTTCTTTGCACGCCTTTTAACTTTTATAATTCGACGAGAAACTCTTGTTTGAACGATATTTATTTGAATCTAAAATGTGTTTAATTCTCTGCGCCAGAATAAAAACAGAGTGAATGAGTGCAGTTTTCCTAGCAATGCGCATGCGTATAAATATCGCCGCCATTAGAGTTTCGTTCTTCGGTACGTGGCATTATCACGGGAAAATATTTCACTTGCTTGCAAGCGCCATCGAAGTGTAGGCTCACGCGACATAAGTATGCGTTTCCGTGGAAACCATGCGTTCGTTATCGCGTTTGTGTTAAGCGTCGATCCGAGAGGAGCTTCACAATAAACATGGTCGCTGGAAGAGTTCACAGCATCGATAGTCGCGACAACAATAAGCAACTCGAGCGATTCACTTGCGAGAAACGTCGTTGAAAATTTGTAATATTACATTCATGTATCGATCGCGTTGCGCTGATTCTGCAATGAATCCGGTTATAGTGTCATACCAGTGAACCCATGTAGTCAAAAAATGGAAGCGAAAAAGGTCAGATTTTTCGAATAAATCTCTTGATCATAAAAAAAAAATAAGCAATACTTTTTATATCCAAACTATACGTACCCTACCATTATCTATTCTACTTTGATTTCATTCGAAGATCCATCAACTATTAAGACATTCTGGTACTTGTGCAGTTTACGGACAGCACTACAAGCGACGTTTCGTTGGCATAACTCGGCAGGTTACGTAAACCGCCGGAAGGTATTGAGCGATTTCCATAACAAAATAAATAAGTCTCTATTATATAATCCTTATGGATATTATAGAAATAAATACTATTTTGCTATCTAATTTTCATACGTGTTCTTGCTCACCGACATTAAAAACTACTAGCGGGACCCCGTGGAAATTCAACAGTGTTTTTTTCTATTAATCTGTATAATTTACTGTTAAAAATATTATAGTGGCTAGAATTATGAACATATTTTACTCCCTAACTTTTGCGTGACAGAGTGGAAGTATATATATTCATTTATATTACCCAATTGCCCGGGGTAAAAGCTGTTTCTATCGCGGTCGTCCCCTAATCCTCACTCTCACTAGGTCGCCCCCTCTCTCACTTGCACCACTGTCCTCCCGCTTGCCCCTTTATTCCGGCCCTCCCTCCTCTAGCCCCACCCCCACTCTCGCCCCCTTCTTCCCGTTGCCCGGAGCAAAAGTAAGTACTAATTTAGTCTTCCACTCCCAAGTCGATGTATATTAAGGTCACCGTTAAAAGAAAAATATCAATAAATAAATCTCCGGCTATCGGACGATCCCATCTTCTTAAAAAAAGGTGTCAAAGCTTGACACTGGTAGATAGATAGACACTAGCATATTAATATATAGATTATGGAAAGGTCGGATGACGTCAAATATAAAATTATCAAATAGTAGATTGTCACTGATTCGACATTTTTCTAAAAGGAAACAAAAAAAAAACGCATGTTAATCAGAGACGTCTAGAAAATCCAATCGCCATATTTATTATCCCTCCGGCTCCAATGACAAATCATGGCTGAGCTTTGGTGAAACGAGATTTGGTGAATTCTTCCAGGTACGCAAGTAGCCACCATTTCTTAATATCAAGTATTATCAGTTATTGTTTATTTCATATTATGTTATATATTATAACAATTAATAAATGTTATTAACATCAAATAAAGTCAGTTTTTTAAATTTTCTATGATGTTATATGCTATAACAATTAATAAATGTCCTTAATATCAATTAAAGTCAGTTTTTTTAAATTTTATATACTCTAACAAATAATAAATGTTCTTAATATCAAGTAAAGTCAGTTTTATGAATGTTATATAATGTCATATACTCTAACAATTAATAAATGTTCTTAATATCAAGTAAAGTCAGTTTTATGAATTTTATATAATGTCATATACTCTAACAAATATTAAATGTTCTTAATATCAAGTAAAGTTAGTTTTATAAATGTTATATAATGTCATATACTCTAACAAATACTAAATGTTCTTAATATCAAGTAAAGTCAGTTTTATAAATGCTATATAATGTCATATACTCTAACCACTAATAAATGTTCTTAATATCAAGTAAATAATTCTTTTGAATGTTATATAATGTCATATACTCTAACAAATACTAAATGTTCTTAATATCAAGTAAAGTCAGTTTTATAAATGTTATATAATGTTATATACTCTAACAAATAATACATGTTCTTAATATCAAGTAAATAATTCTTTTGAATGTTATATAATGTCATATACTCTAACAAATACTAAATGTTCTTAATATCAAGTAAAGTCAGTTTTATAAATGTTATATAATGTCATATACTCTAACAAATAATAAATGTTCTTAATATCAAGTAAATAATTCTTTTGAATGTTATATAATGTCATATACTCTAACAAATACTAAATGTTCTTAATATCAAGTAAAGTCAGTTTTATAAATGTTATATAATTTTATATACTCTAACAAATAATAAATGTTCTTAAAATCAAGTAAAGTCAGTTTTATAAATGTTATATAATTTTATATACTCTAACAAATAATAAATGTTCTTAATATCAAGTAAAGTCAGTTTTATAAATGTTATATAATTTTATATACTCTAACAAATAATAAATGTTCTTAATATCAAGTAAAGTCAGTTTTATAAATGTTATATAATTTTATATACTCTAACAAATAATAAATGTTCTTAATATCAAGTAAAGTCAGTTTTATAAATGTTATATAATTTTATATACTCTAACAAATAATAAATGTTCTTAATATCAAGTAAAGTCAGTTTTATAAATGTTATATAATTTTATATACTCTAACAAATAATAAATGTTCTTAATATCAAGTAAAGTCAGTTTTATAAATGTTATATAATTTTATATACTCTAACAAATAATAAATGTTCTTAATATCAAGTAAAGTCAGTTTTATAAATGTTATATAATTTTATATACTCTAACAAATAATAAATGTTCTTAATATCAAGTAAAGTCAGTTTTATAAATGTTATATAATTTTATATACTCTAACAAATAATAAATGTTCTTAATATCAAGTAAAGTCAGTTTTATAAATGTTATATAATTTTATATACTCTAACAAATTATAAATGTTCTTAATATCAAGTAAAGTCAGTTTTATAAATGTTATATAATGTCATATACTCTAACTAATAATAAATGTTCTTAATATCAAGTAAAGTCAGTTTTATAAATGTTATATAATGTCATATACTCTAACAAATAATAAATGTTCTTAATATCAAGTAAAGTCAGTTTTATAAATGTTATATAATGTCATATACTCTAACTAATAATAAATGTTCTTAATATCAAGTAAAGTCAGTTTTATAAATGTTATATAATGTCATATACTCTAACAAATAATAAATGTTCTAAATATCAAGTAAAGTCAGTTTTATAAATGTTATATAATTTTATATACTCTAACAATTAATAAATGTTCTTAATATCAAGTAAAGTCAGTTTTATAAATGTTATATAATGTCATATACTCTAACAAATAATAAATGTTCTTAATATCAAGTAAAGTCAGTTTTATAAATGTTATATAATGTCATATACTCTAACAAATAATAAATGTTCTTAATATCAAGTAAAGTCAGTTTTATAAATGTTATATAATGTCATATACTCTAACAAATACTAAATGTTCTTAATATCAAGTAAAGTCAGTTTTATAAATGTTATATAATGTCATATACTCTAACAAATAATAAATGTTCTTAATATCAAGTAAAGTCAGTTTTATAAATGTTATATAATGTCATATACTCTAACAAATAATAAATGTTCTTAATATCAAGTAAATAATTCTTTTGAATGTTATATAATGTCATATACTCTAACAAATAATAAATGGTCTTAATATCAAGTAAAGTCAGTTTTATAAATGTTATATAATGTCATATACTCTAACAAATACTAAATGTTCTTAATATCAGGTAATGTCAGTTTTATAAATGTTATATAATGTCATATACTCTAACAAATAATAAATGTTCTTAATATCAAGTAAATAATTCTTTTGAATGTTATATAATGTCATATACTCTAACAAATAATAAATGGTCTTAATATCAAGTAAAGTCAGTTTTATAAATGTTATATAATGTCATATACTCTAACAAATACTAAATGTTCTTAATATCAGGTAATGTCAGTTTTATAAATGTTATATAATGTCATATAGTCTAATAAATAATAAATGTTCTGAATATCAAGTAAAGTCAGCTTTTAAAATTTTATATAATGGTATATATTATAAAAATCAATAAATGTTCTTATATCAAGTAAAGTCAGTTTTTTTTTATTTTGTATAATGTTATATGCTATAACTATTCATAAAAGTTCTTAATATCAAATAAAGTCAGTTTTATAAATTTTATATAATGTCATATACTCTAACAAATAATAAATGTTCTTAATATCAAGTAAATCAGTTGTTGTATCTAATAAAATGGTATATATTATAAAAATCAATAAATGTTCTGAATATCAAGTAAAGTCAGTTTTTTAAATGTTCATAAAATGTCATATACTCCAACAAATAATAAATGTTCTGAATATCAAGTAAAGTCAGTTTGTTTATTGATTTATTTGCGTATTCTAGACTTCCACTTATTTTCTCTTTTAAAAATCATAAAATTGTGAAATATCTATTAAAAATTATTCTTGAATAACCAAAAACAATAAGTCTTTTTACATCTATGTTATTCTTATATGTATTATTGAAGTACGAGACTGTTTTGATCTAATATTTTTTACAGAGAAAAAAAGAAAAAATGTAAGATATATAAAATAATATTTTTTTCAAATTCAACATAATTCTGCCGAAAAAAAAAACTTGCAAGTTAATAAGCGACGTCTGGAAATTCAATGACAATATTCATTATCCCCCGAGCTCCAATGAAAAATTATGTCTCGGCATCAGAAAAAGGAATTGGTCTATTATTCAAGGTACGCAAGTAGCAACCAATGTTTAATATGAAATATAGTCAGTTTTCCTTCTATATCCTTCAATAACAAAATCCGCCAACATAAATGCTTTCAGTTTGTGATTTCTGCCACATATTGCTCTGTTGTTAGGAAACAAAATGCTAGTTTTTCTAGCTTTCTGCGATTTTCATATTTAATCCTGATCATTATTTTTTTTAAATGCATAAAGTAAACCTGGATAGCAGAGAGGCTCACTCTTGCACACGTATAAAGGGAAGATATTTTGTATGAAACCAAGGATAATATTGACCGACTCTACATAATAAGTGTTACACCGGCCGTTCTAACAGAAGAGAAACTATACCGGTTCTCACTATAAATAGTGCGAATAGACAATCACCAGGGAGAAAAAGGACAGTATTGTAACTGTCTAGCCGAGTGCCAGTCAGTTTCCTTACCTTTGTACCTTTTATGTTAATACATTTGTTATCTTAACCCAACATCGACTTGACTTCTTCTTTTTACTGTTGGACTACTTCACAACAATAAGGAACAGAAACGTAAAATGACTGGTACGTATCCAGGATTACACAGGCGATTAAAAAGTAGAACAAATACATAGCGCATAATATGAAGAGGCTGATTACCGCCGCTGATAAGGTGAACAATACGGAAATCAGCAAAACTGGGGAGGGGGAGAAAAGTGAGAAAGGCAAAATAGGAAGAGAAACAGCTTCTAGGACTATTTATAAATGGAACAAAAGTAATTGATCATGAAAACACATGGGCATGACTACGAAAAGGACACATTAACAAAGAAACGGAATCGTTACTAATGAAAGCAGATTGGATGCTGGGTGTGTAAATGTTATGAAGCCGTACCTATAACGAACATTTTGGACTCGTCTATTCAAAATAGGTGCGGGAAGCATAGGCTTCTCAGCGTTTGAGTTCAACCCCAGTCTACACTGGCAGTCAGTACTAACGTACTACTTTTCTTGTTCCTCTGTTGTATATACTTTTCTCCAATATATTTCTTTTACCTAAACTCTGTATCCGTGTTCTCATTCCGGCCCCTAAACAGGGTCATAACAGTAAAAAAAATAAGATTAAAAATAGAAAATCCCAAATAGATCGTAACATGTTGAAAATAAAACCGCTCAATCTAAACAGAAACTTTTTCAAATAAATGCTAAATATTTGTCAAGAAAATAAAACAGTATTTCGAAACAGAACAATTTGTCATATTAAAATCAAAACGATCGTTGAAATAATAAAACAACAAATAATAGTTAATTAATAAAATGTGCTTTTTCAAAACCAATATGCAAATTAGGTAACCTTGCGACTAATATATATATATATATATATATATATATATATATATATATATATATATATATATATATATATAAATGATTTCCCTGATGCCATTGCGACTGAGATAAGAATATTTGCTGACGATACCAAGCTCTACTCTCGCCATGTAGGCAAAACCGACGCGCACATATCTGAGGCAATGGCGAAATCCTTAGAAAATGACCTCCAGTCTGTAGTGGAATGGGGTCAAAAATGGATGGTAGCTTTTAATGCCGCAAAGACAAAGCTACTTTCCTTCAATAAGTACAAGAAACCTCTTTAACCACCGATTGTCATGGCAAATAACACCCTGCCTAAGAGTTCATCATTCAAACTCATCGGCCTAACTTTCACAGATAACATGAATTGGAATAAATAACTTGAAAACATTGCCAGAGCTGCTGCAAAGAAGGTGGGCTCCCTCTACCGTGCTAGTAAACTTCTCACACCTGACATTATCATATATCTCTACAAAGCCACCATCCGCCCATGCAGGGAGTATTGTTGACACATCTGTGGTGGTACATTATCCGCTAGTCTCTCCCTCTTAGACATGGACCAAAAAAGAGACGCAAACTTAATAGGTCCCTCACTGTCAACCAAGCTCCAGCCCCTGTCCCATCGCCGCAATGTTGCTTCCTTGTGCCTGTTTTACAAATACTTCCATGGATTGTGCTTGCTGCTCTGGTACCCCCTCGACGTAAATACACTAGACCAACCCGACAATCTGTCAAATCCAATCCGTACACTGTGGAGGTCCCCAGATGCCGAAGAGCTTTCTACTCCAAAAGCTTCTTTCCTCGTGCTGCTGGCCTCTGGAACTCCCTTCCTGCTCCCTGTTTTCCTGACGTTACTGACATGCAGAAATTTAAAACTAATGTAAACAGACATCTCGCTGCGCAGCTCCTAATTTAGGTTGCCCCCCCCCCCAAAAAAAAAAACTTTCACCTTTTTTTCTCAGTAGCCCCTTACATCTACAGTGGCGGCCTGCCTTGTTTGAGGTGAACTATGATAAAAAAAAAAAAACACCATCCTCGAGTGTCTTCGGTCTCTCTCTACAAATGTTGGCAGGTACATATCTCTACCCGACAGCAGCTGTCAGACTGATTGCCAAGGACGTATCCTCAACTGGTACGAAGAATACCTACTCTAGATTTGCCAGGTCACTGTTCGAGGAGTAATCAATTTCGTAACATTACGCCCAGTCGTAACTTTGGTATCGATCTCTTTTGCCGGCCGATGCTTTTAGAGAATGGGAATCACATTAACTTCTCGAAACAACGGTTCATTCTGTGGATTGATTTGAGCTTCATTCGATTTTCTGACTTTTAAACATCGGCTTTTGGGAATTGCCACATAATAACTGCTTCCACATCAAAGGCGGCAAAAATGGTTTCAAGTTAATCGCTTTTTTACACGTACGATGTACATAAAGACACTGTCCAAGAAATATCCACTTATATAATTAATAGTAATGTATATATATATATATATATATATAGAGAGAGAGAGAGAGAGAGAGATAAATATATACTGGGAAAAAATGAGACCCGTTTGATCACACATTGAGCTCTGGAGCTCAATGTGTGATCAAACGGGTCTAAATTGTTTAAATCAGGAAAAAGTGAGTTTGCAAAACCAGCTAAAACCCTTCAATAGATAATAAAAACCAATGTGTGTGTATATATATATATATATATATATATATATATTAATTTTTTTATCTTTTTGTTTTGGTCGGGGAGGGGGCATCCTATTGGATGCCAGAAATTCACCCGTTATTTCAGAAACTCCAGCCGAGATGTCTTTTAAAAATTCTACCCGTCTCTTTAAGTGCAATTGTTTGTATCTCTCTTGCGCTTGGTTCATCGGGTATATTCGCTTGGTAGTTTTTAAAATTATCTTTCATTTTTTGTTTTATTTTACTTCAGTCGAAGTTCTCAGAAATCTTGGACAGTGTTTTTTATGTACATCGTACGTGTGAAAAGAGTTTACTTGTATGGGGAAATATCCTCATGTCAGTTGTCCTGACAAACCCTTATAAAGAGAAACCGAAGACAACCCTCGCCATGTGAAATGAATTTGGAAAGAAATTATTCACTCTATTTCCCTAATGAGACTTTTTTCATTTTCTTTTCCTTCTATACTGATTGATACATTTTTTTTAATTTCTCAGTTGAAGAAGTTGTTTTTTTTTTTGTAATTTGATTTGATCGATTGAGATGCTATTTCGGTACTACTCCAGATGAAGCGCCTAATTTCCGTGACTACACGGCGCCAACGATCGGGCAGGTCGCGGAAGCGCCCGAGAGCTGCCGAGACGAAAACGAGGCTGAAGCAGAGCTGACCAATCAGGTTTTATTTACTCCTCCCCAGGAGTTAGGCACAAGGCCAGTTTTATCTTACTCCCACAAGTAAGATGTGACCCAAGATCGGGTCGGGAAAGTGGGGTTTGAAAAGCCAGCGCCCGAGAAAGAAAGCACTCTGGCCATTAAAAATTGCCTGGGCAACCCCGTCGGCATTCACCGGTAGTGGCGCCTCAGACAGTAAGCAATAAACTTACTCCTCCCCAAAGAGGGGAGGCAAAGCCTGGGAGGGTGGACCGCCTAGAACTGCACAGAACAGGCGTGCAGTATCCATCGGAACAGATACTACACTTTGATCTTAGCCAAAAGGCCAGGCAGGTATTATTTACTCCTCTCCAGGAGTTAGGCACAAGGCCAGTTTTATCCTACTCCCACAAGTAAGATGTGACCCAAGGTCGGGTCGGAAAGTGGGGGTTGAAAAGCCAGCGCCCGAGAGGTGAGCACTCTGGCCATCAAAAATTGCCTGGGCAGCCCCGTCGGCATTCCCCGGTAGGGGCGCCTCAAGCAGTAAGCAATTTACTTACTCCTCCCCAAAGAGGGGAGGCAAAGCCTGGGAGGGTGGACCTCCTAGAACTGCACAGGACAATCCCATAGACCGGCGTAAATCAAGTCCCGAAGGACAAGACAATACCAGTCTATGGGGTGCAGTATCCATCGGAACAGATACTACACTTTGATCTTAGCCAAAAGGCCAGGCAGGTTGCTGCCAATCATCTGCGCTCAGCACAACAAAACAAGCGGTCGGAAGACATTTCGAACCGGCCGCAAACGTATCCGTAAACCCTGACCCGCGACGAGAAAATATATGATATCCCCCCCCTCCAAAAAAAATACAAAACAAACTTGCCTAAATATCCTAAGAAAAATAACATTTGTTTTATGTAACAAAAAAAGACCAAAAAAAGTTGCCTAAATATCGTAAAAGAAATAGCATTTACTTCTTTGATTTATGTAAAAAAAAAGACAACAAAAAAATTAAAATGGTTCATTTGGGCCACGAAAAAATGTTTTTAAAAAATTTCATTTATAGTTCTTCAGCTATGGTTTGTTCAATTTTTTTTTTAATTTTTTTTTCAAATATATGTACTTTTTCTTTTGTATTCTTCGTCTTATATTGTCGTCTGCCACTCTTCCATTTTTACGACTTTCAGTTTTGCTTCAGCCTCGTTTTCGTCTCGGCAGCTCTCGGGCGCTTCCGCGACCTACCCGATCGTTGCCGCCGAGCAGACATGGAAATTAGACGCTTCATCTGGAGTGGTACCGCTATTTTATAAAAATATTAGTGCAAACACTGATGAAGCATAGTTTTTGTTTCGTCATTTTTGACGATTATGCTAAAAACCGTATAAAAGTACGAACGGAAATGAAACAACATAGTGTGAGAGAGGGTGAGAGTTATAGATGTGTCACCTGGTGAGTTAATTGCAAATTACAGCTAATTAAAACAATTCAAATATAAGTTTTCTTTTTTCAAACCGAACTCATTTCTAAAACTGAGGAATATTTTAGCATGTATTTTGTTTGATAAAAAAAAATAAAGTAAAATGTCGTACGGAAACAAACGTTGATTAACTCGGCTAACGGAGATTTGGTATCTGTCTGTCTGAAGCCGACCCTTTACTATTACTTCTAGTAATTCTATTATTACACACTCTTTTAATGTACAATTCAGGGGCAGGAGTATCTGTTCTGTTGCTATGAGACCATCCTCCCAGGCATTACCTCTTCTTGTTTTGAGGAGAGAAAGGTAGCGTATTATCAGTTCTTACCTTATGAAAATATCATCCCTAGTATTACCTCCTCTTTATTTGGGGGGGGGGGGGTTCTGTAGTATCTGTTCTGTTGCCATCAGACCATCCTTCCAGGCAGTACCTCCTTCTTTTCTGAGGGGTATGGTGTAGTATCAGTTATTTGGTCATGATAATGTCTCTCCAATGATTACCTTATTTTATTTGGTGGGGATGTTTGTGTTTGTTCGTTGTCATGATACACTCTTCCAAGGCTTTACCCCCTCCTTAAAGTTTGCCGGGGGAAAGTAGTGTGATATATCTTCTGTTGTCATGAGCCCATCCTTAAAGGCGTTACCTCCTCGTGTGATATAAGGAGTGCGTAATGTCTGTCAACAAGAAATTGACACAATCAGCTATTGGCATACTCAGCATTTTACATATACCAGCTTAATATGCAACCGGAGGGGGAGCACATTTTTTGTGAAGAAGAAGAAAAAGAATAATAATAATAATAATAATAATAATAATAATAATAATAATAATAATAATAATAATTTTAAAAAAAACAAAAAAAACTATATAAACTCTTAGAAACTAAACTATATAGCAGAAACCTAGTAAAAGGGATAAACACATGGGCTGTATCACTAATATGATACTCTGGACCATTCATAGGCTGGACCAAAGAAGAACTCAGGCACCTTGATCAAAGAACAAGAAAACTAATGACTATGCACAATGCTTTGCACCCAAAAGACGACACGGACAGACTCTACGTCAAAAGAAATGAAGGAGGTAGAGGACTGGTAAGTATAGAAGACTGTGTGGAAGACACCAAAAAAGAGCTGGAGAAATATGTAACCCAGAACACGGAAAGACTGATCACCACAGCAAGAGACACCAGCCCAACAAACAACCCCGGAAGTACTGAACCCAGAAACAAAAAGACAAGAAAGGAAAAGTGGGAAGAAAAACAACTACATGGACGCTTTACAAGACTCACAAGCGATGAAGCCAATGAAAACAGCTGGGCATGGCTAAGAAAAGGACACCTGAACAGAGAAACGGAATCTCTGCTGACGGCCGCACAGAACAATGCGATTAGGACAAACTTTATTAAAGCAAAGATAGATAAAACCCAGGAAAACAGCAAATGCCGACTGTGTGGACAAAGAGACGAAACGATAAATCATATAAGTGAATGCAGCAAGCTAGCATAAAGGGAATACAAGAACAGACATGACAGCATGGGGAAAGAAGTACACCGGGAAATGTGCAAACAACTGAATTTCGAATATGCAAAAAAACGGTACACACACAAACCAGAAACTGTACTAGAAAACGAAAAACACAAAATCATATGGGATATGAATGTACAAACAGACAAACCCATAACAGCAAGGAGACCGGATATGATAATAATCAACAAGAAAGAAAAATCCTGCAAAATCGTGGACTTTGCCGTTCCAGTAGACCACAGAGTGAAGATCAAAGAGACGGAAAAGAGAAGCAAATATACTGAACTTGCCAGAGAATTGAAAGGAATATGGAACATGAAGAAAGTCAGTATAACACCAATAATCATAGGAGCACTAGGAATAGTCCCCAAAAACATGGAGAAAAGACTGGGAGAAATAGGAATCAAAGGGATAACTGAGACCATACAAAGGACAGTAATGATCAAAACAGCTACAATCGTGAGAAATGTCTCGAATGCGGAAACCAACCCACATAAGCAACGAATGGAGAACAAACACATGGAAGCACAAGACAGCAGAACCGGGGAAAATACAACCGCACGAGAGAGACGCAAGCATAGGCTAACGCCACGAAAAAAAAAAAATTATGGACAGAGGGTCGAGAAGGGAAAGCGCAAACCAGACCTCCACTGGAAGAGCGCGGACAGCTCTGGGACCGTGGGGAGGCTTGTTGCCACTCGGGCCCCAGAGGGGACCAATGGCCCTTATCAGCGGGAAATCGTTGGTAGGTGGCTGTTGCGATTACCGCAAGGTCATCAGCGGTGATGAACGAAAAGAGGTGAAGCATACTGGAAGTCTGAGGAGACTTGTTGTCACTCAGACTCCAGGGAATACCACAGGTTGTCGGCAGTGGGCGATCACTGACGACGACCAGTGTGATAACTCCTAGTGAGTAAAAAAAAAAAATAAATAAATAAATAATAATAATAATAATAATAATAATAATAATAATAATAATAATAATAATAATAATAATAATAATAATAACAACAACAACAACAATAACAATAACAATAATAATAATAATAATGCGCAAAAGAAACCGAATAGTTTCTAATTCAATATGTGATCTACCGAATAGTTTCTAATCTAATATGGGATCTACCGAATAGATTCTAATCCACATATTGAATAATAAACTATTCGGTAGATCACACCATTCGGTAGATCGCATATTAGAAGACGAATCAATTTATTTAGAAGAGAGTATTTATTTTTAGACAATTCGAATCGTAACAATAAATAAAATAAAAACGTTAAAACTTTCATTTTATTTACTTAAAAGAAAATATTTAGATGACAATTATGTTTGCTGGTAAGAAGCAATAGAATATATTGTTATGACAATATATAACCGGTTGTTCTGTATATATTTGTGTTCAATACAAATTGAAAACAAAGTAATACTAAAAAAACAACGAAGTATATAGAACAAGCCACGCGTGCGTGGTCCCCCTCTGTATGTGACTCGATGTGGCGAGTGTAAAATGCAATAAATTTGGGCAATTTGGGGCATTTTGACCCCCCCCCCCCTTTGACTCCCTCGAGGCACAAACCAGAATTTTTCTGAGGTCAAAGATGCTCATTTTATATCCAGAACAATTGCCTCTACATTTTGGCCAAGTTTCAGAAAAATTGAATGGATGGATAAACGTTATGGGAGAAAAGGCTCATTTTTTGCCATTTATGGGGCTTTTGACCCCCTGGGGGCGAGAACCAGATTTTTACCAAGGTCAGCGATACTTATTTTCTATTAGGAACAATTGCCTCCACATTTTGGCCAAGTTTCAAAGAAATTTAATGGATGGATGAAAAGTTATGGGGCAAAAAATGTCATTTTTTGCCATTTCGGGGCCTTTTGACGACCTGGGGGGGGGGGGCTAACCAGATTTTTTTTTTTTAAATCGGAGAATGTCACTTTCTAATCTGACCAAAGTTACAACTTTATGCAAAATTCCAGAGATATTCAATGGATGGTTACGGAGAAAAATCCGGACGGACGGACGGACGGACGGACGGAGGGACATGCGTCAAAACATAAGTCCCCCGATTTTATAAATCGGGGGACCAAAAACATGCATTGTTCGCCAACACTGGACCGCTATGAAGCTGTCTCCTCAAGAAATGTGAACAGACAGAGTCTGTAAATTATGTGTGCGTATGTAGGGAGGAAAAGTTTTACATACTGATGCGTGTGTTTGTAAGCGCCTACATAGTGTTTTCTATGGAATTGAGTCCACGAGAATGCGTATGAGAGTTTAAGTAGAAAGATGTGTGTGTGTGTGTGTGTGCACGCGTAAAATAGAGGGTGTGTGTTATGTATGGAGCGCAAGCGGTGTTAGATGCGTTCGTCATGGCCACACTTGGATGTAAAATATAAGGGAGAGGGGAGGTCTGTTGAGGTGATTTGTCGAGGTCAGTGTCGGAAGAGAAAAAGAAGTAAATTAGCCATGCAGCGCTTTTTATAATCAACGATACTAGCGCCGCCTAGCATTTCAAAAGGGGAAAACACTCGGTTCTGAAAACGTCTGCTGGCATTTTTAACGATAGCGAACAGGACAAAAAAATTAATAAACAAATGTGCACCAAATAATTATTACCAAATGCAATACAAGTTACTATTCTACCTACCTGCGTAATTTTTTGTGCTTTACGTATTTTAACAGTTTTTTTACGGGAGTAAAAAAACGTCATTTTTTTCTTAATACAGGGTCTCAAGAACTCACAATTGACCCCTGATTTTGGTAAAACAATTTTAAAATTCAGGGTTAGGGTATAGGTACGCTGTATATATCTATGATTAATTTCCAAAGTATTTTCTATACAAAATCTGAAATAAATCGAAAATAAATTATAACTGATAAAATAGCGGCATTTGGCAATCCGTCACTCATTTCTCAGCCATAATGTAGTATTGACACGATACATTATTTCTTTTTTAATTATTTAAAGTTTAACAATAAATAAATCACATTATTTTAATAATAATAATAATAATAATAATAATAATAATAATAATAATGCTTTTAAATAATAATGTAAAGTTTAACAATAAATAAAACATATTATTTAAATAATAATAATAATAATGCTTTTAAATAATAATTTAAAGTTTAACAATAAATAAAAGACATTTTTTTTAAAATAATTTAAAGTTAAACAATAAATTAAAGACATTATTAAAATAATTATAATAATAATAGTTTTTAAATAACCATTGAAAGTTGAACAATAAATAACACACATTATTTAAATAATAATAATAATACTAATAATAATAATGCTTTTAAATAATAATTTAAAGTTTAACAATAAATAAAAGACATTTCTTTTTAAATAATAATTATAATGATAATAACAATGTTTTTAAATAATTTAAAGTTTAACAATCAACAAAAGACATTATTTAAATAATAATAATAATAATAATAATAATAATAATAATAATAATAATAATAATAATAATAATAATAATAATAATAATAACAATGTTTTTTAAATAATTTAAAGTTTAACAATGAACAAAAGACAACAGTTAAAATTTCGCTTTCTGAAGCTCACATTTACGGTAAGAATAAATTTATTGTTTTAAATTATATGAATTGGTACAATTCTCAATAAATAAAAAAGAGACATTAGTTTTATTTATTTAAAGAATATTTAAAATGACAATAGCAATTATTTTTACGGAAGAAGACACATACACATTCTGTTTAATATTACTAAACCTTACATACATAGATTTTAAAACGAAGTATTATTAACAGCACATTCTTGCAGCTAGATGACTTTCCACGGGTTCCACTTTTAATTACAATACTAGATTAACAGGAATTAGGGAAGAAAAACAACGTAAAATAATTAAACATTATTGATGGATTATTTTAAAAGTATGATTTGTTTTAAAATGCCGTAAAAAGCAATAATTCAAAATGGCGTTTTTGAAAAGAATGCGAAAAACAAAAAGGATTTCTTGACGCGAGGTTTGAACAGGAAGGATTATCGCTGACGACAGTTGTGTAGTTTTGCCTTAAACTAATGGTTTCAATGTTGCTTCTAAATCTCCTAAACACTGTCATTATCCATGTTGGGATTTCGCTAAAGGCCACGATCTCATTCAGAGCTGGATTAGCGTTTATCTTCGGATCCACACTCTTTCTTTCAGGACAAGGATTATGATTTGTGTTCCCTACTTCAAATTGCTTCATGACAAGATAGCGGTTATCTTCATTCACGTTTTTTTTTCATTTTCAATACATAGAACATAAGCGATGCTTCGGAGTAAAAGTCTGAGTCCCTATTTAGATAACTTTTTTTTCTAAATATATATACATATATATATATATATATATATATATATATATATATATATATATATAAAGATAGACGGACGAAGAGTGATAAACATGCACGAATGTCCAAATTTATTTCAAACTGTTTATCACTCTTCAAAATGTTTAT
>OY744542.1:4019573-4062073 GCA_963556195.1 Sepiola atlantica
ATTCTTTTTTTTTCTTCGCTTCCGTTCCTTTTTTTTTTTGGTCAATGTCGGCACAAACGGAGAAGATTAATTCTCTGTGGAATTAATGGTTCGGAAGAGAAAGGGACGTATCCTGAAAGAACAACTTGAAAGCAAACGTAACGGATGTCGAACAAATTCTTGCAAATTTTTGTTCATTCCACCAATATTCTAACAAACCGTTTTTTTTTGGTCAGACATGAAGAATAAAAGAATGACTTATTTGCAGTCGGAATATTTGAGTAGAACTTGGAATTGTCAGTGGTAGCGTGTCGATCCATCTGCGAACAAGTTTATTTGTTGTCAGTAACGGTGTTGCTTGGTTAGGGTTAGTTGCTAGAACGTGTAGATAAAGGGATCTTTTTAGGAAAAGAAAAAAGTTTTATAAAATGGCCGTCACGCTCCATGTGCAGTCGGGTTAGGATTAGTTGCTAGAGCGTGTAGATAAAGGGATCTTTTTAGGAAAGAAAAAAGTTTTGTAAAATGGCCGTCACGCTCCACAATCCGTCGGGTTAGGCTTAGTTGGTAGAGCGTGGAGATAAAGGGATTTTTTTAGGAAAGAAAAAAGTTTTGTAAAATGGCCGTCACGCTCCACGTGTAGTCGGGTTAGGCTTAGTTGCTAGAGCGTGGAGATAAAGGGATCTTTTTAGGAAAAGAAAAAAAGTTTAGTAAAATGGTCGTCACGCTCCACAATCCGTCGGGTTAGGGTTAGTTGGTAGAGCGTGCAGATAAAGGGATTTTTTGGGGAAAGAAAAAAGTTTTGTAAAATCGCCGTCACGCTCCACAATCCGTCGGGTTAGGGTTAGTTGGTAGAGCGTGTAGATAAAGGGATCTTTTTAGGAAAGAAAAAAGTTTTGTAAAATGGCCGTCACGCTCCACGTACAGTCGGGTTAGGGTTAGTTGGTAGAGCGTGGAGATAAAGGGATCTTTTTAGGAAAGAAAAAAGTTTTGTAAAATGGTCGTCACGCTCCACGTGCAGTCGGGTTAGGGTTAGTTGCTAGAGCGTGGAGATAAAGGGATCTTTTTAGGAAAAGAAAAAAAGTTTAGTAAAATGGTCGTCACGTTCCACGTGCAGTCGGGTTATACTCATTGCTGTATCAGATGAGGTACATGTTCGTCGTTATTCGGTCTTGTTCAAAATCTATTAATTGGTCGATTTCGGTACAGGTCGTGGTGTTACGTCTACCTAGTTGGAATAACTCCAATGTCGCCACTGGTGCTACCAGATCAGGTTTTCTCACCAGAAATGCACCAATTATTGATGTTTTTTGTTTTGTTTTTTACTATCCCTAAAAAATTAAATCATGTTCTGCAAGGCTAAAAACAAAAACAACATTTCTCCCCTACAAAAAAACAAAACACAAACACCATGAATAAATACTCGAACATTTAAAGAACTTGAAGCATAAACACTTTTACCAAAAATGAGACCGGAGTCGGCATTAGATAACCCGAAAAAGGGTTGATATGATTTTCGCCACATGTTCCGGTTAGGCTCTCAGCTTCACGTGAAAAACAGGGGAGATATCTGTGTCTTGCAGACCGTGAAAGGGCAGGGTTGTCTGCCCTTGGCGATGAGGTCGGCCATGACAGTTCGCTTGTAAAGAAAAGTGGGTGGAAGAACATCGCAATTATCGGCCAACTTGTATATATATTTGGTATCTGTCTGTTTGAATCCGAAACTATATTTTTTATGTACTAGCAAATCACCGCTTATCAAGGCCGAATGGCCACTCGAGGATAAGAGTAAATGAGTTTTAGATTGAAAGGGAGGCAACACCGTTAGGATTGGTAACGATTTTTGAAACAGAGCAGAACCGGATTATCAAAGAATGGCTCAACAAGAATGTGCAAACATTGGACTTAAAACGATCATGTTATAGTAAGCAAGGAAGCAGTCCGGTGGTAATGTGTTCATCAGACGGGTAATTGTAGTAGGACGAGTTCTTGCTGTGAATAGTGTACCGGGAGGGGGTAACCATTCCAGACTCTTGGACGAGTTTACTATTGTTCAGTGCTCAATTCAGTTTGCTATACTATTTGCAAACTAATGTATTATATTTTAGTGATCAAATCAGATGGGTGTAGTGTAGTATCTGTTCGTTTGTAATGATACCATTCTCCCGAGGATTACCACTTCTCTTTCCTTGGGAGAGAGGACGGAGTATGTGTTCTGTGGTCATGATACCATTCTTCCAGGTTGTATCTCCTCTTTTGGGGATAATAGTGTAGTATCTGTTTTAATGTATTTTCTTTCGTAGTGTAGTATCTGGTCGTTCATCATGATACCGACCTCCCAGGCATTACTTCCTCCTTTACTCTGGGAGAGGCTAGTGCAGTATATGTTCTGTTGTCATGAGATCATCCTCTAATGCATTTGATCCTCGTTTAGGGAAGTAGTGTAAGATATGTTCGCTCGTTGTGATACAGTTTTGCTAACCATTACGTCCTCCACCTATGAGGGCAGTGTAGTATAGGTTCGTCCGCCATGACACCATCCTCCTAGGCAAGTTGTTTTCATTAATATGTCAAGTTTCACACTATGTCCATTGATTATTTTAGTTTGTGACTCAACTAATACCAACGATTATTATGATACATAATAGTTCTTAAATAGTGCTACCCGCTCAGGCTGTCTGAAGTTACCGGCTTCATGACCCAAAATGCATAAAACATTGATACTATTGTTATATTTAAAAACATAAAGAACTTGAAGCATAAGATTCTTTACCAAAATAACCGGATTCGGTATTAACTAATCTGAAAAGGGTTGATATACCACAAAACAAAACAACCAAAGCAAACGACGAGAAAAATATTTGAAGAAATACAGAACTTGAAGCAGTAAAACTTTTACTAAAATGATATGATTCGGTATTAACTTATCGGGAAAGGGTTGATATGCCATAAAACAAAACAATCAAACTGAACACCATTAATAAATATTTGAAGAAATAAAGAACTTGAAGCATAAAAACTTCTACCAAAATGACCGGATTCTGCGTTAAATAACCCGAAAAGGGTTGATATGTCGTAAAACAAAACCAAACCAAACACCATGAATAAATATTTGAAGATACAAAGAACTTGAAGCATAAAAACTTTTACCAAAATGACCGGATTCGGTGTTAAATAACCCGAAAAGGGTTGATATGTCGTAAAACAAAACAACCAAACCAAATACCATGAATAAATATTTGAAAATATAAAGAAATTGAAGCATACAATATTTTACTAAAATGGCCGGATTTAGCGTTAAATAACACGAAAGGGGTTAATATGTCATAAAAAAAAAAAAAAACCCAAACCATAACAGTTCATCAGAGAATTGTGGCGGTGCTAGAATGTTTTTCTCCGTCACACAGACATTTTCTTTCTGGAAACTGTTCCAACCATCATCGAATTCTTCTTTCTTTTTTTTTTTTTAGATGTTAGCGGATTAATGTCGAATTGTCTTCGTAAATGACGCTGCACTTCTGTCACAACCGAATTTGTTTTCACGAACTCAAGAACGCAGAATGTTTTTTGCTGCAGACATTCCATTCTGAGGGGAAACAACTAACTGAACGTCGCCGGAACAACGACACGTCTACAGTTCCACTTCAGACGGAATTACAAACTTTGCAGATTTCTTTTTGGATGCTTACTGAAGCATTCTATGTTCATTCTTCAGAATTGAAACGATGCTTCTTGAAATGTGCCAATTCCCTTTGAAATCTATAAATCTGAATCACTGATCACCAGTATCGCCAACTAGAGAGTATTATTCACTCCTCTCCAGGAGTTAGGCACAAAGCCAGTTTTATCCTACTCCCACAAGTAAGATGTGACCCAAGGTCGGGTCGGAAAGTGGGGGTTGAAAAGCCAGCGCCCGAGAGGTGAGTACTCTGACCATCAAAAATTGCCTGGGCAGACCCGTCGGCATTCCCTGGTAGGGGCGCCGCAGGCAGTAAGCAATAAACTTACTCCTCCCCAAAGAGGGTAGGCGAAGCCTGTGAGGGTGGACCTCCTAGAACTGCACAGGACAGACCCATAGACCGGCGTAAATCAAGCCCCGAAGGCCAAGACAATACCAGTCTATGGGGTGTAGTATCCATCGGAACAGATACTACACTTTGATCTTAGCCAAAAGGCCATGTAGAGAGTAGAAAGTGACTAACAGCCTCGTAACTCTGACATCCATTGTGTGTTCCTGTAGTCCTCATATTCCATGAGCGATGTTTCTGACAAAGGTGGAACAATTGCTGTGTTCTTGGTCCGAATCTATCCATTTAACACTTATCGTTGACTAGTTTTTGACCTTTGAGTAGTATTTTTAAGTTCCTTACATCAAGTGGCTTCGTGCCTTGTCTGGAGCAATTTCCATTAAAAAAATGAGATTTTCAAAATCCGCTAGATAGAAAAAAATCAAATCCTTAGAAAACCGCTAAATTTTAACTGTTTGTCCCTTTATAAAAGATTACGTATATACAAACTACGTCATGTTTATATACATATTTTTATACTATTTTTTTTTTTTTTAAATGTTCAATTTAATGTTATTGATTTAATTTAAATGTTATAAAAGAACAAAATAACAAAATCACGTCCTTAGAAAACCGATCGATTTTAACTGTTCGTCCCTTTATAAAATATTACGTATATACAAACTACGTCATGTTTTTATACATATTTTTATACTATTTTATTTAAAAAAATTTTTTTTAATTTAATGTTATTTATTTAATTTAAATGTTATAAAAGAACTAAATAACAAAATCACATCCTTAGAATACCGATCAATTTTAACTGTTCGTCCCTTTATAAAAGATTACGTATATACAAACTACGTCATGTTTTTATACATATTTTTATACTATTTTATTTTTTTTTAAAATTTTCAATTTAATGTTATTGATTTAATTTAAATGTTATAAAAAAACAAAATGACAAAATCACATCCTTAGAAAACCGATCAATTTTAACTGTTCGTCCCTTTATAAAAGATTACGTATATACAAACTATGTCATGTTTTTATACTATTTTATTTAAATTGTAATTTGTCGATTTAATGTTATTTGTGTTTAATTTAAATGTTATAAAAAATCAAAATGACAAAATCACATCCTTAGAAAACCGCTAGATTTTAACTGTTCGTCTCTTTATAAAATATTACGTATATAAAAAATTATGTCATGTTTTTATACATATTTTTAATACTAATTTATTTAAATTGTTATTTGTCAATTAAATGTCATATTTATTTAATTTAAATGTTATAAAAAACAAAATAACAAAATCACATCCTCAGAAAACCGCTAGATTTTTACTGTTCGTCTCTTTATAAAAGATTACGTATATACAAACTATGTCATATTTTTATACTATTTCATTTAAATTGTTATTTGTCGATTTAATGTCATATTTATTTAATTTAAATGTTATAAAAACAAAATAACAAACAAGGGGCGTAATTCATGAACGGTTTGTGTTTCTAACTAATCGAAAAATGTAAATTTTAACAGAATATTTATAAATTCGTCGTGGATTAGGGTTTGTAGGGTCCGGGGATATTTTATAATATTGGCATTTTTATTGAAATGCATATATCATGTATAGTGGATAGCTTCAGAAATAATTTCACTTGGTGACTAGCTAGGAAATGAATACTGAAAGTAGGTCAATTGAAATCTGAAATTGCGGTTGTGTGTGTGGAAAATGAGCTCTGCAGATTGTACAGAAAAAAAGGCTGGCCGCTAGAGTAAAATTTTACGAGGTAGATTCCAAACAAAATCTCCGTATCTAGCGGGAAACCGGCTAAATTGGAAACACTGAAAGAAAATGAAGTCAATCTAAGAAATTAGCTCAGTATAGATATTCTCGGCAGATTTCTGTTCTAATTGATCGCCGTGGAGACGAGTGGAGATATAAGCCTCGCCACGCACGACTTCCTCCCCAGTCTTGGTCTGTTAATGATACTGAGGACCATCGGGAATTTATTTGGGTTTACGAGTGTTTCTCCATTGTGGAAACGCATTGAGCCTGCTCTGGGCCTACCAAGATAGGCAGGGCATCCAATAAAACTTCCTATTCACATATTAATGACTAGCGAGGAAATGAACACATAAAGTAGGTTGAATTTGAAATTTCAGTTTTCAGTGGAAAAAAAACTTCCAGATTTTACAGAAAAAAACCCAACTAACAGCTAGATTAAAAAATTTTCTAGCTAGATTCCGAACAAAATCTCCGGATCTAGTTGGAACACCGCTAAATTGGCTTCACTCTCTATGCACAACAGCAACTGCAAAATACACTTCTGAGAAAACGCCGCCAAGAGCATTCTTCGTCGCGTATAAAGAGAGCAAATTCTACTCCAAAATATTGTGGGGGGGATGATGTCTTCCGTTAGTTTACGTCCCATTCTCACAGATGTATCCGTTGCTAGTCTCTCTATACTCTACCGTCACGTCCATAGAAGGTGCTCGACTGAGCTCCAATCTCCGGTCGATCGTTAACAGACATTAACATGAATAATTCGTTTCTCTATCGCAACGAATACAATAATGTAATAACAATTCCTAGTCAAATATTAGTCTAGAAAGGTTTTTTTATTTTATTTTATTTACTCCTCGCGGAGTTAGGCACAAGGCAAGTTTTATCTTACTCCCACAAGTAAGATGTGACCCAAGATCGGGTCGAGCAAGTGGGGTTAAAAGCCAGCGCTCGAGAGGTGAGCACTCTGGCCATTTAAAAATTGCCTGGGCAGCCCCGTCGGCATTCCCCGGTAGGGGCGCCTCAGACAGTAAGCAATAAACTTACTCCTCCCCAAAGAGGGGAGGCGAAGCCTGGGAGGGTGGACCTCCTAGAACTGAACAGGACAGGCGTGCAGTATCCATCGGAACAGATACTACACTTTGATCTTAGCCAAAAGGTTTGATTGAATCTTGTTACAGGGCTTTATTATAACTATCTCTACCTACCCTTCTAGCATAGCCGAACAGAATCTTCGGCACGTGAAGAAATGGTCCGCCTGGGCTACGTCCGTTGTCTCTGTATTCGTCATGTCGCTTCGCCGGAGTAGTTGTACTTCTTCTTCTTCTTTCATGTGAATCAGATGATTCTGGTGTTGGCATTAGTTTCCCCGATGTTCTTCTAGTTAGAAATCTTTCTGGAAAGACATCGGATACTTACAGGAAGGGCCACGTGAAGATTGTCAACATCCCTAAGCGAAAATGATACTTTAGAACCGACTGGATTCGAACTTGGAACACTCAGTCCGTGTCGTTATCCACGTAACCACCGTCACCTCCCAGTAGCTGTACTGAATGTAGAGTTATATGTATCTCTCTTTCTCTTTCATGGCATCAGAAGTTGTAATAGCTGATTCTCATACGAGTTAACAGCTCGTATATAATAACAGCTCATACTTTGTGTTTTCATACTTCATTTAGTGTGTGTTTTTACATGGTATTATGATTACAAAACAGTAATACATAGTATTAGTCTCCTATCCATCTCGTACAAGGGAGGGAGAAGGAGACTTTAAAAATACGTCTGCTTCGTTTCACAGACAAAACCCAAGAGACATTACTACACCTGCATTTTTCCACGTGCTTGCCCTCATACGTCGTTACCGGATAGCGACGTTGTGTTCTAAGCCACGTCACTACTATTATATTTAACCCGACGCTGCCTGTGGATATATTTTTCAAAAAATAGCGTACTTAGAAAAAAATTTAAACCAAAAAAGGTGAAACATGAAAGTAAACAGAAGTGAATGTAGTAAGAGCTAGTTATAAAACCCGTGGTTTGTTTTTGGTTATGTAAGGTATTGATTTACTCCTCTCCAGGAGTTAGGCACAAGGCCAGTTTCTATCTTACTCCCACAAGTAAGATGTGACCAAAGGTCGGGTCGGGAAAGTGGGGTTTAAAAATTGTCTGGGCAGCCTTGTCGGCATTCCCCGTTAGGGGCGCCTCAGGCAGTAAGCAATAAACTTACTCCTCCCCAAAGAGGGTAGGCGAAGCCTGGGAGGGTGGACCTCCTAGAACTGCACAGGACAGACCCATAGACCGGCGTAAATCAAGCCCCGAAGGCCAAGACGATACCAGTTTATGGGGTGCAGTATCCATCGGAACAGATACTACACTTTGATCTTAGCCAAAAGGAGAGTAGCTACGATTTTACATGAGTGTAAATATAAATAATTAATAACATGAAATTTAAATCTATTTTATTGTGATATGAAACTTTTCTTTTTAGTTTTTATTCATATTTCTCCGTCGTTGTAGGCGGACAAGAACAATTGTTATTAAGTAAATACAAAGCAAAAATATAAATACTGAAACATATTATTGTTAGTTTAGCTCGATTAAAATATTTAGTCCTGCTCACTATTCTTTTCTTAATATAGTCATACGTAAAGGAAGTTGGGGGGGGTGTACATTTTCACACTCGGATCTACTGCAACCGACACCAGAAAAACACCGGGAAAGTATTTTGTAAGACTACACTTGTGTAGCACCACCGTTATTGTTACTCCATTTCAATCGTTTAATTTTCATACGAAACCCGGTACGCTTCCTATCTACACATGTGTTCTTTCTGATTAGATCTCTTCTAGTATTGAAGTCTTTTTCGGAGAGATGCAGATGTTGTTAGTCCCTTCTTACTCTACCGTTATTTCCAGGGAAGGGGCTCGACTGAGCTCCTATTTGCAGTCTCTCCTTGTAACATATTCACAGCAAGAACTCCTCTTCATCCACGAACAGGGCTTCTTTGCGAGGGATTTCCGTATTTACAGTCATACGTAAAAGAAGTCTAATATGATTTTTTTTAAATATAATGCTTAATAGAGTAATAATAAAATTAAAAACATAAATAAATAAAAAGAAAATCTATGTCGATGCCAAAATTCTAAAAGAAACAATATATTTTATTTAGCGGAGGAAATTTGCAGATGTTTTATTGGATAACCTTCACACCGCCAAATTGCCACGAACTTTCAAAAAGCCGCATTTCTTAATTTTCTGAAAGAATTAAATGAACTTATAGTTCATTATGTTTAAAATCTGATATAAAAACAAACATGAGAGTATATTTTATTCTAGAGATTCCCTTCAGATGTGTCTATGACATCCTTACAAACCGAACAAGGCATGGATCTAACATTCTTTATAATGGCGTTCTTCAGTTCTGTGATGATCCCGACTCTCTTTATATAACTCTATTAAAGGTAGCCACAAAGAAAGAAATCTGCGGGGTGATGGTGTACGTTAAATTTTCATACGAAACCCGATACGCTCTCTGTGTTGTACATTTTCCCACTCAGATCTACTATAACCGCCACTAGAAAGAACACCGGGGATCATTTTGTAAGACGTATACTTGTGTAGCGCCACCGTTATTGTTGCTCCGTTTCAATTGTTTAATTTTCCCACTCAGATCTACTATAACCGCCACTAGAAAGAACACCGGGAATCATTTTGTAAGACGTATACTTGTGTAGCGCCACCGTTATTGTTGCTCCGTTTCAATTGTTTAATTTTCCCACTCAGATCTACTATAACCGCCACTAGAAAGAACACCGGGAATCATTTTGTAAGACGTATACTTGTGTAGCGCCACCGTTATTGTTACTCCGTTTCAATTGTTTAATTTTCCCACTCAGATCTACTGTGACCGCCACTAGAAAGAACACCGGGAATCATTTTGTAAGACGTACATTTGTGTTGCACCACCGTCATTGTTGCTCCGTTTCAATTGTTTAATTTTCCCACTCAGATCTACTATGACCGCCACTAGAAAGAACACCGGGAATCATTTTGTAAGACGTATACTTGTGTAGCACCACCGTTATTGTTGCTCCGTTTCAATTGTTTAATTTTCATACGAAACCCAGCACGCTTCCTATCGATAGATATGTTTTCTTTCTGATTTGATCTCTTCTATACTTCCAGTCTTTTTCTCAGATATAGATGTTGTTAGTCACTTTCTACTCTACCATTATTTCAAGGGAGTTGCTCAACCGAGCTCCTCTATGTGGTCCATCGTTGTAACATATTAACAGCAAGAACACCTCTTCTTCCACAACAATTTGTTTTCCTCTTTGTGCCTAGGCAGAATTTCCACGGATTTCCAGAATGTCCTTTTCTTCGCAAAGGATTTCCGTATTTTACTCTATTTATGAAACTGAAATCTATTTTTAGCTAATATTATATCGATTTTAGTATTTAATTCTCCTCAATATTTATTTCTTAATACAGTCATACGCAAAAGAAGTCGGAGGACTTTACATTTCCCTACGCAAATTTACCACCGCTGTCACCAAAAAACACCGGGAAGAAATTTTGTAATACGCACCTTTTGTAGCACCACTGTTATAATTTCTTATTTGAATCGTGCAAGTGTAAACTAACTATTCGATATGTTCACCCGAAACACTGTACGCTTCCTCTCCATACATGTGTTCTTTCGGAGATGATCTCTTCTCTTTCTTACAGAAGTAAACGTTGTTAGTCACTCTCCACTCTAAATGTTTTCTTTTTGAAAGGCGTTTTCACTGGATAAAAATGTAAGTTTATTTCAAAATGATTAAATTCAATTCCGAATTGGATCCGTGATCACCAGCTAGTGTTTGCTTGGCGCCGATCAGAATGAGCGTCCCAAGATTGTATTTTCAGATTGGTACTTACCTTTCTTTGAAAATAAATCCACAATCTCATTTGAAAGTTAAATAAAAAGTTGTTGTTTTTTTGTTAAAATAAACAAAAATTAAAAATTGCTTCATATTTATTTTTTACATAACTTTAATTGTGGTACTATCGGTTGCCGGGAAGACTATGAACTCGGTGATTCTTGAGCACTTTGCTGGAAGGGCTCTTTTCGTTCTGGCACAGTACCTAGCTACCCGAGTGACAAACGATGGGCACATTAAAAGCGGCTATACCCGGTTGTGTATTTGGTCTGGATACACGGTGTCGTCATTTGACTAGCGTCATTAATTCTGAGAAATAATCGTCTGGTTAGGATCGTTGTCCTGCAATTGAACGCTGTATAAAGTAGCGAAAACAGATTTTTTATATAAAAAATATAATTATTTATTTTTATCAAACTGTTTCTTTATCTCCCTCGCTATGATAAAACGAGAGAGAAAGAGAAGAAGAAACACAATATACATCACAAAAAAGGTAAAATACAAGCATTGCTGTTCTAATTTTCAGCATATCACGGGTGATTTGATCTTTAACCCGCCAGCTTACAGCTTGAAATGCTTCTTACATTTATTATTACTCAATTTAGTCTACAACATCATCTTTAAAAATGACTGATTTGTTTGCTCATTGAAATAATGGCGAATGGGAACGAGAGAGCCAGAGAGAGTCAATTACGTTTCAAGCGCATGGCTTAATTATTATCGCAGATTGGTACTTGCTATTTCCTTGAAAATAAATACACAATCTTCTTTGAAACATTAATAAAGATTGTTTGATTATAATTAATATAAAACAGCTTTTTATTTAAATTTTTAATATCAGTATAACTTTAAATAAGTTCAGACTCTTTAGAAATTACATAGTCCGAGGGTCACCATCGAGTTAAAAAGTATTTCCTTCTTTCATTAGTGTAGAATCAAATAGACGTTTACCGGCCTAAGAGCTCCAAATATTTGATAGAATACTTCTTGTTTGTATAGAATTGATCCGAGTTGCGTAACACTTATCACGTCAGCCTGATGCATGAAGGTGACAGTATTATATCATTATTCCTGTAATCTGTCATGGATTTATGGGTTGATAATTCCAACATGGCATCTATTTTGTCCAAGAGGTGGATGCCTTAGGGGGAGTGTGTGCGTGTATAACAGGGGCATCCATTATAGAGACTGGATTGCGGAAGACGACATCGGAAACCTTGTGCCACTTTCCTGTGCAGTGCTGTATCGTAAGAAAATACCTAAGTGAGTTCCTTGAAGCTAAATAGTTATGTTCGAGATTCATATATCTTTATATATAAAATAGTAACATTTTCTGCGTGTCCGACTGATCTTTGTGTCTTATGTTCACCCAAACCGCTAGACATAATTGTTTGAAAATTGGCATGTGAACTACTGACTTCTCAGTGAATGTCATAGACTATATAAGATATATATCACATCAACACTGGGGGTCCCCACCTCCCCCACTGACAACTGTTTTCCCTTAGATTAAAATGAAATTTAAATCATAGGTAAATGACCAAAAATGATATCTATTCCAAAAATGTGTATATATATATATATATATATATATATATATATATATATATATATATATATATATATATATATATATAAAAATATATATATATATATATATATATATATATATATATATATATATATATATATTCCCGAAACAGTTTTTCATGGTAAATAACTGATGATCCCTTAAATAATGTTAGAAGCAAACTAATATAATAACTGTAAAAGTTAAATTGACTTAGATGAGTGATTTTCCACTGAACGACTTGGGACTTTAGGGTTTTTTGGGTTTTTTTTAATATAGTTTTAATGGTTGAGAAACTTCCAAGACTATATATATATATATATAATGTGTATATTTATATATAATTTATATTTGCATTCCAATGACTAAAAAGAAATGATCAATCCAAAATCATGATTTTCATATTCACTTCAATTTCCTTTATTTTCATATTTCGGCGAATTCTTGTATTTCTTCATTTTTCCGACAACCAAACCCCAAAATATTTTTTATATTTTTATTCATTTTTCTTTTCTTTTCTTTTTTTCCAAATTAAAACATTTTCTTACGCGCGTTTCACAGCAAGATGAGGGGAAAATATATAGATTTCAATCCAACTTTACCGATCATCAGAGCAAGAAGTTCATTGTCAAGTAATAGGAAAATATATCATTCCAAAAACAGGAGAAGGGACAATGGGAAAACTCCAAGAAGACTTGACCAAATGAATGTGGCAAGCTGAAATACATGAGTAAAACTAACATTAAAAATAGTGACAAAATCCAAGGGCCTCCCCCCTCAAAACAAACAAGAAATCACACCCTATATTTTAAACGACTCTTCAAAGTTAATATGAAAATTATGATTTTGGATTGATTTTTCCTGTTGTCATTAGAATGCAACTATAAAGTATATATGCTCTGAATCTGGTAATACAAATTCATTGAGCTTGCAATTGGAAATATTTCTGAAATTATAATGAGTATATGCATAAATATATATCTTTTACTCGAACTTATAAATTAATATATATATATATATATATATATATATATATATAGTCTTTATAATTAATAAATAATATATATGACGTCACTAGATTTAAATGCATCGTTCCTTACATTAAAAAAGTAGAACGCTCTTAGACGTTAAGCCGCCGATAAAGTGTAAAAATTATCACAGTTTATTCGCTGTTCAAAATTGGCCGAGTAATTAAGGCGTCGGATTTGAGTTGCAAAATACTCGTAATCCGGGGTTTCGAATCGCATGAACGGTAGTGAATAGTCATATCTCTATGCTGATGAGTCCCGATTATTAAGGACGAAACGTATACGTACATAGATAATAAACAATAACAAATAGTATATATATATATATGTGTGTGTGTGTGTACATGCTTACAAAACAAAATGAATCTATAAAAATCTGTATTGAATTTAGTAATCAGTGCTCAACTGTCTGACCAGTTGAGCTACAAACTTAAAATAACCCTAGAAAGCCGGTTTATGCTCGGATGGACAAGTCCATTCTCTGGCGTTTGATTGGCTGCTAGTTCATGAGTGGATAATCAAATAGAAAATATTCCTTCAACAACTACAAGAAACCTTTTCAACCACCAATAACCATAGCAAATAACACCCTACCTGAGAGTCACCATGTAAACTCCTCGGCCTAACATTCACAAGTAACATGAATTGCATCAAATAGATAGAAGATTTTGCCAAGGCTGTTGCTAAAAAAGTGGGCTCCCTCTACCGTGTTCGAAAACATCTCACATCTGACAGTATCGTGTATCTCTACAAAGCTACCATCCGCCCATGAATGGAGTATTGTTGTCACATCTGGGCTGGGGCACCAACCTCTAGTCTCTCCCTCTTAGACTACGTCCCAAAAAGAGGCGTTCATCTATTAGGTCCCTAACAATCAACCATGCTCCAGCCCCTGTCCTATTGCCGCAATGTTGCATTCTTGTGCTTGTTTTACAAGTTATTCAATGGAATGTGCTCCGATGAACTGGCTGCACTGGTTTCCCCATAACATAAATACACGCGACCAATCCGACAATCAGCCAAATCCCATCAATTCACTGTGGAGGTGTCCAGATGCCAGAGAGCTTTTTACTCCAATAGCTTCTTTCCTCGTGCTACTGACCTTTGGAACTCCCTCCCGGCTCACTGTACCGACATGCAGAACTGTAAAACTAATGTGAACAAGCATCTCGCTGCACAGCTCTCAATTTAAGAGCACCCAAGAAACTGTTACCCTAACTCTCAGTAGCCACTTAGTCTACAGTGGCAACGTGTCTTGTTTGGGGTGAAGTATGTTAAAAAAAAGGTTGGAATGTTTCATAATGCTCGGATGGGCAAGTCTATTCTCTTAGTTCTGATTGGTTGCTAGTCCATGAATGGATAATGTAAAGATGCTAGAATTAAGCAGTAGGTACGTATTAACTATTGGAGCACTTTATGCCGGTTGCTGTGGATTTGATTCTACAATCTGAAAATATTAAGAATTTGAAGCGTAAAAACTGTTTAGAAAAATTACTAAATTCGTATCATGTAACTCAAAAGTGTCGATATGCCGTAAAACAAAGCAAACAGACGAAATTATTGAAAATGCTTACATGAAATACAAGCTAATGTTTACTTTTGTTTAGTCGATTGTCTCGGATTTTCTTGGATTTTTCTTTGGCCAACTCAAAAGCGTCGGCCATATTGTTTTTTCTATGTCAAAAGTTAAAGGTTAATTAAGCATAAAAACTGTTTAGAAATAGGACTAAATTCGTATTCGATAACCCAAAAGTGTCGATAGGCCGTAAAACAAAGCAACCAGACGAAATTATTGAAAATGCTTACATGAAATACAAGCTAATGTTTACTTTTGTTTAGTCGATTGTCTTGGATTCTCTTGGATTTTAACTTGGCCAACTCAAAAGCGTCGGCCATATTGTTTTTCCTATGTCAAAAGTTAACGGTTAATTAAGTATAAAAACTGTTTAGAAATAGGACTAAATTCGTATTCTATAACCCAAAAGTGTCGATATGCCGTAAAACAAAGCAAATAGACGAAATTATTGAAATTCTTACATGAAATACAAGCTAACGTTTACTTTTGTTTAGTCGATTGTCTTGGATTTTCTTGGATTTTTCCTTGGCCAACTCAAAAGCGTCGGCCATATTGTTTATCCTCTGTCAAAAGTTAAAGGTTAATTAAGCATAAAAACTGTTTAGAAATAGGACTAAATTCGTATTCTATAACCCAAAAGTGTCGATATGCCGTAAAACAAAGCTAACAGACGAAATTATTGAAAATGCTTACATGAAATACAAGCTAATGTTTACTTTTGTTTAGTCGATTGTCTTGGATTTTCTTGGATTTTTCCTTGGCCAACTCAAAAGCGTCGGCCATATTGTTTGTCCTCTGTCAAAAGTTAAAGGTTAATTAAGCATAAAAACTGTTTAGAATTAGGACTAAATTCGTATTCTATAACCCAAAAGTGTCGATATGCCGTAAAACAAAGCAAACAGACGAAATTATTGAAAATGTTTACATGAAATACAAGCTAATGTTTACTTTTGTTTAGTCGATTGTCTTGGATTTTCTTGGGTTTTTCCTTGGCCAACTCAAAAGCGTCGGCCATATTGTTTTTCCTATGTCAAAAGTTAAAGGTTAATTAAGCATAAAAACTGTTTAGAAATAGGACTAAATTCGTATTCTATAACCCAAAAGTGTCGATATGCCGTAAAACAAAGCAAACAGACGAAATTATTGAAAATGCTTACATGAAATACAAGCTAATGTTTACTTTTGTTTAGTCGATTGTCTTGGATTTTCTTGGGTTTTTCCTTGGCCAACTCAAAAGCGTCGGCCATATTGTTTTTCCTATGTCAAAAGTTAAAGGTTAATTAAGCATAAAAACTGTTTAGAAATAGGACTAAATTCGTATTCTATAACCCAAAAGTGTCGATATGCCGTAAAACAAAGCAAACAGACGAAATTATTGAAAATGCTTACATGAAATACAAGCTAATGTTTACTTTTGTTTAGTCGATTGTCTTGGATTTTCTTGGGTTTTTCCTTGGCCAACTCAAAAGCGTCGGCCATATTGTTTTTCCTATGTCAAAAGTTAAAGGTTAATTAAGCATAAAAACTGTTTAGAAATAGGACTAAATTCGTATTCTATAAGCCAAAAGTGTCGATATGCCGTAAAACAAAGCAACCAGACGAAATTATTGAAAATGCTTACATTTAATACAAGCTAATGTTTATTTTTGTTCAGTTGATTGTTTTGTATTTTCTTTGATTTTTCCTTTCACCGGCTTGATTTTCTTGGCCGGCTCAAAAGCGTCGGCCATATTGTTTTTCATCTGTCAAAAGTTAAAGGTTAATTATAGTCATTTGGTTACTCTGCTTATAGCTGGTGATCATGGCCGCGGCTGTTGTCGGCGGAAACGGGTCTTTAATTTATAGTTTTCACTTTAATAATTATAGCTTTTATTTGACTTAACTTTCGTTTTTTTTTGGGGGGGGGGACATTTGGCGGATAATTATACGCGTCTCTTAGGAAATAAACGGAGATAATTATTCACTATCTTCAGTTTAATATCTTTGTTTCTATGTGAAATATTAAATCGCAAACTCATCTGTTGTATCTTTCGTTCACAATCCGTTATGGTCGTGATAAGCCTACAAATGTTTCTTTCTCTGACACCCAACGAGTTGGGAGATCCAGAATGTAAAATAAATTCTTTCTTTTTTATTCCTTTTAGTTTTTATAAGATTTTGCTGGTCAATTCTTGAGTTCTTTCTTTGTTAAAGTTTGTTTGGTTCGTTATGTATTGTATTTTTGTAATTGTTTTTCTTTCTCGCAGCGTTCGCCTCTATGATTCTTGGCCAGCTTGTTTTCCCTGTCAAAATTTAAAGAGTAGTTATTTTATTTTGCGTACCTTATTGTTGAGTCGGCTTCTGTTTTATGTAGCTTACCTTATTCTTTCCAGGGTCACACTCGATCAGCATGGATGGTTAAGAAAGCCAGAAGCCGAAAATCAGTTTTTTGCTTGTCCTATTTTAAGTTCCACAATTATCAAAACAATACATGTTCAACTAAAATATTATTTTCTACATACTTACAAAACGGAGCAATTACACCTGGCATACTTATATGTGGCTAAGTGGCTAAGGACGTGGAATGAGGATCTAGGTGTACTGGGTTCGAATCCAGTTCGTTCCGGAGAAACACTTTCATCAAAACTCACAACTGACCTTGTGTCTAACCCCCTGGAGAGGAGGTAAATAAAATAGTTGTATGGCACAAGAGAAAAAAATAGCAAGCTTTGTTAAAGTAAGTGTACGGCCATGAAGAGTCTTTAATCTAATAGGTCCCTAACAATCTAACAAACTCCCGCCCCTGCCCCATCGTAGAAAATGATTGCTTAAACAGAGCTGAGAGAGAAGGTAATTAAATACCAAGATCTTATGTACGACATGAAAATAAACTGGAATCTTCGTAAGATCTCAATCAGTCCAGTATTTATAAGAGCAACCGGGCACATGAAAAGAATGTTTAAAACTACCTGGCGAATATACCCGGTGAACCAAGTGCAAGAGAGATACAAACAATTGCGCACAAATGGGCGTTTAGAGTCTTAAAAAGTCTATCGATCGGAGTCTCTGGAATAGCGGATTAATATCTGCTATCCGGTAGCATGCTCCATCCCCAGCAAAAATAAAAAGATAAGAAAATTGAAAAAAAAAAGATGAATGGTAATAAATATATATTGTCAAATAACCCAGTTGGAACATAATGTCTGCTATTCGCATGCACCCTAGTACATGTTTACATTAGAGCAGTAGACATCTTTTTTCTACGGTATGGTAATATTTGATATGTGGTTGTAGTTGATTGCTTCAAGTATGTTTGTGTTAGGTGTGTATATCTAATTCTAAGTGAGGTATACATTTTTCAATCAGTATTTTATTAATCTCGCAGACAAAAGAAGTGGGAATCCCTAAATCATCATGGGAGAAACGTTAGTAATATTTAAATAAGTTATACTTAGTTTCTAAATTATTTTATTTTCGCATATATGCGTGTACGTACACACGAGCGTAAGAAAAGGAGTACGAACATTGTTCAGTATAAATATAACTGAAAGAAATTTCCTTTTGAAGAGGGGTTTTATCTATTTAATATCAAAATCCAGTATATTATTTATATACAGTCTCCAAGTATGCTTTCTATATCTTCAGAGTGTTATATACCAAGAAATGTGTCATATATATATATATATATATATATATATATATATATATATATATATATATATATATATATATATTATTAAAAATAACCGACAATTTTTGTCTGGCTATTTTAGTGTTGATCCCTTCAATTTTCCGGATTAAAATCTTAATCTCGGAAGGAAATTGGCTGATGAAACTGCCATAGTGTAAATGTTGGTCCAGAGTACTTTCTGACCCGTCTGGGTCCATCGTCAGTGGAATAATGACAAACAGGTAAAGACCTGGAGTGAGATTTATAATTAATTATGGCGGGAAAATTTAACTATGTTTGTTAGGTATTATAAGCATTTAAGTATATTAGTGCTAGTGTTAAAATTAATCTTGTTAATAGCAGGTTTTTTAGTTTTAATGAGTAAAGCTTCTAGTATGTGGAGTTTTTGAGTATTAGTATTATGTTCTATGATTTTAGTATTGTCTACGAGAAGTTTTCGGATTTGAGAGCGGGGACAGGAATGTTCATTAGTAAGGTGTCTAGCTATAGCACTATATTAAGAAAAAATGCTGCCTCGATACACATATATATATATATATATATATATATATATATATATATATATATATATATATAGGCAGAATCTTCTCTTGTTGGCAAGTATTGTTGAATATAAGAGACAACTCATGTCTAGATATCCTTTGGTAGATCCTTTCAATAGTCCGAATTAGTATCTTAGTTTCGGAGGGGAATTGGCTGATGAATTTGCCATAATTTGGATTTATCTCCCAAATACTTTTGGACCCATCTGGGTCCATCTTCGAGGGAATGAATGAGGTTAATCAGGTATAGACCATGTGTTGGTATTTATAGAAGGTTTTTGGCGGGAATTATGTACTAAGTACGAAACTATATTTGGAGCTATAAACTCATTATATATATATATATATATATATAGAGAGAGAGAGAGAGAGAGAGAGAGAGAGAGAGAGAGATCACAGCAAGCGTTGTTGAACGTACGGAACTTTCTCGTTTGTAAATCTTCTTTGTGAGGTTCTCAAACCGTCGAGCTATCCTTCTGGTTTCAGGCGGCAATCCGTAGAGTATTTCCCCGATTGTTCTTAATTCGGCCATTGTTTTTCGAGCGCTTTCGACTTTATTAGTCGTCTTCAGGATTAGGTTTTTTAAAATAAGAAGATTGGAGTTAATGTTTTATAGGTATCGTTAAGGGCGATTGAAAGAAAAGTTTTCTTATTTTAAAAAACATAAAAGTTTTTGAAAATCTTTAACATAAGAACAATAAGAACAATCGGGGAAATACTCTACGGATTGCCACCTGAAACCAGAAATATAGCTCGACGGTTTGAGACCCTCACGAAAGAAGATTTACAAACGAGAAAGTTCCGTGACGTTCAACAACGCTTGCTTGGATCATGACTTGTTGCCTAAATATATATATATATATATATATATATATATATATATATATATATATATATATATATATATATATATATTGTGTGTATCTAGGCAGCATATTTTCATTTAGGCAAACATTATTAAATAACACGGAGTGGTTTTGTTTGATGCGACTTTTTTTTAATTTTTTCAATTTTCCGAATTGTCCATCTAATGTTTCGGTCAAATTGGTGTAAATATGATCCATGGCTTTCTTGTTCCTTTTTTTCTTTTTTTTTTGCAAGTACTTTCGATTTGAATCGTCAAATCATCTTCAGGCGGTATTAGTTTTAGTGTCTTTACAAATTATGACTTTACTGTTGTGCTCATGTTATGCGTTTGAATTGTATGCACTTTCTTTAACGTCATCAATTTCTTAACGGTTTAAACAGTCAAACTTTTAAATCTCTCATGTGTGTAGAACGCCATCACGCTCTCATGTACATTTCAACTTTACAGACGCGTTTTCAAGTTAAACTACTTGCTGTTATAATTCAAAAATGAGCTCAACTTTAATTTCTTAAAGGGACTTAGTATAATATTTATAAATACATGTTAAATTATTAATACCTACAGACGCTAGCGTTTCAAGCTTATTGTCCTCATCAGTGCAGGAAAGTAACAATTTCAGACGGTCACACAGATATATGTATCACAGTTCGTGTATGCGACTAGACTTGCACCGAAACATTGATAAATACCAGAAAGTGCTCCGTTTGTTTACAAAGAGCTTTGCATTTTCGCAAATATAGTTTGCGATATCACTAACCACAGTGCTCAACTCGAGAAGGTGGAGGTTATATAGTCATCCACAGACATAATGTTTCGCTGTATCACAGATCTCTAGTGCGGTTAAACTTGCACCCGCCCAGGATCGAATCTACGACCATCTAGTTGGTAATCGGCGACTCTAACCACTTGGTATTCTGGCATTGCTAAAGGTTAGAAATCAGAACGGCATGTTGGCTTATAACAAAACACTGGTGACTTGTTTCTCTATCTGTTTCTTCTTTATGCATATCATGTCTCTTTCCTTCTCTTTCAGACCTTTCACTTTGTCTCTATCTCTCTCTCTCTCACACTGCCTCTCTTTCTCGAGTTTATCACAGCGAGAGAGAGTCTGCAGTTTGGATCTCGACTTCGTGACTGTCGGGTCGTGCGCAACCAACTCCAGCTGACTTCTAGGTGTTATGTTCTGTCCGGAAGCTGAAATGTGATAAATTGTATTTTTCTATATATAAAGTATGGTTGTCGCTCCTTCCATGCAGCGTTTAACTACAGCACAGCGGTCCCCTCAGCACAACTAATTAACCCTCAGGAAAGAATTAATGACGCCTAATGCTCATCAAGACTACGGTCGAGATAACCCCCTTCATTGAAAGAAATGTGCCTATCCTTTCTCAGGGAGTGGGTGATACCGTGTCACGACGTTAAGGGCCCTTCGAAATGCGTCCTCACAACGTGGACAACTGAGTTACAATCACCTGGCAAGCGATTGTATCACAATGCAATAAAAGAACAAATTGAAAGAAATGAATGATAATCCTACTAAAATGACCAGAAAAGACTCCGCATAAGACACACGAAAATCAGCCATTCTTACCTCCATTGGGCCGAGGCAGCTACAATTTGCATACCATGCCAGCGGGTATATGCGATGTCATGTATTGAAGAATTATCTGGACCTTTGGTTTACTTTCGGCAGCCTCGTAACTCTCGCTTCCCTTATTTTGTCTTTTAGTCCTCACATTCCATGAGCCATGTTTCCGACAAAGGAGGAAGAATTGCTGCTTTTCTCGGTCGGAATCTATCTATATAACAAAGGAAAGTATAAAAAGGGCCTTGGGCTTCCTTTCGGCAGCCTCGTAACTCTCGCTTCCCTTATTTTGTCGTTTAGTCCGCACGTTCTATGGACGATGTTTCTGACAAAGGGGGAATAATTGCTGTTTTCTGGGTCGGAATCTATCCATCGAATACTTATCGTTGACTAGTTTTTGGCCTTGAAGTGGTATTTTTAAGCTGCTTACGTCAAGTGGTTTCGTGTCTTGTCTGGAGCGATTTCCATAAAACAATAAAAAAAAGAACAGACTCTACAAACCTATTACAAAGAAACAGACCTGATGGAGGTACTTTACCTAATAAATCCAGCCAAAATATTTAAAAGAAACTAGTGTGTACCACAGAATCGAACAGCAGGTTAGGGTTAGGGTAAGGGTTAGAGTTTAGGTTAGAGTTAGGGATAGAATTGGAGTTAGAGTTAGGGACAACAGAATCTATCAGCAGGTTAAGGTTAGAATTAGTATTAGAATTAGAGTTAGGGTTAGGTACAATAGAATCTATCAGCAGGTTAGGGTTAGAATTAGTATTAGAATTAGAGTTAGGGTTAGGTACAATAGAATCTAACAGCAGGTTAGGGTTAGAAGTAGTATTAGAATTAGAGTTAGGGTTAGGTACAATAGAATCTAACAGCAGGTTAGGGTTAGAATTAGTATTAGAATTAGAGTTAGGGTTAGGTACAATAGAATCTAACAGCAGGTTAGGGTTAGAATTAGTATTAGAATTAGAGTTAGGGCCAGGTACAATAGAATCTAACAGCAGGTTAGGGTTAGAATTAGTATTAGAATTAGAGTTAGGGTTCGGTACAATAGAATCTAACAGCAGGTATAGGGTTAGAATTAGTATTAGAATTAGAGTTAGGGTTAGGTACAATAGAATCTAACAGCAGGTTAGGGTTAGAATTAGTATTAGAATTAAGGTTAGGGTTAGGTACAATAGAATCTAACAGCAGGTTAGGGTTAGAATTAGTATTAGAATTAGAGTTAGGGTTAGGTACAATAGAATCTAACAGCAGGTTAGGGTTAGAATTAGTATTAGAATTAGAGTTAGGGTTAGGTACAATAGAATCTAACAGCAGGTTAGGGTTAGAATTAGTATTAGAATTAGAGTTAGGGTGAGGTACAATAGAATCTAACAGCAGGTTAAAGTTAGAATTAGTATTAGAATTAGAGTTAGGGTGAGGTACAATAGAATCTAACAGCAGGTTAAAGTTAGAATTAGTATTAGAATTAGAGTTAGGGTGAGGTACAATAGAATCTAACAGCAGGTTAGGGTTAGAATTAGTGTTAGACTTAGAGTTAGGGTTAGGTACAATAGAATCTAACAGCAGGTTAGGGTTAGAATTAGTATTAGAATTAGAGTTAGGGTTAGGTACAATAGAATCTAACAGCAGGTTAAAGTTAGAATTAGTATTAGAATTAGAGTTAGGGTGAGGTACAATAGAATCTAACAGCAGGTTAGGGTTAGAATTAGTATTAGAATTAGAGTTAGGGTGAGGTACAATAGAATCTAACAGCAGGTTAAAGTTAGAATTAGTATTAGAATTAGAGTTAGGGTGAGGTACAATAGAATCTAACAGCAGGTTAGGGTTAGAATTAGTGTTAGACTTAGAGTTAGGGTTAGGTACAACAAAATCTAGCAGCAAGTTAGAGTTAGGGTTAGAGTTAAGGTTAGAATTAGAGTTTGAGTTAGATACAACAAAGTCTAACAGCAGGTTCTATCTTTACGGACTTTCAAGTGTTGATATGCTGTAAAATAAAACAAAGAAAACATGAATAAATGAGAAAGTGAAGCACAATTTTCTTTTTACCAGAATGACTGGATTCAACATTAAATGACCCGAAAATGGTTGACATGCTGTAAAATTAAACAAAACTAACAAAATCCTTCGAGGGAACGTAGAATGTCTGAATACGAAAAGACCCATTGAGAGAAACCAATTCTGACCGTTTGATGAATAATTCCCTGAACACACATTAAAGCCTCTTATTTATTGTAGGTTAGCTTCAAGCCATTTAATCCTCTTAATAATATGTCGTCATCGCTTTATAACAATTATCGGCAGTTCAATGTTCTTGGAATATATAAATCCCCTCAATTAAGATATTTTCTGAAGACGAAAGATAATTCGTTAGATGCAATAAACGCCATTACACGCTAAATACATCATTTATAATTAATTCCACAACGGACCTTTTAAAAAGAAAATGGTTTATTTATGTCCGCCTGTTGATCGTCTAAGTGTTGGGAGTTAATAAATGTGTCGATACGCGGAGAGAGAGAGAGAAACAGAGAGAGAGAGAGAGAGAGTGCTTGTATATTAAGCCTATGGCTTAATTATTATAACGAGTCGTCATCTTAATATTCTTCAAACTTGCACGCAAGACCCCCCTTCTACCCCAAGTTATTTCTCTTTCTCTCTCTCTCTCTCTCTCTTTCTGTCTGTCTCTCTACTTCTTTCCCTCTGACTCTTTCCTTCTCTCTTTCTCTTTTTCTCTTTCTCTTTCTTTCTCTCTCTCTCTTTCTCTCTACCTCTTTCTCTCTCTATCTACCCGTGTTCTATCACTCTACCTCTCTTTATCCTTACGTCTTTCTCTCTCTGTCTCTCTACTTCTTTTTCACTGTCTACCTGTTTCACTTTATCTCTCTCTCTCTCTCTTTCAACCTCTCTATCTATATTTCACTCTCTCTCTCTCTCTCACACAAACTCTCCGTTCCTCTTTCAGTCTCCCTTTCACTTTCTCTCTCCCTTTCACTCTCCCTTTCACTTTCTCTCTCTCACTCTCTCTCTTTCTCTCTTCCACTTTCTCTCTTTCACTTTCTCTCTCTCTCTCTCTCCTTTTCGCTCTCTCTCTCTCTTTCGCTCTCTCTCTTTCACTCTCTCTCTCTCTCTTTCACCTTCTCTATTTCACTTTCTTTCTCTCTCTTTCACTCTCTCTCTCTTTCTCTTTCTCTTACTCTCTCTCTCTTTCACTCTTTCTTTCACTCTCTCTCTATTTCACTCTCTCTCTCTTTCACTCTCTCTCTCTTTCTCTCTCTCTTTCACCCATCTATATGTCACTTTCTCCTTCTTTCACTCTCTCTCTCTCTTTTTCTCTCTTCCTCTTTCACTCTCTCTCTCTCTCTTAAACTCTCTCTTTCAGTCTCTCTTTCTCTTTTACACTGTCTCTTTTACACTCTTTTTCTTTCATTCTCCCACTCTTTCACTTTCTCTTTCTATTTCACTCTTTCTCTCTCTTTCACATTCACTCTCCCTTTTTCTCGTTTTTTCTCTGACTTTGTAATCGCCTATGACGTTATATCCGACTAAATATCTCCTTACTTCCGATTCTCACGATACAGCTTTTACAAAGAGGTCACCTGTTTGAACTCCACTATTTTTTTTCCCGTCGAGAATATATCCTGTATACAAATAAGGCTCAATCCACTTTAGCAAATGTATTTTAAACGGATATTTATACTAAGGTCTCCACTAATATTTGTTCACAGTACACCACGTATTAACTGTAGAAATGTCTTCATTGTAAAATCTCCGTCTTGCTTCGAATACAAAAACGCACAATTAAGGGGAACCAATCATAAGTGTCAGCTGATTAAGTCCCTAGGTATAAAGCTCTCTTGTTAATGTTCTATTCTTATTCGCTCAGTTATTATCGCCACTTCGATGTTCATAAAACCATAGATCGCTTTAAAATAGAAAAAGAAAGATAAAATGTCCTTTAAGTTGTATGAAGTAGATTAAAGCTGAACCACAACCTTTCCAATTGGTACGGCCAGGAAAACAAGGTAAGGGGAGGTAATAAAAAAGGCAAAACGTCCAAGGAAAAAAGCTATCAGAGTAGAGCACTGTAACGTATCTATGGTGCTCTAGAGTGACGGGGTCATTTAGCGTCTAGTCGGGTGGATCGAAAGTTTACAAACGTTGAACATCTTGTGGTGCCTGCGGTGGTGTGGCATGTGAGCCACGTCGCATTGATACACGTGCCGACTGCGGCGAGGATGTCGCCGTTATTGCTGAGAGTCGAGCTGAGATACCTGAAGGCGTGCGTTCGTGGAAGATCCTATCTCGAAACCTATTGAGGGTATGCAGCCGCTAATGAAATGCATCATCATCAGAATTGCGGAGGTGACGGTGGTTAAGTGGATATCGACACGGACTGAAGACCTGGATGTTCCAAGTTCGAATCCAGTCGGTTCTACAGTACAACTTTCACTTAGGGATGTTGGCAACCTTCTCGTGGTCCTTCCCGTAAGTACCCGATGTCTTTCCAGAAAGATTTCTAATTAGAAAAACATCGGGGAAACACCAGAATCATCTGATTCTATGCCAACACCAGAATATCTTATTACTTTGTAATAATATGCCAACACCAGAATGTTATAACACCATATGTTATATATCAACATAAATGTTATGACGTAAAAAATATTTATTTGAATTTATTTATATTTATTTGTAATTTATTTGTATTTATGTATTATATGTGTATGTAGTATTACATATGTATGTAGTACATATGTAATATGTACTTGGTATTCATATCTTGGTATACAATCATATGTATGTAGTACATTTGTGTATGTAGTATACATATGTATGTAGTATGCAGGGTGACTAAAAAAAACGGGCCCCGTGTACACTTTATGTGATATCTCCTTTATTTATTCACCAATTGCCCTTATTTTACAGGACATGGAAGAATCAACGACCGTGAGTACACCAAGACCTCAGTGGGAGCTGGGAAAAAGAATACACTGTGTTGAATTTTACTACAAGACAGGCTCGTTTAAGAAAACTCAGGACAGTTTCATGCATCAGTTCGGATGTGAAAAGGCTCCACCCAAAAGCAGAATTCAGAACTGGGTGGACCACTTCGAGAAGTATTGGACCGTGGAAAACTTCAACGCTGCCAGTGAGAACCGTCCAAGCCACTCGGCACGTCCCAAGAAGTGGTCGAAAGTGTGAGAGAGTCTCTCCGGGAGAGTCCGAAACGCTCTGTGCGTAAGCGAAGTCAGTCCTTCGGTATCTTCCGTGAGACTTGCAGGAGAGTGCTGGTGAACAATATCAGAGCTTACCCATACAGAATACAGACGCTGCAGACCCTTACAGCCTC
This sequence comes from Sepiola atlantica, assembly GCA_963556195.1. Classification (NCBI taxonomy): domain Eukaryota; kingdom Metazoa; phylum Mollusca; class Cephalopoda; order Sepiida; family Sepiolidae; genus Sepiola; species Sepiola atlantica. Next base: position 4,046,458 of record OY744542.1, read on the forward strand.
AGACAAGAAGCAGAGGAGCGCTATGGCAGTCAAGATGCTCGATAAGATCGAGGAGACACCAGGTTTCCTTAACCTCCTTTGGATCTCAACTTCAATCTTGACGGAAAGGCGAACTCCAAGACAAATGTCTTCTGGGGGTCCTACAGACCCAATGAAATAGCCACCAAGCCCCTGCACTCTCCTAATTGCACGGTGTGGGCTGCAATCTCGGTCAGAGGCCTCATCAGAACAATCTTCATCGAAGAATCTGGCGCAGCAGTGACAGTCACCAAGGAGCGGTATGTGGAGGTCCTCAAAACCTTCAAGAGTGAGCTCCAGACCCTCTACCCGTCGCTCATGAGCAAGTTCTGGTTCCAACAAAACGGAGCAAGTTCTCACACCTCAAACCTGTCCTGAGATTGGCTGAAAGAGAACTTTGGAGGCCGAGTGATCAGTCTCAAGACTAATTTTGAGTGGCCACCCCATAACCCGGACCTAAGTCCCCCAGATTATTTCCTTTTGGGTCTATCTTAAAGAACAGAATGTACGCAAGGAAACCCAGAACCATCACGGAATTCAAGGAAGCCATCAGGGAGGAGATGAGGGCCATTTCCAATTCAGTCTGTAAGTACGTTATGGACAACTTCGTTTTGCGCCTCAAGACATGCACGGAGCTAAAAGGAGTCCATCTAGAACACATGCTGTAGAACGGAGAATAAAAGGCCAAAGACCCTAGTGTTTTGATATGATGTTGTGAATATAATAAACTAGTTATGCCCCAAAATTCATTTCATTCGGACGAAACATTAAGAAACGGGGCCTAATTAGATTTGGGGCCCGGATTTTTGGGTCACCCTATATTACATATGTATGTTTATGTATTATTTGTGTATGTAGTATTTATGTATTATTTGTAATGTAATTTATTTGTAATTTATTTGTATTTATTTGTATTTATGTATTATTAAATTGTATTTAAAATATTTGAATTACTTAATAATATGGCAACACCGGAATTTTATAACACCATATGTTATACCAAAATGCCAGCACCAGAATCATCCGTGTCACACGAAAGAAGAAAAAGATAAGAATTACAAACACTAAATGGATGAAGCATTGCAGTGATAATAGATCTATCTTACTACCATTCATAGTTCAGCAGAAATAGGGACTTCGAATGTGCTGAAGACTTTTACTTTTACTGACAGCTCATTGCTTATCAAGGCCCATAGGCCACTCGAGGATAAGGGTAAAACAGTTTCTAGTTGCATCTTAGTCGACGTCACGAAATGACAAGAAGGAAGGAATGGAAGAAGCAGAGAATTACTTAAGATTTTCCAAGAAGAGATCCCAACAAATATTTGTTTACATTAGACTTGAAGACGACTTTGCTGTAGTTGGTTGAAAAGCAGACTTGTGGTAACTTGTTGCACAGATGAGATGTTCTAGGAAAGAAAATTTGTTTGTGAAAGTTCCGTTTTGTTTTTTAGTACAGAGAAAGAGAAAACAAAAGTCCCTTGCTGTGGTTGTAACCAGACGGATGATTTCTGTGAATATTATACAGGGAGGGCCAGGGATTAGAGATCAGTGGAGCACTCACTATGAGTTTAACGATACAGTAGAAAGAAAGATCTCTCCCTTGTGAAAAAGACGCAGCAGAGTGAGTAAAGTGCGACTTCTTAATAAATGATAAATCAGTTCATAATTATTTGCTCTCTCACGACCATACACAGTATATAACGTGTCAGTTCTCATTAAATAACAAATCTGTGTATTTTATGAGTATATTGTATCTTTTCGTTCCACAATGTTTACAATATTTCATATCATCTCTAAAGTTCTATATACGAGTTGTGATTAGAATGTTTATTACTACATTCGTGATTATCCAAGAGGATTCCTCAACAAGTATTTGTTTACATTAGACTTGAAGACGACTACGCTGTAGTTGGTTGAAAAGCTACACCACCAATCTTCCAACACCTCTTTTAATTCAGACAAAATCACAAAAGGTAACTTGATAATTCTGCTGTCGTCAAACTAGTTTACTGGTCAGCCAAAAGATGGCTCTGTGTTTAACGCGCCATCAATTTGTTTACACTGCACCTGCTGGCGGCAGACTCTTTTTATTTTGAGAGTATATCTTATTTTTGCTTATGAGTAGTCATTCTATTATTATTTCTGTTGTGAATTCTTTTCTGTAATAAAAAGTGTACCTCTCTTCGATTACTTTGAAACGTTACTTATTCAGGACCGGAGATTGGTAATAAGGTCACACTTACCTATAATCACCTAAAAACCAAAATAGGCTTTTTTTCTTGCTTTTTTTACTTATGGGTCACGGCTCATCAAGGCACGGGAGCAACTATAGGATAAGGGTTAAAGAGATTGTCGGTTAGACGATGATTGCCACCATGAGAGAATTGGCAACAATGAGTACGATTGGCAGAAGATTTCTTAAAAGGAATCGATTATCCAAGTGAATAGCACAACAAGTATTTGTTTACATTAGACTTGAAGGCGACCAAGCTGTAGTCGGTTGGGAAGCAGCTTCGTGGTATCTTGTACCACATATGGAATGTTCTTGGAAAGAAACTTTGTTCATGGAAGTATCGTTTGGTTTTTGGTAAATCCATATTCTGCAAAGTCAAAAACAAAACAAAAAAACAATTCTCCTTCCTCCCTCAATCTTCCCTTCCTCCATCTCCCCTCCCCTTTTCCCTCCTCATTTCCCTCCGCCCTCTTCCCTCTCCCACTTTTATTTTCTCTTCCCCCTTTAAACAACCAAAACCAAACAACATGAATAAACATTTGAAGATATATAGAACTTGAAGCATAAAACCCTTTACCAAAATCACCTGATTCGGGATAAAATAACCAGAAAAAGGTTCGATATGCCGTAAAACAAAACAACTAAACCAGGTCACCAAAAAAGGGACACTAGATTGAAAAAAAGGTAACCCTTAAATGCTTTTTGTTTCAAATATGACACATTCCAACAAAATGCCTATTTGATATAATAGACAAAGAAAATGTGTAAAACTGCAACTTGTTTCATATCTGCAACGAGCCTGTTGACAAGTGTGAGTAGGTATTAGTATGATGTTGCATCAGCAAACCGGCTAAATAGGTAATCAGTATTTTCGATGTCATATAATCAGGTGTTTTCTGTTAATGTATGTTATACATGCATTTTTGTTTCGTTTATACTGTGATATTACGGTCTAAGACATCTGATATGTTTTTGTTTTATATTTAATATAATATTATTTTTTGTAACAATTATGCCATTTGTTGCACATTTGAAACATCATTTATTTTTATTCAATATTATTTTCTCCAAAAAATCATTTTATACTATTTTATATCAACCCTATGAAACGTTTTTCATTTGAAGAAATTGTTTTCAAACCAATATAAAAATATTAAGCATTTAAGGATTGATATTGTAATTTAAAATGTCTAAATTCATTTTTTGACAAAATCAGAATGAAAATATGTATGCTCTAGTAAAGATTTGAACTCATAACCTCTGTCTGTAAGTACTGTGTGCTAACAGATCCTCTGATTTTGGGGTCTAACTGATTGAACCATCGAGGCAATTAGGAAGTGATACCACTGTTAACTATATAAACCAGAACAGACGGCTTCTGTTTTGGCTAAAGTCATTTCTTCCTTCTCTCTTAACTTCCCACCTCTTTCTATACATTTAAAGTCAAATCTGGATCAAACGGTGAATCTAAAAAAAATATTTTCTATTGAATCTGTTCCCAGTGTTATGAGTAAAAGTGGGAGGACTTGTAAGAGTTTGTGTAAAAGTTACTCCGTCTTAATTAATTTATGACTAAGCAAAAATAAATATCGATCAGAATTAAATATTAAATATTAAAATCAATCAGAGATACAATTTTTATTTCTTGTCAACACAGACCAATATTTACTTTATATGACTGACGAAACAGATGTAATTATTTAGTAAAAAATCTACTAATTACAAAGACTCGGAGGGAAACATGGCTCTATTTTATATCTAAACGAATAAATGCAAAACTTTTTTTCTATCTATCCTAACTATATCAACATCAAAACAGCTTATGTTTATTTAATTCTATGATAAAACATAACAGTTGAAAATACCGTATATATAGTAATCTGCAAACAAATTATTTGCTATTAAAGCTGTTCCCGGTGTTATGAGTAACAGTGGGAGAACTTGTGAGAGTAAGGATAAAGGTTACTCCGTTTTTCACTCAATGATAAATATTGGCGTTATTAAACACATAAATCAGAACAGGCGGCTTCTGTTTTGCAACATTAATTATTCTTGTTCAATAATTTTTTGTCTCCCAAAAAATCATTATGTTTCTTTATATTAACCCTGTGAAACTTTTTTCATTTGATAATTTTTTTAAACAAATATTTAAAACAAAGCATTTAAGGGTAAAATTATCTCAGTCTAGAAAGATGTCTTTTACTGACCGGTGGCAGGGCAGATGAAGTGTTAAATCAGAACAAAGACTACACTCTTTGATCTTAAATCTTCGCGTTTACAAACGACAGTGCTGTTTCGAAAAGCAGCGTGACCGATCTGAGGCGCGAAAACAATTCGAAGACGCACAGTAAAAAAAAAACGATTGGTTTCGCAACAGACACCACAGGTGAATATTTACTCCGGAAAAATCTGTCTTGCTGGAAAAGAAAATCGATATTCTGTGTTTAATCATAGAATTCGACTCGACTTGTCGCTTCCTGCATTTTCAATAAGCCGTTGTAGAATGTGAAAATGGTACGAATTAAAGTGGAAAGAATTCGCTTCATCAAATCGGTTCTTTGCTAACTGGAATGGATATGACAGATTTTCCATTCCAGTGACTCGACTATAAGAACACCGACCGACATGAAATTGGACATGTCTGAATATGTGGCAATATCTTGGGACACGTTCGTACATATGTGTCTAGATATTATATATATATATATATATATATATATATATATATATATATATATATACGTATGTATATATATATAGAGAGAGAGAAAGAGAGAATTGTGTGTACACATATATCTATATTTACACACACACACTATGTGTAGATATAAATAAGTATATATATATGTATATATATATAGATATATGTGTGTAATGGTGAATATATATATATATATATATATATATATATATATATATATGTATAACTCGCCTTCTCTCTCTCTCTCTATATATATAGATAGATAGATAGATATATCTATATCTATACATATATATATATAGATAGATAGATAGATAGATAGATATATCTATATATATACATATATATATACATATATATATACATATATATATATATATATATACATACATATATATATAGATATATAGATATATAGATATATATACATATATCATACATGTATGTGGTAATATAGAGATGCAAATATATATGAGCTGCCAATCAGTCATTTTTTAACTGGTGTAATTTAAACGAGACATTGCTGTCTACTGGCTTATCAAACGTATTTTTATTACAAAAAGACAAAAAAAACGTATAACTTCTATTAAACCCACATATATAATACATCTCTCTCTCTCTCTATGTATATATATACATATATATATATATATATATATATATATATATATATATATATATATATATATATATATATATATATATAGTGTGTTAGAGTCAACATAATTCCACAAAGAAATCCGACTATGAGAGCCTTATGTAATAAACAGAGAAAGAATAAAATAAAGTAACACGGAATCACATAATCACCGGTGCGATAATTTATTTCGACCCTAAGACCTTTTCAAGCACCTAAACGACGAGATTACATGTTTTAAAACGAAAAAAAAAGAGAAATTCATACTCACTATTTAATACACATATAGAGAGAGGGGGAAATTGTGCGATTTACAACGGAAGGCTTATATCGACCGGGAAAGAGTGTGATAACATAGTATATATATATATATATATATATATATATATATATATATATATATATATATATATATATATATATATATATATATATATATATATATATTGAGAGAGTGGGGAGATTGTACGATTCATAACGGAAGGTGTATAGTTAGGGGGAAAGAAAGTAATATATATATATATATATATTAAATCGAATGAAAATAGTAGTAATGTATTCAATGATAGCTTTTGACACCTTAAGGTGATTCGACAAAGAATCGAAAACGTTTGTGAAACCTTTGGAAAATTTATCAATTTTTTTGATTCTAATACAAAAATGACCATCAGAAAAATTGAAAAAATAAAAAAGGTATAATTAAACAGATGTATTCTGTTATTTTAAACAATATTTGCATCAATGACCAAATGCTGCTTAAATACACACACAATATATATATATATATATATATATATATATATATATATATATATATATATATATATAAATGGAATAAAGGAAAAGCAAATCAACAACTAGCAAAAATAAACTGAAAAACACATATTGACCAGTTCTACCAAAATATTTCAATTGTTAAAATACAATCATCATCAGTCGGTAGCAGAACTTTAATTAAAAACAGAAAAGTTTTCAAATTTATACAAAGAACGCAATTTTGGAAAAAAATAGTCACGTTCGGCGATTATATGCTAATTGCTGATTTATTCTTTCTTTTTTTTTTCTTTTTTAACATTTCTTTCTTTTATTCTCCCTTTCTACTGTTTATTACACGTGACTATTTTTTTTCCAAATTGCGTTCTTTGTATAAATTTGAAAACTTTTCTGTTTTTAATTAAAGTTCTGCTACCAACTGATGATGATTGTATTTTAACAATTGAAATATTTGGCAGAACTATTCAATATGTGTTTTTCAGTTTATTTTTGCTAGTTGTTGATTTGCTTATTCTTTATTCCATTTATTATTTTATTTGGGTCAATCTTAATAAATAATTTTTTTACACCGTCTATTTTGTAATATATTTTACTGGTTAGGGTTAGAGTCAAAATCCATAGATTTCACTAGTTAATGTATTTCTGTCGCATCCTGTATGTGTGCTTCCATGCCGTCATGCAAAAGTTTGCGAGTCTTCAAACATGCGCCTTTTGTTACTCATGGAAGAAACAATTTCATTTTTATTTTTACATTTTGTCTGAAACATTTTTTCTTTTATTCCTCATATATATATATATATATATATATATATAAATTGATCAAGTTAAAATATGTTTAAAAATTTTATTAAGATTACTCAATACCAAGTAGGCCATTTATAAAATTGTTAAGTTTTTGACAAGGTGCCATAGCATCGAAACGTTGGTTGATTGACGTAAGTCTCTAATATTGCTTATATATATATATATATATATATATATATATATATATATATATATATATATATATATATATATATTGAGTAAATATTAATTATGTTTACCTACAGACATCGATGTTTCATGCTTACGCAATCTTCAGTGTACGGGATGTTAATTCACGTCAGTCGCCGGGCTCGAACCCGGTTTTACAAAGCGCAACTGGTTCGCAGTCGAGTCACTTACTCCACCCATATATATATATATATATATATTTATGTTTATATTCGTTCTGTGATGCCATCCATTGTTGCTGAATTTAAATCTTCAACGACTTCCCGAAATAATGCGAAAAACGTTCTTTGCGCGTTTCTCCGCTGTCTTTTTAAAAATTCTCTTTCTCCAGCTTTTTTGTTCATTTGCTTTTGACACTAGAAAATGATTCGACGAAGAATCGAAAACGTTCGTGAAACCTATGGAACATTTATTAATTTCTTTGATTTTAATATAAAAAATACCATCAGAGAAATTGAAAAAATAAAAAGGGTATAATCAAACAGACGAATTATGTTACTTTTAACAATGTGTCCATATATATATATATATATATATATATATATATATATATATATATATATATATATATATATATATGAGAAAAGGAAGGATGATAGTAATCCGACGTAATGGGAAAAAAATGTCACACTTGACCACAACAAAAATCTCACCTCTCCCCTTTCACCTCTCCTACTTTTTTACTATTTCCTTCACACTCTTACTCCCCTATTTTCAAGTTATCTTCATTTCTTCAAATCTTTTTCTAAAACAATGATACCACCTACATACCAAACACACAGAGTTCCTCCTTCCCCTCCTCTTTCCCCAGCCTCTCAACATCCATGCCACACCTCACCACAACAAAAATCTCAGACCCCCTTTTTCCTCTCTCCCACCCTAAGGCAACTTGACTAATATTCTCACTCTTCCCTTTTCACTGCTGCCTTAATGGTACCCACTCAATACTTTCCATATTCATTTCACTCTTCGCCACCACTGCATTCTCGCAGTCTGGACTCTCCTCCAACGCTCACAGTAGCCACGGCTACTACTTTTCCTTATAACTCCATCATGTCAACCCAAAATTTCGATGTACTTGCATGACATTTTTCTTCAAATTATCATTCTGGGGAAGTCTTACAATAAAGACGAAACGTTGATGAACATATAAAAATATTTCTTCGTTTTTTATCCTTTTTCATTTCCTATATATATATATATATATATATATATATATATACCCAGCAACCACATATATGTATACACTCAACATTAGCTTCCTTCCCAGCGCAGGAAGATGTGGCACAAGGCCGGAAGGTGGGGTTAATCCGCAGGTGTACCAGAAGTGGGGCACTCTGGCCTCTTAAAATTGCCTGGGCAGCCCCGTCGTCATTCTCCGACGGGGGCGCCTCAGGCAGATGGCAATTAACTAACTCCTTACCAAAGAGGTAAATCAGAAGGTAATGAGAGGGTGGACCCAGGACTAATACAATAGCCCGACAGATAAAACGCCATCGATATCCCCAGTTTCTGTCGGACTGATTGTCGAGACGGATCCTCGACTGGTATGTACCATGTCAGCAAATAGCTCGACTACTCGAGTTTTTAAATCTACACTCAATCAACTTGATGCAGTAAATATGATTTTCGGCCATAGATCACACGGTACAATTAGTCTTCTTACATTTCAGATAGAACTTCTAGACTGACTGCGTTCGTGTTAAGTATGAACATCCGAGGAAGACAGTAAATTTGAGATGATTATTGAATTAATTTCCTTTTAGAAAATGTCACGTTTTTTTTATTTCCATGGCTGATGGGAAAATTATAGCACTTTGATTGAGGAAAGACATGAAGAAATGTGTTTTATATTTCAAAAACGAAAACTATTCAAATTAAAATTAGAAAGAAGAGATATTATATAAACAAAGCCATTGCTTCCAGAAACCGTTTACATCGATTTAATGAGTTACTATTTCGTTCCATGTAATTAGCACTGCTTTAACTTGCTGGATAAGTATTTAATCTGAGTTGTCTCCCTTTGAATTTTGTGTCTGGGTCGTCTCCCTTTTGATTTTTTGTCTGGGTTGTCTCACTTCGGATTTTGTGTCCATGTCGTCTCCCTTTGGATTTAGTGTCTCGGTCGTCTTCCTTTTGATTTTTTGTCTGTGTTTTCTCCCTTTGAGTTTAGTGTTTGGGTTGTCTCCCTTTGAGTTTAGTGTCTGTGTTGTCTCCCTTTGAGTTTAGTGTCTGGGTTGTCTCCCTTTGAATTTAGTGTTTGGGTCGTCTCCCTTAGAGTTTAGTGTCTGGGTCGTCCCCCTTTTGATTTTTTGTCTGGGTTGTCTCACTTTGGATTTTGTGTCCATGTCGTCTCCCTTTGAGTTTAGTGTCTGGGTCGTCTCCCTTTGAGTTTTGTGTCTGGGTCGTCTCCCTTTTGATTTAGTGTCTCAGTCGTCTCCCTTTGGATTTTTTGCCCAGGTTGTCTCCCTTTGGATTTATTCTGGTCAATGTTAGAGAATCTGCTCTCTTAAATGTGAATCGGAAATGTTTTACGTATAGAATGTAGAACAAGATCTTATCCATTTTCTGGTTGGTCCTTTGAAGCGAACAGACGTTTAGCCAAACGCAAACAAGCTTTGTCTCTCTGATGTCCTCTGATGGCTGTTGCAGAGACATTCAACACCAAATAAGTAATAATTACTTTCATCTTGCCATGATGGCTATATCACATTTTATCATGATTGCTATATCACATCTTGCCATGATGGCTATATCACATCTTGCCATGATGGCTATATCACATATTGTCATGATGGCTATATCACATAGTGGCATGATGGTTATATCACATATTGTCATGATTGCTATATCACATCTTGCCATGATGGCTATATCACATTTTGATATGATTGCTATATCACATATTGTCATGATGGCTATATCACATATTGTCATGATTGCTATATCACATTTTGCCATGATGGCTATATCGCATTATAATGTATTCTTGCTAAAGTAGTAATCTTTGTTGTTTTTGCCATGTGTATCATAATGTGTACAACCATAAATGTTTGTATCTACGTAAACCCAACCGTTTCTTCATTAAAGTCTTGTTGCCCTTCTTCCGACACTTGTGTGCGTTATTCCCGATAAGACAACACAGAAAATGGAAACAACCTGTACGGAAAGACATACATTAACACATGATCGCTACAAATCGAGTGCTACATAGCTTAATCAGATACTAATTGAATTATTTGTCATACATTCTCTTATCGGAGTCGTCATTACATACACGTGTTGTCTACTTCCGAGAACTGGGACCGTTAAACTCTATCAAGAAAGAGTGGCCTGAGCAGCACCTCTCCATGCGATGCGATAACGGTACCCTTTTCCTACGATGTATCTGCCTCTTATAATAGAGAGATGATTGCATCAAGTGTTATTGGTTTTCTGGAGAGGTAGGTCAATCCATGCAATTCTGATAGCTACCTTAACAACGGATTTCATATAGGTCTTTCCTTTGAAGTATGGAGTGAAAGTCAGTCCAACGAGCGTATCCAAAGAAGGGGCTTCCTCAAGAAAAAGAAGCATGGTATTCTACCAAAGCAAAACAGTGTTCTACAAGGCACCTCTCAAGAGGTGACAACACTACTCTATCTCAGGGCCTATCTGACACTTATATAGATAAAGGATTGCTTTCTGGATGGGTAGAATGATCTGATCATTTTTCCAGCAACCTTTCCAACAGATTCATACTATCTAAAGTACTCGATAACCCAGCTTATTTCCTAGTAGGTAAAATCTATAACCTCATTGTGTCATCACCAGTCTAGAATATATCCTGTTTACGCATAAAGCTATATCCACCCAAGCAAATCTATTTAACTCATATGTATATTAGCTAAACATAGTCATCATTATTTAACACTAGGATATGAAATAGGTGTAGCTTTGCAACCTTTTCAGTGTAAATGTTGAAACAATCAAAAAGTTTACAAGTTATATTTACAAAAATTAAATTAATGACTAAGAAAAATGATTGAGAATTTCTTATAATCAATTTTCTAAGTCATCAAAGGACACAATATTTTATAACAAGTTTTAAATTATTATTTTGGAAACTAAGTTCCCTACCGTTTATAAATTTTTATTTAAAAGGTGTAATAAAATAGCATATAAATAATAAATTGTTTTCTTTTAGTAGATGTAGAACAGTTGAGGAAGCAGGTTCAGTTCATAGAAGAAGGCAAAAACAAATCATCATAAATAAAATCAAAAAGGTGTCGACAATTTGATATTTTCTTAATAACACCCTACCTGCGAGTCCAACGTTCAAACTCATCCGCCTAACATTCACAGGTGACATGAATTGGAACAAATACATTGAAGACATTACACAAAACTGCTGAAAAGAAAGTGGGCTCCCTCTACTGTGCTAGAAAACTTCTTACACCTGACAGTATCCTATATCTCTACAAAGCCACCATCCGTCCATGCATGGAGTATTGTTGCAACACCTGGGCTAGTGCATCATCCAAAAGTATCTCCCTCTTAGACAAGGTCCAAAAAAGAGTCGCCAACCTAATAGGACTCTCACTATCCACCAAGTTCCAGCCCCTATCCCATCGCCGCAATGTTGCATCCTTGTGCTTCTTTTACAAGTACTTCAATGGGAATGTGCTCCGATGAACTTGCTGCTCTAGTGCCTCCTCGACGTAAATACACTAAACCAACCCGACAATCAGCAAAATCCCATCCATTCACTGTGGAGGTCCCCAGATGCCGGAGAGCCTTCTACTCCAATAGCTTATTTCCTCGTGCTTCTGGCCTCTGGAACTCCCTCCCTGCTCCCTGTTTCCCCGACAGTACCGACATGCAGAGGTTTAAAACTAATGTAAACGGACATATCGCTACACTGCTCCCAACTTGGGATTACACCCAAAACCTACAAATACATAGAAAACATTGCCAAGTCTGCTGCAAATAAAGTGGACTCCCTCTATCGTGCTAGGAAACTTCTCACACCTAACAGTATACTATATCTCTACAAAGCAATCACTCACCCATGCATGGAGTATTTTTGCCACATCTACGCTGATGCGCCATCTACTAGAATGTCCTTGTTAGACAGGGCCCAAAAAGCAACCTCTAATCTAATAGGTCCCTCACTATCTACCAAGCTCCATCCCCTCTCCCATCGCCGCAATGTTGCACCCTTGTGCCTGTTTTACAAATACTTCAATGGAATGTGCTCCAATGAACTTGCTGTTCTGGTGCCCCCTCGACGTAAATACACTCGACTAACCCGACAATCAGCTAAATCCTAGAGGTTTCCAGATGCAAAAGAACTTCAATAGCTTCTTTCCTCGAGGTGCTGGCTTTTTGGAACTCCCTTCCCGCTCCCTGTTTCCCCGACTGTACCGACATGCAGAAATTTAAAAAATAGCGTGAACAAGCATCTTGCTGCACAGCTCCTAATTTAAGATAACCCCCTAAACTTTCGCCCTAATTCTCAGTAGCCCCTTATGTCTACAGTGGCACCGTGCATTATTTGGAATGAACTAAATTTGAAAATTTTAAAAATGTTAAACTTTACATGCCATTGTTATGATCTGAAAATAAACAGAACTTTAATTAACTAAAAAAAATATTATAAAATAGTTTTAAATTAGAATTCTCGAAAAAAATAGAATCTCATATATAAGAAATTTAAAATAGATGCAGAAATTAAAAAAACAAAAAAACAAAATGGCGGAAACCAAATATAATCCTTATAATAATGGATAATATTGCAAGTAAATAAATACATTAAAAACATTGCCAAGGCTGTTGCAAAGAAGGTGGACTCTCTATACCGTACCAGTAAACTTCTCACACCTGACATTATCCTATATCTCTACAAGGCCACCATCCGCCCATGCGTAGAGTATTGTTGTCACATCTGGGCTGAGGCATCATCCGCTAGTCTCTCCTTCTTAGACAAGGTCCAAAAAAAAAGTTGCCAACTTGATAGGTCCTTCACTATCCACCAAGCTCCAGCCTCTGTCCTATCGCCGCAATGTTGCTTCCTTGTGCCTTTTTTACAAGTACTTCAATGGATTGTGCTTTGATGAGCTTGCTGCTCTGGTTCCCCCACGACGCAAATTCACTAGACCAACCCGACAATCTGCCAAATCCCATCCGTACACTGTGGATGCCCCCAGATGCCGTAGAGCTTTCTACTCCAAAAGCTTCTTTCCTCGTGCTGCTCGACTCTGGAACTCCCTCCCTGCTCCCTGCTTTCCTGACGTTACTGACATGCAGAAATTTAAAACTAACGTAAACAGACATCTTGCTGTGCAGCTCCTAATTTAGGTTGACCCCCCCCCCCTTTTTCTTTCTCAGTAGCCCCTTACACATACAGTGGCGGCCTGTCTTGTTTGGGGGTGAACTATGATAAAAAAAGCGCTTTGTCGGAGTTGTTTAGGTATGAATCCATATCACAAAAAAAAACTTTTTCTTTTTTCCTTCTTATCAATATCCTATACCTCCAGGATTATTCCTTTTTCAAATATATCACCTATAACCTATATCGTTTTTATGGTAATCGTTATTTTTTTACAATCCATATTAACGACCAAAAAAATATAATTAATAATCGTCCAAATTCAATTTTCTAATTTTTCGAAGGACATAATTTTTTATGATAGATTCAGATTAGAATCTTTATAATAATTGATAATTGTGCAAGTGTGTGGTCAGAGCTGCCGAGGTACAAATCGATATTCGAACCACCTCCAAACTCTTTTCCCCCTTCCCATCGATATGATCTCTCTCCAGGCTGATTCCTTTTCAAATATATCATTTAGAATCCATATTCCTTTTGTGACGGTCGTTATTTTAGGATGTTCTTGCGGTTGTTGTTATTGTTGTTGTTGCTGTTGTTATTGATGCTGTTGTTGTTGTTATTGTTTCCCTTACGTTATAAGAGCGACGTCAGTCATTGTGAAACATTCTTCTGCAACAAAACGCCAGGGGAAAAAGATATTTTTTTTTGTTATGTGTAACATTGATGCAAATTATTTACAATGGAATTCCTATTATTATTCGAGATTTAATTCTGACATCAATATTGGTATCAAGAGAATTTGCTCGACAGCATATTCTTCCTCCGCTCTCCAACCCCCTCTCTCTCTCGTCTTCTGATATATATATATATATATATATATATATATATATATATATATATATATATATATATATATATATATATATATATATATATATATATATATATATGGGAAGAGAAGGATGCAGGTAATCCGACGTGATGGGAAAATGAAAAATGAAAACCAAAAAAAATGGATGTGTACATCAACGTTTCGTCTTTATTTATAAGACTTCATCAGGATGATAATATAGAGCAAAAATGTCATGCAAGTACAAACACATGTAGGGTTGACATATTGGGAAAAAGGAAGAAAATAATGGCCACTACTGGGTGGACGTCCGTACTTGTTTATTCTCCAACAAGTACAGACGTCCACCCAGTAGTGGCCATTATTTTCTTCCTTTTTCCCAATATGTCAACCCTACATGTGTTTGTACTTGCATGACATTTTTGCTCTATATTATCATCCTGATGAAGTCTTATAAATAAAGACGAAACGTTGATGTACACATAAAAAACATCCATTTTTTGGTTTTCCTTTTTCATTTTCCCTATATATATATATATATATATATATATATATATATATATATATATATATGAACAGTTCGAATGCAAAACGCGATAAACGCCATTTTCAAAATCACAAAACTGTCCCTACAAAAAGTGTTGCATGTCAACACTCGACGACACCCCAAAACTATGTGTTACATAATATGATACCGAAATAATTTCTTTTTGATTTCAATTAAAATCCGCTATCATTCGAAATCTAGATTTAATATATTCCTGTTTTTATTTTTTAAGCTCTCAATTAAAACGAATTGGATTTATCGCGTTTTGCATTCGAACTCTTCATATATATAGTCTAAAGAAGCTTTGAGTTATTTTAAACAAAAAGACAAAAAAGAAGGAAAATGCAGTTTAAATTCCCACAGAAACTAACTAAATCCAAAATAGTGCAGACTTAACATTCTTTGGAAAATTAATAAATAAATAAAAATATATAATAGTAAGTAAATAAAATAAAAAGGGGGATTAAGTATCTAACAGTGAAACAAAAACAGGAGACCTTAACGTAAGCATCTAATATTAACACGGGGATCATCGGCTGTTTACCAT
>OY744542.1:4067073-4092073 GCA_963556195.1 Sepiola atlantica
AAATAGTGCCGGTTTTAGCTGACACCAGACAAAATATTTGTAGAGGGTCGAGTCGGATGAGAAGACCGAGGAGGGACAGCACAAACCAGACCTTCACTGGAAAAGTGCGGAGAATGCTGGGATCTTGGGGAGGCTTATTGCCATCCAAATCCCAGAGAAGACCAATTGTCCTTACCAGCGAGAAATCAATGGTAAGCGGCTGTTGTGATACCGCATCGTTATCAAAAAGAGGTGAAGAATACTGGAAATCTGGGGAGGCTTGTTGTCACTCAGACTCCAGGGAATACCACTGGTTGTTGTCGGTGAGCAATCACTGACGATGATCTGTGTGAGAACTCCTAGTGAGTACAAATAATAATAATAATAATATTAATAATAATATTAATAATAATAATAATAATAAGAATAATAATAATAATAGTAATCACCATCGTCAGTAGTAGTTTAATATCCGTTTTACATCTAAACAAACCTATCTCTCCCCAGGCTTTTATTTATCCCTCTTTGTCTTAAATCAGTTATCACCTCGTGCTACCAGATCAGGCTGTCTGAAGATTCCAGCTTCCGAACTTAAAAATGCACCAAACATTGATGTTATGTTTTTTCCTTTCCCTCTGCTCAACTAAATCATGTTCTGCAAAAATAGAATAAAAAACAAATTTCTCCTGCAAAACAACAGAACTAAACACCATGAATAAATATTTGAAGATATAAAAGAACTCGAAGCATACAATCTTTTACCAAAATGACCAGATTCCACATTAAATAACCTGAAAAGGGTTGATATGCCATAAAACAAAAAGACTAAACCAAACAAGCATACCGTTCTTATCACTTCCTCCCGTGTTTTCCGTGGCCTTCCCCTGTGAACTGAACCTGCTACCTCAACTGTTCTACATCTACTAACTCAAGAACTCCCATGCATTTATTGAACGTGACCAAACCATTAAAGTCTCCTGTTTTGAACACATCTCTCTTTACTGTCAAGATTTAATCTTCCTCTGAGGTCAACAGATCTAAACTGTCTTTAAGACTCGCGTTACACATCCATCGTATCATTCTCCTATCATTTCTCTTCATGAAAGGCATATCCGCACAGGTTTCACTTTCATAAATCATTATAGCAAGTTCACATGTCTGATAGACTCTTCCCCTGGTCGACACTGCTGGTTAGTAATGGCAGAATTTTCTGAACTTACTCCATCCAGTCCTGACTCTTGCAATAGCACCAGCTCCTCCTGGTGCTCCAATGTTATCACTAAGATAACTAAACTTCTGGACAACATTAATCACTTTGCCATTTAAATATACTTTCTCCATATCTGAGTTCTCATCCATCTCCATTGTCTTATACTTCTTGCACATAAACTGGTTATTATCTCTCAACCTACCAGTACTATCAGTAATTCCGCTGCACTTGTGTACCCAATGCTTACAAGTATCACAAAAAAAAAATTGAGATGCTCCCAATTCCCTTATCACAAACTGAGCAGGGGGGGACTTTCCTATTTCGGAGGGATTTCCAACGCTACAGCCACTGATCATTACTTTAATCTTGGTACCGTTCGCTCTCAGACGTTTTACTTTCCATAACATTTAGCCACTCTGCTGGTTAGTAATTACCAAGATTCTCTGAACTTACTCCATAGAACTTCTAACTCTTGCAATCACACAAACACTTGATCCACCCTGTACTCCAAGTTTACAAAAAAGCCATCATTCTGCGTAGTGCCTAACTCTAGGTCACGCCTATAGAGTTATCTCTCGACTGCTTGCTGGATAGCCCTGTGTTTACTATTTTTTTTCTTTTTATGTAAATCGCTCTAGACAAGGCATGAAGCCACTTGATGTAAAGAGCTAACAAGAACAAATATTATTATTGCAAATACAGGGGATTCCTATTCGGCTTAGTCTTGAAAAGAACAAGTTTATAGGTAGGAGGAAAACAGTCAGCAAGAAGAGAGTTCCACATGCCCGCAGTTCTAGGAAAGAAGGTACTTGAATAGGAAGCTGTATTACAATGAGGTATGAGGTATTTAGATGAAAACTTTTCATTTCTAGACAATGCGTCTTGGAGCAGTGATATTAGCCTTGGCTACTGAGTCAAACATGGCATTAGTATCAGAGTTCGAACTGTCTGACCGGCAGGGATTGTCTCCTCCTATACTGATGATGGCAGGTTTGGCATGAAACACTAGTGTATATGGGTTTATTTTGAAAAAAATATTTCTTTATAAATAATTATATATATGCATATATATATGAAACTAAAAGTACATTTTTAGAGGATAGAACCTATAGTGAAATGGTTTAATCTGATATATGTATATATATATATATATATATATATATATATATATATATATATATATACATGAAGCAATCCAACAAAAGATATAAGCGTCAACTAATATCTTATAATTAGTGAAACATCCCGATAAAAACTGAAGCTCAATATACTGGATAGAGCATTAATATTATAATAAAAAATAAAGTAATAAAATAAGGTGTCAATCAAATTTTATTAGAATTCAAAGTTCAAGCAAAGTATCCTTAAGTCCTTAGCTCATGAGTTTTCAAAGATAATTCTTCTCTTCAGAGGACCATTACCGCAGTTATACTACTACAGGTAATAAAATTACGCTTTGAAAATGTATAAATTATATACACAAATACATAAAAATACATAACATCCATACAGTCCATCCAGGTCATACAAATTGAGAAGCATAATCAGGAAAGACATTACTCCAAGTTATAAGCAGCAGTCCATATACGTGAAATTGAAGGGGCTGGCAAAGGTATCCAGTCGCTAAATTTGTCAATATTCAATGTTAATGATAAATAAATCAAATAATACAAAAAGTCCAATCAAAGTTCCGAAATCCCGACAAGTGCAACCCAAGTCAAATCAAAGTTCGTTATATATATATATGATGAATCTTTGTTTGTATCTACATACGTATACGTTTCATCCTTTTGGGAATCGTCAGTGTAGAGATGATTATTCATACAGGTCGTCGGACTCGAACCCTATGTTTCAAACGCAAATTCGGACGTCTTAACCCAGATTAAACCTGTTAAAGGCAGCCGTTGTCAGAGTGTTCGACTGCTGAAGGAATATGCATTTAAAGCCACGATGACGGCTGTGCTTATACTACCCACTATACATATATATATATATATATATATATATATATAATATTCATAAATAAATATTAATTATTTAAATACCTACAGACATCGATGTTTCATGCTAACGCAATCTTCATTTAAAGCCACTATGACGGCTGTGCTTATACCACCCACTATAAATATATTAGTATATATATATAGATATATATATATATATATATATATATATATATATATATATAGAGAGAGAGAGAGAGAGAGAGAGAGAGAGAGAGAGAGAGAGAGAGATAGAGAGAGAAGGGGGTTGTGTAGCCTCAGTGCAGTTCCAACGAGAGAAAAAAGTATATTTAAAGAATTGTGGTTACCAACGCTAGTAAAAAAAAAATTTTCAATAATTATTTATTATCTTATCATTTTATCATTTTATGTTATTTTTAAATATAATTACATAATTTGTTTCGAGCATTTATCGTTTATCCATTATGCTCTCTTCAGATGTAAATTCCATTTCGACTGCTGGAGGAATATGCATTTAAAGCCACGATGACGGCTGTGCTTATACCACTTACTATAAATATATATATATATATATATATATATATATATATATATATATATATATATATATATATATATATATATATATATATATATATATATATATATATATATATATATATATATATATATATATATATATATATATATATAATATATATATATATAATATCTATAAATAAATATTAATTATTTTAATACCTACAGACATCGATGTTTCATGCTAACGCAATCTTCAGGGCAGGAAGCTAATTCTCTCTTTGCAGCCAAGAGTTTTAACCCCTCGGCCATAGAGAACTAGTTAATAATTCGAGAGGATTTTAGCTTTGTAAATAGCGAATTGGCGGCTAAATTTACACAAGCAGTTTAAAGTGATCAACAAACGTATATATATATATATATATATATATATATATATATATATATATAGAGAGAGAGAGAGAGAGAGAGAGAGAGAGAGAGAGAGAGAGAAGGGGGTTGTGTAGCATCAGTGCAGTTCCAACGGGAGAAAAAAGTATATTTAAAGAATAGTGGTTACCAACGCTAGTAAAAAAAACTTTTTCAATAATTATTTATTATCTTATCATTTTATCATTTTAAGTTTTTTTTAAATATAATTACATAACGCGTTTCGAGCATTTATCGTTTATCCATTATGCTCTCTTCAGATGTAAATTCCCTTTATAGATATTATATATATATATATATAGAGAGAGAGAGAGAGAGAGAGAGAAAGAGAGAGAGAGAGAGAGAGAGAGAGAAAGGGGTTGTGTAGCCTCAGTGCAGTTCCAACGGGAGAAAAAAG
This sequence comes from Sepiola atlantica, assembly GCA_963556195.1. Lineage (NCBI taxonomy): Eukaryota > Metazoa > Mollusca > Cephalopoda > Sepiida > Sepiolidae > Sepiola > Sepiola atlantica. The sequence goes on from OY744542.1 coordinate 4,071,572, forward strand.
TATATTTAAAGAATTGTGGTTACCAACGCTAGTAAAAAAACTTTTTCAATAATAATTTATTATCTTATCATTTCAACATTTTTTAAAAATATAATTACATAACGCGTTTCGAGCATTTATCGTTTATCCATTATGCTCTCTTCAGATGTAAATTCTATTTATAGATATTATATATATATATATATATATATATATATATATATATATATATATATATATATATATATATATATATATATAAATATTAATTATTTTAATACCTACAGACATCGATGTTTCATGCTAACGCAATCTTCAGGGCAGGAAGCTAATTCTCTCTTTGCAGTCAAGAGTTTTAACCCCTCGGCCATAGAGAACTAGTTAATAATTCGAGAGGATTTTTACTTTGTAAATAGCGAATCGGCGGCTAAATTTACACAAGCTGTTTAAAGTGATCAACAAACGTATTCGGATCGTGCATTCAGTTATTAGTACTGCGTGTTATTAAAGTTACTCAGAGTGCCCGGCCTTTGGTGAAGGGAGCTAATAATAATATTCATAAATAAATATCAATTATTTTAATACCTACAGACATCGATGTTTCATGCTAACGCAATCTTCAGTGCAGGAAGCTAATTCTCAACGGTCGACGGGCGCGAACCCTGATCACAAATCGCCACTGATAAAGTACTGGAAAATAAAGATATAATGTATATCTTTTAATTAGAACTTATCATGAAAGAATTGGTGCTTAATATGCAAGATAGAGCAATGATATAGACAAGTAAAAGATGAGAATAAAGATTGTAAAAATACAATATATATTACGTCATCAGTTTCTCAAAACAAGGTGTTTAAAATAAAAAAAAGTATTTTATTTCCTTAAGTCATGGCTTTTCAAAGAATTAAATCTCATCAGAGGAATACAAAAGGATAAGTTGTTAGGGGGATTACCAAAAGTCATAATTTTAATAGATATGAATATAAATTATGACTTTTGGTTATTTCCCTATCAACTTATCTCTCTGTATTCTTCTCATAAGATTTCATTTTTGAAAATCCATGGCTTAAAGAAATAAAAAATTTTCTTGTATTTGAAAATTTTTATTCTCATATTTTACTTGTCTCTATATATATATACTATTATAAGAAAATATAATATATTATGTCTCGATTCTCAGTATTTACTTCAACAATGCTCAATACTTGTGTAGAGCTAGATAGTAAGGTATGAAAATGTATTCATGGCAATTAAGCTATACATATGTTTCCGCATTTCATCTTCATCCATAGCACAGCTATATATATACATATATATATATATATATATATGTGTGTGTGTATGCTAGAAAATAACTTCATTTTACATTGTTTTCTCAACAATGAAACACACATGTTAATGTTTATAAGATATCTACTGACCTTCTTAAATCACAACCTGTAAAAACCATACTGCCTTGAATTTCAAATGAGCAAAAATCAAACCCCACGTATTATATTGGACTAAATTAATTTTGTATAACTTACTGATTACCATGTTTGATATTGTTACTTTCTATTCCTTTCGTAATCACGAAGAACGTATCAGTATATAAATTCAAACTAAAACTATATTTTATATAAAATATCGGTGTATTCACTTGCTTTAATCAGTGGACGTAAACAGTAAAGATAAATTGACGGAGACAGTCCCAGATAGAAGCAATCGACGAACTGGAAAGATAAGTATTATCAGCCAACCGCCGAACAACACTAACCCTAACTTTAACCTCGCTCCGATAAGGTATTCGACACGTTTTCTCGATTTTGAGCAATATGTGATCAATGTAACGCGTAGTGGTTGGGGGGGGGGCTAAGCCAAGTATAAGAAAACGGTGGATGGAGGAAGGAATAGGGAGGTGACGGAGATGAGAGGATGAGGAAGAGGAAAAAGGAGACAAATACGAGAAGGAAAGAATGAGATGGAAGGGGTGAGAAAGGGGGTGGAATTAAGAAGTAAACGGGGGCTATGACAAAGCAGAAGGTTGTGATTAAGAAGGAGGTGGATGCAACGGCGAAGGAAGGGGAGGAAACAGGGGAGACGGAGAAGAAAGGGTGAAGAAGAAGAAGAAGAAGAAGAAGAAGAAGAAGAAGAAGAAGAAGAAGAAGAAGAAGAAGAAGAAGAAGAAGGGGGATGCGGATGGGGGAGAAAGAAAACGGAAGAAGGCGGCGGTGCCGGTGATGGAAATAGGAGGGGGAAAAGAAGAAAAATGCGGGAGGGGAAGAAGAGGAGAGAGGAAAGAGAGAGAGGAGAGAGGGGATGAAACAATAAAAGGCGAAGAAGTGGTAGAAAAGGGTCGTTGCAAAGATGGAGCAGGAAGAGGCAGTGGCGAAAAAGAAAAATAACATTGGAAAACGAAAAAGGAGATAAATGACGAAACGAAACTGAGAGAGGGGGTAAGAAGTGGGAGGTGGCAAAGGATGAGTAGGAGTTATAAGGGATGCTGGGGAAAGAAGATGGAGACGAAAAAATGACAAACAAGATGGTAAAAAAAGAGGGAGGCTAAGGAAGGAAGAAGGGGGCAAAAATGACGGAGATGGATAAGGAGGAGAAGGAAAGAGATGGAGAAAGAAGGAAGGAAGGAAAGAAGGAAGGAAGGAAGGAAGGAAGGAAAAGGGGAAGAGGCAAAAGAAGAAGGAAAGGTGGAAAAGGAATACATGGAGGAAGGAAGGAAGGAATAAGGGAAGGGGAAGAGACAAATAAGGAACAAAGGAAGGAAATAAAGGGGGAAGAGACAAAGAAGGAAGAGAAGGGGGAAGAGACAAATAAAGAAGGAAGGAAAGGGGGAAGAAACAGAAATAGAAGAAAAGAAGGAAATGGGAAGAGACGAAGGGGGGGAAAAAAAGAAGGAAAGGGAAAAGAAAACAATCAAAGGAAAATGGGAAGAGAAAGATAAGAGAGAATGGAAGGACGGAAAAGAGAAGAGAATAAAGGAAATAAAGGAAATAAAGGGGTGAGAGACGAGGAAGGAAGGAAAAGGGGAAGAGACAAAAAAAGGAGGAAGAAAGGAAGGGAGGGTGGGGGAGGAAAGGGGACACAGACGAAGAAAGAAGAAAGAGAAGGAGGAAAGAAAGGGGGCAGAGACGAAGAAGGAAGGGCAGGAGGAAGATACAAAGAAGGAAGGAAGACATGGAAAAAAAGAAAGGGGGTTGAGAAGAAGAAAGGGAAGACATGAAGGAAGAAGAAAGGGGGAAGAGACAGAAATGGAAGGAAGGGAAAGATAAAGTAGAAAGGAAGGGCGGAAAGGAAAATAGACTAAAACGGAAGGAAGGAAATAATGGAAATAAAGGAAATAAAGGGGGCAGAGACGAAGAAGGAAGGAAGGAAGGGAAGGAAGGAAGAGACAAAGAATGAAGGAAGAGAAGGAAAGGGGTAAAGACGAAGAAGAAAGAAAGAAAGGAAAGGGGGCAGAGACGAAGAAGGAAGGAAGAGAAGGAGGAAAGAAAGGGGGGGGGGGGGCAGAGACAAAAAAGGAAGGAAGGGAGGGTGGGAGGAAGGAAAGGAGGGAGAGACGAAGAAGGAAAGGAAAGAGGTAGATACAAAGAAGGAAGGAAGGAAGGAAGGAAAGGAGGAAAAGGCGAAGAATGAAGGAGATGGAGAAAGAATAGAAAAAAGTAGAGAAAGAGACCAAAAGTAGAAGGAAGAAGAGGGAGCGGCAAAGGAGCAGGGGCTCTGATGAAGGGAGGATGCAAATTAGAGAAAGTAGGAGATGAGAAGTGGGGGTTGGAGAAGGAGGAAGAAGAAGAAGAAACCGCAAACAAGGAGGAGGCGTCGATGAAGGGGAGGTGGGGGGGGGCAAATGCAAGAGTGAGGGAGGAGAATTAAAAAAAAACGAATGAGAAATCGAATAAAACGAAACGAATTAAAAATCGATCAAAACAACGACTAATTGAATGATTGTCATTTTCGAACTCTGAATCGAACGTCAAAACGAATCACATCTCCGTTTTATGTCCTTTATATTTTGGTGAGCGTCTTTACGTCTGGGACGTAGAATTAAAAAGAAAAAAGGTAAAAAGAGATACCAGTTCCAACTCTAAAATAACTCGCCCGTTCTTTGGAAAGTAAATGCAATAATTCTGAGCGAATACACACAAGACCCCTATTATACGATAGAGTTTAACAGCCAGAAGTAACGATGCGGATTTATGAAAGCGGCCATTTTTATTTTGGATATCATCGCGTTTTATTTAAGAGAATGCTGTCGGCCACTGCAAATACGACATTGATATTTCGATTCTCTGCTGACAAAATATACTTGCAGAATAGAAGCATCTTGAGAATTGCGAAAGAAAATCTTTTTAGGGAATCGCGTCGAAATTGCAATATGGCGACTTGTCTAATCTTCACTGGGCGGGAAACTTTCGGAAATATATTACCGAAGAATAGTGCCATAGAAATCATTCTGACCAAAAAAGAAATGGCAGATTTTTTTTTAGAGAAACAAAAGCGAAAACTGTTTATACAGAAACTGATATAATATCATTTTTCGTTAAAAAAAACTCGATTGTTAATAAAATTATTTCAGGAAAAAAATTCAATAAGTATCTAAAATGTCAATTTTTGGTTTATGAAAAATTATAGCGAGAATTTTTTACAAAATAACATGCTTTATCTCTAAAGTTAGATAGATACATAAAAATATCTCTCTATATATATATATATACATATATATATAGAGAGAGAAAGACAGAAACAGAGAGAGAGAGAGAGAGAGAAACAGAGAGAGAGAGAAACTGGCATTGAGACAGAGAGAGAGAAAAAAGAGAGAAAGAGAGAGAGAGAAAGGGAGAAAGAAAGAGAGAGAGAGAAAAAAAAGAGAGAAAGAGAGAGAAAGAGAGAAAGAAAGAGAGAGAGATAGAGAAAGAGAAAGAGAGAAAGAAAGAGAGAAAAAGAGAGATAGAAAGAGAGAAAGAGAGAGAAAGTGAGTTGGATCTGCGAAGGATAGAGAAATTTCTGTAGGAAATCTTGAGTCGGAGAACTCAATGTAAAACAGAACAAGAAACGAAATTAAAAATAAATAACTGACCAACATTATAGTTATTTCACGTGAAATTGCTAAAATGTTGGTCAGTGTTATTTCTTATAATATATATATATATATATATATATATATATATATATATATATATATATATATATATATAATAACCCAGGCAAGGTAAACATCAACAGGATAGTAATCCAAAGAATTTCAACCGGGCTTATAAAAAGTGCTCAATATCAAATAGAGCTTTTACACTTGATTATTTTTAATTACGCAGATATGTACAAAATCTGCGACACTGGCATGTCGATGTTATCGATCAACAGCTGTTATAAGCTGAGATTTCATCAGGTAGAGTTAAAATCCGATCTTGTATGTTCATGTAATTTTTTATTGGTGACTGCAACGTTCGTTTTTTTTTTTGCTTACTATAATTTCAATTGTTTCACTTCGTAAGTGATTAAGTTGCTGAAAATTGCATCATTCGTCGCCCCTAACTTTATAGGATGTATTTGTCGTTAATATATATATATTTATTAATTTGATACTTACATAAAATTAAAAGTACGTATGTATGAAATTAATAATATATATATATATATATATATATATATATATATATATATTATTAATTTTATAAATAAATAAGGAGGAGGAGGAGCAGGAGGAGAAGGAAGACGGACTAAAAGTTTCCGTTATCATATTGTTTTAGGTTCATTTCGATTAGAATCGATCTGGCAGAAGATGTAGAAATATTACAGAATCCTGGTCTTTGAATAATTGTGTTATTATGACGTAGGATTAAACATGATTCTATGAGACGACGGAGTTTAGTGTCGTGTATATGTTTTATTGAAATCGCACTCTGTTTATTGAAGTGATGACCAAAAGAAATCATGTGGGTACATAACGCGTTTGAGGTTTCACAGTTTTTTATAGCACGATTGTGTTCATAGATTCGTTTATTTAACGGACGTTGTGTCTCGCCAAAATATATTTTCCCTCAATCGGCGCATGGTATAGTATAAATTCCAGCTTAAGTGGGAGATGTAAGGACTTTATTTTTGTTGTTATGTTTTTTAAAATGTTTTCAATAGTAAGTGAGGTATAATTCTGAAACCATGTTGAGAAAGAGAAAAGATGTTAACTGCTGATTTTTTTCTTTCTTTCTTTTCTTTTTTAACATGTCTTTCTTTCTTTCTCCCTTTCTACTGTTTATTACACGTGACTATTTTTTTACAAATTGCGTTTTTTGTATAAATTTGAAAACTTTTCTGTTTTTAATTAAAGTTCTGCTACCAACTGATGATGATTGTATTTTAACAATTGAAATATTTTGGCAGAACTATTCAATATGTGTTTTTTAGTTTATTTTTGCTAGTTGTTGATTTGCTTATCCTTTATTCCATTTATTATTTTATTTGGGTCAATCTTAATAAATAATTTGTTTACACCGTCTATTTTGTAATATATTTTACTGGTTAGGGTTAGAGTCAAAATCCATAAATTTCACTAGTTAATGTATTTCTGTCGCATCCTGTATGTGTACTTCCATGCCGTCATGCAAAAGTTCGCGAGTAAAACATGCGCCCTTTGTTACTTATGGAAGAAACAATTTCAAATGGTGAAAGGAAGCGAGAAAGAAAATAGCAAGTCAGACTTACCCCGCCGCCTGAAATGAATTTAAAAATAAATCTTCCACTCTTAATAAAAAGTCAACGGTAGCTGTTTTTTTACTAAGGTCATTATAATAATAATTCTAATAGCTTTTTTATAAGCTTGTAGAACTCTCTTCCTGCTGACTGTTTTCTCCTACCTATAGTCTTTTTTAAAAACATAGTTCACCCCAAACAAGACAGGCCGCCACTGTAGACGTAAGGGGCTACTGAGAAAAAGAAAAGGGGAGAAGGTTGGTGGGGTCAACCTAAATTGGGATCTGCGCAGCCAGATGTCTGTTTACATTAGTTTTACATTTCTGCATGTCAGTACTGTCGGTGAAACATGGGGGCAGGGAGGGAGTTCCAGAGGCCAGCAACACGCGGAAAGAAGCTATTTGAGTAGAAGTCTCTCCGGCATCTGGGGACCTCCACAGTGAATGAATGGGATTTAGTTGATTGTCGAGGTGGTCTAATGAATTTGGTGTTGTCCTGTCTTTCTGATAATCATCTTTCGTTGATGTAAGCTGCTTACATGAAGTGGCTTCACGACTTGTCCGGAGCTATTTCCATAAAAATGAAAATAAAAGAGAAGTCATCATTGTTTTATGTCAAACGAGTATAGCATATTAAGTGTGTTTGGTAAATTCGTATGAATCAACACGGTGCAACTCTGTTAACCGACTTGATTCTATTGTCGGCATTCTTGCAGGAAGGACCATATAATGGTTGCCAACATACTTATGGAATCGACTGGATTCGAACTTCTTTATTTTAACATAGTTCACCCCAAATAAGGCAGGCCGCCACTGTAGACGTAATGGGCTACTGAGAAAAAGGGTGAGAGTTTTTTGGGAGGATCAACCTAAATTGGGAGCTGTGTAGCGAGATGTCTGTTTATATTAGTTTTAAATTTCTGCATGTCAGTACTGTCAGGAAAACAGGGAGCAGGGACGGAGTTCCAGAGTCGAGCCACACGAGGAAATAAGCTTTTGGAGTAGAAGGCTCTCCGGCATCTGGGGGCCTCCACAGTGGATCGATGGGATGTGGCAGATTGTCGGGTTGGTCTAGTGAATTTGCGTCGTTGGGGCACCGGAACAACAAGTTCATCGGAGCACAATCCATTGAAGTACTTGTAAAACAGGCACAGGGATGCAAGATTGCGGCGATGGTGAAAGGGCTGGATCTTTGTGGATAGCGAGAGACCTATTAAGTCGGCGACTCTTTTTTGGGCCTTGTCTAAGAGGGAGAGACTAGTGGATGATGGACCAGCCAAGATGTGGCAACAATACTACATACATGGGCGGATGCTGGCGCACTCAGGTCGTCAGTCCGTATCGTCACTAACTGCACCACCGGTAAAACCAAACACCCCTAAATGCACTATGAACTAACACGAAACACAGTCAAAATCTTTTAGTTGTTTCAAAACAACAGATCGATATATCGATACGATTCATCAATATAAATCAATTCTCCGGTAAATCTATGATTCAATATGAATAATGTGGAAACTTGTATAGATAAATAGCGCGTGTGAACACTCGCGAAGCATAATTTGTTTCTCCATTTTTGACGGAGGGTGTCACACTAGTAGTCATACTAAGTGTGTTTGCGGCTAAACTAAACAATCTAAAATACACTATGAAAAAAAAAAATCCGAAACGCAGTCAAAAGCTTTTAGTTGTTTCAAAACAATAGATCGATATATCGATACGATTCATCAATAGAAATCAATTCTCCGGTAAATCATCAGATTGTTTTAAGATCTTTTAATTTCTTTGTTCTTTTTTGTTTGTTTGTATTTCGTCCTGTAAACTTCTTATCGACGATCTCAACATTTTAAAATAAAGAAATATCGTTTTCCGGTATAAAGTGGGTATTAGCTATTTAGATGGGTATAGCTAGTTCTTTTTCTCCCTCTAATCTCTTTGTTAATCTAGAACTTGCGTTTTTATTTTGCTTGTGTTAATGTTTATTTGTCTTTATTTATTCTGTGCTTTCTTTATTGCATTAGACTCTGAAGAGAGAGAGAGAGAGAGAGAGGGAGAGAGAGATGGAGAGCGAGTCACAAACGTGAGAGTGACAGAAACGGTATGAAATAACATCAGGTGGTCACCCAACCTACAACGAGAAAGAGTCCCAAAGGCGAGAGTGATAGACACGGTATGAAATGAGATGAGGTGGTCACACAACCTACAACGAGAAAGAGTCACAAAAGCGAGAGTGATAGACACGGTATGAAATAAGATGAGGTGGTCACACAACCTACAATGAGAAAGAGTCACAAAAGCGAGAGTGATAGACACGGTATGAAATAAGATGAGGTGGTCACACAACCTACAACGAGAAAGAGTCACAAAAGCGAGAGTGATAGACACGGTATGAAATAAGATGAGGTGGTCACCCAACCTACAACGCGCTTAGCGAAACACGCAGTAGTCAAGTCCTAGACATCTCCGCCTATATAAGAGAAATATTTTTCAAAGATGTCTCTAAAAAAAAAGTTGCGCCAGCGATGGTTTTATTTTTCTATCTGAAGTAAGCTCGTTGCATTCGCCACGGCCCGACTTTTGTTCGGCGTGTGTGCTTTGTCTTAAACGCTCCGCATCTTTCTTGGTCAGCATCCAAAACGCGGACTGTTATCGATTTTTAACGATTCTGCAGTTGAAGCCCGCGCGTTTGAAATGGACGGTAGTCACCGAGGCGCTCGCAGCTATGAAGAGTTCGAATTTAGAAAAAGTTCGCTTCTTGAATACTAATTCTGAAACGTCAACAGATCCTTGTGTTGCGCGTTTCAAACAGCAAACTGCGCAGATTCGTCCAGTCAGTGGTTCGCAACCTTTCTATTTGGGGGTAACCTTTGAAATACACTACATCTCGATATGAGCCCATTCACATTTATCTATCTATCTATCTATCTATCTATCTATCTATCTATCTATCTATCTATCTATCTATCTATCTATCTCTCTCTCTCTATATATATATATATATATATATATATATATATATATATGAATATATAAATACGATTCATCATTTATTATATAAAAATGAAAACATCAAACTATGTTGTTAAAAATAACACTTCTCAAACCCAAAATACATTAGGAAGAACCAATGTAATATATCAGTTCCAATGCCCTATGGGAGAATGTATCTCCGACAACAATAAAAAAAACTCATTCTTACATAGGTTTCACTTCCACAACACTATCACGAAGACTCACCCTACATCTCTCCGACACTAGCTCTATATGCCAACACCTAAAAAACATAATTGCACCCCCTCCCAATATAGAAACATCCTTGTTAACAATACCAAAATAATACACCACGATACCAATATCAAAAAATTAAAAATACTCGAAGCCCTCTACATAAAAACTAAACATCGCACAATTAATAATGTCAATTATGAAACTAGTCGCAACATTTTAAAGTGTCTAGCATAATAATTAACATTACCAAATTCTTAGCCATTAGGTAGTAATGCGTTTGAATTGTATGCACTTTCTTTAACGTCATCAATTTCTTAACGGTTTAAACAGTCAAACTTTTAAATCTCTCATATGTGTAGAACGCCACCACGCTCTCATGTACATTTCAACTTTACAGACGCTTTTTCAAGTTATAAAATACTTACCGTTATAATTCAAAAATGAGCACAACAGTAATGTAATAATTTGTAAAGACACTAAAACTAATACCGCCTGAAGATGATTTGACGATTCAAATCGAAAGTACTTGCAAAAAAGAAAAAAGAATGGAACAAGAAACCCGTGGATCATATTTACATCAATTTGACCGAATTGAAAATATTAAAAAAAAGTTGCATCAAACAAAACCACTCTGTGTTATTTAATAATGTTTGCTTAAATATGTATATATATATATATATATATATATATATATATATATATATATATATATATATATATATGTATATATATATGTAATTTTCGAGAAATGCCATTTCTCGAAAATTCTTGGTCTGATGAGGTTGACTTTCTGGGAAAAGTGCAACCGAAACATGTATGCACATATGTAACCAATAATGTTTGTATAAATAAAAATGTATACTTATATATATATATATATATATATATATATATATATATATATATTAATCAATGTGCGTGTGTTCGATCCGTGAATGATAGAGGAATTTGTGTAGGAAATCTCAATGTAAAAACAGAGCAATAATAGAAGTTAGAATGAAATAACTCAACCCAACATTTTAGCCTGACGATTCCCTCCGGGGATGAAACGCGGAAGCCTCTGTGTAGCTTAATTGCCCTAAATATATATTCATAACTCATTGTATATATATATATATATATATATATATATATATATATATATATATATATATATATATATATGGGTCACATCTTACTTGTGAGAGTAAGATAAAAAATGGCCTTGTGCCTAACTCCTAGAGAGGAGTAAATCAATACTCGGCTATTAGATTGAGCGTCTGCCGCTGAGAACTGCGGTACCATATGTGTGGAATAGTTTCCGCCAAATAGACATTAGTTTGATTTGTCTTTTTGGTAAACGCTTTAAAATCAATTCTGAATTTTCTGAATTATTGGGGGTTCATTCCTTAATGTACCTCAGGAAATTTGGCTGCTGGTGCCTTAGCATAGGTTGTCTGAGAGGACAGCTCATTAACTTGCTTAAGAATTGATAAGGAATGATTTGAAAGATAAGAGGGATGAATAAAGACCTGGTCAGAGATAGTATAATTTTGAAGCCGTCCACCACATGCAGTATGTAAAAAAAACAGACGTTAAACCGAACATGATGATTATAATTAAGATGAAGTAAACATTGTTTTCGTTGATTTTCTTTGTCACTTATGAAAATGCTCTTGAAGCAATGGCTTCGGCAGACAGTCATTTGCTGTCAGTTCTAACCTTTCTTAACTGGAGGCTGAAAAGTTCAGACATGTTTGTTTACGCCTGAACTGTCTCCTTGGCCACAAGTTCACATCAAACCTCAATTAAATGTCATCATAAAGACGACAAAATCAAAAGACGTTATCCAAGTGGACGCCATCTCTCTTTGTAATGACGCTGCTTGTCTCTGTCGTCGATAAAATAGTCGGTACAGGTTCAGATTAAGGTCCGAGCTAAAATCGATGGCGTCGGTAGATTCCGGATGTTTCCGTTAAAAGTGGGGAAAAGCCGAATGAAAAGTAATTTGCTTGCGTTTAACTAATAACTAATATTTTAAGCAAGAATGCAATTAGTCAAAAAAACAACATTGGTTTCAATCAACTAATACAATTTCTTAAATTGTATGAAAAAATATTTATTTTTTAACGAAGAAAAATATATTTGTTTGTGTGAAACAAAATGAAACTAAATAGATAATAAAATGATTTTTTTACACGTAACTTTTTTTTAAGTATAATATCGCTGAACAAGTGTTCAAAATGTGTTGAGATTATGGTTTCTGAACAAGTGTTAAAACGGTGCTAGGATTATGATTACTTTACAATTGTTATAACTGTGTTAGGATTAGCATTACCGAACGAGTGTTAAAACGGTGCTGAGATTAGGATTACTGAACTAGTGTTAAAAAAGTGTTGTGATTAAGATAACTAAAAAAGTGTTAAAAATGTGTTAGCATTAGTATTACTGAACACGTGTTAAAACGGTGTTACGATTAGGATTACTGAACAAGTGTTAAAACGGTGTTAGGATTAGGATTACTGAACCAGTGTTAACACTGTGTTACGATTAGGATTACTTAACAAGTGTTAAAACAGTGTTAGGATTAGAATTACTGAACCAGTGTTAACACTGTGTTACGATTAGGATTACTTAACAAGTGTTAAAACGGTGTTAGGATTAGAATTACTTAAAAAGTGTTAAAACTGTGTTAGGATTAAAATTACTTAACAAGTGTTAAACCGGTGTTGGGATTAGGATTATCGAACAAGTGCTAAAACTCTGTTAGGATTAGCATAACTGAACAAGTGTTAAAACGGTGTTAGGATTATGATTACGTAACAAGTGTTAAAACGGTGTTCGGATTAGCATTACTGAACAGGTGTTAAAAATGTGTTAGCATTAGTATTACTGAACAAATGTTTAAACGGGTTAAGGGTTTGGGTTATAAAAAATATTTATGCATGAAAAAGTAAAAAAGTAAAATGTAAAAAAGTAAAATGTTAACTTGCCGTCTGATTATTTTATCAAATTCCGATTGTATAAACGCTTCGGGATTTTCCGGCCGTTTACGTAAATATCTTGAAACTACGAAATTGTTATTGAAATACTCATTTTTATTTTATCAAGAAAAACAAAATTTATTGTCTATTTTAGATGAGATTTGCAAATAGTTGAAGTTTTTAAAGAATCCCATTGTACCAGCCGGAAAAACAATCAGACAATATAAGAAGAGTGTATAGTTTTGCTGCTTCCATTTGCTCAGCATCATGTTTAAGTTGATAGCAGTTTTCTTTCTTTCTTTTCCTGGGCTTGAAACCGGTGGGGGCAGCAATTTTCGTTGACTATGCGTTTTCATAGCCGACACCCGGATCCCAGAGTATGTTGACTAGAGGAAAAATATTTTTTAGTCTGCGGACGTAGTCGTAAACATATCACGGGACTTGTTATTTTTCTAATTTCGTATTTGTTTCTTTTCGTAGTCTCTCTTCGTACACAATTAGATAATTTACTAAAAAGTGTAGCATTTTAATTATTTCGAAAACAATAAATATTCTCTGGCTTTCTTACCGTAAAATAATTGTCAACTAAATATGATTCAAATCTATAAAAAAGAATGTCACTTTTTGAAATGTATTTATTTAAAACTGTATTGTTTTAGTCGACAAGACGACAAAATTGGCTTTAAACTAACAAGACCTTTTCCCCCCATAGCACCACATGCTCCAAGTCTGAAGAGAGAGCGAGAGAGAGAGAGAGAGAAAGAGAGAGAGAGAGAGAGAAAGACATTGCTCATCAATGCTCTTCAATGTGCTGCCATAGATAGTTGTGTCATACGCGTAGATATCAACAAATCATCGCAAGATCCCTTTTTGAAGATAATTTATGACGATCAGTCAGAGGGTTAGGGTTCTATATTTTTAACAGGGTGGAGCCCAGAATGGTACCCTGAAGTACGCCGGCATTGGTATTATGAGATTCTGACGTGTACCTCGTCAACAACTACTTTAATATACCGATCAGAGAGAAGAATTTTATGGTTGTGATGACATTTCCTGATATTACATAGCTAGCAAGTTTGTGCCAAACCGTATCGAAGGCATTTGATATGTGAATAGCTATCAGCGTAGAAACAAAGCCTTTGTCAAAAGATTCGCTGATACTGTACGATATCACAGTCAGTACATCAGCTGTAAATCAAGCAGGACGAAATCCATATTGCTTGTCACTAAGTCGATTGTTTCTGTGTAAGTGGTTGACGACTTCTAGATTGTTTAATGATTTCATGACGTACAGGAGACTGCTCGGTCTGTATTTAGTTGCAGAGAACCGATCTGCCCTATTTTTAAATACTGGTCAGACAGACGAAGTTTTCCAAGTTCTACTACATAGAAACCGTCTCTAGTGTAGGCGCAGATTCAATGGTGGTAAAAAAAAACAGCCACCTAAAAAGTTAAACAAATATAAAAACATTAGACACATTCCGGTAGATCTAATAGTTCAATCCTCATCAATGTTATCGCCTTATTTACCTTTGTCAGGGGTCTGATATTTTCTGGCATTTCCTGCAATCCAAATCTCCAAGTTTGGTGGTCTTTGTTAGTTTACGTGTTACATAGATCCAGTCATGGACACACGTCCGTTTGTCCAAACCACCATCTTTGTTTTTCAAACCAAATAACCAACAGCAACAAGAAAGGGAGATCACTCTAAAAACTTATCACAAAGGAATAGAACTCTTATATCTCAATACAACGGAGATAACTTAACGGAATCAATTTTCAAGACTTTGTCTGAGATCTTTGTTGATGGGTTGTGTCCAAGTTTCTTGGATCATGAAGTTTTCTTCTTCTTTCGTTTGCTTCACAGCATCTCACTGTTAGATCACCAGCTCGGTTGAGAAAAGCCATGCTAATGTGTCGTTGTCTCGCACAGCTATGACGGCTTCGCCGTTGGGTGGTCGATATTTAAGGCATGACTCGATGATGTGGTCTACTGTCTGTTCAGAGTGACCACAGTCGCAGACAGCCGAGTCCCTGAGTCCCCAGCCTTTCATGGTCGCGGCGAAACGGCCGACACCTGTTCTGGGGCGGTTGAGCATTGTCTACTGCCGGCGAGGGAGATCCATGCCTGGTAGGTTATCCGGGTCCTCCACAAATCTGTGCAACCTTGATTTATCTGCTGCCTGCCATTCCTCCGACCAGCAACGTTTCAGCCAGATTCGTTTTGTGACGTCATCGGGTGTTGAAAGCAGGAGCTGGTGGGCATGCTCCGAGAATGGACGTCGTGACTTCAGGCGAGCTCGTGGAGGGGTCTCTGTGGCGATCATGAAGTCATTTATAGAAACTGATGGGCCAATGCAATTTTTGCACAGAAACAACAGATCCGGTTTACTCTCCTGTAAATGGTTGGATGCAGACCCCTTATTTTGAAAGGCGTCCTTTCTACACCATCTCCAGTTAGAATTTGGGGTTCTGGGTTTACGCTTATGTTTTGCTTTGAGATTTTATGATTGATTGGTCAACAGGTCTTATACGCTCGACAATATAAGGAGATATTTGCAGAAGAGGAGACTTCGCTGGTTTGATCACATTGTAACTGTTGTGAAGTAGTCCAACAGTAAAAAGAAGTCAAGTCGAGGTTGGGTTAAGATAACAAGTGTATTAACATAAAAGGTACAAAGGTAAGGAAACTGACTGCCACTCGGCTAGACAGTTACAATACTGTCCTTTTTCTCCCTGGTGATTGTCTACTCGCACTATTTATAGTGAGAACCGGTGTAGTTTCTCGTCTGTAAGAACGGCCGGTGTAACAGTAAGAGTGGATGATAGTGCTTGGGTTATTAAATGTAGAATAGTTGGGGTAGCAAGATCAGGTGGAAATGGAAATATAGGAGGAGGAAGTTATAAGGATAGATTTGAGGGAACGAGGGATAAATAAAGGTGTGGCAAGAGATTGGTAAGTTTGGAAATACATTTCAAAAAGCCGTCCACTATATGTAGCATGCATAACAGATGTTAAACCTAATATGTAAAAGATGAAAGAATGAATGATGATATTTCGTTTTACTCTCTTCATAATTTAACATAGAACACTTAATAATTATTATTAATTAATATGTATCTTATACTAATATTATTGAGTATAATTAATCATAATAATTATTAAGTAATATGTATATTATATTAATATTATTAAGTATAATTATTCATAATAATTATTTATTAATATGTATTTTATATTAATATCATTAAGTATAATTATTCATAATAATTATTTATTAATATGTAAATTATATTAATATTAAGTTAAATTATTAATAATAATAAATTATTACTATGTATATTATATTAATATTATTAAGTATAATAATTAATCATAATTAATTATCAATATGTATATAATATTAATATTATTAAGTATAATTATTAGTAATAATTATTAATTAATATAAATATTATATTAATAGTATTAAGTATAATTATGATTAATAATTATAATGTGCATATTATATTAATATTATTAAGTAAATTTATTAATAATAATTATTAATATGTATATTATATTAATAATATTAAGTATCATTATTAATAATAATTGTTAATATATATATATAATATTAAGAATATTAAGAATAATTATTAGTAATAATTATTAATTAATATGAATATTATATTAACATTATTAAGTATAATTATGATTAATAATTATATATATGTTCATTATATTAATAGTATTAAGTATAATTATTAATAATAATTAATTTTTCATATGCATATCATATTGATATTATTAAGTATAATTATTAATAATAAATAATACGACTTTGCCCACCACGAGCGTTTAAACCCTGTTTTGCTTTCCACACGTGTACGTATTGTATTTCAGTAATAGCAAAGGACTTAGAGAATTCATATAAATTCTCTACCCACGCGTTGCTAATCTTGACAAATTGCATATTAAATATTCTTATTCATGTACCTAGATGGGCCAAAGTATCTCCTCGGTTCGCCCGACTCAAGTTAAAAATAGCATTTTCGTTAGTCTGACAGACTCAAGTTAAAAATAGCATTTTCTTTAGTCTGACAGACTCAAGTTATAAATAGCATTTTCTTTAGTCTGACAGACTCAAGTTAAAAATAGTATTTTCGTTAGTCTGACGGACTCAAGTTAAAAATAGCATTTTCTTTAGTCTGACAGACTCAAGTTAAAAATAGCATTTTCTTTAGTCTGACAGACTCAAGTTAAAAATAGTATTTTCTTTAGTCTGACAGACTCAAGTTAAAAATAGCATTTTCTTTAGTCTGACAGACTCAAGTTGAAAATAGCATTTTCTTTAGTCTGACAGACTCAAGTTAAAAATAGCATTTTCGTTAGTCTGACAGACTCGAGTTAAAAATAGCATTTTCATTAGTCGTTCAAACTATCCGATTTTCCCCTTCAGTAGTTCGGTGTCAAACAGGTGTTGGGTGGTGTATTTGTTTAATATTATCAAGTTTCTCTCTATTCGACTTTCTCAACAGGAACCAATTAAATCCCATTTCCTGTCGTCGACTTCTCTACAAAACACGTCAGATTAAACCAAAAACATTTAAACCAAAAACCAAAATCGCTTTCATGTCTATCTTAAGAAAGAATGGCGATTTTCTTTTAATATACCTGAATTTCTTTCTCTTTATTTTGTATTTTCGAATGTGTAATGATTTCCTAGAGAACCGTAAGTCTTGAACTTGTATTCGCTTCGGTTCAAGAGGATGCGGTTACTCATTATAGAGCCTTGATGGCACTGCTGTGCCCACGGGCGGACCTTTAATTGGTTCCGTTCAACTTCCTTGCGTCAAATTCTCGGCCGCTTATTCGCATTCACAAGTTTCTTTGTGGAGAACGATATGACAGCACAGCGAAAGCAAATTACATACAAATAATTATTATAAACCTTTCAAATAGACATTTCTCTCGCTTTGGTAAAAAGAAGTGTGTAGGTCATCTCTTCCCTCTCTCTCTGCATATATATATATATATATAAATATATATATATATATAATATTCATAGTATGATATATATATTTGTATAGTACAAGATTCATAGTATGATATATATATAAATATATATATAAATATATATATGTATATATATAATTTATATAATATAATATCCATAGTATGATATATATATTTTTATAGTATAAAATTCATATGATATATATATATATATATATATATATATATATATATATATATATATATATATATATATATATAATGTATGTAGAGAAAAATGAAAGAAGAGGGATAAACATGTACGAATGACAAATCTATTTCAAATTCGATTGTTCAATGCAAGGTGTACTCGGTAAATACATGTTTATTGTTCCTTCCTTAAGCCAAGGCTTTTCAAAGATTAAAATCTTATCATCAGAGGAATTACATCGATGGAAAAGTTGGCCGTGGAAAAGCCAAAATTCAAAATTTTTAAAAATATTAAGTAATATGTATATATATATATATAGTTATATATATATATATATATATATATAATTTATATAATATAATATTCATAGTATGATATATATATATATATATATATATATATATATATATATATATATATTAAGGCAATGAATATAGACATTTGTGACATTTTTAGGGGGTTGGTATTAAATTGAAAAGTGTAAACATGAGAGGAAAATAAAAATCAATACATAAATCTATCAAGCCGGCTTTCGTCCACACTCATCAGAGTAAATACGTGGAATAATTCATGCACTGCGATTAAAAACTTAAAATAGTGAAATGAAAAGTTTATGAAAAAAATGGAGGAAGGGTCACAAGTAGATTACATTGAGTCCTAGGAGCTTCTCCCTTTGTTTACAAAGGGAGGGTTTGAATGAATATTGCTTCCAGGACTTTAAGGTGGAATAACGAATGTGATCTACTTATGACAGAAAACCTGTAACTAGTGTAAGCCGACACACATTCGGCGCTATTTATAAGATGGTCAGCAATAGCTGACCCGGATGTGTTGACTGAATTATTTAAATTATTTAGTCGGCCCTTACGTATGGCAGTGGGGTGTTGTTTTATTCGGGATTTAAACCTTTGCACTGTTCGTACCAACTATCCGGCAGCGCACCGACATTTAAATTGATAAATAATATTTCTGATTTGTTGGGGTGGGAGAACATCCTTGTATACGGATTTTAACAAAGGTCGCGCAGAAAAAACGATTCGCACAGCTACAGAAACCTGGTTAGCAAAGTATTTGCTAATATTACCTAATCATGGAGGCCCAAAAGTTTAGGCTTATGAAAGTGGGTGATCTTGGTGACGATATTAGAATTAACAATATCAAGAGGCAACCATTTTCGGTGAGAACCTCTTTAATCAATTCAATCTCCGAATCAATCAAGGATTCAGAGCAAATTGTTAAGGCCCGATGAACCAGACATTTAATCAGATTTATTTTTATTTTGGGGGGACAAAAAGAGTTCCAGTGACAATATAAACCAGTAAATGTAGGTTTGCGGTAAACAATGAATCAGATTTATGAACTAATACATCCAAGAAAGGAAGGGTGGAATTGTGTTTCCTCTCACAAGTGAACTGTAAGGCTGGGTGTAATGTGGGCATTAAGGAATAATATGGAATCTGACTCATTGTTAAACACGCAAAATGTATCATCAACGTATCGTAAATAAGTAAGTGGTTTATTGATACGGGCCAAAAGATTATGCTCGTGAAAATCTACGAAGATATTGGCCAACGCAGGACCAAGGGGTGACCCCATAGAAATGCCGTTGATTTGCTGATACATGACATTATTAAAACTGAATTCGACAGACATCGTAGCAAACCGCATCAGTTCTCCAAACAGCTTTTCAGATATAGTGGGACCAACTGAGAAACCACGATATAGTACATCAGCACAAATATCGATGGTTTCTTGTAAGGGAACGCATGTAAATAAACTGCTGATGTCGAAAGAACACATCAACTTATTCTCAGCAGAAAAATGGGCAATTACGTATATATTCAGCAAAAGTGAATGAATCTTTAATACAGTTGGCCGAATATACTTCAAGCACAGGTTGAAGCAATTCAGCCAACCATTTAGCTAACTTGTGCTGAACCGAACCGACCATAGAGAGGATCATTCTTAAGGGTATATTTTTCTTATGTGTTTTTTGGTAACCCATAAAAGCGCGGTATTATAGACTCTATTGGATAATATTGTATATTTCCCTAGGAAAAGCAACGTTCTTAACTATTCTGAGTAATCGTTTTTGAAAATTACTTTTTTATGGAAAGGATCTTATCATACATATTAACAGGTCCAAGTTTTGGAAATTTATCGACGTCATTAAAGATCACCATCATTTTTGCCACATAATCGGCATAATCCAGAATCACTACTCCCGAACCCTTATCTGGTTTAGTAATGATAGGTGACTGATTTGACCGCAGAGATTTAATGGCAAGAAAATGTTCATTTTGCCAATTGAAATTAGAGCGGTCAATGGGAGTACCTGCATAAGCGTAGGAAAGATCATTAAGTCTTGCCACTAAAGCTAAGAGCTGGTTGACTGAAGACGGGGACAATTTCGAAATTTGTGAGAATAAAACCTCTAATTCAGAAAATATGTCCTCATGTAAGAA
>OY744542.1:4097073-4099573 GCA_963556195.1 Sepiola atlantica
AGTTAACACGCAAACAAAAAAAAACATGGTTCCCCCTTCCTTCATAAAAAGGACAAAGACGAATAAAAATCCACGCTCGACCATAAATCGCACGTGCGAAGATATCGATTAAGACTTTATTCGATAAAAGGGGAAAATTGAAACTAGAGCACCGACATAAAATAAACGTGTGTAGAAAATTATTAACCCCTTTCCATTTCGTCGTCTTTTGACAAACAGTCTCGGACACCCTTAGGCAAGGTCTTTTGTAGAATAGCTACGTCACTAATGAAAAAAAAACAGTTGGCGGGTCTATGGTGACCACTCAGCAGAAAGTTATGCTAGGCACCCGAAGCAGTGCTAAGATCGAAGTGTAGTATCTGTTCCGATGGATACTGCACCCCATAGACTGGTGTTGTCTTGGCCTTCGGTGCTTGATTTACGCCGGTCTATGGGTCTGTCCTGTGCAGTTCTAGGAGGTCCACCCCCCCCCCAGGCTTTGCCTCCCCTCATTAGGTAGGAGTAAGTTTATTGCTTACTGTCTGAGGCGCCCCTACCGGGGAATGCCGACGGGGCTTCCCAGGCAATTTTAAATGGCCAAAGTGCTCACTATCTCGGGCGCTTACTTTTCAAACCCCACTTTCCCGACCCGATCTTGGGTCACATCTTACTTGTGGGAGTAAGATAAAAACTGGCCTTGTGCCTAACTCCTGGGGAGGAGTAAATAAAACCCGAAGCAGTGGCCAGCCTACCCTTAGCGAACGCCATTTTTGTCAGGTAGGCGGACCACACCATCTCTATTCAGCTGCATTCTAAAAATTTTGACCAGCCTCGGAGCAGCGAATGACACTTATGTCCGGTGTACAGACTACATGGTTGGGATAGGCGTAAAATCCGTTGCTAAAACTGGTGTTTGTGTAGTTGCGACTTATTTTTTTAAAGAATCCTTGCTCCGCCAGTGATGCGCAGTGCGTGCACATGCTCTTGACCTACTTTGTTAAGGTTTTTTCATGTATACATAGTGTTAGGTTAGCTTAGGTTTATGATTAGGCTGTACAAAATGCAGAATAACGCCACTGTGGAATGCATCACGGAATGGTGAAAAGCTATCTGTGAGATTATGTGGAGGCAGAAATATAAGAGAAACGATCTTTTATGTAAGTACTCGTTTCTTTCGTTTTCTTCTCACAATCAGCCAGTCTCGAGAACCCTTAGGCAAGGTCTTGGGTCTATTGTAGAAGAGTCCCACTACTAATGGAAAAACGAGTTCCGCAAAAAAATCCTTGCTCCACCAGTCATGCGCAGTGAGCTCACACGACATTGACCTACTTTGGTATGGTCTGTCTAGACATACGTAGGGTTCCGTACAGGTTAGGCTGTACAAAATACAAAATAAACGCCACTGTGGAACGCATCACGGAATGGTGGTCAGCTATCTATAAGTCTATGTGAAGACAGAAATATAAGAGAAGACAATTTATTTATTCGCATACTCGTTTCCTTCATTTTTATTTGAAAACCAACCTGTCTCGGGTACCCTTGGGCAAGGTATTGATTTTTTTGTACTAAAGCTGTGCTATTAATGGAACAACGGTTGGTCGATTTTTAGGTCGGCAGAGACGCTATACACCCGCCACGTCCACAGCGACCATTGGTTAGGCACGCAAAGTGGTGGTCAGCCTGCTTGCAGCGTACCCTACTTTCGTCCGACGGACGGACCACAACATATATGCTAAGCCACAATATAAAAGTGATTGCCAGCCTCGGTGCAGAGAACACTACTTATGTCCGGTCTACGACCCACATATTTGATAGAGGCGTGTGTGTATGTTGGGTTTTAATGACCATTCAAGCATTATAAGGTCATCTCAGGTCAATGGTTGATAGAGGTTAGGCTTCGTAGCTTACGTGGACAGGTTTCCGCATTCAAGGATTTTTGATTATTATTATTATTATTAGTCTCCTTCTCTTTCTTCTTCTCCATATTCTTCTTCTTCTCCTTTTTCTTCTCCTTCTCTCTTCCCCCGCCTCCTCCTTCTTCCCTTTCTTCATCATATTCTTCTTCTCTTTCTTCTTCTCTCCTCCTCCTTCATCTATTCTCTTCCCCCTCCTCCCTCTTCTTCTTTATTCCCCCCTCTTCCTTCTCCTTTTTCTTCTTCTTCTCTCCTCCCCGCCTCCTCCTTCTTCCCCTTCTTCATCATATTCTTCTTCTCTTTCTTCTTCTCTCCTCCTCCTTCATCTTTTCTCTTCCCCCTCCTTCCTCTTCTTCTTTATTCCCCCCTCTTCCTTCTCCTTTTTCTTCTTCTGCGTAAAATGCACGAGCGGGATACGCTGTTAACGTCGTTGCAGTGATTTTTAGGACCCCTAACCCTGCTATTCATGTACAATGCGCGCACACACCCATACCCTACGTTTATGGGTCTTGTTTAAAACATACTTCGAGTTATGGTTAGGGTAAAAATGCAGAATAAATGCCACTATAGAACGCATCGCGTAATAACGTACAGTGAATTTGTGTGGA
>OY744542.1:4104573-4179573 GCA_963556195.1 Sepiola atlantica
CTATCTATCTATATATATATATATATATATATATATATATATATATATATATATTATGCTGCAAAGAAGGTGGGCTCCCTCTACCGGACTAGAAAAATCATTACACCAGCCAGTATCCTATATCTCTATAAAGCCACTAGTCGCCCATGCATGGAATATTGTTGCCACATCTGTGCTGGTGCACCAACCACTTATTTCCCCTCTTGGACAGGGTGCAAAAAAGAGTCTCTTACCTAATAGGTATCGCAGTGTCTACCAAGCTCCAGTCTCTGTCCCATCGCCGCAATGTTGCATCTCTGTGCTTGTTTAACAAGAGAGCAGTACTTAAACGGAATGTGTTCCGATGAACTTACTGCTCGTGAACCCCCCAACGTAAATACACCCCGACCAGCCTAAGAAGCAGCAAAATCCCATCTCTTCACTGTAAAAGATATTCTACTCTAAGGGCTTCTTTTTTAGAACTGCTTGCAATTTGAATTCCATCCCTGTTTCCCTGACTGTACCAATATGCAGAAATTTAAATGTAATGTGAACAAACATCTTGCTGCACAACTCACTATTTAGGATGCTCCCTATAAATCCAGCACCTAATTCACAGTAGCTCATTACGTCTAAGTGACAATGTGCATTGTTTGGTTTGAATAAATGTAATAAAAGAATGTAACTATAATAACTCATTCTTTTAAAGTTTTTATATTGAAAGATCTATTTGATAAATTAATTCTTATTTCAGTCACGTAAATTATTTAAAGTTAAATGAACACACACAATGCGAGCTCTCAGTATATTCGCTTTTTTCTGGTGCCGGATTATTTTCTTCCTTCTTCTCTTCACCAACAAAAGATAAGATGTTCGTTCTTAGTAGCAGCAGTGCTCGCCCAAATCCAACTAAGTGGCAGACCAAAACGAAATAATGTTGCTGACGACACACGACGTTAATTGCGTGGTGTCCCAAAGAAGATCTGTTCCTTGAGCAAAAAAGCCAATCATTTTATTCAGCTCTTTTGGGCTGCCAAGGGTCCCTATTTTGCATAATCACGATCGTCACCTCAAAATCAAACAGTACCAGGTTCACCCCCGGGCGCAGCTGCTGTTTCCTTACAGCGAGCATATACTAGTTGTAGTCGCTTATTTCTTGGTCTCTCCTGACTGGACTCCATAAAGGGGGGGGGGGAGATGTCCCCAAAAAACACGTCCGACTTGTCGCAGACCAAGCCAAAGAGCAACACTAGTCTTTCTGTTTTTTTTTTAAATTTTTTTTTTTTTGCTCATCTCACGATTTCACGTAACTACTGGAGTGGAACTTCCGTTTTGTCTATGCCACGTGAATCCCGTTATACGACTAGTTTTTTTTTTCTTTATTGTAATGAGCCTAATGTAATGTTCCCTATGCCGACAGTGGTAATGCTGGTTAGTGCCGAAAGTAAAATATCAGCAGTTGAAAATTGCGAGCAAATAGCGTCTGCATCCTGTATGTAGAGATATGCTTATCGGCATGTCTGTAGACGGAGCCTATTTGGCAAGTATGAATCATCAGGGACTTTGCAAATGTTTGTTTGTTTATTTTTAATGAAATCTACTGTAAATAATCAATAAGTCTGAAATGTAAGAGTCACAAATGTAGTAATAAACATTCTAATCACAACTCGTATATAAAACTTTAGAGATGATATGAAATATTGCAAACATTGTGAAACGAAAGGATAGAATATACTCATAAAATAAACCGATTTTTTATTCACTGAAAACTAACATTTTATATGTTATGTACTGTGTATGGTTGTGAGAGAGCAAATAATGATTAACCGACTTGTTATTCACTAAGAACTGACAATTTATACATGTTGTATACTGAAATAATAACGTTATAATTTAGAAAGCCATTCTTAACATGAGGAGGTAGGGGGCGTAATTAACTATTCTTTACTTTCATCAAATAATTTAATAAACAGAATACTTAATCAACTCCCGATCTCTCCATGTTAAGAATGGCTTTCTAAATTATGACATTATTTCAGCCCGGTTTGTAAACTACATAAGTCACAAATGTAGTAATACCCATTCCTATAACAACTCGTATATAGAACTTTAGAGATAATAAAATATACTCATAAAATAAACCGATTTCTTATTCAATGAGAACTCAGACTTTATATATGTTATATAATGTGTATGGTCGTGAGAGTACAAAGAATTGGGAACTGACTTTTTATTCACTGAAAACTCAGACTTTATATATGTTATGTACTGTGTATGGTCGTGAGAGAACAAAGAATTGGGAACTGACTTTTTATTCACTGAAAACTCAGACTTTATATATGTTATATAATGTGTATGGTCGTGAGAGTACAAAGAATTGGGAACTGACTTTTTATTCACTGAAAACTCAGACTTTATATATGTTATATAATGTGTATGGTCGTGAGAGAACAAAGAATTGGGAACTGACTTTTTATTCACTGAAAACTCAGACTTTATATATGTTATATAATGTGTATGGTCGTGAGAGTACAAAGAATTGGGAACTGACTTTTTATTCACTGAAAACTCAGACTTTATATATGTTATATAATGTGTATGGTCGTGAGAGAACAAAGAATTGGGAACTGACTTTTTATTCAATGAGAACTCAGACTTTATATATGTTATATAATGTGTATGGTCGTGAGAGTACAAAGAATTGGGAACTGACTTTTTATTCACTGAAAACTCAGACTTTATATATGTTATGTACTGTGTATGGTCGTGAGAGAACAAAGAATTGGGAACTGACTTTTTATTCACTGAAAACTCAGACTTTATATATGTTATATAATGTGTATGGTCGTGAGAGTACAAAGAATTGGGAACTGACTTTTTATTCACTGAAAACTCAGACTTTATATATGTTATATAATGTGTATGGTCGTGAGAGAACAAAGAATTGGGAACTGACTTTTTATTCACTGAAAACTCAGACTTTATATATGTTATATAATGTGTATGGTCGTGAGAGTACAAAGAATTGGGAACTGACTTTTTATTCACTGAAAACTCAGACTTTATATATGTTATGTACTGTGTATGGTCGTGAGAGAACAAAGAATTGGGAACTGACTTTTTATTCACTGAAAACTCAGACTTTATATATGTTATATAATGTGTATGGTCGTGAGAGTACAAAGAATTGGGAACTGACTTTTTATTCACTGAAAACTCAGACTTTATATATGTTATATAATGTGTATGGTCGTGAGAGAACAAAGAATTGGGTACTGACTTTTTATTCACTGAAAACTCAGACTTTATATATGTTATATAATGTGTATGGTCGTGAGAGTACAAGGAATTGGGAACTGACTTTTTATTCACTGAAAACTCAGACTATATATATGTTATATAATGTGTATGGTCGTGAGAGTACAAAGAATTGGGTACTGACTTTTTATTCACTGAAAACTCAGACTTTATATATGTTATATAATGTGTATGGTCGTGAGAGTACAAAGAATTGGGAACTGACTTTTTATTCACTGAAAACTCAGACTTTATATATGTTATATAATGTGTATGGTCGTGAGAGTACAAAGAATTGGGAACTGACTTTTTATTCACTGAAAACTCAGACTTTATATATGTTATATAATGTGTATGGTCGTGAGAGTACAAGGAATTGGGAACTGACTTTTTATTCACTGAAAACTCAGACTATATATATGTTATATAATGTGTATGGTCGTGAGAGTACAAAGAATTGGGTACTGACTTTTTATTCACTGAAAACTCAGACTTTATATATGTTATATAATGTGTATGGTCGTGAGAGTACAAAGAATTGGGAACTGACTTTTTATTCACTGAAAACTCAGACTTTATATATGTTATATAATGTGTATGGTCGTGAGAGTACAAAGAATTGGGAACTGACTTTTTATTCACTGAAAACTCAGACTTTATATATGTTATATAATGTGTATGGTCGTGAGAGTACAAAGAATTGGGAACTGACTTTTTATTCACTGAAAACTCAGACTTTATATATGTTATATAATGTGTATGGTCGTGAGAGTGCAAAGAATTGGGAACTGACTTTTTATTCACTGAAAACTCAGACTTTATATATGTTATATAATGTGTATGGTCGTGAGAGTACAAAGAATTGGGAACTGACTTTTTATTCACTGAAAACTCAGACTTTATATATGTTATATAATGTGTATGGTCGTGAGAGTACAAAGAATTGGGAACTGACTTTTTATTCACTGAAAACTCAGACTTTATATATGTTATATAATGTGTATGGTCGTGAGAGAACAAAGAATTGGGAACTGACTTTTTATTCACTGAAAACTCAGACTTTATATATGTTATATAATGTGTATGGTCGTGAGAGAACAAAGAATTGGGAACTGACTTTTTATTCACTGAAAACTAACATTTTATATATGTTATATTATGTGTATGGTCGTGAGAGTACAAAGAATTGGGAACTGACTTTTTATTCACTGAAAACTCAGACTTTATATATGTTATATAATGAGTATGGTCGTGAGAGTACAAAGAATTGGGAACTGACTTTTTATTCACTGAAAACTCAGACTTTATATATGTTATATAATGTGTATGGTCGTGAGAGAACAAAGAATTGGGAACTGACTTTTTATTCACTGAAAACTCAGACTTTATATATGTTATATAATGTGTATGGTCGTGAGAGAACAAAGAATTGGGAACTGACTTTTTATTCACTGAAAACTCAGACTTTATATATGTTATATAATGAGTATGGTCGTGAGAGAACAAAGAATTGGGAACTGACTTTTTATTCACTGAAAACTCAGACTTTATATATGTTATATAATGTGTATGGTCGTGAGAGAACAAAGAATTGGGAACTGACTTTTTATTCACTGAAAACTCAGACTTTATATATGTTATATAATGTGTATGGTCGTGAGAGAACAAAGAATTGGGAACTGACTTTTTATTCACTGAAAACTCAGACTTTATATATGTTATATAATGTGTATGGTCGTGAGAGTACAAAGAATTGGGAACTGACTTTTTATTCACTGAAAACTAACATTTTATACATGTTATATTATGTGTATGGTCGTGAGAAAGCAAAGAATGATGCACTGATTTGCCATTTATTCAGAAGTCACAATCTTTTCGCCCTGACGAGTCTTTTTCACAAGGGAGAGATGTATATTTCTATTGTATCGTTAGGTTCATCTAGAGTACTCGACTGATCTCTAATCCTGGCCCTCCCTGCAAAATATTCACAGAAAGAATCCGTCTGGTTACAACCACAGCAAGGGA
Organism: Sepiola atlantica; assembly: GCA_963556195.1. Classification (NCBI taxonomy): domain Eukaryota; kingdom Metazoa; phylum Mollusca; class Cephalopoda; order Sepiida; family Sepiolidae; genus Sepiola; species Sepiola atlantica. Next base: position 4,109,875 of record OY744542.1, read on the forward strand.
CTTTTGTTTTCTCTTTCTCTCTTTACCAAAAACAAAACGAAACGTCCATGAACAAAGTTTCTTTCCTAGAACATATGATCTGTGCAACAAGTTACCACAAATCTGCTTCCCAACCAACTACAGCATAGTCGTCTTCAAGTCTAATGTAAACAAATACTTGTTAAGATCTCTTCTTGGAAAATCTTAAGTAATCCTCTGCTTCTTTCATTCACTCCTTCTCGTCTTTTCGTGACGTCGACTAAAATGGAACCAGAAACTGTGTTACCCTTATCCTCGAGTGGCCTCTACGCCTTGATAAACAGTGAGCTATCAGTAAATGAGTGATGGTGTATTACGACCAAACAACAACATGCCACATTTTTTTTACTTTTTACGGACCAAATTGTTTCCTATCATGCCGCTAGAGAATACCGTTATTTATTTTTAATTTTTTAAAATATTTTATATTTTTGCAACATGTCAAAATAGTGGGTGATCAGTTTACGTTAGATTTAAATAGGAAAGTGATCCCCCTAAAATATTTGAAAAAACTTCACCAAAAACACTGAATCGATATGATGTACACCGAAAAAAAAATTGGTTCGTAAAAAGTTGAGATAAACGAACAAAAATTAATTTCATTTCATTTAACCCTAGAACTTGACCTAAACCCTAACCCTAACCCTAACCCTAACCCTAGACCTAGACCCTAACCCTAACCCTAACCCTAACCCTAGACCATAACCATAACCCTAACCCTAACCCTAACCCTAACCCTAGACCTAGACCCTCACCCTTATCCTAGACGTAAACCCTCACCTTTAACACTTGACCTAAACTCTAACCCTAACCCTAATCCTAGACTAAACCCTAACCCTTACCCTACACCTACACCCAAACCCTAACCCTAACCCCATACCTAAACCCTAACCCTAACCCCAGACCTAAAACCTAACCCTAACCCCAGACCTAAACCCTAACCCTAACCCCATACCTAAACCCTGGCCTAACCACAGACCTAAACCCTAACCCTAACCCCAGACCTAAACCCTAACCCTAACCCAAGACCTAAACCCTAACCCGAACCCAAGACTTAAGCCATAACCCTAACCCAAGACCTAAACCCTAACCCTAACACCAGACCTAAACCCTAACCCTAACCCTAACCTTAACCTTAAACCCTATCCCTAACCATAGACCTAAACCCTAACCCTAACCCTAACCCTAGACCTAGACCCAAATCCTAACCCTAACCCCAGACCTAAACCCTAACCCTAACCCATGACCTAAACCCTAACCCTAGACCTAAACCCTAACCCTAACCCCAGACCTAAACCCTAACCCTAACCCTAACCTCAGACCTAAACCCTAACCCTAGACCTAGACCCAAACCCTAACCCAAACCCTAGATTTAAACCCTAACCCTAACCCTAACCCTAGACCTAGACCCAAACCCTAACCCTAACCCCAGACCTAAACCCTAACCCTTACCCTAACCCCAGACCTAAACCCTAACCCTAACCCCAGACCTAAACCCTAACCCTAACTCTAACCCTAGACCTAAACCCTAATACTAACCCTAGACCTAAACCCTAACCCTAACCCTTACCCTAACCCTAACCCTAACCCTAATTCTAGACCTAAACCCTAACCCTAACCCTAACCCAAGACCTAAACCCTAACCCTAACCCTAGATCTAGACCTTAACCCTAACCCCAGACCTAAACCCTAACCCTAACCCTAGACCTAAACCCAGACATAAGCCCTAACCCTTACCCTAGACCTTGACCCTAACCCTAACCATAGACCTTAACCCTAACCCTAACCCTAGACCTAGACTTAAACCCTTACCCTAGACCCTAACCCTAGACCCAAACCATAATCCTAGACCTAAACCATAATCCTAGACCTACCCTCTATATACCCCTAACCCTAGACCTAAACCCTAACTCTAGACCTTTTAAGTAACCCTCTCCTCATTCTACTCACTACTTTTCACAATCCTTTCGTGACAGCGACCAACGTCCAATCAGAAACTTTTTCAACCCTCACCTTCGAGTTGCTTTTGGGCCTTGATAAGCAGTGAGCTGCCAGTAAAAGAAACAAAATACTAATACATGGATTTCAAAAGTCTTGGGCACATTTTAAATCCTTATTTCTGCTGAAAGTTTTTATAATGATTATGATCATATATTTCATGGGCGGCTGCATACCCTCAATAGGTTTCGAGATAGGATCTTCCACGAACGCACACCTTCAAGTATCTCAGCTCGACTCTCTGTAATAATGACAACATCCTCGACGCAATTGCCACGTGCATCAAATAGCACACTACTGCAGGCTCTATCTGTAACCACTAGACTAAAGGTTTAGTATTATTATATTTTTATTTTAACCTCCGTACAACATAAAAGTGGTGCTAAACAGTTCTGTTGGGGAAATTAATTTTAATTATGTGTGTATGTATATGTATATGTGTATGTATATTTATATATATGTATATGTGTGTATATATATATATATGTATATGTGTATATATATATATGTATATATATATGTGTGTATATGTATTATTATTATATATATATATATATATATATATATATATATATATATATATATAATGTTTGTTATTGTTTATTATCTATGTACGTGTAGTTTCGTCCTTTATAATTGGGACTCATCAGCATAAAGATATGACTATTCACTCATGCGATTCGAAACCCCGGATCACAAGTATGTTTCAACTCAAATCCGACGCCTTAACAACTCGGCCACATTGAATAGCGAATAAACTGTAATAATTTTAACACTTCATCGGCGGCTTAACGTCCGACAGCGTTCTACTTTTTTTAATGAAAGGAACGATGCATTTAAAGCTAGTGACGTCATGCTGTGTTAATACTACACTTACAGTGCTCTACTTTTTCGAGGAGCGACATATAATAAGACATATTTGTTATTGTTTATTATCTATGTACGTATACGTTTCGTCCTTAATAACTGGGACTCATCAGCATATATATATATATATATATATATATATATATATATATATATAGAACAGTTTTTATTATATTCCAATAACCATGGTTTGTTTTATTACTTTTATTTTTATTTTTATTTTTTTCACATATATATATATATATATATATATATATATATATATATATATATATATATATATATGAGAGAGAGAGAAAATTTGTCCAGTCATTGCTGCCATTGTATTCTATATGACGACTTGTAAAGGAAATGCCTTGTATTCTGGCACTCTCCGTTTCAATAGACGTTAGCGTATTACGCCTTGTCAGGATGCGTCTTTCTGCGACACATCCCATCTGACGAGAGACAAGCGAATTAATAATGAATATCTAATCTAACTCCTTCGATCGATCTTAATACATTTCTTCCAACAATGTTTGGAAATATTTCCCTGCGCCAATAAATGCTGTCTCGTGGTCACAATAGGGTAGACTCGGTTTGCCGTGTAAGTGTGGTCCCTTTTTGGGGGCGGGGGCGGGGGGAGGGGTTAATTAGTGTTGGGACGATGAAGCGAAATCGGAAATCAGAAAAATTGGAACTTTTTGCATAATTGAAATCGAAGAAAATTTTAGCCTTATTTCTGATTCCAAAAGTTTTTTTTTACATTAATTTTTTATTGCTGGTACTAATGATAAAATGATCAATATTTATTGATTTTAAATTTACCAGTAAAACTGAAATGTATAGATCATAGTAGCGGATTTACGTAAAAATGGCACAACGAAAAATAGCACGGGGAAAATGGCACGGAAGTATGACACTAGTGGATAAATAGGAAAAAATGGCACGAGTGAAAAGTATACCTGAAAATCGCACAATAGGTTTATCCAAATCTTGGATACAATACATAAATGGAAACCATAAAAAGTTTGTCAAAGTATAAAGAAAATTATATTTACATTTAAAAGTATATGAAGACTCTCCGCTAATTCACGTCACCCAAGAAAATGAAATTTTACTTTTTTGATGTGATTATGCAATTTTAGAATCGGAATCAGTATTTGTATCGGAATCGGGAATTTAAAACAGAATCGGTAATTGTATCGGAATCGGGAGAAATATTTAAATCGTCCTATCACTAGTTTCAATAGTTTTGTTTGCCCCAAACAAGGCATATTGCCACTGAAGTTTAAGGGGCTTCTGTGATAGGGGCCAGAATTTAGAGAGGGGAGTTGTGCAGCAAAATGTTTGTTCACATACATTTAAATTTATGCATGTTTTAACTGTTAGGGAAACAAGGAGCAGTCAGAAAATTCATTCTAAAAGTAATGTATTCTAAGAGCAATGTATTCTGAAAGAAAATGATTTAAAGAGGAAATTTATTCTGAGAGCAATGTATTCCGAGAAAATTGATTTGAAAATCAATGTATTCCGAGATAATTGATTTGAAGATGAATGTATTCCGTGAAAATTGATTTGAAAATCAATGTATTTCGAGATAATTGATTTGAAAATCAACGTATTTCGAGATAATTGATTCGAAAAGCAATGTATTCCAAGAGAATTGATTTGAAGATGAATGTATTCCGAGAAAATTGATTTGAAAAGCAATGCATTTCGAGATAATTGATTTGAAAATCAATGTATTTCGAGATAATTGATTCGAAAAGCAATGTATTCCAAGAGAATTGATTTGAAGATGAATGTATTCCGAGAAAATTGATTTGAAAAGCAATGCATTTCGAGATAATTGATTCGAAAAGCAATGTATTCCAAGAGAATTGATTTGAAGAGCTATGTATTCCGAGAAAATTGATTTGAACATCAATGTTTTCCGAGAGAATTGATTTGAAGGTCAATGTTTTCCGAGAAAATTGATTTGAAAAGTTATGTATCCCGAGAAAATTGATTTGATGATCAATGTTTTCCGAGAGAATTCATTTGAAAAGCTATGTATTCCAAAGGAATTTATTCGAAGATCCATGTTTTTACAGGAAATTGATTTGAAGATCAATGTTTTCCGATAAAATTGATTTGAAAAGCTATGTATTCCGAGAAAATTGATTTAAAAAGCTATGTATTCCGAGAGAATTGATTTGAAGATCAATGTTTTCCGAGAAAATTAATTTGAAGAGCCATGTATTGTGACACAATTGATTTGAAGAGCAGGGTATTCCGAGAAAATTGATTTGAAGAGCGATGTATTCTGAAGGAATTAATTTGAAGAACAATGTATTCCGAGAAAATTGATTTGAAGAGCTATGTATTCCGAGAGAATTGATTTGATGATAAATGTTTACCGAGAGAATTGATTTTAAGAGCTATGTATTTCGAGAGAATTGATTTGAAAAGCTATGTATTGCGAGAGAATTGATTTGAAGATGAATGTTTTTCGAGAAAATTGATTTGAAGATCTATGTATTCCGAGATAATTGATTTGAAGATCAATGTTTTCCGATAAAATTGATTTGGAGATCTATGTATTCCGAGATAATTGATTTGAAAAGCAATCTATTCCGAAAGAACTGATTTGAAGAGCTATGTATTCTGAGAGCAATTTAATCTTAAAAATATAAACAATTATCCTACTTATAGCATTATATTTAATAACATTTTTCGGCATTAAATAACCCATAGAATGCTTATATGCCATACAACAAAATAAACCAAACCCGTCCTACCCGTTAACGACGCCGTATTTTTATAAAGCGCAATGATTTGATCTTTCTTTTGATTTCGTTAATGACGTATTTGTAGCAGTTACCTCCTCCTTTCAAAACATAACTACACCGGTTTGCCGGTAGGTGGCGCTTTATCACCAACAGGTGGCGCTGTAAAGCGACACCAGAGTTATCTGCCCTTCGGACTATAAAACCCGGAGCCAAGCGGAAAATCGCTCTCTCTTCCTCACCGACCAGCCTCGGCAGACAGACGCTGACACTAGCGTTCCGTTTCACTCTTCTCTGGTCGGCAGAACGACGCTAATACACTAGCGTTTCGTCTCATGCTTTTCTCTTGAACTTGTCTCGGCATACCAACTACCAACACACGTTTCTTCCGTCAACACGTGGGCAAACAACGGTAAGAGTTCTCAACTCGTTTTCTTTGTGTACGACTTTCAAAGACTTTTCCTACGCCGGATTCATTTCTTCTTATACCTTTTCAAGAACTGTTTTTCCATCGACACACATGCATACATCACACACTTCATCATTCCACGTACACACACGTTCAATAAACCTTATTTGAACTACTTCATTTTTGTTTATTAATTATTACTCTGCCTTTGCATGCAACATTGCTTGATTTACTGAACACGTCTATAATCGGGGGAACACGACCCTCGATCTGAACATATTAAAAACATAAATAAATTCGTATCAAAATTAACAAAATGTTAATATTTATCTATTTGTATATGCATAAAATGTTGATGTTTATTTATTTATTCATACGAATTAATGCGAAAGTTTTAGTCTCGTGTTTGCAAGAAACTTGTGAATGAAATGTTTATTATTTAAAATGCTGGTTTCAAGTATTTCAAGTAGCCGATTTTGCGAAGCAATAGCGAACTCGCAAATCCAGCTAGTAAAAGATATGTCACAATTTGTGAACGTTCGAATGAAATCAAAGTCGGATAAATAGTGATAATAGTTGTGACTCAACGGGTCATGGGTACGTCTTGTTCTGCACTCTATAATAAAGTCCATTGTGTATAAACTTTTCTCCATTCATGCGACTAAAAAAAGTGCGGACGAAATCGTTTAAAGTGTTTTATGGGGAAACGGGAAAGCAAATAGCATTTCTGACCACCCCGCACATCTCAAATGAATTCGGAAATAAATCTCACTCTATTTTCATAATGAGGCTTAATTTTTCTTTCTTTTTTTCTGTTTTTTTTTCGTTTTTTTATTTTCATTTTTTTTTTCTTTTTTCTTTTTTCTTTTTTTTTCTTTTTTTTCTTTTTTTTTTTCTTTTTATTTCGTTTTTTTTTTATTTCGTTTTATTAATTTTTTTTTCTTTTTCTTTTTTTTTCTTTTTTCTGTTTTTCTGTTTAACTTTTTAAATATTTTTCTTTTTTCTCTATTCTTTTTTGCTATACCGATTGATACGTTTTTCATTATTTTTTGCTTTTTTTTCATTTTCTTTTTATTTCATTGTTTTATTTTTTATTTCGTTTTTTAAAAAAAAATTTTTCTTTTTCTTTTTTTTTCTTTTTTCTGTTTTTCTTTTTTCTATCATTTTCTCCTTTTTTCCTTTTTTCTGTTTATTTCTTTTTCTTTTTCTTTTTCTTTTTTTTCATTATTTTAATATTTTTTTTGTTTTCTTTCTTTTTTCTCTATTCTGTTTTGCTATACCGATTGATACGTTTTTCCTTATTTTTTGCTTTTTTTTTCATTTTCTAGTTCGAGACGATTTCGCTCTTCCTTATTTCCTTTCTTTAGCTTCACCGACTGAGACGTCATTTCATACGAATACTAGCGCGAACACTGGCGAAACATAATTTCTTTTTCCCTGCCATTTTTGACGGACGGTATGCACTAATATTGTATAGAACGCTGCAAAAATCTGAACAACTTCAATCAAATTTCCCGCATATTTTATTTACTCCTCTCCAGGAGTTAGGCACAAGGCCAGTTTTATCCTACTCCCACAAGTAGGATGTGACCCAAGGTCGGGTCGGAAAGTGGGGGTTGAAAAGTCAGCGCCCGAGAGGTGGGCACTCTGACCATCAAAAATTGCCTGGGCAGCCCCGTCGGCATTCCCCGGTAGGGGCGCCTCAGGCAGTAAGCAATAAACTTACTCCTCCCCAAAGAGGGGAGGCGAAGCCTGGGAGGGTGGACCTCCTAGAACTGCACAGGACAGACCCATAGACCGGCGTAAATCAAGTCCCGAAGGACAAGACAATACAAGTCTATGGGGTGCCAGATTAAAAACAAACCGAAACGACCTGAACTCTAAGAAATCCATCGAATGACACCCTCTAAATATAATTGTTTCCTTCACCGGAAAAGCCAACTAACATTTCCTGTGGCCCTTTTTCAGTTATTCACAAACTTGGACATACTAGACGTCCTCGTGATCCGTTGAGTCACAACCGCTATTTCTTCTACTTTGATTCCATTCAAGAATTCCTAAAATGTGGCATATCTGCTAAGACATTCTTCTCGCATAACTAAAAATAATAAGTCTCTTTACTTTTATATTATTAGTAGTAGTCGTATCTTTTATTATTCTTTATTCTTATACAAATAAAAGATACTTTTTCGGCACTTCTGCCGTATATATGAAGCAGCTGCCGATTAAGAAATCGAAATTGAAGAGTTCCGTTTTTTTTTCTCCAAGTACCATTCATTCAGAATTCAGCGGAAGTTGAATTTAGTATTTAGAAAATGGAGTTAAATGAGATTAATCTTCGAGACATTGGTAATTTAATGAACCAGCCGCAAAAAACAATAAATTTTTTACAGGCACACCGCCTGATTTCTTAGGGTTAGGGTTAGGGTTTAGGGTTAGGTTTAGGGTTAGAGTTAGGGTTTAGGGTTAGGGTTAGGGTTTAGGGTTAGGGTTAGGGTTTAGGGTTAGGGTTTAGGGTTAGGGTTTTTTATTTAAACATTTTTTACTTCATATAATAAAAAAAAGAAATTGTTAATTGTTTCTTGTTACCCAAAAACAAATCAGTCTTGCATTTTTTTTTTATGTTGTAAAAAAATCACGTCCGGTTGAATTACCTCCCTTTATTTTCAGTAGAAGGACAGAAAATCTGCTGCTTCATATATACGGCAGAAGTGCCCTTTTTTCATACATTCACTAACTGTGACATATCTTGCTTTGCTTAAAATAATAAATCACTTTAATTCTATATTATCCTTTTGGATAATATCAAAATAAAACATTCCTTGACTTTTTGCAACGATGCGACGGCTCACATTATCACCGAGCAGTTGGTATCCCTTGATGTAACATCTGTAGTGTACAATGTGATGCCTTTGTGGTCCAGAGAGTAATACATGGTGTTTATCACGATCCTAGCTGTGGCTAGAGTAGTAGTGTGGACCTTGCGTATAGAGATAGGGAGTGGTAGTTAATCGCCTTCTAATTACAATCTTCTTTCGCACTTTAAACATCAGCTTAAAGTCAAATTCAGATGTGATGGGAGGAGATTGCATTCTGCACTATTTAAAAAGAATATGGATACACACCACTAGCTAATGTGTGCTTGGACGAAACCAATTTGAATACATGTTGCATGCTGTCCTAAGGTTAGGGTTAGAGATAGGATTAGAATTAGGGTCATGGTTAGGTTTAGGGTTAGAGTCATAGTTAGGGATAGGGTTAGGGTTAGGTTTAGTGTTAGGGTTATGGTTAGGTTTAGGGTGAGTGTCATGGTTAGGGTTATGGCTAGGGATAGGGTTAGGTTTAGGGTATGGGTTAGGGTCATGGTTAGAGTTAGAGTTAGATATGGTTAAGATTTAGTGTTATTGTTATGGTTAGGGATAGGGTTAGGGTTAGGGTTATGGTTAATAGTTAGGAGTCATGTTTAGGGTTAGGGTTATCAGCCAACATCTCAGTCAGCAAAGTCTCTTAGCTAGTCGTACAAATGAGTTCTGCTCACTCCCCATATTTATTATGTCCCAAACCCCGACCTAGTATTTCGCTGGGAAGACAACACCCTTGCCCTTGAACCCATCCAGGTATTTCTATTTTACCCCTTCAATAATCACCCTTTTTCTCTCCACCTAGGAACTGTCATGTGTGTTTTCGGCTTTTGAAAAACCCCGAAAACCAGTGACAGCTCATTCATATCTAACCCTAACCACTTAGCCTTTTATTTTATTTTCTGAAACTACTTGTTGTTTTAATAGATAAACGATGAAATTGTTTGTAAATAAATAAAACGTCTAAAAACTGGAGATAGTATTAAGTAGAATTGTTCATGGAGTGAATGTGGTATTGTGGTGACTGGAACTAGTTTAGAGAATAGACAAAGAGAACGACAGACAACCCTTAATTCTCCCCAATTACTGTCGCTCTTGTGCCACATTATGTTATTTTATAAAGAAAATTGTTTCTGTTAATTGTTTTGTTATTTTTGGCTAGGAGCAAAGTGTAGTATCTGTTCTGATACTTTATCTTTCTGTCTTTGGTCAGCGAAGGACAAATCCTTTTTAAGCTGAGGCAATTTTTTTTTTTTTCATAATCTTGAGTGCCGTTTGTGTGAGTTGGATTCTCCCCACATTAAAAACCGACCTTGCGTCTAACCCTGCCCTCGTGGGGATGCAAGTAAATATCTAATTTACATACGGGTTTATTTTGTGTGTTTGAATCCTGCACTACATATTTGCAATGCACTAAGAATAACTTAACTCTGACCCCGCGGTGAGTTCATACCAAAATCAGACCTGCGGAGTCTATAATGTTCTAAGGTGGCTTGTCGTCGTCTTATACTATAACGAGCACCTTCTCTGTCTGTCTGTCTGTCTGTCTGTCTGTTTGTCCGTCCTGGAGAATTTTTGTAAACGTAAGAAAGAGGGGGGCCTGAGTAATTACTATTTAATTAATTAATTTTTTCAAGTCAGCGTTCATAATATTTGTATACCTTAAGAATTAGGAAACTATTAATTAATTAATTTAGATTAGATAACATTAAATAACATTAGATAACATATAAACAAAGTAGAACGAAATTTAAAGACGAGACTGCGATTAGAACGGAAAACGTGTCAAGAATCTTACTTAAACTAATACTTTTTTCAACTTCCTTATATACTGTTACAAAAAGTCGTTCAGACACTAGACGAGTTGTGCCATTTACATAATGCATTCCTTTTAAACTGCAATTCTAGGAGGTCCACCTTCCCAGGCTTTACCTTCTCACCCTTTGAGAAGGGGTTAGTCTATTGCTAATCGCCTGAGGCGCCACTACGATGAATGAAGACAGGGTTGCCTAGGTAATTTTTGTCCGACCAGAGTGCTCTTCCTCTACAGCACTTGCTTTTCAAATCTCACTTTCCTGACCTTGTATCTAGTTTTCCAGCCGTTGGAGAGAGATAGATAAAAACTCTGAGAAATCCATTGAAAGGCACCCAAAATATAATTGTGTCCCTCGACAGAACAGCTAACTGACATTTCCTTTGCCCCTTTGTACAGACATGGCCATTTTATAGGTTAACTAAATCGCGACTCTTGATCGATCCTTGCCTTTCCGACTTCCATGTTATTTCTCGTCGTTCTCTTTAATCTGGGAAATGGTAATTACTTTTCCTACTTCCGTGCCAGGAATCGATGTTTGAATCGGAAAACTTTCCAGAACATGCAACTCTGCATTTTAGCGTTCCAAAAACCATTTTACAACTCGGAACTAGTGGGAAAACCCGTCGTTGCCTGTCAGGGATCTAGTGAGAAATACTATACAATAAAAGTCATGCATGGGGGGGGGGGGGTTAATAAGAAATACTATAAGACAAAATTAATTTTAGCACTTCATAGAATATTATGGAGTGTACTTTCGATCCCATAATGCAACATGTCACAAATTGCTCTGTGAATATTTCGTCTCTGTTTCTTTTTCTCCTCTCATTTTGGTAGTTGTAATAATAGGATTTTAAAAAACAACAAATAAGCTATTATTTGCTTCGGGGGGGATTTTATTTTATAATACTACACGATTAAATTCATTTTAGTACTTAATTTAATACTTATTTCCATGCAATATAAACCTGTAATCTCTTTGTGATCCTTGTCTAGAATACATCCTGTTTACAATATAACACCAGATTTACCTGAACTTGTTGCCTGTGAGGGATCTAGTGAGAAATACTATACAATAAAAGTCATGCATGCATGGGGGGTCTAATGAGAAATACTATAAGACAAAATTAATTTTAGAACTTCATATAATATTATTGAGTGTTTTTTCGATCCCATAATGCAACATGTCACAAATTGCTCTGTGGATATTTCGTCCCTGTTTCTTTTTCTCCTCTCTTTTTGGTAGTTGTAATAATAGGATTTAAAAAACAACAAATAAGTTATTTAAGGTTACGGTTAGGTGGCCGATTTATAGTGGGAGGGTAAGGTTACGGTTAGGTGGCCGATTTATAGTGGGAGGGTAAGGTTACGGTTAGGTATCGGATTTATAGTGAGAGGTTAAGGTTAGATGTCGAATTTATAGTGGGAAGGTAAGGTTAGGGTTATGGTTAGGTGTCGGATTTATAGTGGGAGGGTATTGATAGGGTTACGGTAAGGTGTCGGATTTATAGTGGGAGGGTTAGGGTTCTGTGTCGGATTTATAGTGGGAGGGTTCAGGTTAGGGTTAGGTGTCGGATTTATAGTGGGAGGATAGGGTTAGGGTTAGGTGTCCGATTTATAATGGGAGGGTTAAGGTAAGGATTAGGTGTCCGATTTTAGTGGGGGAGGGGCGGGGTAACCTAAGTAGAGATTTCAGTAGCAAAATATGTTTCACATTAAATTAAATGTTTTCCTGTAAGTACTGTTGAGGAAATATGTTGCAGGAAGGGAATTCTAAAGACAATCCGTTCGAGGACAGAAGAGTCGACAGTTATCCGGTAAGCAGGGAATTTTACGGTGAAGAGGTAATGTACAGCAATACTGATACAGGGTGTATGTTTGGCCTAATGGATAAGCAAACATCTCTGGGCCATGTTCTGTCAAGAGTCCTGTGCTATTGACACGTCAAAAGTTGCTCTGTGGATATTTCGTCTCTCCGCTTCTTTTTCTCCTTTCCATCTCGTAGCTGTAATAATGGGGGATTGATTATTTTCTTCTGGGGTTAGGGTTAGCGGTAGGGTTCATTTTATCCAATAATTTAGAGCAATGTACACTTAGATAGGCTGTAGTTTTCTGCCCTACCCCCGTAGGGATGCTGGACTTCGAAAAATACATCTGCCCACTTTGCGTTGTACACATGAAAGCGAACATAATTGTTCTCACTTCTCTGCCACGTTCCGGTAGTACCATATTAGGATGTCTGAAAAAAAATGCACCAAACATTGATATTATTGTTTTGTTTTTTTTTCCCTTAGCAAAACTCAATCATGTTCTGCAAAAACAAAAACAACAAGTTTCCTCTACAAAACAACAAAACAAAAAACAATGAATAAATATTTGAACATATAAAGAACTTTAAGCATATGAACTTTTATCAAAATGCATGGATTCGGTATTAAATAACTCGAAAAGGGTTGATATGCCGTACAACAAAACAACCAAACTAAACACCAGTAATAAATATTTTAAGATATAAAGAACTTGAAGCATAAGAACTTTTACCAAGATGACCTGATCCGGCATTAAATAACCCGAAAAAGGGTTGATATACCATAAACCAAAACAACCAAACCAATCTTTGCTACACACTTTCTCTGATGACGTAATCTCATTCGACATTGATGTCATCATAACCATAGCCTTTTAATTCCTAATGGAATTTTCCACTGTCCTAATTTTAGGCTTACTCTAGCCTCGTGTGCAAAACTACCGTTCTCAACATTATTTTTAAACACCCGAATTTTATTACATACATAATCAGTCTGTTGGGATTGGCTGCTGCGACATTAGCTGCCCTGCTCTACTGGGCTGAGGTATAATTATGTGCAGATCGAGAAAATGCACTCTCACATGCTGTATCTTCACGCTTTTAGAATAGGATGTTTTATTTTTTATTTTTTTATAGAAATTAGATAATATCGATAAATATATTGCATATATACATAGTAAATAGGACAATAAAATTACACATGAATAACACAAAACACTAATTTATTACAAACTGTTTTAAAAATAGTCATGCAAATAAAGGATACAAATAGCTGTGGTTTGGGTCTTTGCTCTCTACTATATATACAGTATTTCAAAAGACATATGACTCATTCATACATACATGCACATATGGCAACAGATTACAATGGTTGTCCCTAACATATATCAATGGACATATTGATACCCTCTAGCAACCAACTCCAACCGGGAAATGCTTTGCCCTCAACCCAGCATCTTCATACGCAGGCAAAACCTTGATGTAAGGAGCTCAAAAAATACTACTTGAAGGTCAAAAACAAGCCAATTATGTGTTAAATGGATAGATTCTGATCTCAAAAACAGCAATTATTTCCCCTTTGTCAGAAACATAGCTATTGGAATGTGAGGACTAAAGGACAAAATAAGGGAAGCGAGAGTTATGAGGCTTCCGAAAGTAAACTCAAGCTCCACTTTCTACTCTCTTAAATCGCAAATTGCTTAAGACGTCCCTATCTGGGAATTCCAGCGGGGTTGCTCAGGCATTTTTGTGGGGTCAGAATGCACTACTCTCTGGTGCGCTGTCATTTCTGTACTCAACTTCCGCCGCTGTTGCACACCTTCCTGTGGTGGGATGGGGTTAATACCATAAGGAACAGAACACTATATTACCGTTCTTTTACTTTATTTTTATTTTTTTATTTTTGTTTACACAAAACAAGGCCCAACTTCATTTAGACGTGAATTAGGGGAATCCTTTATGGGGAGAGTTGCAGTGTGATGCTTGTTTACATTACATATAAATGTCTGTATGTTAGTACAGTCAGGGAAACAGAAAGCAAGAAGGGAATTCCAAAGGCTAGCAGTACGAGGAAAGAAACTCTATAGCATTTGGGGACCTCAACAGTGAAAGGGTGGGGTCTTGCTGACTGACAGGTTTCTCGGAGGTATTTACGAAGAGTGGCCACCAGTGCAGCACATGCATTAAAGTAAAACAAGTACATCGATGCAACATTACGACGATGGGTCAGAGGCTTGAACATGCTTGATAGTGGAGGGGCCTATTAGATTAGAGACTCTTTTTGTACCCTGTCCAAGAGGGAGGGGCTAGCGTTTGGTGCACTAGCCTAGATGTGATAACAATAATCCATGCATAGGCGTTTGGTTGCTTTGTAGAGATATAATGTAGTGTCAGGTGTGAGAAGTTTTCTAGATCGGTAGAGGGAGCCTACCTTCCTATCAGCAGCCTTCCTACTATCATCTACTCTATAATAAAGATCAATGTGTATTTACTTGTATATAAATAAATAAATATATATATATATATATATATATATATATATATATATATATATATATATATATATATATATGAAATTAAAATGGAATAAGCGGAAGACCTAAAAAGCTCAACGTTTCACCCAAATGTTATATGAGCTTTATCAAGAGCGAACGAAAAAATGCAAAAAACGACAAAAGACGAGAAAGTCTATAAATTATGAGAAATATATATAGTGGTAGGGTTCATGTAGAGAGGGAAGATATGTAAATATGTATAGAGTCAAAGATAAATACATAGCAAAAAAAAATTGTAACTGGAAAAAAAAAAAAAGAATAAAAAGTAGAAAGGGGGTCCAAAGGAAGAAGAATTAAAAACTCAGGGAATCAACCGGTGTCTAGATATATCTTGTTTTCGTGAATAATTGCTTTTGATAGGTTAGGGGAGATAAAGTAGAAGCCCCTTCTCTGTTTAATTTTGTTTGTGGAAAGGGCTATGAGTGAAGATTCAATTAATCGACGTGTTGATTTATTATGTATTATCTTGATAAAAGTAGATTTATTAAAGTCAAAACAATGCCCATATATATATATATATATATATATATATATATATATATATATATATATATATATATATATAGCAATAGATGAAGTAAAAGAATAAAATAAGGTACGAATCAAATTTTATTACAATTCAAAGTTCAGGCAAAGTTCTTTAAAGTGCTTAACTCATGAGATTTCAAAGAAAATCTTCTCCTCAGAGGACCATTATCGCAATGACATTACTGCAGGTAATAAAAATTAAACTTTGAAAATATATAAAAAAATATATATAAAAATACATAAAGGTATATAAAACATCAAATATATCGGCCCAAAACATACTGTTTAGTAAAACTATAAAGTTCATCCAATTCAACAGGCCAAAATAGCTCCAGGCAAGATATCAAAGAAGTTGATTAAAAAATAATCCAAGTGGTGAATGGTGGTCCAAAAACGAAAAAGTTATCCAGGCGGGAAGTTCGTTTGCCAGTATATTGAGCTTTATTTTTATCCGAATGTTCACTAATTAAAGATATTAGTTGGTCTTTTATCTTTTTTTGTATTAATATATATATATTCATCATGTCACACAAAAGTTAGCAAGTACAAAACTGCCTGACGAAACCATTTCAAATGTTTAGGAAAGGGGAAAGCAAATAGTAAGTCTGACACTCACCGCCAGGTATAATGAATTCGAAAATACATACATCACTCTAGTTCCATGATGAGACGTATTCTTTTACCCTTTCTTTTTTCTATACTGATTGATATTTTTTTCCCGTTACAAAACGTGTGATTTAAGAAACAAAGGAATAAATATTACCTACGGGAAAAATGGAATAAAAAACGAAGAGTTATCTGCTTTGCATGGAGGCAACTCGAAACCCAAACAAAACTAGAACTTGCATGCAAACAATGAAAAAATACAGTAATCCAGCATTGTACATTCTTTTGTGGTAGGCAATCATAAAACTGACGAGTATTCCTGGTGGTTTACAAAATTTATCAGTCTATTTTCACAATAGAAAAATTAAAATTCCATTCGATTTCATCGATTACATTTTCTATCCGTCAAAAATAAAACAAAAAAAAGTTATGCTGTTAAGGGTTGGATGCAAAATAACACCAAAAGTCACATTCAATCCTAGTCAACGCCGGGTAATCCTGCTAGTTGTTAAATAAAACGATAGGTTCATTCGGCAATGGTTGTCTATTTCGTTTAATCAGACGTGTTTGAATAAGAAGCTAATGTTTAAATATACGCATATTAATATATAGATGTAATTGTTTTCGGTTATATATTTTCAATGAAACAAATCAATAAACATGGATGGATGAGATACATGTTTAGTATATAATCGATATTGGAAGAACATTTCTATGTTGTATTATTGATCAATGAAAGAAAAATCCAGAATTGCATATCCGATCATCCCTTTGTGTAGGTTGGTCATAAAATTTCTCGCCGTTGCAATTTGAACATAAAAATCCCTTCAAAAAGAATTCGTACTCAAACGCATGTTAATAAAATCATGTGCTTGGTGGATTTCTAAATCGCTGAACACATTTTAACTCAAATCGGATCGGCTTTTATTATTTACGGAATATCAACCCTGTTCGATAATGCCAATATCTAATATCTAATATGAGAAAAGAAACTACCCGCTAATAATAAACAGAATATTTTATAAAAGAGTTTTGTAACTTATCCTTCGCTATTGGATTATTATAAGTAATACATTAAATAATAGCGATAAATATATTGCATATATAAATACGAAATAGGGCAATAAATTACACATGAATAACACAAAATACTAATTTATTACAAACTGTTTATAAAAGAAAAGAAGAAAAAGTGGGGGTAAGAGGAAAAGAAAGAAAGAAATGAAGAAATAAACATATTACAACAGATTACAATGGTTGTCCCTAACATACATCAATGGGCATCTCGAAACAACAGATTAGAATGGTTGTCCCTAACATACATGAATGGACATATTACAACAGATTACAATGGTTGTCACTAACATACATGAATGCACATATTACAACAGATTACAATGGTTGTCCCTAACATACATCAATGGACATATTAGAACAGATTACAATGGTTGTCCTTAACATACATCAATGGACATATTACAACAAATTACAATGGTTGTCCTTAATATACATGAATGGACATATTACAACAGATTACAATGGTTGTCGTTACCATACATGAATGGACATCTTACAACAGATTACAATGGTTGTCCCTAACATACATGAATACACATATTACAACAGATTACAATGGTTGTCCTTAACATACATCAATGGACATATTCCAACAGATTACAGTGGTTGTCCCTAACATACATCAATGGACATATTACAACAGATTACAATGGTTGTCCCTAACATACATCAATGGACATCTTAAAACAGATTACAATGGTTGTCCCTAACATACATCAATGGACACATTACAACACATTACAATGGTTGTCCTTAACATACATGAATGGACATATTACAACAGATTACAATGGTTGTCCTTAACATACATCAATGGTCATATTACAACAGATTACAATGGTTGTCCCTAACATACATGAATGGACATATTACAACAGATTACAATGGTTGTCCTAAAAGACATCAATGGTCATATTTCAACAGATTACAATGGTTGTCCTTAACATACATCAATGGTCATATTACAACAGATTACAATGGTTGTCCCTAACATACATGAATGGACATATTACAACAGATTACAATGATTGTCCCTAACATACATCAATAGACATATTACAACAGATTACAATGGTTGTCCTTAACATACATGAATGGACATATTTCAACAGATTACAATGGTTGTCCTTAACATACATCAATGGTCATATTACAACAGATTACAATGGTTGTCCTTAACATACATCAATGGACATATTACAACAGATTACAATGGTTGTCCCTAACATACATCAATGGACATCTTACAACAGATTACAATGGTTGTCCCTAGCATACATCAATGGACATATTACAACAGATTACAATGGTTGTCCCTAACATACATCAATGGACATATTACAACAGATTACCATGGTTGGCCCTAACATACATCAATGGACATATTGATACCTATCTAGCAACCAACTTCAACTGGAAAATGCTCTGCCCTCAACCTAGCATCTTCATACGCAGTTAAAACCTTTGACAGAGTCTGGCATGAAGGTCTTCTCAGGAAAATTCGTTTGTACAGTTTTACTGAACGAATATTTAACATAATCACATCTTTCTTAGCCAAAAGAAGGACCCTGTGACTCTTAATGGCCGTACATCTAAAGAACATGATATACATACAGTTGATGCCCTAGGGGTCGATTCTTGGGCTCTTTTTATTGCTGATTTTCATGAATGACCCACATGATTCAATTGTGTACGGGATCAGTATATTTGCTGACGACACAACGCTCTATTATCGGCAGGTGGGAAAAACATATACAAGTCAATGGCTGAATCCGTAGAAAATGATCTAGTCGATAGTGGAACTTGTCATAAATGGTTGGTAACTGTTGATGCTACTTAGACAAAGTTCATTTCCTATAACCATTAAAAGAAACATTTTCAACCACCGATTGGCATGGCTGATACAACTCTACCTGAGAGACGATCATTCAAAGTCGTCAGCCTATCATTGACAGGTAATAAGAATTGGAATAAATACATTGAAGACGTTGGCAAGGCTGCTGCAAGGAAGGTAGGCTCCCTTTACCGTGCTCGAAAACTTTTCACACCTGACAGTATCTTATATCTCTACAAAGCCACGATTCGCCTATGCATGGAATATTGTTGTCACATCCGGGCTGGTGCACGAACCACTAGATTCTCCCTCTTAGACACGGTCCAAAAAAGAGCCTCTTATCTAATAGGTCCCACAGTATCTAGCAAGCTCCCGCATCTGTCCCATCGTCACAATGTTTCATCCCTGAGCTTATTTTATAAGTACAAGAACTTGTTCCGATGAACTTGCTGCACTGGTGCCACCTCGATGTAAATATCTACGACCGACCTGCCAATCAGAAAAATCCAACCCCTTCACTGTAAAGGACCCCAGATGCCAAAAGGATTTCTACTTTAATAGCTTCTTTCCTGGAATCGCAAGTCTTTGAAACTTCCTGTCTGCTCCCCTGAATGCATCAACATGCAGGAATTTAAATGTAATGTGAACAAACATCTTGCTGTCCAACATGCAGAAATTTAAATGTAATGTGAACAAACATCTTGCTGTCCAACATGTAGAAATTTAAATGTAATGTGAACAAACATCTTGCTGTCCAACATGCAGAAATTTAAATGTAAAGTGAACAAGCATCTTGCTGCACAACATGCAGAAATTTAAATGTAAAGTGAACAAGCATCTTGCTGCAAAACATGCAGAAATTTAAATGTAATGTGAACAAGCATCTTGCTGTCCAACATGCAGAAATTTAAATGTAAAGTGAACAAGCATCTTGCTGCAAAACATGCAGAAATTTAAATGTAATGTGAACAAGCATCTTGCTGCACAACATGCAGAAATTTAAATGTAAAGTGAACAAGCATCTTGCTGCAAAACATGCAGAAATTTAAATGTAATGTGAACAAGCATCTTGCTGTCCAACATGCAGAAATTTAAATGTAAAGTGAACAAGCATCTTGCTGCAAAACATGCAGAAATTTAAATGTAATGTGAACAAGCATCTTGCTGTCCAACATGCAGAAATTTAAATGTAAAGTGAACAAGCATCTTGCTGTCCAACATGCAGAAATTTAAATGTAAAGTGAACAAGCATCTTGCTGCAAAACATGCAGAAATTTAAATGTAATGTGAACAAGCATCTTGCTGCACAACATGCAGAAATTTAAATGTAATGTGAACAAGCATCTTGCTGCACAACATGCAGAAATTTAAATGTAAAGTGAACAAGCATCTTGCTGCAAAACATGCAGAAATTTAAATGTAATGTGAACAAGCATCTTGCTGTCCAACATGCAGAAATTTAAATGTAAAGTGAACAAGCATCTTGCTGCAAAACATGCAGAAATTTAAATGTAAAGTGAACAAGCATCTTGCTGTCCAACATGCAGAAATTTAAATGTAATGTGAACAAGCATCTTGCTGCAAAACATGCAGAAATTTAAATGTAATGTGAACAAGCATCTTGCTGCACAACATGCAGAAATTTAAATGTAAAGTGAACAAGCATCTTGCTGCACAACATGCAGAAATTTAAATGTAAAGTGAACAAGCATCTTGCTGCACAACATGCAGAAATTTAAATGTAAAGTGAACAAGCATCTTGCTGCACAACATGCAGAAATTTAAATGTAAAGTGAACAAGCATCTTGCTGCAAAACATGCAGAAATTTAAATGTAAAGTGAACAAGCATCTTGCTGCACAACATGCAGAAATTTAAATGTAAAGTGAACAAGCATCTTGCTGCACAACATGCAGAAATTTAAATGTAAAGTGAACAAGCATCTTGCTGCAAAACATGCAGAAATTTAAATGTAAAGTGAACAAGCATCTTGCTGTCCAACATGCAGAAATTTAAATGTAAAGTGAACAAGCATCTTGCTGCAAAACATGCAGAAATTTAAATGTAAAGTGAACAAGCATCTTGCTGCAAAACATGCAGAAATTTAAATGTAATGTGAACAAGCATCTTGCTGCACAACATGCAGAAATTTAAATGTAAAGTGAACAAGCATCTTGCTGCAAAACATGCAGAAATTTAAATGTAAAGTGAACAAGCATCTTGCTGTCCAACATGCAGAAATTTAAATGTAAAGTGAACAAGCATCTTGCTGCAAAACATGCAGAAATTTAAATGTAATGTGAACAAGCATCTTGCTGTCCAACATGCAGAAATTTAAATGTAAAGTGAACAAGCATCTTGCTGCAAAACATGCAGAAATTTAAATGTAAAGTGAACAAGCATCTTGCTGTCCAACATGCAGAAATTTAAATGTAATGTGAACAAGCATCTTGCTGCAAAACATGCAGAAATTTAAATGTAATGTGAACAAGCATCTTGCTGCACAACATGCAGAAATTTAAATGTAAAGTGAACAAGCATCTTGCTGCACAACATGCAGAAATTTAAATGTAAAGTGAACAAGCATCTTGCTGCACAACATGCAGAAATTTAAATGTAAAGTGAACAAGCATCTTGCTGCACAACATGCAGAAATTTAAATGTAAAGTGAACAAGCATCTTGCTGCAAAACATGCAGAAATTTAAATGTAAAGTGAACAAGCATCTTGCTGCACAACATGCAGAAATTTAAATGTAAAGTGAACAAGCATCTTGCTGCAAAACATGCAGAAATTTAAATGTAAAGTGAACAAGCATCTTGCTGCACAACATGCAGAAATTTAAATGTAATGTGAACAAGCATCTTGCTGCACAACATGCAGAAATTTAAATGTAAAGTGAACAAGCATCTTGCTGTCCAACATGCAGAAATTTAAATGTAAAGTGAACAAGCATCTTGCTGCAAAACATGCAGAAATTAAAATGTAAAGTGAACAAGCATCTTGCTGCAAAACATGCAGAAATTTAAATGTAATGTGAACAAGCATCTTGCTGCACAACATGCAGAAATTTAAATGTAAAGTGAACAAGCATCTTGCTGCAAAACATGCAGAAATTTAAATGTAAAGTGAACAAGCATCTTGCTGTCCAACATGCAGAAATTTAAATGTAAAGTGAACAAGCATCTTGCTGCAAAACATGCAGAAATTTAAATGTAATGTGAACAAGCATCTTGCTGTCCAACATGCAGAAATTTAAATGTAAAGTGAACAAGCATCTTGCTGCAAAACATGCAGAAATTTAAATGTAAAGTGAACAAGCATCTTGCTGTCCAACATGCAGAAATTTAAATGTAATGTGAACAAGCATCTTGCTGCAAAACATGCAGAAATTTAAATGTAATGTGAACAAGCATCTTGCTGCACAACATGCAGAAATTTAAATGTAAAGTGAACAAGCATCTTGCTGCACAACATGCAGAAATTTAAATGTAAAGTGAACAAGCATCTTGCTGCACAACATGCAGAAATTTAAATGTAAAGTGAACAAGCATCTTGCTGCACAACATGCAGAAATTTAAATGTAAAGTGAACAAGCATCTTGCTGCAAAACATGCAGAAATTTAAATGTAAAGTGAACAAGCATCTTGCTGCACAACATGCAGAAATTTAAATGTAAAGTGAACAAGCATCTTGCTGCACAACATGCAGAAATTTAAATGTAAAGTGAACAAGCATCTTGCTGCACAACATGCAGAAATTTAAATGTAAAGTGAACAAGCATCTTGCTGCACAACATGCAGAAATTTAAATGTAAAGTGAACAAGCATCTTGCTGCACAACATGCAGAAATTTAAATGTAAAGTGAACAAGCATCTTGCTGCAAAACATGCAGAAATTTAAATGTAAAGTGAACAAGCATCTTGCTGCACAACATGCAGAAATTTAAATGTAAAGTGAACAAGCATCTTGCTGCAAAACATGCAGAAATTTAAATGTAAAGTGAACAAGCATCTTGCTGTCCAACATGCAGAAATTTAAATGTAAAGTGAACAAGCATCTTGCTGCAAAACATGCAGAAATTTAAATGTAAAGTGAACAAGCATCTTGCTGCAAAACATGCAGAAATTTAAATGTAATGTGAACAAGCATCTTGCTGCACAACATGCAGAAATTTAAATGTAAAGTGAACAAGCATCTTGCTGCAAAACATGCAGAAATTTAAATGTAAAGTGAACAAGCATCTTGCTGTCCAACATGCAGAAATTTAAATGTAAAGTGAACAAGCATCTTGCTGCAAAACATGCAGAAATTTAAATGTAATGTGAACAAGCATCTTGCTGTCCAACATGCAGAAATTTAAATGTAAAGTGAACAAGCATCTTGCTGTCCAACATGCAGAAATTTAAATGTAATGTGAACAAGCATCTTGCTGCAAAACATGCAGAAATTTAAATGTAAAGTGAACAAGCATCTTGCTGCAAAACATGCAGAAATTTAAATGTAAAGTGAACAAGCATCTTGCTGTCCAACATGCAGAAATTTAAATGTAAAGTGAACAAGCATCTTGCTGCAAAACATGCAGAAATTTAAATGTAATGTGAACAAGCATCTTGCTGCACAACATGCAGAAATTTAAATGTAATGTGAACAAGCATCTTGCTGCACAACATGCAGAAATTTAAATGTAAAGTGAACAAGCATCTTGCTGCAAAACATGCAGAAATTTAAATGTAATGTGAACAAGCATCTTGCTGTCCAACATGCAGAAATTTAAATGTAAAGTGAACAAGCATCTTGCTGCAAAACATGCAGAAATTAAAATGTAAAGTGAACAAGCATCTTGCTGCAAAACATGCAGAAATTTAAATGTAAAGTGAACAAGCATCTTGCTGTCCAACATGCAGAAATTTAAATGTAAAGTGAACAAGCATCTTGCTGCAAAACATGCAGAAATTTAAATGTAAAGTGAACAAGCATCTTGCTGCACAACATGCAGAAATTTAAATGTAATGTGAACAAGCATCTTGCTGTCCAACATGCAGAAATTTAAATGTAAAGTGAACAAGCATCTTGCTGCAAAACATGCAGAAATTTAAATGTAAAGTGAACAAGCATCTTGCTGCAAAACATGCAGAAATTTAAATGTAAAGTGAACAAGCATCTTGCTGCACAACATGCAGAAATTTAAATGTAAAGTGAACAAGCATCTTGCTGTCCAACATGCAGAAATTTAAATGTAAAGTGAACAAGCATCTTGCTGCAAAACATGCAGAAATTTAAATGTAAAGTGAACAAGCATCTTGCTGCAAAACATGCAGAAATTTAAATGTAAAGTGAACAAGCATCTTGCTGCACAACATGCAGAAATTTAAATGTAAAGTGAACAAGCATCTTGCTGTCCAACATGCAGAAATTTAAATGTAAAGTGAACAAGCATCTTGCTGCAAAACATGCAGAAATTTAAATGTAAAGTGAACAAGCATCTTGCTGCAAAACATGCAGAAATTTAAATGTAATGTGAACAAGCATCTTGCTGTCCAACATGCAGAAATTTAAATGTAAAGTGAACAAGCATCTTGCTGCAAAACATGCAGAAATTTAAATGTAAAGTGAACAAGCATCTTGCTGCAAAACATGCAGAAATTTAAATGTAAAGTGAACAAGCATCTTGCTGTCCAACATGCAGAAATTTAAATGTAAAGTGAACAAGCATCTTGCTGCAAAACATGCAGAAATTTAAATGTAAAGTGAACAAGCATCTTGCTGCACAACATGCAGAAATTTAAATGTAATGTGAACAAGCATCTTGCTGTCCAACATGCAGAAATTTAAATGTAAAGTGAACAAGCATCTTGCTGCAAAACATGCAGAAATTTAAATGTAAAGTGAACAAGCATCTTGCTGCAAAACATGCAGAAATTTAAATGTAAAGTGAACAAGCATCTTGCTGTCCAACATGCAGAAATTTAAATGTAAAGTGAACAAGCATCTTGCTGCAAAACATGCAGAAATTTAAATGTAATGTGAACAAGCATCTTGCTGCACAACATGCAGAAATTTAAATGTAATGTGAACAAGCATCTTGCTGCACAACATGCAGAAATTTAAATGTAAAGTGAACAAGCATCTTGCTGCAAAACATGCAGAAATTTAAATGTAATGTGAACAAGCATCTTGCTGTCCAACATGCAGAAATTTAAATGTAAAGTGAACAAGCATCTTGCTGCAAAACATGCAGAAATTTAAATGTAAAGTGAACAAGCATCTTGCTGCAAAACATGCAGAAATTTAAATGTAATGTGAACAAGCATCTTGCTGTCCAACATGCAGAAATTTAAATGTAAAGTGAACAAGCATCTTGCTGCAAAACATGCAGAAATTTAAATGTAAAGTGAACAAGCATCTTGCTGCACAACATGCAGAAATTTAAATGTAAAGTGAACAAGCATCTTGCTGCAAAACATGCAGAAATTTAAATGTAATGTGAACAAGCATCTTGCTGTCCAACATGCAGAAATTTAAATGTAATGTGAACAAGCATCTTGCTGCACAACATGCAGAAATTTAAATGTAATGTGAACAAGCATCTTGCTGCAAAACATGCAGAAATTTAAATGTAATGTGAACAAGCATCTTGCTGTCCAACATGCAGAAATTTAAATGTAATGTGAACAAGCATCTTGCTGCACAACATGCAGAAATTTAAATGTAATGTGAACAAGCATCTTGCTGCAAAACATGCAGAAATTTAAATGTAATGTGAACAAGCATCTTGCTGCAAAACATGCAGAAATTTAAATGTAATGTGAACAAGCATCTTGCTGTCCAACATGCAGAAATTTAAATGTAAAGTGAACAAGCATCTTGCTGCAAAACATGCAGAAATTTAAATGTAAAGTGAACAAGCATCTTGCTGCAAAACATGCAGAAATTTAAATGTAATGTGAACAAGCATCTTGCTGTCCAACATGCAGAAATTTAAATGTAAAGTGAACAAGCATCTTGCTGCAAAACATGCAGAAATTTAAATGTAAAGTGAACAAGCATCTTGCTGCACAACATGCAGAAATTTAAATGTAAAGTGAACAAGCATCTTGCTGCAAAACATGCAGAAATTTAAATGTAATGTGAACAAGCATCTTGCTGCACAACATGCAGAAATTTAAATGTAATGTGAACAAGCATCTTGCTGCACAACATGCAGAAATTTAAATGTAAAGTGAACAAGCATCTTGCTGCAGAACATGCAGAAATTTAAATGTAATGTGAACAAGCATCTTGCTGTCCAACATGCAGAAATTTAAATGTAAT
Source organism: Sepiola atlantica (assembly GCA_963556195.1). Lineage (NCBI taxonomy): Eukaryota > Metazoa > Mollusca > Cephalopoda > Sepiida > Sepiolidae > Sepiola > Sepiola atlantica. The sequence continues at coordinate 4,136,310 of OY744542.1, forward strand.
GTGAACAAGCATCTTGCTGTCCAACATGCAGAAATTTAAATGTAAAGTGAACAAGCATCTTGCTGCAAAACATGCAGAAATTTAAATGTAAAGTGAACAAGCATCTTGCTGTCCAACATGCAGAAATTTAAATGTAAAGTGAACAAGCATCTTGCTGCAAAACATGCAGAAATTTAAATGTAATGTGAACAAGCATCTTGCTGTCCAACATGCAGAAATTTAAATGTAAAGTGAACAAGCATCTTGCTGCAAAACATGCAGAAATTTAAATGTAAAGTGAACAAGCATCTTGCTGCACAACATGCAGAAATTTAAATGTAAAGTGAACAAGCATCTTGCTGCAAAACATGCAGAAATTTAAATGTAATGTGAACAAGCATCTTGCTGCACAACATGCAGAAATTTAAATGTAAAGTGAACAAGCATCTTGCTGCAAAACATGCAGAAATTTAAATGTAATGTGAACAAGCATCTTGCTGTCCAACATGCAGAAATTTAAATGTAAAGTGAACAAGCATCTTGCTGCAAAACATGCAGAAATTTAAATGTAATGTGAACAAGCATCTTGCTGTCCAACATGCAGAAATTTAAATGTAAAGTGAACAAGCATCTTGCTGCAAAACATGCAGAAATTTAAATGTAATGTGAACAAGCATCTTGCTGTCCAACATGCAGAAATTTAAATGTAAAGTGAACAAGCATCTTGCTGCAAAACATGCAGAAATTTAAATGTAATGTGAACAAGCATCTTGCTGTCCAACATGCAGAAATTTAAATGTAAAGTGAACAAGCATCTTGCTGCAAAACATGCAGAAATTTAAATGTAAAGTGAACAAGCATCTTGCTGCAAAACATGCAGAAATTTAAATGTAAAGTGAACAAGCATCTTGCTGCAAAACATGCAGAAATTTAAATGTAATGTGAACAAGCATCTTGCTGTCCAACATGCAGAAATTTAAATGTAATGTGAACAAACATCTTGCTGTCCAACATGCAGAAATTTAAATGTAATGTGAACAAACATCTTGCTGTCCAACATGCAGAAATTTAAATGTAATGTGAACAAACATCTTGCTGTCCAACATGCAGAAATTTAAATGTAATGTGAACAAACATCTTGCTGTCCAACATGCAGAAATTTAAATGTAATGTGAACAAACATCTTGCTCAGATAGATGATGAACAGAACACGAATATAATCCAGATCATTCCATGCAATGTGCTCGGTGCTTGGGACATGATTACACGCCAAACCAAGTTCAAAGTCGAGAATTGGGAAATCATTGAAGGTTTATTTCAGTCGATGTACAAGTAATTTGCTGATCTCATAGGCAGTTCCCCATGGATTTCCACAACTTCAATTGACTATTTCATGACATTTCATAGCCATTAAGGATGTTTTATTAAATTGACTGCATTATCCACTATTCGGTTTATATGATTCCAGCGGTGTCATTTGGATACGTAGTTTGTGGTGCATTTTTAACCATTTTGGCTGAAATTTGACCCCCATTTCTACCTTGGAGGCTCCTAAAACCCCAAAACTGGTGTTAAACCTTTGTGTCTTGACAGTTTCAACTATCTACAGCCATGCATAACCATTGTAGAGGATTGGGAACCAATTAGGTAGCTTAACAGAGTATTTTAGGAAATTTTGCCTTATTTTGGCTATTTTTCACTAGTTTTTGGCTATTCTACATTCATGAAAACACTTTCACAGCCTGAAAATGGTCCTTAAAACAGTACTATATCAGATTTAACCATCTATATCCATTCATAGCTTTTCAGGATGTTTTAGGACCTGCAATGTCGCATGAAACCACTTTTTCACCGAAAAATTATGGATTTTGAGTCCCGTGGAGCCCTAACGGCTATTTTTGGCCTGCACCTTCTGAATTTTGCAAAATTTTCAAAATGTTTGATTGTTTAGTGTTATTAATGTATAAATGAACACAAAAAATACTACTCGCATGAATCTGAAATTTTCACCCATTACGTCCCACCCCTATTATAATTAAAATTTATTAAAATTTAATGGAATATTTTTTTAAATGAAAACTAAATATCAAGTTAAAATGGAGTTTAGCTTCATTACTAAAAACGATCAAATAATTCTAATTTAATAAAAAAACAATTTTTATTTTATTAAATTATTTTTAGTGTGAAATCATTTATATCAGTTTGAAACCGTCTTAAGTAAACTTAAAACAATGTTTATAACCATTTGTTACAAGAGTAACATTCCACTGAAAGCGACCCACGGCCACGAATTTAGAATAACGGCGTTTAGGTAAGATCATTATAATCTATGCACTTTCAAAATAACGATTTGTAATATAACAGCATTTTGTAAAGATTTCTTTTCAGCTGTGATCAGGCATAGAAAATACGATTTGGGCATTTTTCAACGTCATTATTCATGAGCAACTACCGATACTTCTTGTGTTGTCAATCTAGCATGAAAAATCTAATAGTCTTTTGAATTTTATGAAAATAAAGATTTTGCGATATTTTGTCGTCCCAAATTCACGCTGACCTTTAATTTCTTTTAATTAATTATTCCATAATTAATTAAACTTAATATATTAATTAGTATTACACCAGTAATATACCTCATTGTGTCACACGTATGCTGCAAGTGGTGATCACATTGAACACTTGTAAGTCAGGAAATAAATGGTAATTGTGAGTAGAATACTTGCGACTTGGCTGGGGTTTTGGTAAAAGAGAAACAGTCTACTTGATGGCGACATCCGGTGTTGTAATTGCAAATAGACAAGCGGTGTTTATCAAAAAAAACTGTTACCCATTATATTTCAGGTAGGATGTGTTTTATTTTTTTTTGGGGGGGGGGCAATTAATAATTTGTTTTCAACATGTTTTATTATTATTAACACATACAAAAAATAAAACTGGTTTTCATAATTAGAAAATTTTAATTGTTTTTTTTTTTTACAAATAATCAAATCAAACTTATTTGTAACGAAACCGACGAAGACATTTGGAGACTAAAAAAAAATTTTTTTTAAATATGCCACCTATTAAATCGTTAATAAAATGTACAATCCTTTTCGTAATCCAACCATTTTTGGTAAAAATAAACTTCAGTCAATGCCCGACCTGTCCACCAAGTTTCATTCATGAATGACCAACAGTCTTTGTTTTATCAACATTCAAATATATGTGAAGAGGGGCGATAAGAATCTATTTGTGAGTCAACGAAGCAAAAGGTTGGGAAACATTGATTTATAACAGTGGTATCCAACTTCTTTTTTGGTCTGCACCCCTCAAGAAATTTCACTCAAGCCTTGCACCCCCTAAAATTGATACTGTGTTTAAGGATAAGTTGCACTTTTTTCAACTAATATTTTATCAAAAGAAAATCGTAACTTTATTCTTTAATATAATTTGCAAGAAAAAATTACAAGGTTTGAGTGAAGAATATCGGAGTTCTTTAGATAAGTACGCGAAAAAATATTAAAAAGGCCCATTTTCCACTCTGCTAAAATTAATTTTGTTGTTTAAAAATATCACTTTCATTTCATTGTCCGCCCCTAAATAGATCCGACTGTGTTAAAACTCGTTTCAACCGATTCTCTCTGTACCCATTACTTCACTCGTACCCCCCCCTGAAAAAAGTCTATATAAAAAAGAACGAACGATATAGGCAAAAAAAAATATCAGCTATCGGAGTTCTTTAGATAAGTACGCGAAAAATATTTAAAAGGAAATATTATTTATACCCCCTTGACGTGAAGAACCTCGTTTACCTTAGCGGAAACTAATATAATATTATATTTAATAGTTTATTTTTTATTTCTTTTATAGAACAAAAGAACGTAAAAAAATAGATTGGACTTCATTCTTGTAATTGAGTATGTACATGCTATGAATGTTATCGAAGCAAACGAAGTATAATGAAATAAGGAATCTACTCTAAGAAACGCCAATTACTCTGCGAAAGAAACGTACCAATGCCTTGTTAGAGCTCTCTAAACTTGGAAGGAGAGAAAGAAAAAAGAAAGCCGCGTTTCTAGCGGTTAATGATGTATCTCCGTTTTATTTCTTTTTCGATCTATGAAGTAACAAAAATGAAAAAAAATTATGTATTTAACAAAGCCGATCGTCTATATACGTAATTTTTTCATACATACCGAGCATATTAACGAGAATTATATAAAAAAATATGATCGTTGAGCAAAAATAAAAACAAACGACTTTTTTAATGCCATATCTATTATATAAATGACAGTTGTCTGTTTGTGAGACCACCTAAAAGTCAGAAACTACACCAGACACGCATACAAGGCTGATATATTTTTTTCAGCATTGAAAACAGAATATGGACATATTTTCTAGTAAAATGCATTTTTTCAGACCAACAGAATTAGTCGGGGAGGGAAGGTTTACATTTAGCGAAATTTTTTTCCATCGACCTTTGGTGTGAAAATGTACATTTTATTCTGACTCCTGCCATTTGGAAATGTAGTTATTTTTAACGTATATTAATATGATTTTTTATGTCATCGAAGGAGAGGGATGGGTTATAAAGTCAGAAACTACACCAGATACACACACAAGGCTGATATATTCTTTTTTACGCATTGCCTCGAGCAGAATATAGACATGTTGTCTAGTAAAATGCATTATTTTCGGACCAACAGAAGCAAAATTAGTCGGGGAGGGTCAACATTTAGAGAGATGTTTTTCCATCGACCTTTGGTGTGAAAATGTACATTTTGTCCTGACTCCTGCCATTTGGAAATGTACTTATTTTTAACGTATATTAATATGAATTTTTATATCATTGAGGAAGAGGGATGGGAGAAGAGAAGTAGAGAGGGAAACCAGCGCGTAAAAAACACAGCAAGTCAGTATTAACTACACTGGAAAATAGAAAAACAAAGAACCCATTAAAAAGAAAATACTCCATTAAAAACAAATAACCCATTAAAAACAAATCCCCCATTAAAAACGAAGAACCCATTAAACCCCAAGACCCCCATTAAAAACAAAGACCCCATTAAAACAAAGAACCCATTAAAACAAAGCCCCCATTAAAAACAAAGAACCCATTAAAATATAAAAAAATATTAAACAGGATCAAAATAATTACAAAAAGCTAGGAAGTGGTCTTTTGCTGGGTACCCGGCCATATTGGTGTCCATGGAAACCACAAAGTCGACGAAGCAGCATAATAAGCACTAGAATTGTAATTTTTTTCATGGGAATCGCTTCAGACAAGGCATGAAGCCACTTGTTGTAAAAAGCTAAAAAAATACTACTTCATGTGTTCGATTGATAGATCCCGACCCGGTAAACAGCAATTATTCCCCCTTTGTCAGAAGCATCGCTCATAGAATGTGATGACTAAAGGACAAAATAAGGGAAGCCAGAGTTACGAGGCTGCCGAAAGTAAACCCAAGTTAGTCACTTTCTGCTCTCCTCTAATTTTAATTTTACTGGATCTGAATTATTTACCACCCAAAATAGGTTTATATTAGAATTTCGATTTTTTTATGGAAATCATTTATTTTATTAATTAGTTTAAATACTTTAGATACAGATTTATTTGAGGGTTTTCTGACGCACATCTTCGAGGCAAAAGTGAAACGGGCGCCAAGTGTTTTTTTTTAGCTTTTTACAGGAGTCAAATACGTCCTCAGATGGAGCACTGCTGCCCCATATGGGGAGGTGCCGCTCAGAGCTCCCCTTCCCTGCCTTGACAGAGTCCAAAACCGACTTCGAAATCTAGTGGGAGATGTCCTCTTCTTTTCCCTACAGTCAGTCTCTCACAGAAGAGATGTTGCTAGTCTTTCTTTGCTCTACCGTTATTTACATGACAGGTGCTCGACTGAGCTCAAATCTATTGTCCCCTCTTGTAAAACATTCAAAATAAAACCCGCCTAGCTACTATCACTGTCGATGATGTCCCTTTCTCTCTCTGCGTGCACAAGAAGAAATGAAACTTCCCTTCCTAGAATTATACATCTGTGGAACACAGTTCAACGAGCCTGCTTCCCAGACAACTACAATAGGGTCGTCTTCAAGTCCAATATAAACAAATTCTTATTGAACCGTTTCCGTATATAATCAATGTCTGCCCTGCTCCACTCTAGTGGCGGTGATCGTGATCTTGTCTCAAAAGTTTTTTTTTTTTTAAAGAAATTTGTGTTTTCACGAGAAAGGTAAGGTTGATTTAATTACTATTTTTGTTTATTGTTTCGATGAAATTTTATTTTTACTAAAGCAGACCGACTAGGTTAGGGTGAAAAAAGACAACAATTTCTTTACATTGTTTTTAAGGTTAGAGGTTAAAGTGAATAAAAAAAAAGTTTGTTTACATTTCTTTAGTCTATGGGAGTGCCTATCGAACGTTGCAGCATGATGCTAGGAAATTATGGGTGAACTTAACATTAAGAAAATTAAATGACAGAAAACATTATTAAATTAATAAACAATTTATTTTAGATAAGGCATTTGTAAAGTTATGAGTTTACATGGAATATAAGAGTTTGTTTTAATGAGTGAAATGTTCTTTGGTAAAGTTTATACACTTGTGTTCTTTGTTCATTGTAATTAGGCAAATACGAGGGGCTAAAGATGTGTATGTTTATTTGTTAGAGCGTGTCTGTGTGCAAGTGGCACTGTGATCTTTGTGTGGGAGGTGTTATCTTGTGTTGCTACTATGTGTGTAAGAGGGTGCGCGCGAGGCAAGGATAGCTTGTACGTACTTCTGAAGTGTCCTTTTTTTAGCCCCGACCAAAAGGCTGGGCTAGAGTGGAGCGTCTTGCGTGTTCATTCGTGGTCTGTCTGGGTGAAAAGAGGAAGCTCTGCCTATCCTCTCGCTCTTTTATAGGGGTTCATTCAGTGTGTGTCGCTTATCGACGTGCTGGTTTCTGATTGGTTAGACTATTCTGAGCTAACACATTTCTGCGATAAATCCTTTGTTTGTTTTGGCGCGTGAAAAGGAAGGCTTACCCCAAGGAAGCAGAGAAAGAAATAGGGTAGAAATTAACGCCATTTGCTTTTTAGTGTTCGTTCGGATCGCCTCTCGGTTCAACACAAGTCCTTCGGGAGAGTGAATCGTCTTTCCTAAAACGCTGAAATTCGTTATCGCTTGAATCAATTGTCTTAATGAATTTTATGATTTACTTGATTCGCAATTGCAAACTGTCGCCTGCTGAAATCTGATTAGCTAAGCGCGTCGGCATCTTTTGTCTGTTTACATAAACAGCCGGAAGATGCCGACGAAAAGTCGGTTTTAGCATGGGTCACCAACTGTACAAGAGCTGTTTTTTTTTTAATATTTTTAAGACTCCTCCTGATTAACATTTTATGAACCGTTGAAGGTTCTCAATATAGAAAACAAAGAACTAAAATTCTCATCGATCAAGTTTGAAAGAGAGAAAAGGGAAAGAAATCTGACCCGAAGCCAATATCTGCATTGCAATGGTCATTAGATATAAAAGAAAAACGGGATTAATGAAGAAAGAAAACCCGCCAAAAAAGAAAAAAAAAAGCGGAAGAAAATGTTTTGTAGTGTCTCCGTTTTCAGATGATGGGTGAATAAAATATATAAAAGAAAACGTCGAAGAGGGTAGGGTTGGTTGGAGATATCAACAGAACAGTTTTGTTTTTGTCTTCTGTTAAATTTGCCGAAGACAGAGTTTGGCAGAAATCGCGATCAACAAATTTTCCAATCATGTCTGTGACGAATGGCATACAAAACGAAACAGTCCATGTCTAACCGATGGTGATTTTCGATAAATTTCTTTCTTTTATCGTGTTTTTTTTTTTACGCTGTCATGTTGCTGGCGGCAAATCGAGTGTACAAGCCGGACACTCACTTATTTCTACTGCACTGAATTCATCAACCAGTTGTCCCCACCCGGCGTTACCCGGGAATTTTTATTTTTTTACTTTCAGTTTTGTGGTTTGTTCTTTTATACCAACTCACTTGTTTCTATATATAAGTTTTCGCATTACTACGGCTAAGTTAGTTCGTAGCAAACAAATTGAGGAGATATTTCTGCTGCGGAATGAAATTTATAAGTTGCTATCTTCCATTTGCGAAATTTTAAGACATTTTCGTTCGCTATGGAAATTTTGTAAAAACAACTTATCTTCTTCGATTACATCCGTTTCTCCCGTTTATTTCTTCACTTGACCAACATGGGTTCGCTTTGTCTGATGGCAACCATCTTAAAAAAACTTCGGTTTCTTATTCTGAAGATTCAGTCATTCTACGACATATAAAAAATATTTATACGATTGAATAGAGTAATATTCTCAGAAAATCATATACAAAACAAAACATAATTTATATATATATATATATATATAATTATATATACACACACACACACATATATATATATATATATATAATTATATATACACACACACACATATATATATATATATAATTATATATACACACACACACACACACATATATATATATAATTATATACACACACACACATATATATATATAAATATATATATATTAGTGAATATATATATATATTAGTGAATATATATATATATATATATATATATATATATATATATATATATATATTAGTGAATATATATATATATATATATTAGTTAATATATATATATATATTAGTGAATATATATATATATATTAGTGAATATATATATATATATATATATATATATATATATATATATATATATATATATATATATATGTAGGTGTCACCACCGGGCGTTACCCGGAAATTTTAATTTTTTACTTTCAGTTTTGTAGGTTTTTTTATACCAACTCTCTCTATATAAACGTCGTTGTTTGTTTGTTGTGTTTACATATCGATTGCTATAACACATATTCGGTATACTTGGATGTTATTCTCACAACGTTTCGACCGACCCACCTGATGCTACCAGATCAGGCTGTCTGCAGATAGCAGATAGCAGCTTCCTGACTTAAATGCACAAAACGTAGATGGTATTGTTTTCCTTTCCTTTTGAAAAACTCAATAATGTTCCGCAAAGCTAAAAACGAAAAGAAAAACTATTTTCCAATCTAACAAAACATCAGTAATAAATATTTGAACACAAAGAACTTGAAGCATTAAACAACTTACCAAAATGACTGAAGTCGGCATTAAATAACCCGAAAAGGGTTGATATGCCATGAAACAAAACAACTAACCAAACATCATGAACATATATCTGTAGATATAAAGAACCTGAAGCATAAAAACTTTCACCAAAATGACCAGATTCGGCATTAAATAACCCGAAAAGGGTTGATATGCCGTAAAACAAAACAACCAAACCAAACACTATTGATAAATATTTGAAAGAATAAAGAACTTGAAGCATAAACACTTTTACCAAAATGACCTGATTCGACATTAAATATCCCAAAAAGAGTTGATATGCCGTAAAACAAAACAACCAAACCAAACACCATGAATAAATATTTGATAATAGTAAGAACTTAAAGCATAAAAATATTTACGAAAATGACCGGATTCGACATTAAATATCTCAAAAAGGGTTGATATGCCGTAAAACAAAACAACCAAACCAAACACCATGAATAAATATTTGATAATATAAAGAACTTAAAGCATAAAAATATTTACGAAAATGACCTGCTTCGGCATTAAATATCTCAAAAAGGGTTGATATGCCGTAAAACGAAACAACCAAACCAAACCTCGAGCTATGTAACCCATGATCTTCTCCAGGTACGTCTTGTCGAACCCGGCGATCGACAAAACGCACCTGGAAAATATCAGAGGTTACATCGTTCAAAACGTTGTGAGAGTAAACTCCAAGATGAGAACAATAGTCCGAATTGTCCAAGTAATACAATTTATCAATCCGAATGTACAAAATTCCTAAAAATGATACTTGCTAATCATGTGAATGTGTTCTGTGTGCGTTCAATGCACAGACCGTCATCGTCCACTCGTTGTGCTAATCCAAAGTCGGTGCTCGATTTTGGCATTGGTCGCAGTGTCAATTGTGTGGTCTCAGTTCGTGTTGCAACAGGAGGATTCGATCTCTAAACAAAATTACAACTCCAGTACAACACAAGTACAAGGTGTTATTTGGAGCGATGTTACAATGATACTCGGTTTCTTCTACTAAACAACACACTTGCAGATCAACCCTAACCCTAACCCTAACCCTTACATCCTCCAAGCGATATTAATTCATTAGCTTAAAGCACACAAACCGAACTGAGCTTCCTCTGACCTTCTGCTATATATATATATATATATATATATATATATATATATATATATATATAATGTGTATATATATATAATGTGTGTATGTATATATATATATATATATATATATATATATATATAATGTGTGTATGTATATAATGTGTATATATATAATGTGTGTGTATATATATGTATATATATATAATGTGTGTATATATATACAATGTGTGTATATATATATATAATGTGTGTTTATATATATAATGTGTGTATATATATATGTGTGTATATACATATATATATATATATATATATATATATATATATATATATATATATGAACATACAAAAATGAATTATTTCAAAACTATGCGTTACATACTTCAGAGACGTAATATAGTTATATTGAAATAGACTGACTTGTATTGTTGTTAAAAAGGTCGTCAGAGTGGGTTAAAATAATCAGCGACCCACGAAATAAATAAATCGATTTGTCTCTGAAATATTATTATAAATAATTTATAAGAAACCTTAAGTGTAAACCTTACAAATCTTTCAGATTAGCATTAAATCGTGTCCTTTGTCATTAGACACCAATTAAGCAAGATTCCCTGAATTTCAATTTCTTCTTAAGACCACTAAAAGCTTAAGCCTTAAATTTTAGACATTCTTTAGAATCAAAATCATGATTTGATCAAGATTGGAATAAGGATTCTAGACATATTGTTTAGTTGCCTAAATATGTATATCGATTTCAATCTTCGTAAGGGGTGATAAAAGTGGCACAAAACTTTTCTATTTGATTAATTAGTTTTACGTGTATTCTTCTAGTTGGCATATCCAATAAATTACTTTCCGATAATGTTTAACTGGTGTGCTGGTGTCGTTTTGAGCTGACCATTGTTGCGCCATTTTGCAACAATAAGATTGACCAATTCATGTCGCCGGCAGATTAACCATGCTGTGGCTCACCCCATAAACAGCTGGAGTATTGTTGTGTTGATGACACGTAGCAATAGTTCGTTCCTTTCCCGCTTCTTTTTCGTCGTCGTACATTTGTCGTGATGTGTGTAGATTTCCGTTGTCTTTTGAATAGCAGCGGCTGTGAAAATTATTAATAATAACAACAGCACACAATCATTTGTGGTTTATTATTCTTTCTGGTATATTTTGATGTTAGATAAACAATGAATAAGTACACGAAAGAGTGACAAAAAGGCCTGACCGAGAGAGAGAGAGGAGGGAGGAAAAGGGAGAGAAAGAGAGAGAAAGAGAGAGGGACGGAGGAAGAGATAGAGGGGGAGGGGAGAGACAGCAACGATCCGCATGCACACGACACTGAGCATTCAAGAGAGAGAACTGTGCGCGAAAGAAAGAAAGCGATCAAACCGAAGAGCACGCGAAAGAAATAGATTGAAGCGAGCGCGCGCAAATGAAAGTGTATACATGAGAGAGAGAGAGAGAGAGAGAGAGAGAAAGAGCCGAAGCGCACAGAAGAGAGAGAGAGAGAGAGAGCCAAAGTGGGCACGAGAGAGGGAGAGAAAGAAAGAGAGAGAGAAAGAAAGAGAGAGAGAGAAAGAGAGAGAGAGAAAGAGAGAGAGAAAGAGAGCTTAAGCGGGCACGAGAGAGGGAGAGAAAGAGAGAAAGAACTGAAGCACGCACGAGAGAGAAAATGAGAAAATGAAAGTATACGCACGTGAGAAAGAGATAGAACCAAAGAGAGAGAGAGGGGAGAGAGGGGGAGAGAGAGAAAGAGAGAAAGAGAGCCGAAGCGGGCACGAGAGAGAGAGAGAGAGAGAGAGAGAGAGAGAGAGAGAGAGAGAACGAAGAAAGTCGCAAAAGATCAAACCAGTTGCAAAAAAAGGAGGGAAAAAATGCTTTAAACAAAGAAAAATGAAACAAAAATGAAAAAATAAAAATAACACAAGAATAAAAACAAACAAAAAAAACTTACCCTGCAGAAATAAAATGAAATACACAAAAAAGGTTTATTCAAGTTTGTCGCAAAAAAAAACAAAAAAAAACAAGGGAGAAGGCAAGAAAAAACAAAAACCCGAAATAATTTGTTACGACCTCCAAGAGAGACGACCGAAATGTTGAGCCAATCGCGAGCCAAAAAGTAAATAAAACATTTGTTTTTATGAGGGAACCAAAAAACTTCATGTGGACAAACTTCCCTAAGAAACATTTTTGTTTTTTCTTGATCGAATGCCAAATCAACATTCGCTCATCGATGACAGAGAAAATCTGTTTTTCTATAAAGTTGTGCAGATTAGCGGTGCTTATTTCGTTTCAAAATGACATGTTAGGCATCATTTTTTTAAAAAAAAGCTAAAGAAATATATAAAACTTTGTTATGTACTTACGTGGTAGCTGAAAAAAGACTGTACACAAAAATTACGCAAATTCATCCAGTAGTTATTAAATGAAAAATAAAAAACGATTTTATCCATATGTCGCCATTTTTCTTACATATTTGCCTTTTCCGAACGTTATCTCCCTTGCCTACTTAGTAAGCAGAAATGTCTACCGATACTTAAGATTGATTGTTTTCTTTTTCTTATAATTTAATAAATACTGGCTGAATTTGCGTAATTTTTTTCTGTACAATCACATTTTCACCTAACACGTAAGGACATTACAACGTTTATGCATTTCTTTAAGTATTTTAATGTAATTGTGAAACTGAAGAAGCACCGGAGTATCTTTCTTTCGTATGAATGCATTCCTCGGGAATCATGCAAAAGAGTAGTAGTAGACACACAAGATGTGAAGCAGATCTTAGCAGTAGTAGTAGACACACAAGATGTTAAAGTAATAAATAATAGTAGTTATAGACACACAAGATGTGAAGCAGATCTTAGCAGCAGTAGTAGACACACAAGATGCGAAAGTAATTAATAAAAGTAGTTATAGACACACAAGATGTGAAGAAGACATTAGCAGTAGTAGTAGACACACAAGATGCGAAAGTAATAAATAAAAGTAGTTATAGACACACAAGATGTGAAGAAGACATTAGCAGCAGTAGTAGACACACAAGATGCGAAAGTAATAAATAAAAGTAGTTATAGACACACAAGATGTGAAGCAGATATTAGTAGTAGTAGTAGTAGACACACAAGATGTTAAAGTAATAAATAAAAGTAGTTATAGACCCACAAGATGTGAAGCAGATATTAGCAGTAGTAGTAGACACACAAGATGTTAAAGTAATAAATAATAGTAGTTATAGACACACAAGATGTGAAGCAGATATTAGCAGTAGTAGTAGACATACAAGATGTGAAAGTAATAAAATAAAAAAATGTCTCAAGTTTGACGAGAAGATTTCCTAGGTTCAAAAAGACGCACTTGAAGAAGGTCGGAGGTTACATCGGCCGAAACGTTGTGGAAATAACAAGATGAGAATAATAGTCCGAATAATCCAAATTCAAAAATTTCCCAAGTTCGACAAGAAGATTTCCCAGGTTCAAAAAGCCGCACATGAAGAAGGTCGGGGGTTACATCGGTCGAAACGTAGTGAAAATAATAACCAATGTGAGAATAGTAGTCCGAATAGACCAAATAAACAAATTATCAATCCTTATAAAAAAATTAAAAAAAACAATTCTGAAACAAATATCGGATGTTTCATCTTTGTTTGGTATTTGGAAATTTATCAGAATTTTTTTTTCTAATCAAAAGTTTTCGGATGTTATAAGAGAAGATATTAAAACAATTTCGTCTCCGATGTATGGAAGCACGGACGGACAAAAAATGCGACGCGATTAAAATAGGTTTCTTTTAAGTCACCTGGGAAATCTGGTTTCTGAATTGAATTGAATTGGACACGAATTTAAAGATAAACCCGCAGGCGTTCATGTTCGGAAATATATCGAATGTATCTGCTTCCATAATTCGTCAACGGAAATGATCGAACGTTTGTCGGAGATGAATCACTTGTTGAGACAAGAAATCACTTCGAGTTATGTTTTTGTGTCCCCGACTTTGCGTAAGTGAAAGCAATTTCTTAGCCATGGGGGAAAATAAATGATTGGCTTTGAACATACGTAAAACAGAATCTCATCCGTGAATTTAATAAAGGCATGGCTAACACGACACAAATAACCTCATCTTCTCTTTTCTGGTATTCAATCAAAATTACGAGTCTTTCTCTCTCTCCCCCTCTCTATCTCTCTTTCTCTCCTTCCCCCCCTCCCCTCTCTCTCCTTCTCCCTCTCTCTTTCTTCTTCTCCCTCTCCCTCTCCATCCTCCTTCCTCCCCCTCTCTCTCTCTCGCTTATTGTAGCATTACCTCCATTTCTCTAAACAAAATTACACAGACTCAGACTAGGGGGTGTTTTCAAACCAGAGTTGTCAGCTCTTGATTAACGCTGGGCGGCATTACTATAGTGACTATAAAAAGAGCTGCACAGGCAAAATCTAGTCTCTTTCCTTTCGGCCTCAACTAATGACACATCAGCCACAGACCACCTCGGTCTTCTGGCTGCTATAAAGACAGAAGATGTGCGTTCACACACACAGGCACACTATTCTAGTGCGTAATACTTTTCTCTACTCACACTCACACATACACACACACGTACACATCTTTCTGCTCATACTTTGTTTAACATATTCTCGTGAACTCAATTTCATAATAAACATCATTTATAGACTTATACAGATTATTAATGGACACTTTGCCTCCATGGACATATTTCATATGGAACCCGTTTATGAACAATAAATGTTTTGTTGAATTCTATATTGTCTCCGAGTTATTACTTTGCTTTTATCGGCATGTTTGTGAGTTGAACACAACCCGGCGCTGCCCAAGCGTCGGCTATACATAAATACGGTAGTAGCGGCGCTTAGAACCGTCGGTGTGACGGTTCTAAGCGCCGGCCCAAACTCCTAAAATGTCTATATTTATATATACATGAAGAATACTCAGATCACAACAGGTACAATTAATTCCACGAACGACCATTTTTATTACAACTTTTATGTCCTTATGAAGATTAAAATCAAGATGTAATGCATCAGAATTGTATCTTGGTCCGGATAAAACCTACGAGAATAAAAAAAAAGTTTATTAAAAACAGAAATAGAAATAAGGAATAGAATGGTGGCCTTGTTTTAAAGTAAAAAAAGCGAATGTTTTTATATAAAACTCCCCGAGAGAAAGCACATTAAAACTTGCATATGTTTCCCTATGTGCGCTACAAATATTAGAAAAATGCGCCACTTAAACGCAAAGAACAAAGTAATTGCTTTCCGAAATGTTATTGCTTTAACAAACGAATTATATAATATGAGAAAGTAATTGCAGATGTTGAAACAAACCAATGATAAATATAACATACGCTACACACAATTTTCGAATGACGCAAAAGTGTATCGTCAGTTTAAAGACTTTAAAGTTCCTGTTAAAATAAAAAGTTCCTCTTCTTCTCATGCCAAATTATTTACCTCGAAAAGGTTAGACACACGGTCAAAGTATTTTTATTTACCTCCTCTCTAGAAGGCTAGACACAAGGTCAACGTATTTTTATTTACCTCCTCTCTAGAAGGCTAGACACACGGTCAAAGTATTTTTATTTACCTCCTCTCTAGAAGGCTAGAGACAGGGTCAAATTATTTTTATTTACCTCCTCTCTAGAAGGCTAGACACACGGTCAAATTATTTTTATTTACCTCCTCTCTAGAAGGCTAGACACAATGTAAAATTATTTTTATTTACCTCCTCTCTAGAAGGCTAGACACAAGGTCAAAGTATTTTTATTTACCTCCTCTCTAGAAGGCTAGACACAATGTAAAATTATTTTTATTTACCTCCTCTCTAGAAGGCTAGACACAAGGTCAAAGTATTTTTATTTACCTCCTCTCTAGAAGGCTAGACACAAGGTCAACGTATTTTTATTTACCTCCTCTCTAGAAGGCTACACACAGGGTCAAATTATTTTTATTTACCTTCTCTCTAGAAGGCTAGACACACGGTCAAATTATTTTTATTTACCTCCTCTCTAGAAGGCTAGACACACGGTCAAAGTATTTTTATTTACCTCCTCTCTAGAAGGCTAGACACAGGGTCAAATTATTTTTATTTACCTCCTCTCTAGAAGGCTAGACACACGGTCAAATTATTTTTATTTACCTCCTCTCTAGAAGGCTACACACAGGGTCAAATTATTTTTATTTACCTCCTCTCTAGAAGGCTAGACACACGGTCAAAGTATTTTTATTTACCTCCTCTCTAGAAGGCTAGACACAAGGTCAAAGTATTTTTATTTACCTTCTCTCTAGAAGGCTAGACACAAGGTCAAATTATTTTTATTTACCTCCTCTCTAGAAGGCTAGACACACGGTCAAAGTATTTTTATTTACCTTCTCTCTAGAAGGCTAGACACAAAGTTAAAGTATTTTTATTTACCTCCTCTCTAGAAGGCTAGACACAAGGTCAAATTATTTTTATTTACCTCCTCTCTAGAAGGCTAGACACAAAGTTAAAGTATTTTTATTTACCTCCTCTCTAGAAGGCTAGACACAGGGTCAAATTATTTTTATTTACCTCCTCTCTAGAAGGCTAGACACACGGTCAAAGTATTTTTATTTACCTTCTCTCTAGAAGGCTAGACACAAGGTCAACGTATTTTTATTTACCTCCTCTCTAGAAGGCTAGACACAGGGTCAAATTATTTTTATTTACCTCCTCTCTAGAAGGCTAGACACACGGTCAAATTATTTTTATTTACCTCCTCTCTAGAAGGCTACACACAGGGTCAAATTATTTTTATTTACCTCCTCTCTAGAAGGCTAGACACACGGTCAAAGTATTTTTATTTACCTTCTCTCTAGAAGGCTAGACACAAGGTCAAATTATTTTTATTTACCTCCTCTCTAGAAGGCTAGACACAAGGTCAACGTATTTTTATTTACCTCCTCTCTAGAAGGCTAGACACAGGGTCAAATTATTTTTATTTACCTCCTCTCTAGAAGGCTAGACACACGGTCAAAGTATTTTTATTTACCTTCTCCCTAGAAGGCTAGACACAAGGTCAAATTATTTTTATTTACCTCCTCTCTAGAAGGCTAGACACAAGGTCAACGTATTTTTATTTACCTCCTCTCTAGAAGGCTAGACACAAAGTTAAAGTATTTTTATTTACCTCCTCTCTAGAAGGCTAGACACAGGGTCAAATTATTTTTATTTACCTCCTCTCTAGAAGGCTAGACACAAGGTCAAAGAATTTTTATTTACCTCCTCTCTAGAAGGCTAGAATCACGGTAAAATTATTTTTATTTACCTCCTCTCTAGAAGGCTAGACACAGGGTCAAATTATTTTTATTTACCTCCTCTCTAGAAGGCTAGACACAAGGTCAAAGAATTTTTATTTACCTCGTCTCTAGAAGGCTAGACACAGGGTCAAATTATTTTTATTTACCCCCTCTCTAGAAGGCTAGACACACGGTCAAAGTATTTTTATTACTCTTCTCTCTAGAAGGCTAGACACAAGGTCAAAGTATTTTTATTTACCTCCTCTCTAGAAGGCTAGACACGCGGTCAAAGTATTTTTATTACTCTTCTCTCTAGAAGGCTAAACACACGGTCAAAGTATTTTTATTTACCCCCTCTCTAGAAGGCTAGACACACGGTCAAAGTCTTTTTATTACTCTTCTCTCTAGAAGGCTAGACACAAGGTCAAATTATTTTTATTTACCCCCTCTCTAGAAGGCTAGACACACGGTCAAAGTATTTTTATTTACCTCCTCTCTAGAAGGCTAGACACAAGGTCAACGTATTTTTATTTACCTCCTCTCTAGAAGGCTAGACACAGGGTCAAATTATTTTTATTTACCTCCTCTCTAGAAGGCTAGACACAAGGTCAACGTATTTTTATTTACCTCCTCTCTAGAAGGCTAGACACAAAGTTAAAGTATTTTTATTTACCTCCTCTCTAGAAGGCTAGACACAGGGTCAAATTATTTTTATTTACCTCCTCTCTAGAAGGCTAGACACACGGTCAAAGTATTTTTATTTACCTCCTCTCTAGAAGGCTAGACACAAGGTCAACGTATTTTTATTTACCTCCTCTCTAGAAGGCTAGACATAGGGTCAAATTATTTTTATTTACCTCCTCTCTAGAAGGCTAGACACAGGGTCAAATTATTTTTATTTACCTCCTCTCTAGAAGGCTACACACAGGGTCAAATTATTTTTATTTACCTCCTCTCTAGAAGGCTAGACACACGGTCAAAGTATTTTTATTTACCTTCTCTCTAGAAGGCTAGACACAAGGTCAAATTATTTTTATTTACCTCCTCTCTAGAAGGCTAGACACAAGGTCAACGTATTTTTATTTACCTCCTCTCTAGAAGGCTAGACACAGGGTCAAATTATTTTTATTTACCTCCTCTCTAGAAGGCTAGACACACGGTCAAAGTATTTTTATTTACCTTCACTCTAGAAGGCTAGACACAAGGTCAAATTATTTTTATTTACCTCCTCTCTAGAAGGCTAGACACAAGGTCAACGTATTTTTATTTACCTCCTCTCTAGAAGGCTAGACACAAAGTTAAAGTATTTTTATTTACCTCCTCTCTAGAAGGCTAGACACAAGGTCAAAGTATTTTTATTTACCTCCTCTCAAGAAGGCTAGACACAAGGTCAAAGTATTTTTATTTACCTCCTCTCTTGAAGGCTAGAATCACGGTAAAATTATTTTTATTTACCTCCTCTCTAGAAGGCTAGACACAGGGTCAAAGTATTTTTTATTTACCTCCTCTCTAGAAGGCTAGACACAGGGTCAAAGTATTTTTTATTTACCTCCTCTCTAGAAGGCTAGACACAAGGTCAAAGTATTTTTTATTTACCTCCTCTCTAGAAGGCTAGACACAAGGTCAAAGTATTTTTTATTTACCTCCTCTCTAGAAGGCTAGACACAAGGTCAAAGTATTTTTATTTACCTCCTCTCTTGAAGGCTAGACACACGGTCAAAGTATTTTTATTTACCTCCTCTCTAGAAGGCTAGACACAGGGTCAAATTATTTTTATTTACCTCCTCTCTAGAAGGCTAGACACAATGTAAAATTATTTTTATTTACCTCCTCTCTAGAAGGCTAGACACAAGGTCAAAGTATTTTTATTTACCTCCTCTCTAGAAGGCTAGACACAAGGTCAACGTATTTTTATTTACCTCCTCTCTAGAAGGCTACACACAGGGTCAAATTATTTTTATTTACCTTCTCTCTAGAAGGCTAGACACACGGTCAAATTATTTTTATTTACCTCCTCTCTAGAAGGCTAGACACACGGTCAAAGTATTTTTATTTACCTCCTCTCTAGAAGGCTAGACACAGGGTCAAATTATTTTTATTTACCTCCTCTCTAGAAGGCTAGACACACGGTCAAATTATTTTTATTTACCTCCTCTCTAGAAGGCTACACACAGGGTCAAATTATTTTTATTTACCTCCTCTCTAGAAGGCTAGACACACGGTCAAAGTATTTTTATTTACCTCCTCTCTAGAAGGCTAGACACAAGGTCAAAGTATTTTTATTTACCTTCTCTCTAGAAGGCTAGACACAAGGTCAAATTATTTTTATTTACCTCCTCTCTAGAAGGCTAGACACACGGTCAAAGTATTTTTATTTACCTTCTCTCTAGAAGGCTAGACACAAAGTTAAAGTATTTTTATTTACCTCCTCTCTAGAAGGCTAGACACAAGGTCAAATTATTTTTATTTACCTCCTCTCTAGAAGGCTAGACACAAAGTTAAAGTATTTTTATTTACCTCCTCTCTAGAAGGCTAGACACAGGGTCAAATTATTTTTATTTACCTCCTCTCTAGAAGGCTAGACACACGGTCAAAGTATTTTTATTTACCTTCTCTCTAGAAGGCTAGACACAAGGTCAACGTATTTTTATTTACCTCCTCTCTAGAAGGCTAGACACAGGGTCAAATTATTTTTATTTACCTCCTCTCTAGAAGGCTAGACACACGGTCAAATTATTTTTATTTACCTCCTCTCTAGAAGGCTACACACAGGGTCAAATTATTTTTATTTACCTCCTCTCTAGAAGGCTAGACACACGGTCAAAGTATTTTTATTTACCTTCTCTCTAGAAGGCTAGACACAAGGTCAAATTATTTTTATTTACCTCCTCTCTAGAAGGCTAGACACAAGGTCAACTTATTTTTATTTACCTCCTCTCTAGAAGGCTAGACACAGGGTCAAATTATTTTTATTTACCTCCTCTCTAGAAGGCTAGACACACGGTCAAAGTATTTTTATTTACCTTCTCTCTAGAAGGCTAGACACAAGGTCAAATTATTTTTATTTACCTCCTCTCTAGAAGGCTAGACACAAGGTCAACGTATTTTTATTTACCTCCTCTCTAGAAGGCTAGACACAAAGTTAAAGTATTTTAATTTACCTCCTCTCTAGAAGGCTAGACACAGGGTCAAATTATTTTTATTTACCTCCTCTCTAGAAGGCTAGACACAGGGTTAAAGTATTTTATTTACCTCCTCTCTAGAAAGCTAGACACAAGGTCAAAGAATTTTTATTTACCTCGTCTCTAGAAGGCTAGACACAGGGTCAAATTATTTTTATTTACCTCCTCTCTAGAAGGCTAGACACAAGGTCAAAGAATTTTTATTTACCTCGTCTCTAGAAGGCTAGACACAGGGTCAAATTATTTTTATTTACCCCCTCTCTAGAAGGCTAGACACACGGTCAAAGTATTTTTATTACTCTTCTCTCTAGAAGGCTAGACACAAGGTCAAAGTATTTTTATTTACCTCCTCTCTAGAAGGCTAGACACGCGGTCAAAGTATTTTTATTACTCTTCTCTCTAGAAGGCTAAACACACGGTCAAAGTATTTTTATTTACCCCCTCTCTAGAAGGCTAGACACACGGTCAAAGTCTTTTTATTACTCTTCTCTCTAGAAGGCTAGACACAAGGTCAAATTATTTTTATTTACCCCCTCTCTAAAAGGCTAGACACACGGTCAAAGTATTTTTATTTACCTCCTCTCTAGAAGGCTAGACACAAGGTCAACGTATTTTTATTTACCTCCTCTCTAGAAGGCTAGACACAGGGTCAAATTATTTTTATTTACCTCCTCTCTAGAAGGCTAGACACAAGGTCAACGTATTTTTATTTACCTCCTCTCTAGAAGGCTAGACACAAAGTTAAAGTATTTTTATTTACCTCCTCTCTAGAAGGCTAGACACAGGGTCAAATTATTTTTATTTACCTCCTCTCTAGAAGGCTAGACACACGGTCAAAGTATTTTTATTTACCTCCTCTCTAGAAGGCTAGACACAAGGTCAACGTATTTTTATTTACCTCCTCTCTAGAAGGCTAGACATAGGGTCAAATTATTTTTATTTACCTCCTCTCTAGAAGGCTAGACACAGGGTCAAATTATTTTTATTTACCTCCTCTCTAGAAGGCTACACACAGGGTCAAATTATTTTTATTTACCTCCTCTCTAGAAGGCTAGACACACGGTCAAAGTATTTTTATTTACCTTCTCTCTAGAAGGCTAGACACAAGGTCAAATTATTTTTATTTACCTCCTCTCTAGAAGGCTAGACACAAGGTCAACGTATTTTTATTTACCTCCTCTCTAGAAGGCTAGACACAGGGTCAATATATTTTTATTTACCTCCTCTCTAGAAGGCTAGACACACGGTCAAAGTATTTTTATTTACCTTCACTCTAGAAGGCTAGACACAAGGTCAAATTATTTTTATTTACCTCCTCTCTAGAAGGCTAGACACAAGGTCAACGTATTTTTATTTACCTCCTCTCTAGAAGGCTAGACACAAAGTTAAAGTATTTTTATTTACCTCCTCTCTAGAAGGCTAGACACAGGGTCAAATTATTTTTATTTACCTCCTCTCTAGAAGGCTAGACACAAGGTCAAAGAATTTTTATTTACCTCCTCTCTAGAAGGCTAGAATCACGGTAAAATTATTTTTATTTACCTCCTCTCTAGAAGGCTAGACACAGGGTCAAATTATTTTTATTTACCTCCTCTCTAGAAGGCTAGACACAGGGTTAAAGTATTTTATTTACCTCCTCTCTAGAAAGCTAGACACAAGGTCAAAGAATTTTTATTTACCTCGTCTCTAGAAGGCTAGACACAGGGTCAAATTATTTTAATTTACCTCCTCTCTAGAAGGCTAGACACAAGGTCAAAGAATTTTTATTTACCTCGTCTCTAGAAGGCTAGACACAGGGTCAAATTATTTTTATTTACCCCCTCTCTAGAAGGCTAGACACACGGTCAAAGTATTTTTATTACTCTTCTCTCTAGAAGGCTAGACACAAGGTCAAAGTATTTTTATTTACCTCCTCTCTAGAAGGCTAGACACGCGGTCAAAGTATTTTTATTACTCTTCTCTCTAGAAGGCTAGACACACGGTCAAAGTATTTTTATTTACCCCCTCTCTAGAAGGCTAGACACACGGTCAAAGTATTTTTATTACTCTTCTCTCTAGAAGGCTAGACACAAGGTCAAATTATTTTTATTTACCCCCTCTCTAGAAGGCTAGACACACGGTCAAAGTATTTTTATTACTCTTCTCTCTAGAAGGCTAGACACAAGGTCAAATTATTTTTATTTACCCCCTCTCTAGAAGGCTAGACACACGGTCAAAGTATTTTTATTACTCTTCTCTCTAGAAGGCTAGACACACGGTCAAAGTATTTTTATTTACCTCCTCTCTAGAAGGCTAGACACAAGGTCAAAGTATTTTTATTACTCTTCTCTCTAGAAGGCTAGACACAAGGTCAAAGTATTTTTATTTACCTTCTCTCTAGAAGGCTAGACATAAAGTCAAAGTATTTTTATTTACCTCCTCTCAAGAAGGCTAGACACACGGTCAAAGTATTTTTATTTACCTCCTCTCAAGAAGGCTAGACACACGGTCAAAGTATTTTTATTTACCTTCTCTCTAGAAGGCTAGACACAAGGTCAAATTATTTTTATTTACCTCCTCTCTAGAAGGCTAGACACAAGGTCAACGTATTTTTATTTACCTCCTCTCTAGAAGGCTAGACACAAAGTTAAAGTATTTTAATTTACCTCCTCTCTAGAAGGCTAGACACAGGGTCAAATTATTTTTATTTACCTCCTCTCTAGAAGGCTAGACACAGGGTTAAAGTATTTTATTTACCTCCTCTCTAGAAAGCTAGACACAAGGTCAAAGAATTTTTATTTACCTCGTCTCTAGAAGGCTAGACACAGGGTCAAATTATTTTTATTTACCTCCTCTCTAGAAGGCTAGACACAAGGTCAAAGAATTTTTATTTACCTCGTCTCTAGAAGGCTAGACACAGGGTCAAATTATTTTTATTTACCCCCTCTCTAGAAGGCTAGACACACGGTCAAAGTATTTTTATTACTCTTCTCTCTAGAAGGCTAGACACAAGGTCAAAGTATTTTTATTTACCTCCTCTCTAGAAGGCTAGACACGCGGTCAAAGTATTTTTATTACTCTTCTCTCTAGAAGGCTAAACACACGGTCAAAGTATTTTTATTTACCCCCTCTCTAGAAGGCTAGACACACGGTCAAAGTCTTTTTATTACTCTTCTCTCTAGAAGGCTAGACACAAGGTCAAATTATTTTTATTTACCCCCTCTCTAAAAGGCTAGACACACGGTCAAAGTATTTTTATTTACCTCCTCTCTAGAAGGCTAGACACAAGGTCAACGTATTTTTATTTACCTCCTCTCTAGAAGGCTAGACACAGGGTCAAATTATTTTTATTTACCTCCTCTCTAGAAGGCTAGACACAAGGTCAACGTATTTTTATTTACCTCCTCTCTAGAAGGCTAGACACAAAGTTAAAGTATTTTTATTTACCTCCTCTCTAGAAGGCTAGACACAGGGTCAAATTATTTTTATTTACCTCCTCTCTAGAAGGCTAGACACACGGTCAAAGTATTTTTATTTACCTCCTCTCTAGAAGGCTAGACACAAGGTCAACGTATTTTTATTTACCTCCTCTCTAGAAGGCTAGACATAGGGTCAAATTATTTTTATTTACCTCCTCTCTAGAAGGCTAGACACAGGGTCAAATTATTTTTATTTACCTCCTCTCTAGAAGGCTACACACAGGGTCAAATTATTTTTATTTACCTCCTCTCTAGAAGGCTAGACACACGGTCAAAGTATTTTTATTTACCTTCTCTCTAGAAGGCTAGACACAAGGTCAAATTATTTTTATTTACCTCCTCTCTAGAAGGCTAGACACAAGGTCAACGTATTTTTATTTACCTCCTCTCTAGAAGGCTAGACACAGGGTCAATATATTTTTATTTACCTCCTCTCTAGAAGGCTAGACACACGGTCAAAGTATTTTTATTTACCTTCACTCTAGAAGGCTAGACACAAGGTCAAATTATTTTTATTTACCTCCTCTCTAGAAGGCTAGACACAAGGTCAACGTATTTTTATTTACCTCCTCTCTAGAAGGCTAGACACAAAGTTAAAGTATTTTTATTTACCTCCTCTCTAGAAGGCTAGACACAGGGTCAAATTATTTTTATTTACCTCCTCTCTAGAAGGCTAGACACAAGGTCAAAGAATTTTTATTTACCTCCTCTCTAGAAGGCTAGAATCACGGTAAAATTATTTTTATTTACCTCCTCTCTAGAAGGCTAGACACAGGGTCAAATTATTTTTATTTACCTCCTCTCTAGAAGGCTAGACACAGGGTTAAAGTATTTTATTTACCTCCTCTCTAGAAAGCTAGACACAAGGTCAAAGAATTTTTATTTACCTCGTCTCTAGAAGGCTAGACACAGGGTCAAATTATTTTAATTTACCTCCTCTCTAGAAGGCTAGACACAAGGTCAAAGAATTTTTATTTACCTCGTCTCTAGAAGGCTAGACACAGGGTCAAATTATTTTTATTTACCCCCTCTCTAGAAGGCTAGACACACGGTCAAAGTATTTTTATTACTCTTCTCTCTAGAAGGCTAGACACAAGGTCAAAGTATTTTTATTTACCTCCTCTCTAGAAGGCTAGACACGCGGTCAAAGTATTTTTATTACTCTTCTCTCTAGAAGGCTAGACACACGGTCAAAGTATTTTTATTTACCCCCTCTCTAGAAGGCTAGACACACGGTCAAAGTATTTTTATTACTCTTCTCTCTAGAAGGCTAGACACAAGGTCAAATTATTTTTATTTACCCCCTCTCTAGAAGGCTAGACACACGGTCAAAGTATTTTTATTACTCTTCTCTCTAGAAGGCTAGACACAAGGTCAAATTATTTTTATTTACCCCCTCTCTAGAAGGCTAGACACACGGTCAAAGTATTTTTATTACTCTTCTCTCTAGAAGGCTAGACACACGGTCAAAGTATTTTTATTTACCTCCTCTCTAGAAGGCTAGACACAAGGTCAAAGTATTTTTATTACTCTTCTCTCTAGAAGGCTAGACACAAGGTCAAAGTATTTTTATTTACCTTCTCTCTAGAAGGCTAGACATAAAGTCAAAGTATTTTTATTTACCTCCTCTCAAGAAGGCTAGACACACGGTCAAAGTATTTTTATTTACCTCCTCTCAAGAAGGCTAGACACACGGTCAAAGTATTTTTATTTACCTCCTCCTAAGAAGGCTAGACACACGGTCAAAGTATTTTTATTACTCTTCTCTCTAGAAGGCTAGACACAAGGTCAAAGTATTTTTATTTACCTTCTCTCTAGAAGGCTAGACATAAAGTTAAAGTATTTTTATTTACCTCCTCTCAAGAAGGCTAGACACACGGTCAAAGTATTTTTATTACTCTTCTCTCTAGAAGGCTAGACACAAGGTCAAAGTATTTTTATTTACCTCCTCTCAAGAAGGCTAGACACACGGTCAAAGTATTTTTATTTACCTCCTCTCTAGAAGGCTAGACACAAGGTCAAAGTATTTTTATTTACCTCCTCTCTTGAAGGCTAGACACACGGTCAAATTATTTTTATTTACCTCCTCTCTAGAATGCTAGACACAAGGTCAAAGTATTTTTTATTTACCTCCTCTCTAGAAGGCTAGACACAACGTCAAAGTATTTTTTATTTACCTCCTCTCTAGAAGGCTAGACACAAGGTCAAAGTATTTTTTATTTACCTCCTCTCTAGAAGGCTAGACACAAGGTCAAAGTATTTTTTATTTACCTCCTCTCTAGAAGGCTAGACACAAGGTCAAAGTATTTTTATTTACCTCCTCTCTTGAAGGCTAGACACACGGTCAAATTATTTTTATTTACCTCCTCTCTAGAATGCTAGACACAAGGTCAAAGTATTTTTTATTTACTTCCTCTCTAGAATGCTAGACACAAGGTCAAAGTATTTTTTATTTACCTCCTCTCTAGAAGGCTAGACACAAGGTCAAAGTATTTTTATTTACCTCCTCTCAAGAAGGCTAGACACAAGGTCAAAGTATTTTTATTTACCTCCTCTCTTGAAGGCTAGACACACGGTCAAATTATTTTTATTTACCTCCTCTCTAGAATGCTAGACACAAGGTCAAAGTATTTTTTATTTACTTCCTCTCTAGAATGCTAGACACAAGGTCAAAGTATTTTTTATTTACCTCCTCTCTAGAAGGCTAGACACAAGGTCAAAGTATTTTTATTTACCTCCTCTCAAGAAGGCTAGACACAAGGTCAAAGTATTTTTATTTACCTCCTCTCAAGAAGGCTAGACACAAGGTCAAAGTATTTTTATTTACCTCCTCTCTTGAAGGCTAGACACACGGTCAAATTATTTTTATTTACCTCCTCTCTAGAATGCTAGACACAAGGTCAAAGTATTTTTTATTTACCTCCTCTCTAGAAGGCTAGACACAAGGTCAAAGTATTTTTTATTTACCTCCTCTCTAGAAGGCTAGACACAAGGTCAAAGTATTTTTTATTTACCTCCTCTCTAGAAGGCTAGACACAAGGTCAAAGTATTTTTATTTACCTCCTCTCTTGAAGGCTAGACACAAGGTCAACGTATTTTTATTTACCTCCTCTCTAGAAGGCTAGACACAGGGTCAAATTATTTTTATTTACCTCCTCTCTAGAAGGCTAGACACAAGGTCAACGTATTTTTATTTACCTCCTCTCTAGAAGGCTAGACACAAAGTTAAAGTATTTTTATTTACCTCCTCTCTAGAAGGCTAGACACAGGGTCAAATTATTTTTATTTACCTCCTCTCTAGAAGGCTAGACACAAGGTCAAAGAATTTTTATTTACCTCCTCTCTAGAAGGCTAGAATCACGGTAAAATTATTTTTATTTACCTCCTCTCTAGAAGGCTAGACACAGGGTCAAATTATTTTTATTTACCTCCTCTCTAGAAGGCTAGACACAGGGTTAAAGTATTTTATTTACCTCCTCTCTAGAAAGCTAGACACAAGGTCAAAGAATTTTTATTTACCTCGTCTCTAGAAGGCTAGACACAGGGTCAAATTATTTTAATTTACCTCCTCTCTAGAAGGCTAGACACAAGGTCAAAGAATTTTTATTTACCTCGTCTCTAGAAGGCTAGACACAGGGTCAAATTATTTTTATTTACCCCCTCTCTAGAAGGCTAGACACACGGTCAAAGTATTTTTATTACTCTTCTCTCTAGAAGGCTAGACACAAGGTCAAAGTATTTTTATTTACCTCCTCTCTAGAAGGCTAGACACGCGGTCAAAGTATTTTTATTACTCTTCTCTCTAGAAGGCTAGACACACGGTCAAAGTATTTTTATTTACCCCCTCTCTAGAAGGCTAGACACACGGTCAAAGTATTTTTATTACTCTTCTCTCTAGAAGGCTAGACACAAGGTCAAATTATTTTTATTTACCCCCTCTCTAGAAGGCTAGACACACGGTCAAAGTATTTTTATTACTCTTCTCTCTAGAAGGCTAGACACAAGGTCAAATTATTTTTATTTACCCCCTCTCTAGAAGGCTAGACACACGGTCAAAGTATTTTTATTACTCTTCTCTCTAGAAGGCTAGACACACGGTCAAAGTATTTTTATTTACCTCCTCTCTAGAAGGCTAGACACAAGGTCAAAGTATTTTTATTACTCTTCTCTCTAGAAGGCTAGACACAAGGTCAAAGTATTTTTATTTACCTTCTCTCTAGAAGGCTAGACATAAAGTCAAAGTATTTTTATTTACCTCCTCTCAAGAAGGCTAGACACACGGTCAAAGTATTTTTATTTACCTCCTCTCAAGAAGGCTAGACACACGGTCAAAGTATTTTTATTTACCTCCTCTCAAGAAGGCTAGACACACGGTCAAAGTATTTTTATTTACCTCCTCCTAAGAAGGCTAGACACACGGTCAAAGTATTTTTATTACTCTTCTCTCTAGAAGGCTAGACACAAGGTCAAAGTATTTTTATTTACCTTCTCTCTAGAAGGCTAGACATAAAGTTAAAGTATTTTTATTTACCTCCTCTCAAGAAGGCTAGACACACGGTCAAAGTATTTTTATTACTCTTCTCTCTAGAAGGCTAGACACAAGGTCAAAGTATTTTTATTTACCTCCTCTCAAGAAGGCTAGACACACGGTCAAAGTATTTTTATTTACCTCCTCTCTAGAAGGCTAGACACAAGGTCAAAGTATTTTTATTTACCTCCTCTCTTGAAGGCTAGACACACGGTCAAATTATTTTTATTTACCTCCTCTCTAGAATGCTAGACACAAGGTCAAAGTATTTTTTATTTACCTCCTCTCTAGAAGGCTAGACACAACGTCAAAGTATTTTTTATTTACCTCCTCTCTAGAAGGCTAGACACAAGGTCAAAGTATTTTTTATTTACCTCCTCTCTAGAAGGCTAGACACAAGGTCAAAGTATTTTTTATTTACCTCCTCTCTAGAAGGCTAGACACAAGGTCAAAGTATTTTTATTTACCTCCTCTCTTGAAGGCTAGACACACGGTCAAATTATTTTTATTTACCTCCTCTCTAGAATGCTAGACACAAGGTCAAAGTATTTTTTATTTACTTCCTCTCTAGAATGCTAGACACAAGGTCAAAGTATTTTTTATTTACCTCCTCTCTAGAAGGCTAGACACAAGGTCAAAGTATTTTTATTTACCTCCTCTCAAGAAGGCTAGACACAAGGTCAAAGTATTTTTATTTACCTCCTCTCTTGAAGGCTAGACACACGGTCAAATTATTTTTATTTACCTCCTCTCTAGAATGCTAGACACAAGGTCAAAGTATTTTTTATTTACTTCCTCTCTAGAATGCTAGACACAAGGTCAAAGTATTTTTTATTTACCTCCTCTCTAGAAGGCTAGACACAAGGTCAAAGTATTTTTATTTACCTCCTCTCAAGAAGGCTAGACACAAGGTCAAAGTATTTTTATTTACCTCCTCTCAAGAAGGCTAGACACAAGGTCAAAGTATTTTTATTTACCTCCTCTCTTGAAGGCTAGACACACGGTCAAATTATTTTTATTTACCTCCTCTCTAGAATGCTAGACACAAGGTCAAAGTATTTTTTATTTACCTCCTCTCTAGAAGGCTAGACACAAGGTCAAAGTATTTTTTATTTACCTCCTCTCTAGAAGGCTAGACACAAGGTCAAAGTATTTTTTATTTACCTCCTCTCTAGAAGGCTAGACACAAGGTCAAAGTATTTTTTATTTACCTCCTCTCTAGAAGGCTAGACACAAGGTCAAAGTATTTTTATTTACCTCCTCTCTTGAAGGCTAGACACACGGTCAAAGTATTTTTATTTACCTCCTCTCTAGAATGCTAGACACAAGGTCAAAGTATGTTTTATTTACTTCCTCTCTAGAATGCTAGACACAAGGTCAAAGTATTTTTTATTTACCTCCTCTCTAGAAGGCTAGACACAAGGTCAAAGTATTTTTATTTACCTCCTCTCTTGAAGGCTAGACACACGGTCAAATTATTTTTATTTACCTCATCTCTAGAATGCTAGACACAAGGTCAAAGTATTTTTTATTTACCTCCTCTCTAGAAGGCTAGACACAAGGTCAAAGTATTTTTTATTTACCTCCTCTCTAGAAGGCTAGACACAAGGTCAAAGTATTTTTATTTACCTCCTCTCAAGAATGCTAGACACAATGTCAAAGTATTTTTATTTACCTCCTCTCTAGAAGGCTAGACACAAGGTCAAAGTATTTTTATTTACCTCCTCTCTTGAAGGCTAGACACACGGTCAAATTATTTTTATTTACCTCCTCTCTAGAATGCTAGACACAAGGTCAAAGTATTTTTTATTTACCTCCTCTCTAGAAGGCTAGACACAAGGTCAAAGTATTTTTTATTTACCTCCTCTCTAGAAGGCTAGACACAAGGTCAAAGTATTTTTTATTTACCTCCTCTCTAGAAGGCTAGACACAAGGTCAAAGTATTTTTTATTTACCTCCTCTCTAGAAGGCTAGACACAAGGTCAAAGTATTTTTATTTACCTCCTCTCTTGAAGGCTAGACACACGGTCAAATTATTTTTATTTACCTCCTCTCTAGAATGCTAGACACAAGGTCAAAGTATTTTTTATTTACTTCCTCTCTAGAATGCTAGACACAAGGTCAAAGTATTTTTGATTTACCTCCTCTCTAGAAGGCTAGACACAAGGTCAAAGTATTTTTATTTACCTCCTCTCAAGAAGGCTAGACACAAGGTCAAAGTATTTTTATTTACCTCCTCTCTTGAAGGCTAGACACAAGGTCAAAGTATTTTTTATTTACCTCCTCTCTAGAAGGCTAGACACAAGGTCAAAGTATTTTTATTTACCTCCTCTCAAGAAGGCTAGACACAAGGTCAAAGTATTTTTATTTACCTCCTCTCAAGAAGGCTAGACACAAGGTCAAAGTATTTTTATTTACCTCCTCTCTTGAAGGCTAGACACACGGTCAAATTATTTTTATTTACTTCCTCTCTAGAATGCTAGACACAAGGTCAAAGTATTTTTTATTTACCTCCTCTCTAGAAGGCTAGACACAAGGTCAAAGTATTTTTTATTTACCTCCTCTCTAGAAGGCTAGACACAAGGTCAAAGTATTTTTTATTTACCTCCTCTCTAGAAGGCTAGACACAAGGTCAAAGTATTTTTTATTTACCTCCTCTCTAGAAGGCTAGACACAAGGTCAAAGTATTTTTATTTACCTCCTCTCTTGAAGGCTAGACACACGGTCAAATTATTTTTATTTACCTCCTCTCTAGAATGCTAGACACAAGGTCAAAGTATTTTTTATTTACTTCCTCTCTAGAATGCTAGACACAAGGTCAAAGTATTTTTTATTTACCTCCTCTCTAGAAGGCTAGACACAAGGTCAAAGTATTTTTATTTACCTCCTCTCTTGAAGGCTAGACACACGGTCAAATTATTTTTATTTACCTCATCTCTAGAATGCTAGACACAAGGTCAAAGTATTTTTTATTTACCTCCTCTCTAGAAGGCTAGACACAAGGTCAAAGTATTTTTTATTTACCTCCTCTCTAGAAGGCTAGACACAAGGTCAAAGTATTTTTATTTACCTCCTCTCAAGAATGCTAGACACAAGGTCAAAGTATTTTTATTTACCTCCTCTCTAGAAGGCTAGACACAAGGTCAAAGTATTTTTATTTACCTCCTCTCTTGAAGGCTAGACACACGGTCAAATTATTTTTATTTAGCTCCTCTCTAGAATGCTAGACACATGGTCAAAGTATTTTTTATTTACCTCCTCTCTAGAAGGCTAGACACAAGGTCAAAGTAATTTTTATTTACCTCCTCTCTAGAAGGCTAGACACAAGGTCAAAGTATTTTTATTTACCTCCTCTCTAGAAGGCTAGACACAAGGTCAAAGTATTTTTATTTACCTCCTCTCTTGAAGGCTAGACACACGGTCAAATTATTTTTATTTACCTCCTCTCTAGAAGGCTAGACACAAGGTCAAAGTATTTTTATTTACCTCCTCTCTAGAAGGCTAGACACAAGGTCAAAGTATTTTTATTTACCTCCTCTCTAGAAGGCTAGACACAAGATCAGGTGTGGTTAGTCAGCGCACTAGGAGTAGCGCACTCTGGTCTACAACAAATGCCTGAGCAGCCCCGTCGGCATTTCTTGGTGGGGGCGCTTCAAGTCATTAGCAATAAACTACCCCCTTCTCAAAAAGAAGGTAACGCCTGGGAGGGTGGATCTCCTAGAACTGTACAAGACAATACCTCAGACCAGAGGAATGAAGGCCCGAAGGCCAAGATGGTACTGGCCTAAAGAGTGTAGCATCCATCGGAACAGATACTACACTCTAAACTTAACTAAAACTCCAATTTATTTAGACAAATATGATATTTACAATTCTATTTGATACCCTGTTTCTTTTGTAACGCCAATGCTGCGTTAAAAAATGTAAAAAGGAAGAACTCGACAACTGCGTCTATCTTCAGAAATGGTTGAAGTGTCGCAAAATTATCTGGAAGTAAAAGGATTCCTCCTGATATTTCGATGTTAGATCGATTCAATCTCACAGACGCATTGAATTTCAATTCAATTTTCCATGCGGCAACGAACCTCTGTGCTGAATTGCACAAATGGTCTCTGAGGAGGACGTGCTCAGTGAATTTTACTCTCATGTTATTAACTGGATGAAATACACACGTACTCTCATAGCCAGCCGAATTCAAAGCGGATGCTCAGTGAATTCCACATCGCCAATTTCGCGTCTTGGTGAGCTACAAAAAAGGAGTTAGGTCTCACGAATGGTTAAATTCAAAAGAGGAAGAATTTCGCGCTGCAATCCGTGACTTCAGTCCCACGGAGCTGGCATCCAGACATATTTTATTGCACCCAGTTTCGTACGAAAATTAAAAAAAATACGAATCAACAAAAATCAGTACAAAATATATCAAATACAAATACAAAATATAAAGTTAGGGGGTTACATAATTGTCGGTAGAAATGATACTACACCTCATGTCTAGAAACCTTATTTCAATTTTGATAAAAATCCATTACATGATTTCGATTCTAGAAAATTTCTAAGATGTAGTTCTTAAGCGTAAGACACCTTAAGAAGGAAATAAAATTAAGGGAATCTTGCTTCATTTGTGTCTAATGACTAAGGATTAAATTTAACGCTAATCTGAGATATCTGCATTTTAAAACAATGGCTTGTGCCCAGATTATGCCGACTAGAACTATTTAAAATACCCCGAAGAAACTGAAATTTGAGGAATATATATATATATATATATATATATATATATATATATATATATATATATATATATATCAAGGG
The DNA here is from genome assembly GCA_963556195.1 of Sepiola atlantica. Taxonomy (NCBI): domain Eukaryota; kingdom Metazoa; phylum Mollusca; class Cephalopoda; order Sepiida; family Sepiolidae; genus Sepiola; species Sepiola atlantica. Next base: position 4,169,775 of record OY744542.1, read on the forward strand.
AGGCGCGAAAGCGCTCTATCCCTGAATAGACTACACGAATGGCCTATGCTGGAAATCTCATTTCTTTGATCAATCATAACTCAAAAACCAATAAACCAAATTAGTTAAAACTTTGTACAAATTTTTTTATTTGATAGGTTCTATAAGTGTGTAGAATTTCAGCATCATTAGTCAAGGCAACCCAGAGATACAGAAAGTTCTATCATGAAATTATGTTATCTGTACGTACGTACGTGTGTGCCACCCTGTATCTCATCAACTATTTGATGGATTCAGCTGATTTTTGGCAGAGATAGAGTTTCTAGGGTCTAGTTGATGGCATTTTAATTTCAGTTTACCATATACATTAGTTTTCCAGACAATTCCAAAAAAACTTATGAGAAGGCATTGTATTGAGGCGTAGCCTTTACAAAAGTAGTGACATTCCATGAAAAATGCCAGTATACTGAAATCATATGCCCTTAATAGGGTTAAGATAAAAATTCATATACACTAAATGTACAAAAGCAAGGAAATTTCCAAATTTGTACACTTTTATTGTCATTAAGGGTATGACTACATATCTACCAAACCATTTCATTATCAAATCACTACAGTATAAATCTTTATGCATGAGTGGATGAAGTGTGTGAGGTGCGCTGAAGAAAAATTCCTACAAGTAAAATACATAGCCCTGTTGTGCTCGCATACCCTTAATGACAATAAAAGTGTAAACATTTGGGAATTTCCTTGCTTTTGTACATTTAGTGTATATGAATTTTCATCTTAACCCTATTAAGGGCATATGATTTCAGTATACTGGCATTTATCATGGAATATATATATATATATATATATATATATATATATATATATATATATATATATATATATATATAATAAACCACAAATAGGTCACACAGATACAAATATTAGCAAAATGACACATGATTCTATGTGTGTCCCTCTTCCTTTTTCTCCGGCAAATATTATATAAAATGTGCATTTAATTCAACGGTTATTTTGGGAGCTGTTTTGTCTTTGTTTTTTTTATACTAATGTATATTGTGTTTTTTTTTAATTTTGATTGCCAAGAAAAAGAATTAAAACAATCGTTTTTGGAATCGGACATAAGCCTATTTTTTTTTAGATACCGATTCCGATACCCTCAGAAGTTCCGATTTTCTATAACATTCAAACAAACAAACATTGACTTTTATATAGAGAGAGATGTGTATAATAAATGAATGTAAGTAGTTTTTGTATTTTTACTTTTTGCTGTTCTGAACAAATAAAGTCCAAGGGAGGGGGTAATCCATTTTTTTTAGTAAGCGTAAGTTTGCTTTGATTTTTTCAGTGTCTATGAAGAAATAACTTCTTTTTTTACTAATGACTCACCACTTACGAAAGCAAAAAGCCACTCGAGGATAAGGGTTAGTGGGATTTTCAATTGGGTGATGAATAGTACTATGAAAGGATTGAGAACTATGATTAATGTGCAGGACGATATGACAGGTATTTGTTGACATTGGAGTTGAAAAAAAACACGTTGTAGTTTGTAGGGAAGCATTACCGCGGTAACGTGTTCCACAGGTGGGGGAATTCTTCGAAAGAAACTCGGTTCATGTATTATTATTTTTTAGCCGTTGTCACGTTCGTCTCTCATCGGATATATTTCTAAAACTGAGTACTTGATTGGGCGAAATCTCAAGCGAAGGTTGGAGATTACATCGGCCGAAACGTTGCGAATCTAACAAAATAATACAACTAAATCTACACAATCTGTTTTCGTTTGTGAATTGTTCGCATCTGAAAGCGAATAAATTGAATGTTTCAACATTTAAATTTTCTTTCCGCTTTTTTTTCTTTTCGAATCGTCTGCTTTTCGATTTAACGACAATTCTATTTATTTAACACCTGTCAAAACTCGAATTCCACTGAAATCGTTTCTTTTTTTATAATGGATTCTTATTTAACGGTTTAAAAATAAATGCGTATGTATTCAGACGAAAAAAATAAACACAAACAGATGGCAGATATGGTTTTCGTTTTTTTTCAGTGTTTTGGTGTTATTTCAAAAGAATATTTTTCTCTTTAAAATCGATTCCGTCTCTGACAAATTGTATTTTAAGTATCTCATCGTAATTGATATCTTCCCGTTTTCTATTGAAATTCATTACAACACGTTCCAAGGTAAATCTCTTAGAATAATAAATACATTACCAGCACAGTATATATATATATATATATATATATATATATATATATATATATATATATATATATATATATATATATATAATTAACTTGTTACAAATATCCAGGGGGTATGAATCCGAAGGAAGTTGAAACCGGGTTTATGAGAGTGCTCAATGAAAATTCAGAGCAAACTTGTTATTTCTATTTTTATTCTAATTTTATTTATATTTAACTTTATTTTTATTTTTATTTTTATTTTTATTAAGGCTTTTATTAAGGCTATTATCACTGCGACTATCGTAGGTATGATTAGCAGGCGTTATCATTGTTATCATAATCGGTTTTGTTAATGCTAAAACTGGTAACACCATGAAACTTCTCTTATAAAATGATTCCACTAGTATTGATCTCGGTATAATATAATCACAATTTAAAAAAATATATAATCACAACAAAACTCACTACAAATAATAAACAAAACATTAAAATAAAATAAATAAAATGCAGAAGTAGCAATTAATACCCTAAATTAAAATTATCAAACATTTTTATCCACATGATAATTACTTATTAGAATTAAAATAAAATAGGAATGACGGTTATAATCATAATTTTATTCTCATTTTAAATTTAACTCACTCTGGCCGTCGCCCCATCTCCCTTCCTCCCACCCGGCCGAAATTGAGATCATCACAGCACAAACACGTGAAAACCTCCAGCGCAATAATTTGAAACACGACTTGTTGGGGTCCTCCCCCCTCCCCTCTCATGTCCCATGTCACCGTTATAGACAAAGCCCCAACTCTGTCCCCCTCCCCCTCCAATGTATTTTCAATTTTCAATCTCCCGTTAAAGTGAAGTTAAAACTTATGCCATTTGAATTCCATCGCCAGCCCGATGAGTTGGTCGCTATTTGCACCAATGAAACAAAACTTGTTTTGTCGCAACTAATGGAATAAAATCAATATATATATATATATATATATATATATATATATATATATATATATTTAGGAAAACATTATTAAATAACACGGAGTGGTTTTGTTTGATGCGACATTTTTTTAGCTTAATAATTAACATTACCAAATTCTTAGCCATTAGGTAGTTATGTGTTTGAATTGTATGCACTTTCTTTAACGCCATCAATTTCTTAACGGTTTAAACAGTCAAACCTTTAAATCGCTCATATGTGTAGAACGCCATCACGCTCTCATGTACATTTTAACTTTACAGACGCTTTTTCAAGTTATAAACTACTTGCCGTAATAATTAAAAAATGAGCACAACAGTAAAGTCATAATTTGTAAAGACACTAAAACTAATACCGCTTGAAGATGATTTGACGATTCAAATCGAAAGTACTTGCAAAAAAGAAAAAAGAATGGAACAAGACACCCATGAATCATATTTACATCAATTTGACCGAAACATTAGATGGACAATTCGGAAAATTGAAAAAATAAAAAAAAGTCGCATCAAACAAAACCACTCCGTGTTATTTTATAATGTTTGCCTAAATGAAAATATGCTGCCTAAATGCACACACATATATATATATATATATATATATATATATATATATATATATGAAAGAGAGAGAGAGAGGGGGTATTAGAAGGCTATCACAATGCAAGAAATGATGGAAATATGTCGGCGTTTAGAAGTCAGACAAAAACAAGTGATTTTAATTTATATATTCTTTCAAAACAATTTTTTAAATCCTGTTTTTCCCTATATAGCAAATCTTACTTGATTAGGCAAGACTTCAACACCGTGATGCAATGTGTGTGACCGTGTTCCATAATACATATATTTCGATAAATACCTCTTTGTCAAATGGTGGGGGTTTAAAATCTCAAAAAACGCGCGGAATGGCAATACTTTTTATAACGCAGTAAATATTAATATCCGCAGCAAATGTAATGAAACTAAAACTATAATTGATTGTTTTTTTGTTTTTATTATTTAATTACTTATTTATTTTATTTCATTTTTTTCTGAAAATCTTATATTTGAACCCACTGATAAAGTGCCATATATTTATATATGTAAAAAAAAATATATATACATATATATTTTTGGAGGGGGGAGGTAGGGATAACAGCCAAAAGCGGTGTTCAATAATATTTTTTCTAATATTATTTATTTAATATTTTATATATATATACTGTTGTTATCTTATTTTATTCTAACAATATTTACTTCTTTGCTTTTCTGAAATTTTTTTATTATTACTTTTTAAAAATTTTCAAATTTATTTTATGATTAACGGCTAAATATGTTTTGATTCATGGCTAGATTGTGTGTAGCACGCAGTAAATGTAGTGAACAGGACAATATCCTCAATTCTTGTTTTATTTATTTTTAATATTATCATTATCCACTTAATCTGCAACTATTCAATGCTGTTATGATTTTAGTAAAATGTTATTACTATTCAGAGTTTAATCCTCTAACGATTTTTTAAAATTTAAATTTAATTTAATTTTTTTCCTCCAAGACAGAGGAACAACTCTTGTAAAATTGTAATGAATTATCTCCCTTATAACAATGTGTACCAACAGATACACACATACATGTACACTAACTACCTCTCCTTATATATATATATATATATATATATATATATATATATATATATATATATATATATATATATATATATATATATATATATATATATAAGTCCAGCGATTGGCTAAGACAACAACAAAGAATCTGGCTATGAAGTTTTCCGTTTTGCTTTTGTGAAATTAGGGTGCTTTTTTGTTGTCGTTTTTGGGAAGAAATTTATGTATCGGATTATTATATTGTTCGATATAGTGCTGAAAAAGATGATGCAATAATATTTCTTTGGACTTAATGTTTTTGTTTATTTTTGTTTATTGAATTGGTGTTTTCGTATTTTCTGGATGTTAATGGGAGGAAAGCCGTATATTAAAAAACGGTGTTTCGTTGATATGTCCCGTTTATAACCAGTAGTGTTGAAAACAAAAATTGGTTATAAACGAAATGATGGATGCTATCTGTTATTTCTATTTGAGGGGTATAAGTTTAGTCTCTGGGTGGGGGTTGTTAACTTCTATTTTATTGATGGTGTATTAATAATATTAATATTTAGTGTATTTCAGAAAATTTATTAAATTCTTTTATCTTATTATTTTATTTTATTCCACTCGTATGCGTACTTCCCTCCATGCGCACCGGCAAATGAACTTATATACACATGCGTGCATGGAACCACATGCATGTCTATATACAACATCTGCAAGCATATACCCCACCTTAACTCCACACCAACTCCCCACATAATTAAAAAAAAATTTTTTTACAAAAATGAATGATAACATTAACCCCCCCATTATACACTAACTCAAAACACATTATAACCCCCTACCCACCCACCCAAATTTACCACCCAACCCCATCCCAACAAGTCCCGATGAATCTATAAATCTATAAATATATAACCACCCCACTAAACTATCAATAACATCAAATCTCTAAGTATTACATATAATGCACAGCCACAATAGCCCCTCAGTCATACTACCAATTCTACCAAAATCATCTCCCACATAAACCCATAACTGGGATAGCTATTAACACTGATATCACTAAGACTAATCTAATCTCAATTACTTAACCCTTCGATGGCTATTCTGAACACTTAATTATTGACTGGTACTTAGTCTTTGTCATTGGTAGTAGAACTATAAAAGCCTACCGTCACTTGTAGACTTATTTCGCCCAATGACTTCACAAGTAGCAGGATGGTAATGATGGTGATAATTATTATTACTATTATTATTATTATTATTATCATTATTATTATTATTATTATTATTATCTTGTTATTTTTGTTTTTGTTTTGTTTTATTTTTATTAATGCTATTATCACTGCGACTATCGTAGGTATGATTGGCATTGTTATCATTATTGTTATTGTAATCGATTTTATTAATGCTAAAAATGGTAACACCATTAAACTTCTTTTATAAAATGATTCCACTAGTATTGATCTTAGTATAATATAATCACAATTAAAAAATATTATCACAACAAAATTCACTACAAATAATGAGCAAGCCATCAATAACTACATTAAAATAGAATGGGAATAGAATGCAGAAGTAGCAATTAATACCCTAAATTAAAATTATCAAACATTTTTATCTACATGATAATTACCTATTATAACAAAAATCACAGTTATAAATATGATTATAATTCTATTCTCATTTTAAATTTAACTCAACTCGCCCCGGCTGGAATTGAGGTCACTATGGCCCAGACACGAGAAAACCTCCCACGCAATTTTTTGAAACGTGACTTGTTGGGGTCTCCCCCTCCCTTTCTGATGTCTCATGTCTCCGTCATAGGCAGAGCTCCATCTCTGTCCCCCCTCCCCCACCCAATGCATCTTCAATTTCCTGTTGAGATGAATTTAAGATCTCTGCCATTTGATTCCATTGTAGCCTGAAGAAGTTGACGCTATTTGCAAGTGTTAACGAAACAGAATATGTTTGTCGCAAGTAATGGAATAAAATCATCAACAAAAAATATATTTTGCTCTGAATTTTCATTGAGCACTCTCATAAACCCGGTTTCAACTTCCTTCGGATTCATACCCCCTGGATATTGGTAACAAGTTAATTATATATATATATATATATATATATATATATATATATATATATATATATATATATATATATATAAGTAAATTTCGTGTACAACAGAATGGTAGGATTAATTTTAGAGGAAGCATTATTAAAATCAATGAAACAGACGAGTGGGGGAAAAAAAAAAAAAAGGAAAATAGTTAAAATTACCTTAAGGCCTTGTCGTCTGATCCTCTGAGAGGAAACGTCAGAATGGTAAATTAAAAACTAAAAGTCGAATGAGAAATGAAGGGGAAAAAAAAAAAAACTTATTTCAGTTGGAGGAAACGATTGAGAAGGGGAAAAAAAAAAGAAAAAAAAAAAAAAAAAGTAAATCTCTCAACGTTATGGTGGCTTGAATATATATATATATATATATATATATATATATATATATATATATATATATATATATATATATATATATATATAAGAAGAGAATAGTTCCTGCAAATTCCCTACAGACTATCTGAAAAAATGCAAAAACTGCAATTGGGATTTACTTTACTTTCCTTTTAAAAACTTCCAATGAATTCGGCACGAAATTGTAAGTTTATTTTTAAAAAATTTTTTTCTTCATTCTCAGTTTTTATTCACTTTTATTGGTCCCCCGATTTATAACATCGGGAGACTTATGTTTTGAGGCATTTCCGTGTGTGTGTCCGTCTGTCCGTCCGTCCGGATTTTTCTCCGCAACTATCCATTGAATTTCTCTGATATTTTGCATAAAGTTGTAACTTTGGTCAGATTAGAAAGTGATATTCTCCGATTTAAAAAAAAGTTTCGTTAGCCGCCCCCCCCCCCCAGGGGGTCAAAAGGCCCCGAAATGGAAAAAAATGACATTTTCTGCCCCATAACTTTTCATCCATCCATTCAATTTCTCTGAAACTTGGCCAAAATATGGAGACAATTGTTCCTAATAGAAAATACGTATCGCTGACCTTGGAAAAATATCTGGTTCGCACCCCCAGGGGGTCAAAGCCCTCTATAACGGCAAAAAATGACCCTTTTCTCCCATGACGTTTGATCCATTCATTCAATTTTTCTGAAACTTGGCCAAAATGTAGAGACAATTGTTCAGGATATACAATGAGCATCTTTGACCACAGAAAAAGTATAGTTCTCGCCCCCAAGGGGTCAAAGGGGGGTCAAAAATGCCCCAAACTGCCGAAATTTATTGCATTTTACACTCGCCACATCGAGTCAAATACAGAGGGGGACCACGCATGCGCGGCTTGTTATACTTGTTTCTTGCACTTGTGCGCTTATGATTTTCTGTTTACTGATTACACACACACACATATATATATATATATATATATATATATATATATATATATATATATATATATATATATTTCCTGGCCACTTAGTGTAAAACGAGACATGTAACCGACTTGAGTTTTAAATTTAAAATAAAAACACGTAAAAATTTAGCCACTTTAATTTTTTTTGGGGGGAGGGGTAGTTAGAGTTAGTGGTAGCGGTTAGGGTTAGTGCTTATTAAATAAGTAACCCTCCAAATAATAAATTGCTTCCCCCCCCCCAAAAAAAAAGTATGTTACATGTCTCGTTTTACGCTAAGTGGCCAGGAAACGGGTGCTTATTTTACGTTAAATTTATAAAGGAAAGTGATCCCCCACATTAAAATCTTAAATATTTAATGTTCTTTTTTTTTAATTCCTTCTTTGCGGATATATTTTTAGGCTGTTTTAATGTATTTGCACACAAAAAAGTAGAATTTGAACTGATTTAGGGGGGATACTGCGCTGGCTAAGATAGTAAAAAAAAAACCATTAGATATTATAGATTGGAGGGTGTTAGGCAACATTATTTTTAAACTCACGTACTCAAAAAAAAAAATTATTTTTAAACTCACGTTCTCAAAAAAAAAAATTATTTTTAAACTCACGTTCTCAAAAAATAAAATTATTTTTAAACTCACGTTCTCAAAAAAAAAAAATTATTTTTAAACTCACGTTCTCAAAAAATAAAATTATTTTGAAACTCACGTTCTCAAAAAAAAAATTATTTTTAAACTCACGTTCTCAAAAAATAAAATTATTTTTAAACTCACGTTCTTAAAAAATAAAATTATTTTTAAACTCACGTTCTCAAAAAAAAAAAATTATTTTTAAACTCACGTTCTCAAAAAATAAAATTATTTTGAAACTCACGTTCTCAAAAAAAAAATTATTTTTAAACTCACGTTCTCAAAAAATAAAATTATTTTTAAACTCACGTTCTCAAAAAATAAAATTATTTTTAAACTCACGTTCTTAAAAAATAAAATTATTTTTAAACTCACGTTCTCAAAAAAAAAAAATTATTTTTAAACTCACGTTCTCAAAAAATAAAATTATTTTGAAACTCACGTTCTCAAAAAATAAAATTATTTTGAAACTCACGTTCTCAAAAAAAAAAAATTATTTTTAAACTCACGTTCTCAAAAAATAAAATTATTTTGAAACTCACGTTCTTAAAAAATAAAATTATTTTTAAACTCACGTTCTCAAAAAAAAAAAATTATTTTTAAACTCACGTTCTCAAAAAATAAAATTATTTTGAAACTCACGTTCTCAAAAAATAAAATTATTTTTAAACTCACGTTCTCAAAAAAAAAAAATTATTTTTAAACTCACGTTCTCAAAAAATAAAATTATTTTGAAACTCACGTTCTCAAAAAAAAAATTATTTTTAAACTCACGTTCTCAAAAAATAAAATTATTTTTAAACTCACGTTCTTAAAAAATAAAATTATTTTTAAACTCACGTTCTCAAAAAAAAAAAATTATTTTTAAACTCACGTTCTCAAAAAATAAAATTATTTTGAAACTCACGTTCTCAAAAAAAAAATTATTTTTAAACTCACGTTCTCAAAAAATAAAATTATTTTTAAACTCACGTTCTCAAAAAATAAAATTATTTTTAAACTCACGTTCTTAAAAAATAAA
>OY744542.1:4187073-4224573 GCA_963556195.1 Sepiola atlantica
GATTTTAGGCTGACTCAGTGAACCGGGTTCGCGCCTCCCGACCGTCTGAAATTGTTACTTTCCTGCACTGATGAGAGCAATAACGTTTTAACGCTAGCGACTGTAGGTATTAATAATTGAATATTTATTTACAAATATTATATATATATATATATTATTATATATATATATATATATACAGGGTGATTCATAAGACACTTAGCTATTTATTTTAGAAATTCTAAAGTGAAAAAATACGATAATACAAAACAGAAAGTTTATTCAACAAATTCATTAATCGGAGTTTAAAATTACAGCAAATTTTCAAAATGTCCACCTTCGTTCTGCATGCATAGCTCCATTCATTTTTGCAAGGAATTTAAGACTTTTTCTAGCATATTTGATTGATTATGAAATAAATATATATAGAAACAAATATATAAACGAACAAATTTAAAATAACAAATAGCAGTAATTAGCGAGTAAGATAACAATTATCAAAAGTTCATAGTATGTTTGTGCTTCATATGGTAACCATTTTAAATAGCTAAGTGAAGTGACTTATGAATCACCCTGTATATATATATATATATATATATATATATATATATATATATATATATATATATATAATCCAGGTAAAACATCCACAGGGTAGTAATCCAAAGAATTTCAACCGGGTTTATAAAAAGTGCTCAATATCAAATAGAGCTTTTATATATGATTATTTATTTACACAGACATTTACAAAATCTGTGACAGTGGCATGTCGATGTTATCGATCAACAGTTATTATAAACTGAGATCTCATCAGGCAGAGTTAGAATCCGATCTTAACCACAGATCATATTTGGTTCTTTCCAAATATGATCTAAGGTTAAGATCGGATTCTAACTCTGTCTGATGAGATCTAAGTTTATAATAACTGTTGATCGATAACATCGACATGCCAGTGTCACAGATTTTGTAAAACAATCACTTTTGGTACAATTTACGGTTCCGTTTCGTTCAACAGGGGACCAACAACCATTTGTATGTCAATGCCGTATCATTCTTTTCGGAACTGATCGGGGAAAACAAAAAAAAATCGAAAGATTTCAACATTTCGATGTTGAACGAAACGGAATCGTAAATTGTACGAAAAGTAATTGTTATATGCTCTGTTGTTACATGTTGACAATCATCGAGCTTTCAATTGGAAGAAGGCGGTATGCATAAATAATATACTTCCTTGTTAGAATTACAAATAATTTGAAATTCTGACAAGGAAGTATCTCTTCGAAACTTAAATAACAAAAAAAAGTTAATAAATAAAACTAAAATGCATTGTATGGCGTTCTAATTGCTCATTATTATTTTTAATAATTCATATTACCATTTAAAAAATGCTTTTTTAAAACAAGGGTAACATTTCATATATATATATATATATATATATATATATATATATATATGATAATAGAATTAACGTGAAGTATCGTAAAGTGATCTATCGTGATAAAGTAAAGCTCAATACGTTGAGTAGAGCAATAAATTTTAAAGAAGGAAAGATGAAGATAAAAAATTACATAAAATTGATACAAATTTTATTAGATCGAAAAGTTCAGATGCAAGGAGTTACACTAATCCTTAAACCATGGTTTTTCAAAGATCTTTTCGATGTAATAAAATTTGTATCAATTTTATGTAATTTTATGCAATTTTTTATCTTCATCTTTCCTTCTGTAATATATATATATATAAATATATATATGGGCAATGAAAAAGGAAAAACAGATATTTTTTATATATTCATCAACGTTTCGTCTTTATTGTAAGACTTCCTCAGGATGATAATTTTAAGAAAAATGTCATGCGGAAGTCTTACAATAAAGACGAAACGTTGTTGAATATATAAAAAATATCTCTTGGTTTTTTCTTTTTCATTTCCCATTACGTTGGATTATATATATATATATATATATATATATATATATATATATATATTTATTTCTTCGGGGAGAGTAGATTCTTTGATCTTATCAGCTAGAATCTCATTGGATGTTTTGCTCCACTTTTCAAACTTTGAGTAGTGGTAGCAAAACAATAGCACCTTCTTTTGTGTAACAGTCTATGGTTGGGATTTTAAGCCTCTTATGTTTTTTTTTTGTTGCTGCATTTGATGGAGATAGGGAGCCAGCCCCTTTTGTCTCAAGGCCTGATTGCTGACACTGGTTGGTTTCTGCGTTGGCTGGAGCACCATTTCCAGAGAAAGGAAAGTTTACACCATTGCTAACATCTTCCCGCCTGGTGTATGAACGGGTTGATGGGCCCTTTTTATCCTGGGTGCCGGCCTGCCAGTATTTATTTTTGTTTTTATTCATATTTTTTTATCATTCATTTCCTCATAGTCAACGGCTTCTAATTCTGTATTCGAAGCTGCCCTCTATCAATAGAGGGGGTGCCCCCCGTCCGCAATTCGGGAGACGTGCTGGATGGCTTGAGGAGACAGCACACCATTTTTTTTTTAATATTTGGTCAGGGTTTACTGCAAGTAAAAGTATCCTCATGTCAGAATCTCTGACAAACCCCTGTACAGAGAGACCAAAGACACCCGAGGGTGGTGTCTAGTAGGCATTCAAGTCCTCCCCATATATATATATATATATATATATATATATATATATATATATATATGAGAGAGGGATAGTGTTTGTGTCTCCAACAAGATTGAGTGAGAGAGGCTGAGAGTAATAGATAGAAACGTAGTAAGCGATGAGTGACAAATTACAAATCTAATTTAATTACAACAAGTAAAATAGTTTTTTTTTTCAAACAACTTATTCCCAATTCCTAGGTATCTTTTAACAATTTGTACTGTTAAAATAGGATATATAGAGAGTAGAAAGTGACTAATTTTGTATTTTCTTGTTTTATTTTATTATATATTATAAAACTGGCTTTGCTAACTCACTTTTTACTGATGCAAAAATCTATCCCGAGCTCAATGGGCGATCCAACGGGTCACTTTTTTTCTAGTTTATTTATTTAAGTTATGATTTACTCAAGTTTCAAGCTAAATGTATTCTTGTTTTGTGCATACAGTGTATGCGAGAATAGGGAGGTTAGGGTTAGGAATTATAAATAAAAGATGGCGGACGCTTTGCTGATGAGAGAGGGAGTGAACAAGTGAATGGCTCCACTCGCTAAGTTGAAAGTGAGAAAGAATTTCCGTTTCCCGCCCCAATTAAATTTATTCCGTTGATTCCGGCACACAAGACATTCGATATCGAACAGGAATGTGGGGGAAAGCGTTTATTTACTTATCTTTCTCGTTGTAGTTTTGCTGGCAGGAGTTTTGTCAAGATCGAACGACAGCTTCGCAAGATCGTTGGCGAGAGAAAAATAAAAAAAAAACCCTGAAAAATAAAAGACTTAAATGCACAAAAAATAAAATAAAAAATAAATCCTCACTCGGTTTTCAAAGAAAACAAGATAATATATAAGACAACGGCTTCAGTTTGAAACGGGAAGTAATTTATTTCCTTTTGTGATACCAAATCCAAGATGGCTGACTATTGACAAATCGCTATGTGCCACGTCATTCTTTTTTTCTGCACACGAGTTCCTCGCTGCTGATTGGTCAAAAAATATATGGAAGAGCTTAACTAATGTATTTATATACTGAACAATACAAGCGTAATGATAATATATGGCGTAATCACGTGGTCACACCGGTTCCGGCGACATCACCGAAGTTAAGCAACGTTCAGTCTGGCCAGTACTAAATAGGTGACCATTTGAGGATACTAGATGATGTAACTGGACACCTAGCTATGAGCAAATAGCGTCGCCAACCCGCAGTGCCTACTGTGGTTACTATGGTTAAAAAAAAACCCTGAATGACAGTTTCCAAAAATGTCGACAAAAACTAGGAAGGAGTTCCTCCTGCAAGAGTGATCAAAACCGTGATAGTGATGTTGAACGATAATATATGATGATAATTACAAATATACGTAAACTAGCGGGACCCGTGGAAAGTCCACAGTTGTATCCTTTATCTGCTGTATATTGCTACCATGTATTCTATGAACGTCCGGCGCGAACGCAGACCCCACGATATTATTGTACAACTTATTTAATTACTCTGATCATTGTAGTTTCAGAATATATCTGGTTATAGAGGTCTGTCTCTAAAACTTTTGTAGGGGTTAATGACATATTTCCATTCTATGAACGTCCGGCGCGAACGCGGACCCCACGATATTATTGTACAACTTATTTAATTACTCTGATCATTGTAGTTTCAGAATATATCTGGTTATAGAGGTCTGTCTCTAAAACCTTTGTAGGGGTTAATGACATATTTCCATTCTATGAACGTCCGGCGCGAACGCGGACCCCACGATATTATTGTACAACTTATTTAATTACTCTGATCATTGTAGTTTCAGAATATATCTGGTTATAGAGGTCTTTCTCTAAAACCTTTGTAGGGGTTAATTACATATTTCCATTTTATGAACGTCAGGCGCGAACGCAGACCCCACGATATTATTGTACAACTTATTTAATTACTCTGATCATTGTAGTTTCAGAATATATCTGGTTATAGAGGTCTTTCTCTAAAACCTTTGTAGGGGTTAATAACATATTTGCATTTTAAGAACGTCAGGCGCGAACGCAAACCCCACGATATTATTGTACAACTTATTTAATTACTCTGATCATTGTAGTTTCAGAATATATCTGGTTATAGAGGTCTTTCTCTAAAGTCTTTATAGGGGTTAATGACATATTTCCATTTTATGAACGTCAGGCGCGAACGCAGACCCCACGATATTATTGTACAACTTATTTAATTACTCTGATCATTGTAGTTTCAGAATATATCTGGTTATAGAGGTCTGTCTCTAAAACCTTTGTAGGGGTTAATGACATATTTCCATTTTATGAACGTCAGGCGCGAACGAAGACCCCACAATATTATTGGACAGAACAGATACTACTTTTTGATCATAGCCTGAAGGCTAAAACATTCTATTTTAGTTAGTCGACGAAACAACATTAGATAAAGCTTTAAGAAAGTATGCTCTCTCTACCGTGCTAGAAACTAAAGCCACCATCTGCCCATGCATGGAGTATTGTTGTCACATCTGGGTAGGTGCACCATCCACTAGACTCTCCCTCTTAGACAAGGTCCAAAAAAGAGTCGTTAACCTAATAGGTCTCTCACTATCCACCAAGCCCCAGCCCCTTTCCCATCGCCGCAATGTTGCATTGTCGTGCTTGTGTTAAAAGTACTTCAATGGAATGTGCTCCAATGAACTTGCAGCTCGGGTATCACCTCAACGTAAATACACTCGACCCAACCTGACAATCAGCTAGATCGCATCCATTCACTGTGAGCGTTCTCAGATGCCGGAGAGCCCTCTTCTCCAGTAGCTTTTTTTCCGGACTCTGGAACTCCCTCCCTGCTCCCTGTTTCCCTGACTGTACCGAAATGCATAAATTTACAAATAATATGAACGAACATCTCGCTGCACAGCTCCCAACTTAGGATAATCTCCAAAACTTTCACCCTAATTCTCAGTAGCGCCTTACGTCTACAATGGTAACTTGCCTTGTTTGGAGTGAACTAAGTTTTTAAAAAAAAATAAATGAATAAAATTTAAAAAGAATAATTAATTTCTTGCATTGCATCTTCGGCCAATGAGCGATATCATCTTTTTTTTTTAAATAGGTGGAAGGTGATAACGTACATACGAACATGAAATTGCCTTTTTATCATAATTACTAGCGTTGCCCGGGGTAGATATACATTTGTGACTCTGTAACCACTGTTTTCAATATTAGTTTCTTATTTAATAATATTTATTTAATAATATTTATTTAAAATTTATTTAATATTTTCGGCGGTGTATGTGAGGTGCGTGGCAAGAGTAAAATATTAGGGAGAAAAATAAGTATGTTACCCTCTATTTGAATTTCGTATTTGGGAGAGCCAGACGTAGAGGTCTTATAATAGTAATTAATGTTTGAGGATAATATTAAATGAACGTTTCTTGAGGCACGCTCGAGTGAAGTAGGTGAACAAAGTGTTGAGTTTCGTAGCGCATAATGCATTTGTTTGTGGGTCTAGTATAGTCAAAGTTACAGGGGAAAACAGTTTATTTTATGCAGAAGATATAGATAAATGAGTACATTTGCAATTATTTCATGGAACATCTTTGTCTTTTATAGTGAAACGAATTATCTTATATAAGTATTGTCCGTCCGTCACAATTTTTTAAACATTCATTCATTTCGTATGAATCAGATGATTCTATTGTTGCCATTGGTTTCCCTGGTATATTTCTAGTTAGAATTATTTCGAGAAAGATATCGGGTACTTACAGGAGGGACCACCTGAAGGTTGCCAACATCCTAAGTGAAAATGTTTCTGTGGAACAAATTGGATTCGAACTTGGCACACCCAGGTTGTCAGTCCGTCACCGCCTTTAAAAAAAAACGAAATAAATGCATTGTGGAATTTATCTCATTTCGAAATGGAGATCTTAAATACTTTTAGCAATGGTATTTATATTAGATTATTAATTCCCAACAAATAAACCGGATGCCATGACCGGAAATCAGAACCAAAACATTGAGATCTCCAACTGATCTATTTTGAGTTTCTTATATAATTTTTGCGTGACGTCATAGATTTATGATTTACGTCATGTTTCAAAACATGAATTCCAAGATAAGCCATAATAAAACATAAAAATAAATAATGGAATGTGTAAACATGTAAACATTATAAAATCTGTTAATTATCTTCTCCTCTTTTTTTGGGGGTGGGTGGGTGGGTAGTGTACTGTTTATTCTGCTGCGGTGATATCTTCCAATGAATTAACTCCTCCTTTTGGGGTAAGGGCGTTTATTATATTACCATCCTTTCAGTCATTGCCTCCTCCCCCTTTAGGGATCAGTGTTAACCATGATATCCTCCCCCCCCCCCCCAGGCTTGCAAATAAATAAAATACAAAAGAATATTTTCCTAAGTCGGTTTTCAAAGAAAACAAATTAACAACGGTGTTGGTTTAAAACGGGAAGTATTTATTTCCATTTGTGATAAAAAAAAAAAAACAAGATGGCTAGTTATTGACAAATCGCTATCTGCCACGTCATTCTTCTTTTTTCACGCGAGTTTCTCGCTGCTGATTGGTCAAAATATATATGGAAAAGCTTAACTAATTTATTGATATACTTAATAATATACGGGTATTAATAAGTACATTTCCAATTATTTCATGGAACGTTTTTCTCTTTCATATCGAAACAAAGTATATGTATTTTATTCGCATGTGACCACGAAGACAACTTAACTCAAAACGGAGTTGCAGTTTTTGTACATAAAAGTTTCCAATTCAAATAAAATAAAAAAGTATGTATATTTTTCAGCCAATGAGAAGAGCTAAAAATATGTCCACAAAAAGCATAAAAAAAGCAGTTAAGTATTTGGCGCCAAGTCGCTGGGAGCCTTTTCTCACGCTAGAGAAAAAACCCATAAAATAACTATATCTTTTCTTCAGAAATTGTTTACCACAATTAGATACAACGAATAACGTTGAAGACGTTTCGGTAGCAGCACTTATTTTATACATGCGGAAACTAAGAACGGAAACGATAATCTATGCAACAAAATAAAACATGTATTCCTCGCAAACTCGACAGGGTTCGCTTTGAGATTATGTCCATAAAAATGGGTACATAGTTTACGAATGCGTACAATAAAGTCTGAAAAGGTTGTGTACGACTGTGTGTATAAAAAGTTGAGGGAAGTGTCTTACATACCGTAAAATTCTTATTTATTTATTTCTTGCTTTTGTTCCAGCTCGTTTGACTCATTGGTCTAGTAATGTTCATCGATGCGGTTCTGATACCTCATTATAATACAGCTTCCTATTCCAGTAGCTTCTTTTAAAAAACTGAAGGCTTGTTGAACTCTCTTTCTGCTGACGGTTTTCCTCTTACCTATAGCCTAGTTTGTTTTCAAGACTAAGGTCAATAGGTTTTACATAGTAGCAGTCGTGTTTGTGTAAAAGTTTAGGGACTAGAAGTGGGGCATCGAACGCAAGTAACGCAAAGTACGTGGATTTGTTCTTAGCCAGTGAGACTTTAACAAGAGAAGACGTGTATTAGCGTGCTGTCCTCAAAACAGACATAGCACACATCGTGCGACTGAAGTAGTGGAATCACTCTCTCTTTCTCACTCTCTCACGCGCACGCGCGTAAACAACCTGTGTTATGTTCTGTCCTTTTGAATAAACCTTTGTATGACCAAACCAACGTGGGTTTTGTATCAGCAAACGAAGAAACCTAGGCTCACAACGATGATGATGATGATGCAGGCGATGACAAGACGAACCCGCGTGCGTAAAGGGTGTATATAACATAGACATTTGCTGACTGTGTTCCTCCTACCTATGTTGCTAGTCTCAGTCTCAAAGCTAGATTCAAATTCTATTAAACTCACAAATGGAAACCTGCTAGGTGTTACTGCTCAGACTTACAATTGGTCCTAATTGAAACTAAGAGGTAACTCTACACATCGTTACTGTTATAATAGAATATCCTACACCCTATGTGCACTTACTAATACAGAGAGCCATATATAGTGAACACTACATTCACTGCTATCTTGCTTCAAAGATTAGTAATGTCGTAATAATTAGTTTATCCATTTATTATACGCTCTATTGTAATACACTTTTCTTTCTTCATTCGACTATCATGTTGATTGTTTCTTCTACTGCTCATATATTAGTGGCAGGGTTATCAGGCGTTGCACGGGACCATAAAAAACAAAGTAGAAGAGGTTAAAAAGTGTGTGTAACATCTTTATATTAAAACTTCTATCTCTCTTCCTCTCTCTATTTTTTCTCCATTCCCTCTTCTTTCACATCCCTCTTCTCCATCCATCTTTCAATTCCGCTCAGCCCATTCCTGTCCATTAAAAATAATAATAATGTAGGTCATTCACCTCTTTATATAATAGATAACATTGAAAATAGCTGAAAAACCGACACCCCCTCCCCGACCAAACCAGGCCTAATTGACCGTCAAAGAATGAATATTGTTTTTAACTTTTAGATAATCATCCGGAGCAACACCGATACTTCTCCCCAATCCCCCGTTCCTCCTCCCACGTTGTTTATCTCCTCCATTCTTTTTTCTTACCCCCCCCCCCGTTCTCTTCCTCTCCCGTGTCGTCCTTATCTCTTCCACCCTCCCCCTTTTTTACAGTTCTTTATCTCTCTCTCGTTTGTTATATATGTTTCTCTATCTATCTATATATCTCTATCTATATATAGCTATCTATCTATCTCTATTTGTATATTTGTCGTTTCTAGAAAAAGTAGAGCACTGTAAGTGTAGTATTAACACAGCATGACGTCACTAGCTTTAAATGCATCGTTCCTTTCATTAATCGCCGATAAAGTGTTAAAATTATCACAATTCATTCGCTGTTCAAAATTGGCCGAGTGGTTAAGGCGTCGAATTTGAGTTGCAAAATACTCGTAATCCGGGGTTTCGAATCGCATGACCGGTAGTGAATAGTCACATCTCTATGCTGATGAGTCCCGATTATTAAGGACGAAACGTATACGTACATAGATAATAAACAATTACAAATATTTATATATATATATATATATATATGTATACATATATATATGAGAGAGAATCTCCTGTTGTATCTCCCACTTTGTTTCTCCTATTCTCTCACATTCGCTTTTTCCGATTCTCTTTCCCTTTCATTTTTCTCTTACATTATATCCCCTCCTCTTTCTCCACCCCTTTCTTTCTCTCAATCCCTTTCTTTCTCAACCTCTTTCTTTCTCTCTCTCCCTCCCTTTCTCTCTCTCCTTCCCTTTCTTTCTCTCTCTCCCTTTCTTTCTCTCTCCCTTTCTCTCTCTCTCTCCCTTTCTCTTTCTCTCTCCCTTTCTCTCTCCCTTCCTTTTCTCTCTCTCCCTCCCTTTCTTTCTCTCCCTCCCTTTCTTTCTCTCCCTCCCTTTCTCTTTCTCTCTCCCTTTCTCTTTCTCTCTCCCTCCCTTTCTATTTCTTCCTCCCTCCCTTTCTCTCTCTCTCTCCCTCCCCTTCTCTCTCTCTCCCTCCCTTTCTCTCTCCCCCTCCCTTTCTCTCTCTCCCTCCCTTTCTCTCTCTCTCCCTTCCTTTCTCTCTCTCTCTCCCTCCCTTTCTCTCTCTCTCTCCCTCCCTTTCTTTTTCTCTCTCTTCCTCCCTTTCTCCCTCTCTCTCCCTCTCTTTCTTTCTCTCTCTCCCTCCCTTTCTCTTTCTCTCTCTCCCTCCCTTTCTTTTTCTCTCTCTCCCTCCCTTTCTCTTTCTCTCACTTCCTCCCTTTCTCTTTCTCTCTCTCCCTCCCTGTCTCTTTCTCTTTTTCTCTCTCTCTTTCTCTTTCTCTCTCTCCCTCCCTTTCTCTCTATCTCTCCCTCCCTATCTTTCTCTCTTCCTCCCTCCCTTTCTTTCTCTCTTCCCCCCTCCCTTTCTTTCTCTCTTCCTCCCTCCCTTTCTTTCTCTATTTCTCCCTCTCTCTATCAACAAAAGAGAGAATACCATTTTCTTTAATATCAATCCGATTTTCAAGTACCATTTTAACAGCTGCTTCCTTTCTGATTAATCCGCCATTCAATTTCAATCGTTTCTTTCTTCCCTCGGATCGATAATTGATAAATCCTTTGTCAATTGATTAGATGGACTCCCCAGAATATTCAACACTATTCTCTCTTTTCAAACAGCGTCGTTGGAGACGTCTAAAGTGGTCGGGCCCCCTATAACTCCATCCTCTGGAGGGCTGTTTGGTAACGGGTAAGGGTTGTTGGGTGTACAATCACACAACAGACGGACGATGCCAATATTCTACGCGGTAATTGCGTTTCAGTGTTCACAGCTGCAATGTCATTTACCTGTAATTGGACTCGTCCAAAGACAAACGGAACCTTTATTAACGACGGTAAAAAGATAATGCACCTGCTCAGGTGCTTATTTTAGTGCTGGCTTTTTTATTCGGAGATATACCCATCCGGATTTGTTTGTAGCGATATTAGACATGAGTGTTTAAAAAATGGTGTTAAAACGGTATTTTTACAACAGGTTAGATTAAGAAAAAAAAGTGGAAAATTCCATTAAAATTTAAAAAGATCAGAATTAGGGATGCGTGTCAGGCTATGACGTCGGGGATAGGAAGTCAGCAGAGACACGTAGCGATGAAGAGTGAAAGTGTTTCTGCTGAGTGAGTTCGGGCGTCTTTTTCGAAGTACTTACTTCGTCCCCTCCATCTTCCCGGCAAGGAGCAAAGAATGGAATCTAACGTAATGTGTAAAAGAATTAAATATACAAGGGCATGACGCCCAGAAGTTTAATCTGCTACCTCACCATTATCACCAACGTTTAGAACTAGACGTCACTACACATTGAGCGAACAACTTACAACGTGTCAACGAGAGATTCGGTTCTTTTTTGATCAACAACAACATTACGAACCATCTGCTCGGGTCGGAAGTGTTCCTCTAACCGAACGTTACAAACGTTTAGTAGTCGCTCGTAACGTTACATTTTGAGATCCCTTGTAAAATAGCAGTCAGAAGATGGACACTTGAAATGGGAGACAAGATTCTTTCTATAGAAAGTAATCTCCAGTTGAACGGACTGATATACATTTATGTCCAAAATACAATCAAATGCGGTTATTATACCTTGGGGTTTTTAAGTCTTTCTCTTTAATCTTTATCATATATATATATATATATATATATATATATATATATATATATATATATATATATATATATATATATATATATATCGTACATGTATTGTATTAGTTTCTGTAAATGTAAATCCGTAGAAACTCAAGTGTTTATAAAAAGTGCTCAATACCAAGTAGAGCTGTTTATAAGTATAAATTTTTATTTATACAAACATTATTGGTTACATATGTGCATACATGTTTCGGTTGCACTTTTCCAAGAAAGTCAACCTCATCAGACCAAGAATTTTTCAGGAATGGATGGTTTGAAGAATTTTCTATCTTAAATAACTCTTTTTGGGGATCTAGCATCTTCTATTTCTAGCATCTTCTATTTCTTATGAATTAGTATCGGATTACCTATTTCACTAGCTTGACCTTTTTTGCCAGTGGTTGCCCCTCCCTTTTTTTTATTACTCTTTATGACGTCTCCATTACTTTTTCTTGTCCTCATTTTATTGCTCTCGCTTGCCAGCTTAACAGATTCACTCAAGTGTTAATATCCCATCTATACATCAAGAATCATACATATATAAACAAACCCAAACACACCTAAATAAACACACAGATAAATAAACGCTGCTAGAAATTTTTTCGTACTTATTACATAATTCCCGCCAAAACCTTCTATAATACTTACACATAGTCTATACCTGATAAACCTCATTTACCTGAAGATGGATCCGGATGGGTCTGAAAGTACTTGGGACACAAATCTAAACTATGGCAAATTCATCAGCCACTAACCCTCCGAAACTAAATCCTGATTCGGACTATTAAAAGGATCTACCAAAGGATATCTAGACATGAGTTTCTCTTATATTCAACAATACTTGCCTACAAGAGAAGATGCTGCATATATATATATATATATATATATATATATATATATATATATATAGATTATTTTTTTGTGTAGATAAAAGGAATTCATGAACATATATTTCTGGCTATCAGCCGTCATCAGCATGGCTAACCTGGGCAAGGATCGAACCTACCTTATTACTGTTTGCAGTCTGACCTTTTACCACCAGAACACAAACACCTTGTCGAAATACGTACTATTTTTATTGCCATCATGTCACGAAGTTTTTATTGTTTTTTACTGACGATAGAAACATAACTGTTTTCTTCGTATTTTTCCACTTTCTAAGCGGTAAATAATATTGCTTTATGTCGCCTTTTTTAATAGGACGTGTCATTATTTTTAATTTTATATACATATTTATGAATTAAGTTTTACTTATGTGTTTCTGGTTATGAGCCGTGATTAATTAATAAATATATATTTATATATATATGATAGAGAGAGGGGGGTAGAGAAGTCATTGAATCGTTAATTAATCGAGCGATATTCCGCCACTTCGTTATGCTAAGCTTCTTTTTGACCAACAGTATGAATTTAGGGAATCCCGTTAGACCGCGGATATCCTAACAGTTACTTTTTCACCCCAAACAAGGCAGGTCGCCACTGTAGACTGTAGACGTAAGGGGCTACTGAGAAATATGATGTAAGTTGAGAGTTGTGCAGTGAGATGTCTGTTTACATCAGTTTCAAATTTCTGAATGCCAGTACAGTCGGGGAAACAGATCAGGGAGGGAGTTCCAGAAGCCGGCAGTACGAGGGAAGAAGCTATTGGGGAAGAAGGTTCTCCGGACGTCCACAGTGAATGGATCGGGTTGGTCTAGTGAATTTACGTCGAGGAGGCAGCAAGCACATTCCATTGAAGTACTTGTAAAACAGGCACAAGGATGCCAGGGTAGATAGTGAGGGACGTATTAAGTTGACGACTTTTTTGGACCTTGTCTAAGAGGGAGAAACTAGTGGGCGATGCACCAGCCCAGATGTGAAAACAATACTCTATGCATGGGCGGATGGTAGCTTTTTAGAGATATAGGATAATGTCAGGTGTCAGGAGTTTACTAGCGCACGAGTGTCGTTGCCGACATCGCACACTGCCCATGGCCGTAGCTGCGGTGATGTGTTAAGAATCACCGTGTCTAGGGCACAGCTGCCTTGAATCTTCCCTGAGTTTTAGTCAGGTACCCATTTACTGCTGGGTAGACAGTTTTCAGACCCGAAAATTCGCATGCCGTGAGTGGGATCGAACCCGGGTCGTCCAGCCCAAAGACAAGTGCTATAACCACTCGTCCCTACTAGCGCAAAGCACACATTAAACAAAGCTGGTTAAGCTAGAGCAGAAGCAGTTGACATATCTAAAACTCTTGACAAGGTCTGGCATGATAATCTACTGATGCAAATCATTTTCTACAAATATTAAACATAATCACGTCATTTTTAACCAAAAAAAAAGATCCAGGTTGACGTTTACGATTTAAATTCGGCGACGCCGGAGTGGTATCACAGAATAAAATCGCATTTTCAAATACCTCTCTGGCGTCATGTAATTTAAATTGTCAACGTCAATGCGAAAAACGTTCTCTCTGCGTTTCTCCACCGTCGTTTTAAAAATTCTCTTCTAACTCCAGCTATTTTTGGTCCCCCGATTTATAAAATCGGGGGACTTATTTCTTGAGGCATGTCCGTCCGTCCGTCCGTCCGTCCGTCCAGATTTTTCTCCGCAACGATCCATTGAATTTCTCTGAAATTTTGCATGAAGTTGTAACTTTTGTCAGCTAAGAAAGTGACATTCTCCGATTTTTGAGAAAAAATCAGGTAAGCCCCCCAGGGGGTCAAAAGCCCCCGAAATGGAAAAAATTACATTTTTGACCCCATAACTTTTCATCCATCCATTCAATTTCTCTTAAACTTGGCCAAAATGTGGAGACAATTGTTCCTAATAGAAAATACGTATCACTGACCTTGGAAAAAATCTGGTTCGCGCCCCCAGGGGGTCAAAAGCCCCCAAAATGGCAAAAAATGACCCTTTTCTTCCATAACGTTGGATCCATCGATTCAATTTTTCTGAAACTTGGCCAAAATGTAGAGGCAATTGTTCAGGATATAAAATGAGCATCCTTGACCTCAGAAAAATTCTGGTTCGCGCCCCCAGGGGATCAAAGGGGGGGGGGGTCAAAATGCCCCAAATTGCCCAATTTTATTGCATTTTACACTCGCCACATCGAGTCACATATAGAGGGGGACCACGCACGCGCGGCTTGTTTCATTTGCTTTTGACACCTTAGGATGATTCGACGAAGAATCGAAAACGTTCGTGATACCTATGGGATATTTCTTTTTTATTTTATTTTTATACAAAATAGACCATCAGAATAATTGGAAAAATTTATAAAGTATATTTAAACAGTCGAATTCTGTTATTTTTAACAATGTTTGCATAAATGAGAAAATGCTGCCTAAATACACACACATATGTATATATTATTAAGAGTAAATTATATGTATAAATAAATTAACTTTGGAATTTCAACTACTTTCGCTAGTAAATAAATAAATCTCCTAAATAACCCTAACCCCAACCCTAACCCCAACTCGTGAATCAGACTGACTTAATCATATATATGAGATTATATGATACGCATTTTAACAAATTATATCGCCCTTTCGCCAAAGAATAAGGGTTTATGATTTTGATGATGCCACTGGGTGTAAAATATTTATACTTTGACCACGTAAAAAAGTAATTATACCAAAATTGACTCTGTCGTCCCGTCGACTTCACCAGTTTTACAAACGTACGTTTTGCATTCTTTTTATCTTGATGTAATTTTAAAATATCGACATCCGTATTTTTGTTTTCTAAATTATGAAGAACAAAAAAGAAAAAGTGGGAGTAGGCAGAAAAAAGAAAGGAAGAAAAAGTGGGAGTAGGAGGAACCAAGAAAGGAAGAAAAAGTGGGAGTAGGAGGAAAAGAAGAAAGAAATGAAGAAATAGACATATTACAACAGATTACAATGGGTGTCCCTAACATACATCAATAGACATATTACAACCGATTACAATAATTGTCCCTAACATACATCAATAGACATATTACAACAGAGTACAATGGTTGTCCCTAACATACATCAGTAGACATATTAAAATAATTATCCCTAACATACATCAATAGACATATTACAATAATTGTCCCTAACATACATTAATAGACATATTACAATAATTGTCCCTAACATACATCAATAGACATATTACAATAATTGTTCCTAACATAAATCAATAGACATATTACAATAATTGTCCCTAACATACATTAATAGACATATTACAATACTTGTCTCTAACATACATCAATAGACATATTACAATAATTGTCCCTAACATACATCAATAGACATATTACAATAATTGTCCCTAACATAAATCAATAGACATATTACAACCGATTACAATAATTGTCCCTAACATACATCAATAGACATATTACAACAGAGTACAATGGTTGTCCCTAACATACATCAATAGACATATTACAATAATTGTCCCTAACATAAATCAATAGACATATTACAATAAGTGTCCCTAACATACATCAATAGACATATTACAATAATTGTCCCTAACATACATCAATAGACATATTACAATAATTGTCCCTAACATACATCAATAGACATATTACAATAACTGTCCCTAACATACATCAATAGACATATTACAATAATTGTCCCTAACATACATCAATAGACATATTACAATAATTGTCCCTAACATACATCAATAGACATATTACAATAATTATTCCTAACATACATCAATAGACATATTACAACAGAGTACAATGGTTGTCCCTTACATACATCAGTAGACATATTACAATAATTGTCCCTAACATCCATCAATAGACATATTACAATAACTGTCCCTAACATACATCAATAGACATATTACAACAGATTACAATGGTTGTCCCTTACATACATCAGTAGACATATTACAATAATTGTCCCTAACATACATCAATAGACATATTACAATAATTGTCCCTAACATACATCAATAGACATATTACAATAATTATTCCTAACATACATCAATAGACATATTACAACAGAGTACAATGGTTGTCCCTTACATACATCAGTAGACATATTAAAATAATTGTCCCTAACATACATCAATAGACATATTACAATAATTGTCCCTAACATACATCAATAGACATATTACAATAATTGTCCCTAACATACATCAATAGACATATTACAATAATTGTCCCTAACATACATCAATAGACATATTACAATAATTGTCCCTAACATACATCAATAGACATATTACAATAATTGTCCCTAACATACATCAATAGACATATTACAATAATTGTCCCTAACATACATCAATAGACATATTACAATAATTGTCCCTAACATACATCAATAGACATATTACAATAATTATTCCTAACATACATCAATAGACATATTTCAATAATTGTCCCTAACATACAGCAATAGACATATTACAATAATTGTCCCTAACAATCATCAATAGACATATTACAGTAATTGTCCCTAACATACATCAATAGACATATTACAATAATTGTCCCTAACATACATCAATAGACATATTACAATAATTGTCCCTAACATACATCAATAGACATATTACAATAATTGTCCCTAACATAGATCAATAGACATATTACAATAATTGTTCCTAATATACATCAATAGACATATTACAATAATTGTCCCTAACATACATCAATAGACATATTACAATAATTGTTCCTAACATACATCAATAGACATATTACAATAATTGTCCCTAACATACATCAATAGACATATTACAATAATTGTCCCTAACATATATCAATAGACATATTACAATAATTGTCCCTCACATACATCAATAGACATATTACAATAATTGTCCCTAACATACATCAATAGACATATTACAATAATTGTCCCTAACATACATCAATAGACATATTACAATAATTGTCCCTAACATACATCAATAGACATATTACAATAATTTTCCCTAACATACATCAATAGACATATTACAATAATTGTCCCTAACATACATCAATAGACATATTACAATAATTGTCCCTAACATACATCAATAGACATATTACAATAATTGTCCCTAACATACATCAATAGACATATTACAATAATTGTCCCTAACATACATCAATAGACATATTACAATAATTGTCCCTAACATACATCAATAGACATATTACAATAATTGTCCCTAACATACATCAATAGACATATTACAATAATTGTCCCTAACATACATCAATAGACATATTACAACAGATTACAATTGTTGTCCCTCACATACATGAATGATAAATATTGATATTTATCCTTAGCTTTTAATGCGGAGTATTAAGCAAGGGTGCATCAAGTTCCATTTTGTAAGTCTTTAGTATGACTCGGCCGAGGATTGAACTCTTATCTCCCAGCCCAGTAGCGAACATTCCAACCATTATGCCAAATTGAGCGGTTGTATAATAATAGATATTATCAAGAGTGGATCATAGAAAGAGATGAAAAAAAGCAACCGTGGAATTTTCACAGGCCCCGCTATTAAATAAATAAATCTCCAATTTGCTTTTCATGAAGAATACCTGACCAAACTTCCGTAATTCTTCCAATTCTTTGTTTTCACGTAAAATATAAATAATTAATCTTGTTTGATAAATCATCAACAATGCTTATCTATTTAACACATAATTAATTTATCTGTTGTGCGTGATGAGGGGAAATGAATTCCATTCTTCGCTAACAATAAGTAATTATCTCTGATTAATGAAAGACAATGATTTTTTTGTACCGGGGAAGGGTCACACACCTTGCAATTAGGCACACAGTTTTTCATTAGCAATTCTTTTGATCTTTTCCGACAGGGAAGTTTTTACTTATCAATCTGTGGAAATCTTTTCCATACAATGGTGATTATATCAAAAAGCAGGGACGCCATGCCACCCCCCTACGAACACGAATTTGACATCACATTATCAGTTTTACACTCCTTAATTATCCATGTCCCACAATATTCATAAAGGCTTCACAATGATGAATTAGGGGTTAGTGTTAGGGTTAGGGTTAGTGTTAGGGTTAGGGGGCAACATAGATTCCTATATTTCATTCAGTTTTCTTTTAACGGTATATTAATACTTTTCAAGTTTTTTTTATCCTAAATTCTGCATTTCGGTATAAATTTTGACTAAGGATTCTAAAATATTTATTCATGGTGTTCGTTTATTTTTATTTTCTTTAACGTCCTATAAACGTTTTTCGAGTTATTTAATATAAAATCCAGTGATTTTGGTAAAAGTTTTTTATGCTTCATGTACTTAATATCTTCAAATATTTATTTATAGTTTTTGGTCAATTGTTTGTTTGCGTCATACAAATCCATTTTAGGTCATTTAATGCCGAATTCAGTCATGTTGGTAAAGTTTTAATGTTTCAAGTTCTTAATATCTTCAAATAGTGTTCCCTGGCTTGGTTGTTGTTTTTTTACGACTTATCACCGCTTCGAAATCATTTAATGCCGAATCCTGTCATTTTCCTACAAGTTGTTAATGTTTCAAGTTCTTAATATCTTCAAATATTTGGTCCCCTGATTTATAAAATCAGGTGACTTATGTTTGAGGCATGTCCGTCCGGATTTTTCTCCGCAGCCATCCATTGAATTTCTCTGAAATTTTGCATGAAGTTGTAACTTTGGTCAGGTTAGAAAGTGACATTCTCTGATTTTTAAAAAAAATCTGGTTAGCCCCCCAGGGGGTCAAAAGCCCCCAAAATGGCAAAAATTACCCCTTTCTCCCATAACGTTTGATCAATCTATTCAATTTTTTAAAAACTTGACCAAAACGTAAAGGCAATTGTTCTGGATATAAAATGAACATCCTTGACCTCAGAAAAATTCTGGTTCGCGCCACCAGGGGGTCAAAGGGGGTCAAAAATGCCCTAAATTGCCGAAATTTATTGCATTTTACACTCGCCACATCGAGTAACATACAGAGGGGGACCACGCACGCGCGGCTTGTTATTTATAATATTTTGTTAGGTTATTTTATTTAACGATATATAAAACCCTTTTTAGTTACTTGATAGCAACACTTGTAATTTTAGTAAAAGTGTTAATGATGTATATCATTTTTTTACTTTAATTTCTTAATTATATAAATAACAATAAATAATAGTTAATTACTAAAATGTTCTTTTGAAAAACCTATATGCAAATATCAGGAAGTTTCGTCAGATGTCATGTTGGTTTGGCTGGTCGAGAGCAGTCTCAAGTGCTTTCAGCGAATAGTAGCGATTGAGAGGCGCTCGTTTAGACAAGTGAATTCATGATGTAGCGCGTTATTAACAGACCAAGACTGTTGAAAGAATTCCTGTGCAACATGGACTATTGCTTTACTCGTCTCCATAGCGATCGGTTGAAAAACAAATCTGTTAAGAAAACCGGTATATTTTGATTAATGGCGGTCGTCTGCTGACGCTGTTACATGTTCCCCGTTTGTTTTTATATCTTCAAATATTTATTCATGGTGTTTGATTTGGTTGTTTTGTTTTACATTTTAACATTTACGGTTATTTTAATGCCGAATTCGGCCATTTTTTGTAAAAGTGTTTATGCTTCAAGTTCTTTATATCTTCAAACATTTATATATGGTGTTTGTTTTTGTTTTGTTTTACGGCATATCAACCGTTTTCGAGTTATTTAATTTAGTTGTGTTGTTTTACGGCATATAAACCCTTTTGGTGCTTGTATAATAAAAGTCCGAAAAAATTTTTTTTCTGTCTTTTACTGTTTGAGAGGTACATAAGGGGCATGTAACTCTTACAACGAATTTTAAACACGATTTTCCAGTAATCAAAACTGATGGCTTTAATTAGCGTTGCACGTGTGGCTACTGTGCAAGGAGAACGTCGATTAGACATAAAAGGGTTAGGGTTAGTGTTTAGGGTTAGGGGTTAGGGTTGGGTTTAGGGTTAGAGTAATATTGTTAAAAAGCTAGAGCTGTTGTGAAGAGTTACCTGCCTCGTATTTACCTCTCCAACACTAAAAGACAAAAAAACTTTTTTTTCGGACTTTTATCATACAAGCACCACCCTTTTCGAGTTATTTAATGCAAAATCCGGTCATTTTGGTAAAAGTTTTTATGCTTCAAGTTCTTTATATCTTCAAATATTTATCTATGGTGTTTGGTTAAGGTTTTTTTTTTCAATGGCATAAAAACCCTTTTCGGATTATTTAATGCAAAATCCAATATTTTGGTAAAAATATTTCTTCAAATATTTATTTATGGCGTTTGGTTTGAATTTTTTTTTTTTCAATGGCATAAAGACCCTTTTCAGGTTATTTAAAGCTTAATTCATGTTTTGTTAAAATATTTTGTTTTAAATTGATAATATCTTCAAATATTTATTCATTGTGATTGCTTCGGTTATTTCTTTTTACGGCATATCAACCCATTAGGGTTGTTTAATGAGGAATTATGTCATATTTGAAGAGTTTTTAGGCTTCATCTTGTAAATATCTTCAGATTTTAATGCATTTTTTTCATTTCTGTTTTTGACATGTCAATAATTTTCAGGTTCTTTGATGTTGAATTCAGTCACTTATTTGGTAATCAAATTATTTTATGAAATAGGAATTTTCAAAAAGTTTAATTAACTATGTGATGCTAACCGATTTATAGTAAACAAAAGGTAATAATTTGTAAGTAACGTGGAGGCGAGAAACACACACACATACACAAACGTTTGTAGTTGCATAATTTCATTGATTCATATCTCTCTCATATATATATATATATATATATATATATATATATATATATATATATATAGATCAAAATTATGGAAATAATATTCCAACGTGAGAGATACTGAAAAAAGAAAATTATTTATATATTCATCAACGTTTCGTCTTTATTTCAGGACTTTTCCAAGATGATTCATTTGAAGAAATAAGATACAAGTGCAATATTCAAAAATATGTGGTGCGTTTTTTACCTAAAAGAAATGATTTTGTTTTATTCTCGAACGAACCATAGAATTCAAAATGTGTTATGCGTCTATGAAATATGAATTTCTTTATTTGATTCCATTTCAAAAACGAATCACACAATATTTTTCAAATATTGTACTTGTATGTTGTTTCACCAAATAAATTATCTTGAAAATGTCGTTAAATAAGAACGAAACGTTGATGAATATATAAATAATGTTGGTTATTCTTTTTTCATTTTCCATATATATATAGTATACATTTGTATTTATACAAACATTATTGCTTACATATGTGCATACATGTTTCGGTTGTACTCTTCACAGAGAGTCAACCTTCTTTGGTGCGAAGAGGTTAACGCTCTGAAGAGTACAACCGAAACATGTATGCACATATGTAACCAATAATGTTTGTATAAATAAAAATGTATACTTAAGAATAGCTCTACTTTTTATTGAGCACATTTTATAAACACTGGAATTTTAACGGATTTACATCTACAGAAACTAATATAATACGAAGCTGACTTTAATGGAAATCAAAAGAAATTATTTGGTATCATATCATGTAACACATGATTTTGGGGTGTCGTCGAGTGTTGAAATACAACCCTTTTTGTAGGGACAGTTTCGTGATTTTGAAAGTGGTGTTTGTCGCGTTTTTGCATTCGAATCTCTTCGTATATGTATATTAATAAACATATTAATAAATAAAAGAATGCACACAACCTAATATTAAATGTAGGCATACAATCAAAGTGGGACCTGATATTGACATTGATGCTTGTCGGTATTCACCTGATAATGGCAGTTAAATTTAAAACGTAATCACAATTAACTTTAAGTATAAATGTCCTTAAAAGTACTTTTGAATCCTCATAATACTTAAAAATGAGGTATTTAAACATCATTTTATAAAAAATAAAATAAATAAATATTTAATAGTTCCCTTCGGTATTTTGAATCATGTTTAGGTAACTATAAAATATTTTCGTTGTGAGTGACAAATCCCATCCCCTTAGTTTCGCATTTAATAGAAATTTACTACTTAAGTGGAGAATTCTGGGTCATTAAGCTTATCTTAGTATTGATTGAAACAATGTATAAATAAATACTAAACATCTTCCACAAAAACACCGAAGTATAACTATCTTAATAGTTGCTTGAATGGATGGCTGAGTATATGAAACTAGCTCTAAACTGAGAGACTTAAGAGCTTCGTATCGAAATGACCTAAATAGACGTGGGAAATTGATGTAACTTTAGTAAGTAAAAAAAAATTACCCTCAAGTGAATTAGAATTTTTATCAATAAATTATAGAACTTATTAACTATTTTAAGAAATATTACTGAATATAAATTTATAAATGTCTGCACAACTTTTAGGATGTACTAGCTTTGAACGAAAAATTCAAAATGGCGTATTAGTGGGTACCCCCACGTGTGAGTTGGCTCTTTTTCTTTGTTTTTTGTTTGGTTTCACCCAAAAATAGACCACTGTATAGTGTAGGTTTTTTCAAGACACTTTAATCAACGAACTTTTTACTCTTTGTGAATTTTTCTGATGATTTTGTAATGTTGCAGAGACGATATTGACATAAAAATATTGTTTGGCACAAGACAAATGAAACGGACCGTAAAAATATATCTCACAGAAATGTTATGTTTTTTGGAAATGTGAAAAAATAATAAAATAAAACCATGGTTATTGGAATATAATATGAACCTGACTTATATTTGCTCTGTCGTCACAAATTGACAATTATCGAGCTTAATCTTTTAAGGAGACTGCAAAGTAAAAGGGCACTGATAGTATATACTAATACATATATTGTCATTAATTATATATATATATATATATATATATATATATATATATATATATATATATATATATATATATATATATATATATATATATATATACATTAGTATTAAAAATAACCGACAATTTTTGTCTGGTTATTTTAGTATTGATCCCTTCAATTTTTCGGATTAAAATCTTAATCTCGAAAGAAAATTGGCTGATGAAACTATTAATTATAAATCTCACTCCAGGTCTTTACCTGTTTGTCATTATTCCACTGACGATGGACCCAGACGGGTCAGAAAGTACTCTGGACCAACATGTACATTACGGCAGTTTCATCAGCCAATTTGCTTCCGAGATTAACATTTTAATCCGGAAAATTGAAGGGATCAATACTAAAATAACCAGAAAAAATTTTTCGGTTATTTTTAATAATACGTGTCTTAAGGAAAAAATGCTGCCTCGATATACACACACACACACACACATATATATATATATATATATATATATATATATATATATATATATATATATATATATGTGTGTGTGTGTGTGTGTATATGTGTGTATATTATTTATTTATTACGTACGTAAAAGTAGTCTATGTGCACGTATTTCTGGCTCGCAGCCGCCATCAGGATGGCAAACTTATACAAGGATCGAACCTTGATATTGATGTCTATAGTCCAGCGTCTTTACCACTGGACCAGGACGCCCTGTCTAGAAATATGGACGATTTTTTCACCTAAATATTTTATGTATTTTTATGTAATTGTTTTTATTGGGTTTTGTAGCGTTCGTTGTTTATGTTTACTACTATTTCGATTGTTTCACTCCCGGAGTGATTAAGATGCAAAAAATGGCATTATTAGTCGCCCTTAACTTTGTAGGGCGTATTTTCCGTTAATATACATTTTTTAATTATTTTATACGTGTGCGGACACACACACACACATATATAATGATTATTTTTATTTACACAGACATGTACAAAATCGTCGACACTGGCATGTCGATGTTATCGACTTAACAGCTATTGTTAACTGAGATCTCATAAGGCATAGTTAAAATACGATCTTAACCTTACATCATATTATATAAAAGCTCTATGTGATATTAAGCAATTTGTATAATTCTTTGAATTACGATCCTGTGGATGTTTACCTGAATTATATATATATATATATATATATATATATATATATATATATATAATCTCGGAAGTTTCTCAACCATTAAAACTATATTGAAAAAAAAAACAACAACTTATAGTCCCAAGTCTTCCAGTGGAAAATCACTCATGTAAGTCAATTTATTTTTTACAGTTATTATATTAGTTTATTTCTAACACTATTTTAAGGGATCATCAGTTGTTTACCATGAAAAACTGTTTCGGGAATTTATATATATATATATATATATATATATATATATATATATACATATAATCTTTATAAGATTAGTGAGAACCCCCCCCCCCAGCAAAGTGGTCGATTATTAAGAAAAACAAAAAAGAGCGTAATAATTATTCGTATAACATCAATCAGAAAATCAGTACCGTCGGTTTCAAATCGAACAATGGGCATTTTCCAAAGCAACAGACCAGAACCGAGGCTGAAGGGGGTCCATAAAGGACGGTAACATGCTGTTCCCCCTTGTTGGATTTATTTTAAATCGACAGTACCGATGTTGTTTTGATCTTCTGTAATATATATATATATATATATATATATATATATATATATATATATACTAATTCTTTGCTGTTTTGATTAGTAGCAACAATACTGCGAAAATCTTACGAACTACTTTTTAAGACGTTTTTTCTCTTTTTCTTTTTTTTCTTCTGTTCTCTTCTTAAGTGACCTCAATTAAGGCAACACCACATTGTGTATTGTCAGTTGTTTAAACTCTTACTCCAGATACTTAATTTCCCTGATGATCTGCCAAGCCAGGACCTGCTTGCTAGTAAAACACGTGTAGAAAAAAACTCTTTAATTTGGATATATATGATAAATAAATAAGCTTTGAAAGAAAAAGTATTTTGTGGTGATGAATGATCTCCTGAACGGAATGGTTTGGTAAGCCTTCAGAAAATCACATGTAAATGCTCTGTACCCTGTAATCGAATATCATCGAGCTTATTTTTATTGGCCTAATCCCGGTCTTCACTGAATAAACAATCTTTTAAGTGAAATATTTCTCTCTCTCATGTATATATATATATATATATATATATATCTTTATAAAATATATCTTTATATATATATATATATCTTTATAAAATATATCTTTATATATATATATCTTTATAAAATATATCTTTATATATATATATATATCTATCTTTATATATATATATATATGTATATATATATCTTTATATATATATATATCTTTATATATATATATATCTTTATATACATATATATATATATATCTTTATATACATATATATATATATCTTTATATATATATATATATATATATATATATCTTTATATATATATATATATATATATATATATCTTTATATATATATATATATATATCTTTATATATATATATATATCTTTATATATATATATATATCTATATATATATATATATATCTTTATATATATATATATATATATCTTTATATATATATATATATATCTTTATATATATATATATCTTTATATATATATATATCTTTATATATATATATATATATATATATATCTTTATATATATCTTCATATATATATATATATCTTTATATATATATATATATATATATATATATCTTTATATATATATATATATATATATATATATATATATATATCTTTATATATATAAATTTATTTATAAATGTGTCAAATTGTCCCTGCTTGTCCTTTTGGTGGAAGCAATTTACGATAGTCACGTAAAAATCTCTTCAAGAACGCATTTTAGAAGATAAACGTCTTTGGATAAATAAATATAAAAATCAAATAAACCCAAACTTGCGACATGGGCAGATATTCATCAAACTTTATTTCGTTTCTTTTCATCTGTAATTTTAAGCTATCACAAGATTCTTGTCATTTAAACTGACGAGTAACTTGGGGAGGGGGGTGGGGGAATAACCGATTTGGACATCTTTCCGTTTTTTTTTTTTGGTCTAGGATGCTAATCGGAATGGACATGTTTTTTTCATTGTCAGCTGTCTAGTTTTTACTAAAAAAAGACAACTATGTATTTATTGGTATATTTTTTTATATATATATATATATATAATATATATATATATATATATATATATATATATATATATATATATATATATATATATCCCGTCACACATATTTTGGGCGAGTAAAAAACGTGCCTTTTTCTAGTCCCCGTGTAAAACGATTTTTAATTTTTGTTATTCTCATCTTTCTTCTCTAGAATTAATTGCTCTATTACATATATATTGAGCTTTATATTATCACGATAGATTCTTATGAAACGATAGATCGCTTATCTTTAATTTAATATATATATATATATATATATATATATATATATATATATATATATATATATATATATATATATATATATTAATTATTTCCACAATGAGACAGCGCTGCAGCCCTCACATACTATATAAGCCACAGGGTGGTGACTCAGTTGGCAGAGTACTCGGGTTTCGAATCGTGAGTTCAGATATGTTCTACTGATGAACCCAATAGAGGACGAAACTCGAGTATGTGGCTTGCATAGTATGTTTGGCCTGCGGCGTGTTCTGATTGTGAAAATAATTATATATCATCTCACATGAAAAATCTACCATATATATATATATATATATATATATATATATATATATATATATATATATATAAGTAGTATGTTTAAAAATGCTAACGGCAATAAACAGCACATTTTGGTGAATTCGCTACACAGACGGATTTTTCCTATTGTGTTTATTATTTTTGACAAAGGGAAGTTTCTTTCTTTCCGAAATATTAAATAAATGATTTTTAATAATTATCCGGACAACACACAAATAGCTAATACAACACTTGACGTTATGTAAGATTTTAAGAAAAAATAAATAGTAAGTCCCATTTCGAATTCGATGTATTATTTTTTTTTCCTTTTTATCGGTATGAAATAACAGAATGGAAGAAAAAGAAATTGCGAACAAGATGTTTCTATCGATCGAGTCTAATCAAATTTGGTGCTAATGTGTTTCCATACAATTAGTTCCTTCGTTTGCTGTCATCGAAATTACCATATTCAGAACGACCGTTTTGGAAATGTCTGGTCACAGAACAGAAATCGCTGCGGGGAGGAAATGACTAAAAAACAAAACGAAAAACTGAAGCCCGGCGAACACGAAACGTGCTTGCAATGTTTCAAACACAATTTATTTTTTTTTAGGAAGGAAGGTGAGGAGGGGGGGGGGGATATGAGACGTTGTTGCCACGAAACTGCCGGGTTGTCATGGTTACGTTTCGAGGTTTCGTAGCTGAAAGACATTGTACCGGTGAAATGAGGTCGGAATACTTTCTCTTCAGATGGCACGGTGGCTAAGTGGCTAACGACACGGACTATGGACCTGGTGTTCTGGGTTCGAATCCAGATCGTTCCACAGAAACACTTTCATCAAAACTCATACCTTGTGTCTAATAAATAAATAAAATACTTTCTCTTCAGGTAACAAGAGACGGATAGTATGAAATGCCGTTTCAATACGGCTGCAGTTATATTGACAGGTACGTGTAAGATCAGCGAAGTTAAGCGACATTGAGACTTGCCAATACAAAATGGGTGACCGTTGGGGAAAACTAGGGTCTTGTCTCATAAAAAAATCTCTTCAAAATCAAATGAGTCTAGAAATAAAACTTATACAAAAACATCGACGGTTTCGGCATTAAATGACGCAACGATGGTTGATATGCCGTAAAGCACAATTACTTCTCCTTCTCTTTCTCCCCTTCCTTCTTCTTCGTTCTTTTTCGTTCTTTTTATTTTTCCTTCTTCTCCTTCTTTTGTTTTTCTTTTTCTTCATCCTTTTTCTTCATAATCCGTTTTCTTCATCATCCTTTTTCTTAATCATCCATTATCTTCATCCTTTTTCTTCTTCACCCTTTTTCTTCCTTTTCTTCACCCTTTTTCTTCATCCTTTTCTTCACCCTTTTCTTCACCCTTTTCTTCATCATCCTTTTTCTTCATCATCCTTTTTCTTCGTCACCTTTTTCTTCACCCTTTCCTTCATCCTTTTTCTTCTTCTTCATTTTCTTCTTCGTCTTTTTCTTCTTCATTTTTCCTCATCATCCTTTTTCTTCTTCACCTTTTTCCTCATCATCCTTTTTCTTCTTCACCTTTTTCTTCTTCATCCTTTTTCTTCACCCTTTTTCTTCATCCTTTTTCTTCATCCTTTTTTTCTTCATCCTTTTTCTTCATCATCCTTTTTCTTCATCATCCTTTTTCTTCATCATCCTTTTTCTTCATCTTTTTTTCTTCATCCTTTTTCTTCATCCTTTTTCTTCATCCTTTTCTTCTTCATTTTTCTTCATCCTTTTTCTTTCGTTCTACTCTTCCTTCTCTTTTCTTCTTTCTTATACTTTGTCTTCTTATTGCTCTCCCTTTTTCTTTTTCCTTTTGTTCTCGTCTTTTCTTTCTCATTATTTTCCCCTTTTTTCCAACTTCTATTCCCCCTTTTTATTTTTCCTCCCTATCATAATACGATTACAATCACTTTAGAACCCCGGTTCTAGTAAGATCCGCGAAGTTAAGAAACATTGAGCCTGGCCAGTACTAAATAGGTGATCATTTGGAAGACCAGAAGGCAGCAACAATCTTCTCAAATTCAAACTATTCCACCAATCAATCATATATAAAAACATCTACAATGTCGACATACCATGACCCAACGATCGTTGACATGCCGTAAAATATAACGCGTTTAGATTTTTTAGATGAGGATTGATAATCTATACTATTCGAATTAGACTTCTCACAACGTTTCGGCCGATGTCACCTCCGACCTTCCTCAGTTGCACTTAGCACGGGTTCGTGACAAACCAGATTAAGCAATAATCAATTGTAAGCTATGGTCTTCTGTGAGTTGCAGGTTCAAGTCTCAGTACAGGCGATAATAAGAATATAATTAAGAATTACTTAATCCTTCTACCGTGGATTAAAAAAAAAGCGTTCGGTTCGAAATTCCGTACAAATTCCCGAGTTTAACATAAAGATTCCGAAGTTCGACAAAATGCACATGAAGAAGGTTGAAGGTTACATCAGCCGAAACGTTGTTAGAATGAATCCAAAATGAGAACAGTAATCCAAAGAATGCAAAGTATACCGTTTCATATTTCTAGATGCGTCTAGGTATCCCTGTAAGAGGTTCTGTCTGTCGCGATTCAGTTAAAAGTATTCTTTTTAAATTCGTCCTCGTAACGCTTTGAAGTGCTCTGTTTGTCAATTCATGGGTCCGTCATTCTTAAATTCGAATTATTATTTGCATCAAAGATGTAAATTCAATAATGGCCGATGCCAGAAACACATTTATTTCTAAACATTTGTCCATTTTTCCAATACTCTGTCAATTGCGTGAAACCGTTGCAGTACTGATAGCAAATGTCTGAGATATTTCTTTGAAACTTTGACGTGGGTTTTTGCTCAACAAGTGCTTGCAATTGTTCATTGTCAAGATTACACGGTCGTCCTCTACTTCTTCATCTTCAAGGCTCTCATCTTAACTACAGAACTTATGGATCCATCTCCTCATCCTCTATTGATGTTGGCAACAGTTTCGAAAGAATTTTGCCCAAGTTTGAACTTATGCAACACAAGAAGTCATGTTTTAGCATGTTCATAATTGAGGGTATTCTATGCTTCAAAAATACTTTCAATCTGAAAAAAGTTACAAATTATTATTGAGAACATTTTAATTATTATATATACAAATTTACCAGAAATAAACTACAAATTCTGTTTCTTCATCATTAAACCCAGCGCTTCAGGCGGCCATTATTTTTGTAACGACATAATAGTTAATATTAAATAAATCATTATATAAATAGTTACATGATGAAGAATATTATGAGAGGATTGAAAATGTTGAATAGAATGAACAGAATTTGATTATATATGACAAGTATTTGTTGATTTGAAGATAAAAATGTTGTAGCCTGAGGGGAAGCAGTTCTGTGGTAACATATTTCACAAATAGGAAATTACATCTAAAATGCCATCACATTTTTATACAAAAATCGGTTTCAAATCGAATCCATCTCCCAATGTTCTATTGATATTGGCATAAATTTCAGAGGCATTGTACCTAAGTGAGGGTCTTTGATGTTTTAAAAATACATTCTATCTTAAAAAAAGTTACAAATTATTATTGAGAACAAATGATTATTATATATATATATTTTTTTTATGTAAATCGCTCCAGACAAGGCATGAAGTCACTTGATGTAAGGAGCTAAAAATACTAATTCAAGGTCAACAACTAGCCAACGGATAGATTATGATCAATAAAACAGCAATTATATATCTGTGATACAATGAAGGCCGCGAGGATAGGAAGTGACTCATCGACAGAGACAAAAGAAAATGCGGAAGTGACTCAGACAAGAATCCCGGACACGACATTTAGGAGTGACAGCGTTTTACGACAGTTTGACGACAGTAAGATAAGTTAGTTTTACGACAGTTTTACGACAGTAAGGTTTATAGTAAAAAGTTAACGAGTTTGGGTTTCGGAGAGAAGCCAACCAGTTAGGATCAGAACAACCCTAGAGAGCGGATCGGACCGGACCGGGAAAACGATGAGATGAGCTGACGACTTGAGCAACGGCAATGAGGGTCTCGACAGTCCGCGACGGTGTCACACACACTCATAGTTCCAACTGAATTATACATAACGTATATGTGTCTGTGTTCTTTCTCGAGAATTGAGTTTCTTTTATTTAACTTGTAGACCAGTGCTGTGCCCTCGACGATTCGTCAGTGGATAGAGGACTCGGCTAGACGATGAAGACAAGAAGAAGGTCACGGACACACAACGTTGGGGTTGAAGGTCATCTGGTGGGGCAACATGGTCCTACATCTTTTTTGTCAGAAACATCGTTCATGGAATGTGAGGACTAAAGGACAAAATAAGGGAAGCGAGAGTTACGAGGCTTCCGAAAGTAAACTCAACGTTCACTTTATACTTAGAATTTACCAGAAATAAGCTACAAATCTTGTATAGCCATGAAATAAAATGCGTCTATGAAATTTGCATGTTTTCCGATGAAAATGTTATTGGACGAACCAACGG
Organism: Sepiola atlantica; assembly: GCA_963556195.1. NCBI lineage: Eukaryota > Metazoa > Mollusca > Cephalopoda > Sepiida > Sepiolidae > Sepiola > Sepiola atlantica. Next base: position 4,218,872 of record OY744542.1, read on the forward strand.
CCCACGTCTCACATATATATTTGGTGTAACATTGGTGGTAAGTGACTTCTATTCCCTGTGTATTCCAGCGTCTTTTTGATACAAAAACAGCTATTAGTCTCGTTGACATGTTGTAGGTGGCTAATTAGATAGTGACGTCTTTCGGGGTGGTGAGAATAGCATTTGAAGAGATGCTGACTTATTCATCTTCTTTCTCTTTGTTGCCGTCTTCTTCTTCTTCTTCTTCTTCTTCTTCTTCATAGCAATGATTGTAAAAATCATTGTATTATAAGGTCGTCACAAAAATAATAGCCGATTTCAGAATCATTCCTTTTTCCAATACTCTGTCAATGACGTGAAACTGTTGCAGTGATGTCAGCAAGTTTCTGAGACATTTATTTGACAATTTCACGTGGATCTTTCTCAACAAATGCTTGCAATTGTTCATAGTTACGATTACACGGCCGTCCTCTACCTTCTTCATCTACAAGGCTCTCATCTCTACTACGGAATTTCTGAAACCAATTTTGTACTGCCCGATCGCTTTTGGAACCATCTTCCCATGCTATCTATCTATCTCTCTATCTATCTATCTCTAGGTCTATCTATTTATTTATATATATATATATATTTATTTATTTTTATTTATTTATTTATTTTTACATATATATATATTTGTATATATATATATATATATATTTATTTATTTATTTTTACATATATATATTTATATATATTTATTTTTATTTATTTATTTATTTTTACATATATATATATATTTATATATATTTATTTATTTTTATTTATTTATTTATTTTTACATATATATATTTATGTATATATATATTTATTTAGTTTTATTTATTTATATATATATATTTATTTATTTTTATTAATTTATTTATTTTTACATATATATATTTATATATATATATTTATTTTAATTTATTTATATATATATATATATTTATTTATTTTTATTTATTTATTTATTTTTAAATATATATATATTTATATATATATTTATTTATTTATTTTTACATATATATTTATATATATATATATATATATTTATTTATTTATTTTTACATATATATTTATATATATATTTATTTATTTATTTTTACATATATATTTATATATATGTATTTATTTTTACATATATATTTATATATATATATATATTTATTTATTTTTACATATATATTTATATATATATATAATAATAATGGTAATAATCCAGGTGAAAACTATACACAGGGTGGTAATCCAGAGAATTTTAACCGGGTTTATAAAAAGTGCTCAATATCAAAATAGAGCTATATATATATATATATATATATATTTATTTATTTTCACATATATATATTTATATATATTTATTTATTTTCTACATATATATATTTATATATATATATATTATTTATTTATTTTTACATATATATATATATATATATATATATATATATATATATATATATATATATATATATATATATATATAGCAAAATATTTTTAATAACCATTGACAGACGTTACATAGTTTAACCAACAATCAGCAGTGCGGAGGAAATTACTGTACCGTCAGTCGAGCGATAATTTTCCCTTTACCAACTTTTCCGTTATCTCTCTTCTGGCGATTAAATATTATTCTTTGAAAAGCCATAGCTTAAGGAAGAAATAATAATATTTATTTTATTTAAAACCCCTTGTCTTGAACAACTGATGACTAAATAGATTTTGTACTTTGTACAATTTTCTCATTTACTTGTTATATATATATATATATATATATATATATATATATATATATATATATATATATATATATATATATATAGAATGTGGACGCAAAAAAAAAACGGGCGGCAATTACTGAGGCTGTAGTTTTCTTTATATAAACCAAAGAAATAATGTTCATTTGACTTTTGGTAATTTCCCTTTTACCAATTTATCTCTTTGCTCTTCTGACGATAAAATATTGTTTGAAAAGCCATGGCCTAAGGAAAGAATAATAATGTTTCTCTTATTTAAAACTCCTTTCTTTGAACAACTAATTACTTAATAAATATTGTATTTTGCACAACTTATATTTTCATGAATTATTTTTATATATATATATATATATATATATATATATATATATATATATATATATATATATATATATATATATATATATATTTAAGATCAGTGGAAATATATCCAGCCGTGTTTGAATATTAAAAATTAAATACAAATATTTTAGTGTATGTAGTAAGTCATAACTGGAGACTTTTTTGTGATTTAAGCTTAAGTATGTCTGATGCGCTAGAAACCTAATCGTTAATTGTACTAGTTTTGACTAGAAAATGATGACATTAAGCGAATTAGCAAATCCGTTTATAATAGATTGATTTTATTAACGTAGCTTGAGCTTAATTAAATATGTGGTTGAAATCTAACATGTAGGGAAAAAGGCTTTTTAGTGATTGTTTAATTTAAGAGTCTTTATTTCTCATGTATTCTCTCGTCGAGGTTCTGTTGTGTTTTACCAGTGTATTTTTTTTACATTTTTTTCATGGAATGGAAATTTTATCTGTAACCAAAACTGATAATATGATAATGTGTCTGCGTATTTTTACAATTAATTTTTTTTCTTTTACTTTCATGTGGAAATTTCAATTTTGAAAATAGGTAAGTAAAATATTTATTTTCTACTTTACGTACATTACTTTGAATGTGTTCAGTTTCAAGCTTTTCACACAGTATGTATTTTATTTATTTATGCCTTTTTGCAGCTTCGTTTTTTAAAGTTTTTCTCAACCCAACCCTTGAAAAAAAAACTTTCTCTCAAACCCTTAAAAATCCTTTATGTGATACAAAAACATTTAATAATAAATAATGACCAATATACAAATATAAAAAATGTTAATTACTTTAAGTGAAGAATTCAGTAGGTCGTTGCAAGTTCAGTAACTCGTTTGTAATGTATATGAGGAACGGCCCGGCGGTGATTGTATTACCATCGACTAGCACTATCGTCGTTTATATGCTACTCGGAATAGTTCATTATATAATGAAGGGGTTGTCAGCACTTTCTCTTTAAGGTTTTATTTTCCACTGAAAATGTTCTTTTTTTAGGGATCTGGTTTTAAAAAACGTTTTCATCTTCTTTAATTGGTCCGTCTTGGGACTACCATTTCATTTTCGTGAAGTTGGAATATCAAAACTATCATCAAACACATCCATTGGTAGTATAACTTGTAGTTACATCCTGAGCGAACCTGTCTCTTTATTTGTTTAGATGTCTTTTATGCCCCCATTTTTAACTACGTACCATATACGTCATTCTTCCAATTCGTTTAGTGAAATCTCAGTTTTCGGTCATAATTCATTCAGGAAAGCTGTTCTAAACCTGACTCGTTTGAAATGCGAATCATATTTCCCCATTAAAAATAATCATATTTCCCCATTAAAAATAATCATATTTCCCCATTAAAAATACTCATATTTCCCCATGGAAAATAATCATGTTCCCCCATTAAAAAAATCATGTTCCCCCATTAAAAATAATCATGTTTCCCACATTAAAAATAATCATATTTCCCCATTAAAAATAATCATATTTCCTCCATTAAAAATAATCATATTTCCCCATTAAAAAATAATCACGTTTCCCCATTAAAAATAATCATGTTTCCCCATTAAAAATAATCATATCCCCCCCCATTAACAAAATGTGTGAAAAATGACAAAACGGAAAAACAAGTTAAAGTGCAGGAGAAAAACAAAAACAAGAGATTTTGACCGGTTTCGTTCAGAAATGAAGGTAATAAAATAGTTTTATTTTGAAGGCACATACATGGGATGAGGGGAGGATTATCTGATTGGACCATATGAAGAAGACATTAGGTGATGTTGAAATATGACGGGTGGGAGGTACATTCTTCTATGTTTCTTATTCTTCTGTTTATATTTCTATTTATTTTCTTTCTCGTTTTTACTTCCACACCTAATGAGCTAGTATGGAGAAGGTGGTGGGAGAGCGGCGACAAGAGGGGAGATAGTATGAGTAGCTGACCAGTAGGAGTGGGCATGACATTGATTTACTGGACACCAGAATCCAAAGATTAATCAGAATGAGTCGGGGATCAGTCTGCTAGTTTATCACACATTAGGTTTTTAAAGAGTAATAAAAGGTCTTACACACGACAGTCATGAATAAATGTTTGAAGATTTAAAGATCTGAAAACAAAAAAACTTTTACTAAAATGACCGGATTCAGCATAAAATAATCCAAAAAGGGTTGATATGCCGTATAACAAAGCGACCAAACCAAACGTCATGAATAAATGTTTGAAGATTTAAACAACTTGAAGCATAAACACTTTTACTAAAGAGACCAGATTCAGCATAAAATAATCCAAAAAGGGTTGATATGCCGTAAAACAAAACAACTAAACCAAACCAAATCATTTTTTTCGATCCACAAAAAATATGGTGATCTGTTTGTATGACAAACTTTCTTCCATGCACAAATTCATGAAATTTCTTAAGACCAAATATTATTGTCAAACTTTCTTTCTCCATTTGGCTGTAATTCTTTTTCAGCCGATAGCAAGAATCTTGAAACACATGCCACTGGCTTTGTCTTGCTATCTTCGAATTTGTGAAGAATTGCAGCTTACGTCAGACAACACAATAATCTCAATTTCAAAGCAAAATGTGTTAATTGTTAGAATATCTATCAAAGACATTCCACAGAATGTTACCATTTTACTTCTTTATTCTAGCAAACTTTAAAAGTGCTGTTAAGTTGTGTATATTTGGTATATACATGCTATAATAGCTTGCGAGGCCCCCAGGAGCTTATAGTGTAGTCTCAGTTTATAAAGTTGTTTTTTTTTATTGCCTCTACACTAGAAGGGTCCGATAGTCTCCCTTTTTCGTCCATAATCTGTCATCATCATTGTGTTCGGTTTAACGTCCGTTTTACATGCTGGCATGTGTTGGACTGACTTTTAGAAATTGACTTCCAAACTTATTTCGGGTCCGTTTTTTTTTTTAAGTCATTTCCTTAACGAAGACCAAAAAAATGTTACAGCCGAATGCCCTTCCTGACGCCAACCCCCATAGGGTGATAGGGACCGGTCTTTTTATTTAGACACCTTCTCTAGAGAGCGCTACACTATTTTTACCCCACCTAATAAACCAGTATCGTCCGGGCCTTTGGGTCTGGATTTACGCCGGTCTATTGGGGGTTGTTGGTCCTGTGCAGTTCTAGGAGGTGCACCCTCCCAGGCTTTGCCTCCCCTCTTTGGGGAGGAGTAAGTTTATTGCTTACTGTCTGAGGCGCCCTACCGGGAATGCCGATGGGGCTGCCCAGGCAATTTTTAAATGGCCAGAATGCTCACCTCGAGCCCTGGCTTATCTAATCCCACTTTCCCGACCTTGTGTCACATCTTACCTTGTGGGAGGTAGATAAATAAAAACACCAGCCCTTATTTCTTTCATACAAAAAAATTTACTGTTGCATAGCCTCTCTGCTTGAGCCGCGGCAGTTCTCATTTTGTATACTCGTCCCGGAACGGGCCGTGGCAGTTCTCGTTTAAACACTCGTCATTTTTTCAACACCAAAAATCATATAGTTTGCATACCTTTAAATTTCTCGTACCATCTCTTCTTTCCTCGACGCGTGAAGGGGTGTGTCGGCTAGTGGTTGAATTCTTTCTTTCTGCCGA
>OY744542.1:4234573-4287073 GCA_963556195.1 Sepiola atlantica
CCAAGCCAGACAATTAATGACGAGAGAATTAATGACGCCTAATGATGTCGCCGTAATTCCCGTCAAATACCAAACCGGGTCTTTCATTAAAAGGATGATTTAATTGTTTAAAGTTTAACTAAATTAATCCTTCTATGTAAATTTTAATGAATTACATATTTATTGCATTTCTGTTTCATTACTCTTCTCCCTGTCATATCTGTCTGCGAGCCTTCTCTTTTCCTCTGCGAACCTCATGTATTGAATAGCGGCGTCCATCTTGGTTCTCTTCAACCTCCAAATCGGTTCAACTTCTGTTTCTTTCGTTTTGAAAAAAAAGAAGTTATTATTCTCGAAATGATCAAAGTTTTTACACTTCCGCACCTTTAATAGTTAGCAATAAGTTCCCTAATTAACTGTTTTTATATTTAAAGTTTATTTGAAATATTAATAAATTGATTTGAGATTTATACACCTATACCGTCTCCTGTCGTTTATCTTTGTCCTTTCCATCTTCCACCTTTCCAGTGTTCAACATTCCATTGCTTCTGCCTTCAGACACTCGCCTTCATACTTATGTTTTACCAGCAATGCTTCAAGCAGACTACCCTTTCCTTTCATATATATATATATATATATATATATATATTCCATGAAAAATGCCAGTAAACTGAAATCATATGCCCTACATAGGGTTAAGAGTAAAATTCATATACACTAAATGTACAAAAGCAAGGAAATTCCCAAATTTTTACACTTTTATTGTCATTAAGGGTATGACTACATATCAACCAAACCATTTCATTATCACATCACTACATTATAAATCTCTATGCATGAGTGGATGAAATGTGTGAGGTGCGCTGAAGAAAAATTCATACCACTAAAATACATAGCCTTGTTGTGCTCGCATACTCTTAATGACAATAAAAGTATACAAATTTGGGAATGTCCTTGCTTTTGTACACTTAGTGTATATGAATTTTCATCTTAACCCTATTAAGGGCATATGATTTCAGTATACTGGCATTTTTCATGGAATGTCACTACTTTTGTAAATGCTATGCCTCAATACAATGCCTTCTTATAACTGATATAGTTGGTAGTTTGACTAATCAAGGTATATGGAAAACTGAAATTAAAATGCCATCATCTAGACCCTAGAACCTCTATCTTTGCCAAAAATCAGCTGAATCCATCAATTAGTTGATGAGATATAGGGTGGCACATACGTACATACGTACGTACACACAGATAACATGATTTCATGATTGAACTTTCTGGATCTCTGGGTTGCCTTGACTAATGATGTTGAAATTCTACACACTTATAGAACCTATCAAATGAAAATGTTGTGCAAAGTTTTAACTAATTTGGTTTATTGGTTTTTGAGTTATGATTGATCAAAGAAATGAGATTTCCAGCATAGGCCATTCGTGAGGTCTATTAAGGGATGATGCGCTCTCGCGCCTCCCTTGATATGAGAGAGAAATGAAGTATTGCAGTAAAATATGATACTTGACAAAAAGTAAACGATCTACCAGCATGGTGAAGCCCTGAAATGACGAGATCGCCACCAGATGCCCCTACGGCTTCCAGCAGGACTCTGCAAACAAATCCAAGACAACACAGGCGTTGCTTCTCAACAATGTTCCACAACAGACTTGTAGCTGCTCTCCTCACTTGACTCCACCTCATCGACTATTTCTTCTGGGGTTTGATCGAGGCCAATACCAACAAACACGCCCACAACATGGTCGACTCTCTGAAGACTGACATTGTGAGAGACGTTTGCCGCTACAGACAAGGACATAGTCGTCAAGGCGTGTGACTCATTTTGCGCCCGCCTTGAGATAGTCGTCTCCGCCGGCGGTGGTTATATCGAAAAATAATGTAACATGTAACTCTAACTGTCCATAAATTAACTGTCGGGTTTCTGCATATGCAACTTTTGTTTTTGCAACTTTTTTTTTTGCAACTTTTGTTTTTGCAACTTTTGTTTTTGCAACTTTTGTTTTTACAACTTTTTTTTTGCAACTTTCGTTTTTGCAACTTTTTTTTTGCAACTTTTTTTTTGCAACTTTTGTTTTTGCAACTTTTGTTTTTGCAACTTTTTTTTTGCAACTTTTTTTTTTGCAACTTTTTTTTTTGCAACTTTTGTTTTTGCAACTTTTTTTTTTGCAACTTTTGTTTTTGCAACTTTTTTTTTGCAACTTTTTTTTTGCAACTTTTTTTTTTGCAACTTTTTTTTTTGCAACTTTTGTTTTTGCAACTTTTGTTTTTGCAACTTTTGTTTTTACTGCCTATTTTGTTTTGTTTTTTGTCAAGTGTCGGAGTTTGCTGCAACGCCCTGAATATATATATATATATATATATATATATATATATATATATATATATATATATATGTAGAGAGAGAGAGAGAGAGAGAGAGAGAGAGAGAGATGAAAAAAGAGTGATAAATATGCGACGATTGTCCAAATTTATTTCAATTGTTCAATGCAAGGTGTATTCAGTAATAAAATAGTGTTTATTATTCTTTCCTTAAGCCAAGGCTTTTCAAAGATCGAAATCTTATCATCAGAGGAGAAATACAGATGGATAAGTTGGCTTTCGAAAAAACCAAAGTTCAAATATTTGAAAAATATGAAAATTATTATTAAAGGAATTGTTGTTAAAATAACGCAGTGAATGAAAAGAAAAATTCCGTGAAAAATATATGCAGATTGTCCGGGTGGTAAATTTCCGTTGAAAAGAAGTCAAATGAATTGTAGAATGTGGATTTAAACCTGGAATGAGATATCATTTGCCTTATTTGGTCCTGGAAGTATATAAATATGGCCAATTTCTCCCTTTGCAATCCCCTTTAAGTGCGTCTGGACTCACCTATATTTTGAGCACTTTCTCCACACTGCTCCCACGCAAAGAGTTTTCTTCACATTCTACAATTCATTTGACTTCTTTTCAACGGAAATTTACAACCCGGACAATCTATTCTCGTTTTAACATTTTTAACGACCACGTGTTTCAGTAACTCTTTCAGACAAGCGGTCGCCATTTTGTGTGCTGTGTTCTCTTGTAAAAGTAAGCAAACTGTTGGATTTTCATATATACACACTTATTTTTGGGAAAAAAACGTAAGTGGGAGGTTATACAAATCATGTCAGTTGGTACTGAATATACAAAGTGAGAACAACAGTATTACCAAAGAAAAAAATACATTAATGTCCCAATACATAAAGAAAGACATGTGCTGTTGGGTACCGAAAATAAAGTAAATATTACAGGTACGTGACAGAATACAGTATAAAGCTTTCTGAAAGCCATGCAAAAATGCCTAGCGATTCAGAGCAATGGAGTCTGAGGCCCAGGCGGAAAAGAGGACAATATTCGGTTCTATATTCCCCATGTGGTTGGAGTTAGATTTTTTTTAGCAAGTATTATTAATAGAAGATAACTTGGACTCAATCATAAGGATATCAATCTGGATAATTTTGAAGCCGACAGTCGAACCAAACCAAACCAAACCAATAAATTAATTAAATAAACGGGCAACTAAGAATTTCGTGCCGATTGGACGATTTTAGAAGCAAAGTAAAGTAAATCCCGATTTCAGTTTTTCTTTTCGTTTTGGAGATAGTCTGTAGAAAATTTTCGGAAACCATTCCCTTCTTCAAACTTTCTATGAAGTGTGAAAAGGGCTCTTGAAAACGGCAAACGTGGACACGATACTCTATTGTACATACAAAGAGCTCAATATTACTTCAGATAGAGCTTTATAATAATATTAAATGATTATAAGGGGTTTATTTATGGGAATCGCTCCAGACAAGGCATGAAGCCACTTGATGAAAGGAGCTAACAAGAACAAATATGGTCATCGCAAAGACAGGATCTGCCTATTTATATGCTAGCGTTACACATATACCCACGTATATCTCGTCCACTTGCGTCCTAAGATAGACTACTGCTGTAACATATGTGGAGGTGCTGCTAAGAGCATCCTTTTTTGCCTCGACAGAGTCCAAAACCGACTTCGAAATCTAGTGGGGAATGCCTTCTTCTCTTCTTTATAGTGATTCTCTCACAGAATAGATGTTGCTAGTCTTTCTCTGCTCTACCGTTATTTTATGGTAGTTACTCGACTGAGCTCAAATCTATGGTCCCTCCTTGTAAAACATTCTCAATGAGAACCTGCTCAGCTACTACTACCATTGTCAATCATTTCCCTTTCTTCCGCTGCGTGCCCAAGAGGAAACGAAACTTCCATGGGCAGAGCTTCTTTCGTAGAACTGTCCGTCTGCGGAAAACAATGCCGCGAGCCTGCTTCCCTACTTACTTACTGATCCTGCTGCTACCAGATCAGGCGGTCTGAAGATACCGGCTTCATGACTTAAAATGCACCAAACATTGATGTTGTTGTTTTTTTTCCTTTACCTTTGCACAACTCGATCAGGTTCTGCAAAGCTAAAAACAAAAACAATTGTCCACTACAAAACAATCGAACCAAACCAAACACCACGAATAAATATTTGAAGATATAAAGAACTTGAAGCATTAAAACTTCTACCAAATTGACCGGATTGTCACGTTACAGCTTAAAATAGCTTTTTCATTAAAATAGAATTTTCATCAGTCACGTTTATACTTGAAATAGCTTTTTCATTGAAATAAAATTTTCATCTGTCACGTTTAAACTTGAAATAGCTTTTTCATTGAAATAAAATGTTCATCTGTCACGTTTAAGCTTGAAATAGCTTTTTCATTGAAATAAAATGTTCATCTGTCACGTTTAAGCTTGGAATTGCTTTTTCATTGAAATACAATTTTCATCTGTCACGTTTAAGCTTGGAATTGCTTTTTCATTGAAATAAAATTTTCATCTGTCACGTTTAAGCTTGGAATTGCTTTTTCATTGAAATAAAATGTTCATCAGTCACGTTTAAGCTTGGAATTGCTTTTTCATTGAAATAAAATGTTCATCAGTCACGTTTAAGCTTTAAATAGCTTTTTCATTGAAATAAAATGTTCATCTGTCACGTTTAAGCTTTAAATAGCTTTTTCATTGAAATAAAATGTTCATCTGTCACGTTTAAGCTTGGAATTGCTTTTTCATTGAAATAAAATTTTCATCTGTCACGTTTAAGCTTGGAATTGCTTTTTCATTGAAATAAAATTTTCATCTGTCACGTTTAAGCTTGGAATTGCTTTTTCATTGAAATAAAATGTTCATCAGTCACGTTTAAGCTTGGAATTGCTTTTTCATTGAAATAAAATGTTCATCAGTCACGTTTAAGCTTTAAATAGCTTTTTCATTGAAATAAAATGCTCATCTGTCACGTTTAAGCTTTAAATAGCTTTTTCATTGAAATAAAATGCTCATCTGTCACGTTTAAGCTTGGAATTGCTTTTTCATTGAAATAAAATTTTCATTTGTAACGTTTATGCTTGAAATAGGATTTTTTTAGTCTGTCATGGTAAAAGATTAAATAGAATTTTCACCTGTCACGTTTGAGCACTGAATAGCATTTTTATTGGTCTTAATCCCTTAATTTTGAGATTAACTCAAAATAATATTCTCACTGTTCTATTACACTTTCGTTTTAAGAAAGCATTCTTATTAGTAATCCAGGCTTAACTTTTGAAATAGCAGTTTTGTTAGTCTGGCATGCTTACGTTTACAAAAGCATCCTTGCAAGTCTGTCCTGCTTAAGTATTAAATAGCATTTTTATTGATCTGTCTGTCAGGCTTAAATTTTAAATAGTATTTTCATTGGTCTATCTTAAGTTTTGAAAAAATTATCGATCTCTCCGTCAAGCTTAAGTTTTCCATCGCATTTTGATTGGTCTGTCTATCAGGCTTAAATTTAAAATAACATTTTCATTGGTTTGTTAGGTTTTGGTTTGAAATTTTCTGTTTTTTATTTCACCCCAAACAAGGCAGGTGCCACTGAAGACGTACGGGGTTACTGAGAATTAGGATGACACCCAAAACCTACACCCTAAGTTGGGAGCTGTGTAGTAAGATGTCTGTTTACATCATTTGTAAACCTCTGCATGTCGGTACAGTCGGGGAAACAGTGAGAACGGAAGGAGTTCCAGAGGCCAGCAGCACGAGTAAAGAAGCTATTGGAGTAGAAGGCTTTCTGGCATCTGGGGACCTCCACAGTGAATGGATGGGATTTAGCTGATTGTCGAGTTGGTCTAGTGTATTTACGTCGAGGGGGGGCACCAGAGCAGTCAGTTCATCAAAGCAGAATCCATTGAAGTATTTTCAATTCCCATTGCTAAGTTCGTATGGGTGAAGTTTAAAATGAGATTTTCATTGTTTTGTCAAACTTAAGTATAAAATAGCATTGTCTATGATGTTTGTCACGATTCAGTTTGAAATGGTGTTTTCATCGCAAAACATCTAGAATGAATAGACGAATCGTAGATACGTCTAAGCATCTCGAAAAAAGGCTCTGTATGTCAGTCGGTCTGTCACGTTTAAGTTTAAATGGACGTATCTCAAGAATATCCGTTTCCGGTCCCCCCCCCCCACTCTCCTTCACATAAAATCCTCACTCAATTGATTATTTTTTCATGAAATTCTCTGCGTTAATTATGAATTCTATTTGTTCATTTTTGATTCTGCTTTTAATTAAAACATGTCTTCGTTTGTCGGCGCCATTAATGTTTTCTTTATTCCCTTTGATGTTTCAAATATTCCAGAAAGAAAACCGATTTATTCGCCGACAATCAGACGTTTGAGTCAATTTCCATCAGAAATGATTTTAATAGACAATAAAACGCCAAGGGAAACGATTTGTTGCTACTTAATAAAAGTAATCAGTTTTTTTCTCAATATAATTATTTCTAAATATTTTCTACATTTTTCCAACGTAGATGGGGTGTAATTTTATCCCCCCCCCCAGAGCATCAACTTCAGCGGCAGAATCAGATGATAGAATTTATGTAGTCGCAGTGGTGATGTGTCAGCCGAAGTGCCCATCTTCTCTCTCAATAACAGTTTATATATATATATATATACATATATATATATATATATATATATATATATATATATATATATATATATATATATATATATCCCACAATACAACGTTAGGTGCCATACTCCACTAATTAACACCAGAAAACCGACGAATCGCTTGCCGCGTCGAGAAATTAACAAGAAAGATAGCTAAGAAAGAAAATTCCGTGGTCTTCAACGACGCGTGTATAATATATATATATATATATATATATATATATATATATATATATATATATATATATATATATACATATATATATATAAATATTGTGTGTATTTAGGCAGAATTTTCTCATTTATGCAAACATTGTTAAAATAATAGAATTCGTTTGTTTAATTATACCTTTTTTATTTCTTCAAGTTTTCTGATGGTCTTGTTTGTATTAAAATAAAAAAAATTAAAATAATAATAATAATAAAGCTAATGACTACATTGGTGTTATAAGCACTACCCTATCCCGCCGCCTTACCATGCGTTTCGTAAACTCTAGCTCAATTGACCAACATCTACAAAAACATAACTGCCCTCCCTCTGATCTAAGACAAATTCTAGTTAATAACACTAAAATTATACATTCCGAAACCAATTTAAAAAGAAATTGAAAATACTAGAAGATATCTACGTAAAATCACAACAACCTAAAATTAATTTCACATATGAAATCAGTGGTAACATTTTCAAATTCTTAACATAATGCGATTTTGGCCTGTGATTCCATCCAGCGATACTGAATTTAAATCGTCAACGACTTCCTGGAACAATGCGAAAAAGGTTCTATGCGCATTCCTCCACCGTCTTTTTAAAATTCCGTTCCTTCACCAGCTGTTTTGTTCATTTGCTTTTGATACCTGAGGATGATTCGACAAATAATCGAAAACGTTCGTGAAACCTATGAACATTTATTTTTTTATTCTAATACAAAAAAAGACCCTCAGAAAACTTGAAAACATAAAGGTATAATTAAACAAACGAATTTTGTTATTTTTAACAATGTTTGCATAAATATATATAAGACGTTGTGTTTGAAGGCTATGGCAATGCAGTTTGGTAGAAAACACTGTCGGATATGAAACAAGGTAAACAGAACAAATGACAATATTGAATGGTTTCAATACTTTTGATAAGCAATTTTATTTACCAATGTGGTATTCGAATTAGGATTGTATCCATCGTCTTGAGTTCTTCGAATCTTCGAGGTATACTTTATCTTCAAGAAGAGAAGAAAACAAAATATATGCAACCCTCGATTGAGACCTTTTTCCCCGGAAGTTGGAAGTTAATGGGAATTGTTGCATGAGTTAATTATTCTCGATTGTGAGCTGGCATATATTTTAACATGTGTAATTAATGTTGTAATATTTTATAGTTAAAATTCTATTATTATTTTGTGTTTCTATTTAATTCTAATTTATTTAATAATTGTAAGAACATGAGCGTATATATAATTTATATAAGTCAGATATAGGGGAAGCAACTCGTATCTAAGGATCTCGGAGTCATGTAGAGTTGCCTTCTCTTGTTATTATTAATTATTTAGATGAGTTATTTTTTTCTCTTTTCTTCTCTCTATTTTTTCATATATGTTATTTGTTTATTTATAATTTATTTTACTTTTTATTTTTATCTATTATGGTTAGTACTCATATACATACACATATATACACACATATATACATACACATATATACACACATATATACATACACATATATACACACATATATATAGAGAGAGAGGGAGAGAAAAAAGATGTATATTTATATGTATATGGGCGTAATCAGTCCCCGGAAAATCATAAACGCACAAGTGGGAGAAAAAATGTATAATAATCTAATATATAAAGTAGAGACGATTTTTCCCCTTTACCTTCTCGGAGAATAGGAAAATAACCACATGCATCACAGGCTACTAAACTCACCACTATACTACACTTATTCACTCGAGCGTGTTTTAGTAAATTTGTTATTCTTTTTTCCCAGCTAACACTAAATATTACATTTGGCCTGCCATCCACGACTCTCCAAAAAACCAACTCCATATAGGTGGTAGCAAAAACTTTTCTCCCTAATAATTATGTACTGTCACTACACTCATCGACACCGGGAACTAATAAACACAGTTTACTTTTCACAAAACAGTCCGTCCTTATTTATTATTTGCCTGGTATTAATTTACTACATAATATAAAGCAATACGCAAAGACTTAATGACCGCTCCCGTCATTTTCCGCGAATATCAGATTACGTTCTTTCTCATTCTACCTATGAGTTGGCCTATTTTCACATATATTTTTAAGTTGAAACTGTGGCGCGGTGGTTAAGAATGCAGGTTTCATGATCGGCTGTTTCAGCGTTCGATCCCATTCTACGCAGCCACTTTTTTCTTTTCTTTTTTTTTAATTCAAAACATTCGCCAACACGGTAACTATAGGCCGTTTTATTTTTCATTCGACGTCATGCAATAGGTAGTACTTTCTCCCGTGCAACGCCGGGCGACGGGTTCCGCTAGTAGTGAATAAAAGAGTGAGAATAAAGAAAAAAATAAATGTGCAACTTACAGTTTCGTGCCGAATGGATTGAACGATTTTAGAAGCAAAATAAAGTAAATTTTAGTTTTTTGGGGGCGGGGGTGGGATAGGCTGTAAAACATTTTCGGGAACCATTCCCTTCTTTAAACTTTCTATGACGTGTGAAAAGGGCTCTTGAAAACGGCGAACGTAGACACGATACTCTTTCTCTCTCTCTCTCATATATATATATATATATATATATATGAAATATCTCTCTCTTTTATATATATATATATAAAATATGTAGTGTTTAGATAGTATTATGATTTTTATTATTATTATTATTATTAATGTTATTTGATATGCAAATGATCATATTATACGGTAGTCTTAAGGGTAATATATTATTATTATTTTATTTATGTATATATTAGTGAAATTTTAAGCTGAATTATTTCGACACTTGATTATTGGGGAAATGGTAGTTTAATCAGTACCATTGGAGAGCCATGAATATTATAACTGTCCTGTTTTTAAATCTTCGAAACAGTTACATGGTAAACAGCTGATGATCCTCGTGTTAATATTAGACGCTTAAGGTCTCCTGTTTTTGTTTCACTCTTAGATACTTAACCCCCCCCCTTTTTATTTTTTTTATTTACTTTTTTTTTTATTAATTTTCCAACGAATGTTAAGTCTGCAATATCTTGAATTTAGTTAGTGTCTCTGGGAATTGAAACTGCATTTTACTTTTTTTTCTTTTCTGTTTGTTTAAAATGACTTAAAGCTCCTTTAGACTATATATATATATATGTATATATATATATATTCATTTTTTATATCTTACATAATGGGTTCCGGTTGTGCGTTCTGGTGCCCTGCACACACTCCAGGTACAAGTAGGAGCATACCCCTATTATCCATGCTTGTCCATAGATATTCAGGCACAGATGCACACACTAACATTTTGTATGGTACTGGTTGTCATTCATTATTAATATCATGTGCGTGTCTGTGTCTGTGTCTGTGTCTGTTGTGTAGTTATACCAAAATTGTACAATTGAGTTCTGCCCTGTTGTTTATTTTTGGGTTGAATTTTCTGATCAATTGAGATTCCTTAATTCTAAGGTTGCCTAGGTCCCTTTAAGTGACTGGTATTTTTACTTGTATGTCTTCACTGGGGTTGTGATTTCTTGATATGTTTTTTTTATGAAGACGTCTGTTCTTTTATGCGTATATGTAATGCCCTAACTGTACTCCCGATGTAGAACTCATTAAATATCATGTGTATGTGGTATACTGTATATGTGTGTTGTTGATAGAACAATTTGGTAGAGTGCAGGGGCTGTTGTTTGGTTGTGTTCTGGGTTTGGATAGATGTTGTCTTAGTGTTGGTTCGGAGTGTATAAGCTTGATGTCTTGGTGTTCTTTTTGGATGGCCAATGTGATTCTATCATTAAAATGTGGTAGTTGTATGAAGCAGATGTTAGGGAGTGTGTACTGTGGTTGTTTTCCAGATGCCCTAGGGTGGGATTTAGCGTTTGTGGAGTATCCGTTCCGCCTGAGTATTGGTTGGAAGTGTCTTACAAAGATGATCTTGTCTATTTCTTTAGTGCGTTTACTACGGCTGCAGTTTGTCTCATTCATAGCATAACATAGTTTGGCTTTGGTAGGGATGGCTGATCTGTAGTTTATGAAAATACTTTTGCAGCTGGTGTCTTTCTCGGAAACGCAGAGGATAAGTCTAATAGTGAAAAGGATCCGGATGTGTTTGGGTGTTCAACAGCGGATTTTATGTTGGGGTCTATGTTTTTAAATGAGATGATGTGAGGATGAGAACGGGTGGTCTGGCATCATCGCGATCGAATAGAACACCATTTCTGTTTTTTAAATTGCTGAATTAAATTCATCCACTTGTGGTTAATATTTCCCCCCCCCCATATGTTCTTCAACTTGAAAATTCAATTTTCACACAATTGCGGTGGTTGTATGTCATCCAAAGAATTGAAGGTTTTACTAGTAAAATTATTTTGCAAAGATCTGAATAAATGGTAATCTGAGGGAGCAAGATCTAGTGAATAAGGAGGATAAGGTTACACATTTGAGCCAACAAGTCTATATATAATATGTACAGATCAGAAAGGGAAATGCAAAGTTTAGAAAATTAAAATACTTTATATAAGACTGAGCCATATTAATCATTATCAGGAGTTGGAGTTGGGGTTAGAGTAAAGGTTGGGGGTAGGGTTATGGTTAGGATAAATGTTGGTGTTAGGGTTATGGTTAGGATAAATGTTGGTGTTAGGGTTATGGTTAGGATAAATGTTGGTGTTAGGGTTATGGTTAGGGTAAAGGTTGGTGTTAGGGTTATGGTTAGGGTAAAGGTTGGTGTTAGGGTTATGGTTAATATAAAGGTTGGTGTTAGGGTTATGGTTAGGATAAAGGTTGGTGTTATGGTTAGGATAAAGGTTGGTGTTAGGGTTATGGTTAGGCTAAAGGTTGGTGTTAGGGTTATGGTTAGGGTAAAGGTTGCTGTTAGGGTTATGGTAAGGGTAAAGGTTGGTGTTAAGGTTATGGTTAGGATAATGGTTGGTGTTAGGGTTATGGTTAGGATAAAGGTTGGTGTTAGGGTTATGGTTAGGGTAAAGGTTGGTGTTAGGGTTATGGTTAGGGTAATGGTTGGTGTTAGAGTTATGGTTAAGATAAAGGTTGATGTTAGGGTTAGGGTTAAGATAAAGGTTGGTGTTAGGGTTAGGGTTAGGGTAAAGGTTGGTGTTAGGGTTATGGTTAGGATAAAGGTTGGTGTTAGGGTTATGGTTAGGGTAAAGGTTGGTGTTAGGGTTATGGTTAGGGTAAATGTTGGTGTTAGGGTTATGGTTAGGGTAAAAGTTGGTGTTATGGTTATGGTTAGGATAAAGGTTGGTGTTAGGGTTATGGTTAGGGTAATGGTTGGTGTTAGGGTTATGGTTAGGATAAAGGTTGGTGTTAGGGTTATGGTTAGGGTAAAGGTTGGTGTTAGGGTTATGGTTAGGGTAAAGGTTGGTGTTAGGGTTATGGTTAGGGTAAAGGTTGGTGTTAGGGTTATGGTTAGGGTAAAGGTTGGTGTTAGGGTTATGGTTAGGGTAAAGGTTGGTGTTAGGGTTATGGTTAGGGTAAAGTTGGTGTAAGGGTTATGGTTAGGGTAAAGGTTGGTGTTAGGGTTATGGTTAGGGTAAACGTTGGTGTTAGGGTTATGGTTAGGGTAAAGGTTGGTGTTAAGGTTATGGTTAGGATAAAGGTTGGTGTTAGGGTTATGGTTAGGGTAAAGGTTGGTGTTAGGGTTATAGTTAGGGTAAAGGTTGGTGTTAGGGTTATGGTTAGGGTAAAGGTTGGTGTTAGGGTTATGGTTAGGGTAAAGGTTGGTGTTAGGGTTATGGTTAGGGTAAAGGTTGGTGTTAGGGTTATGGTTTGGGTAAAGGTTGGTGTTAGGGTTATGGTTAGGATAAAGGTTGGTGTTAGGGTTATGGTTAGGATAAAGGTTGGTGTTAGGGTTATGGTTAGGGTAAAGGTTGGTGTTAGGGTTATGGTTAGGGTAAACGTTGGTGTTAGGGTTATGGTTAGGGTAAAGGTTGGTGTTAAGGTTATGGTTAGGATAAAGGTTGGTGTTAGGGTTATGGTTAGGGTAATGGTTGGTGTTAGGGTTATGGTTTGGGTAAAGGTTGGTGTTTGGGTTATGGTAGCCGCGTAGACAATTCGATATTGTGTGGCAGTAGGTGTTGGTCCCTCACCCGGGCCACACTTGCCCGACTCCAGAGAAATGACAGGGCAATGATTAGGTAGGTGTGCAACGTAAAGCCAGACCAGATACCGAATATTAGGTCAGGCACTCTACTTGAGAAACTGACCATCCTCAAACTTGATGTCTTGATAAGCGCAAACTGTTTTCGCTCGTTGGGGCATGTTTAAAGAAGGAGGGGCTATATCAGCACATGCAGAAACCAAAGACTGGACAGCAGAAAGAAAGCCGGAAGAGATGGAAAGAAACAATCATGCAACACCGTAAGCAGGCACAGATGCACACATTAATATTTTGTATGGTACTGGTTGCTATTCATTATTAATCTTATGTGTATCTGTATCTGTTGTGTGTGGTTATACCAAAAATGTGCAATTGAGTTCTGCTCTGTTGTTTAATTTTAGGTTGAACACTTTGAATCCCCACAATTGTGATCAGTAAAGACTTAGCATTTAAGGAGAGTAGATGAGTAGACCTTGGCTTTACTTTTGGCAGCCTCGTGACTCTTGCTTCTCTTATTTTGTCCTTTTGAGGGATGTTTCTGACAAAGGAGGAAGAATTGCTGTTTTCTGGGTCGGAAAGGTGTTTAAACGGTCATTTCACTATCATAAGCTCATTTAGTAAATTTAATAAATGGTACGATGATAATGATGGTTTGTTTGGGGGTAAACATACATTCCTCTCACACTAACCCATCCGTTCACTCAAAATGAATAAAACACTTTTTAAAATATCGTTTTTCTCAATTGTTGTATTTTATTCAATAGTAAACGAAATTTGAATATTCTCCAAATAAAACCCATTCAGAATGAATGGATTTTTACAATCAATAATTCATGAAGCACATATCAAAATATGTTCACATGAATAAAAAGAAAGCATTTTAATATCATTAAAAACTGAGCTGTACATACCCGACGTTGCTCGGGAGTATTCTTATTTTCAATTTCGTTTCTTTTCTTTTTGGCAATTTGACTAAAAAACGATACAGCAATATTTTTGTTCATCCTGAAGAAATGAACTAAGTTCATTGCGGTATTGTTTTGGTCAATTCAATGATAAAGGAGAATGCACAGGCAGACCACCCTCTACAAGTGACGACGAAATCAAGACATTAATTGAGGATAACCCACACTACACAACACGCAAACTGACATAAAATAACCAACCCATTCACTCAACATAGCTGAACATACTAAATCAAGACATTAATTGAGAATACCCCACACTACACAACACGCAAACTAACATATCAAAATCACCAACCCATTCACTCAACATAGCTGAACATACCAATTCAAGACATCAATTGAGAATACCCCACACTACACAAAATGAAAACTAACATATCAAAATCACCAACCCATTCACTCAACATAGCTGAACATACTAAATCAAGACATTAATTGAGAATACCCCACACTACACAACACGCAAACTAACATATCAAAATCACCAACACATTTACTCAACATAGCTGAACATACCAAATCAAGACATTAATTGAGAATACCCCACACTACACAACACGCAAACTAACATATCAAAATCATCAACCCATTCACTCAACATAGCTAAACATACCAAATCAAGACATTAATTGAGAATACCCCACACTACACAACACGCAAAACTAGCATATCAAAATCATCAACCCATTCACTCAACATAGCTGAACATACTAAATCAAGACATTAATTGAGAATACCCAACACTACACAACACGCAAACTAACATATCAAAATCACCAACCCATTCACTCAACATAGCTGAACATACCAATTCAAGACATCAATTGAGAATACCCCACACTACACAAAATGAAAACTAACATATCAAAATCACCAACACATTCACTCAACATAGCTGAACATACTAAATCAAGACATTAATTGAGAATACCCCACACTACACAACACGCAAACTAACATATCAAAATCATCAACCCATTCACTCAACATAGCTAAACATACCAAATCAAGACATTAATTGAGAATACCCCACATTACACAACACGCAAACTAACATATCAAAATCACCAACACATTCACTCAACATAGCTGAACATACCAAATCAAGACATTAATTGAGAATACCCCACACTACACAACACGCAAAACTAACATATCAAAATCACCAACACATTTACTCAACATAGCTGAACATACCAAATCAAGACATTAATTGAGAATACCCCACACTACACAACACGCAAAACTAACATATCAAAATCACCAACCCATTCACTCAACATAGCTAAACATACCAAATCAAGACATTAATTGAGAATACCCCACACTACACAACACGCAAAACTAGCATATCAAAATCACCAACCCATTCACTCAACATAGCTGAACATACCAATTCAAGACATTAATTGAGAATACCCCACACTACACAACACGCAAACTAACATATCAAAATCATCAACCCATTCACTCAACATAGCTAAACATACCAAATCAAGACATTAATTGAGAATACCCCACACTACACAACACGCAAAACTAGCATATCAAAATCACCAACCCATTCACTCAACATAGCTGAACATACCAAATCAAGAGATTAATTGAGAATACCCCACACTACACAACACACAAACTGACATATCAAAATCACCAACCCATTCACTCAACATAGCTGAACATACCAATTCAAGACATCAATTGAGAATACCCCACACTACACAACACGCAAACTAACATATCAAAATCACCAACCCATTCACTCAACATAGCTGAACATAAGAAATCAAGACATCAATTGAGAATACCCCACACTACACAACACGCAAACTAACATATCAAAATCACCAACCCATTCACTCAACATAGCTGAACATACCAAATCAAGACATCAATTGAGAATACCCCACTCTACACAACACGAAAACTAACATATCAAAATCACCAACCCATTCACTCAACATAGCTGAACATAAGAAATCAAGACATCAATTGAGAATACCCCACACTACACAACACGAAAACTAACATATCAACATCACCAACACATTCACTCAACATAGCTGAACATAACAAATCAAGACATTAATTGAGAATACCCCACACTACACAACACGCAAACTGACATATCAAAATCACCAACCCATTCACTCAACATAGCTGAACATACCAAATCAAGACATTAATTGAGAATACCCCACACTACACAACACGCAAACTAACATATCAAAATCACCAACCCATTCACTCAACATAGCTGAACATAACAAATCAAGATATTAATTGAGAATACCCCACACTACACAACACGAAAACTAACATATCAAAATCACCAACCCATTCACTCAACATAACTGAACATACCAATTCAAGACATTAATTGAGAATACCCCACACTACACAACACGCAAACTAACATATCAAAATCACCAACCCATTCACTCAACATAGCTGAACATACCAAATCAAGACATTAATTGAGCATACCCCACACTACACAACACGAAAACTAACATATCAAAATCACCAACCCATTCACTCAACATAGCTGAACATACCAAATCAATACATCAATTGAGAATACCCCACACTACACAACACGCAAACTAACATATCAAAATCACCAACCCATTCACTCAACATAGCTGAACATACCAAATCAAGACATTAATTGAGAATACCCCACACTACACAACACGAAAACTAACATATCAAAATCACCAACCCATTCACTCAACATAGCTGAACATAACAAATCAAGACATTAATTGAGAATACCCCACACTACACAACACGAAAACTAACATATCAAAATCACCAACCCATTCACTCAACATAACTGAACATACCAATTCAAGACATTAATTGAGAATACCCCACACTACACAACACGCAAACTAACATATCAAAATCACCAACACATTCACTCAACATAGCTGAACATACCAAATCAAGACATTAAGTGAGAATACCCCACACTACACAACACGAAAACTAACATATAAAAATCACCAACCCATTCACTCAACATAGCTGAACATAACAAATCAAGACATTAATTGAGAATACCCCACACTACACAACACGAAAACTAACATATCAAAATCACCAACCCATTCACTCAACATAGCTGAACATAACAAATCAAGACATTAATTGAGAATACCCCACACTACACAACACGAAAACTAACATATCAAAATCACCAACCCATTCACTCAACATAACTGAACATACCAATTCAAGACATTAATTGAGAATACCCCACACTACACAACACGCAAACTAACATATCAAAATCACCAACACATTCACTCAACATAGCTGAACATACCAAATCAAGACATTAATTGAGAATACCCCACACTACACAACACGAAAACTAACATATCAAAATCACCAACCCATTCACTCAACATAGCTGAACATAACAAATCAAGACATTAATTGAGAATACCCCACACTACACAACACGAAAACTAACATATCAAAATCACCAACCCATTCACTCAACATAACTGAACATACCAATTCAAGACATTAATTGAGAATACCCCACACTACACAACACGCAAAACTAACATATCAAAATCACCAACCCATTCAATCAACATAGCTGAACATAACAAATCAAGACATTAATTGAGAATACCCCACACTACACAACACGCAAACTGACATATCAAAATCACAAACCCATTCACTCAACATAGCTGAACATAACAATTCAAGACATTAATTGAGAATATCCCACACTACACAACACGCAAAACTAACATATCAAAATCACAAACCCATTCACTCAACATAGCTGAACATTACAATTCAAGACATTAATTGAGAATATCCCACACTACACAACACGCAAAACTAACATATCAAAATCACCAACCTATTCACTCAACATAGCTGAACATAACAAATCAAGACATTAATTGAGAATACCCCACACTACACAACTGAAAACTAACATATAAAAATCACCAATCCATTCACTCAACATAGCTGAACATACCAAATCAAAACATTAATTGAGAATATCCCACACTACACAAAATGAAAACTAACATATCAAAATCACCAACCCATTCACTCAACATAGCTGAACATACCAAATCAAGACATTAATTGAGAATACCCCACACTACACAACACGCAAACTAACATATCAAAATCACCAACCCATTCACTCAACATAGCTGAACATAACAAATCAAGATATTAATTGAGAATACCCCACACTACACAACACGAAAACTAACATATCAAAATCACCAACCCATTCACTCAACATAACTGAACATACCAATTCAAGACATTAATTGAGAATACCCCACACTACACAACACGCAAACTAACATATCAAAATCACCAACCCATTCACTCAACATAGCTGAACATACCAAATCAAGACATTAATTGAGCATACCCCACACTACACAACACGCAAACTGACATATCAAAATCACCAACCCATTCACTCAACATAGCTGAACATACCAAATCAATACATCAATTGAGAATACCCCACACTACACAACACGCAAACTAACATATCAAAATCACCAACCCATTCACTCAACATAGCTGAACATACCAAATCAAGACATTAATTGAGAATACCCCACACTACACAACACGAAAACTAACATATCAAAATCACCAACCCATTCACTCAACATAGCTGAACATAACAAATCAAGACATTAATTGAGAATACCCCACACTACACAACACGAAAACTAACATATCAAAATCACCAACCCATTCACTCAACATAACTGAACATACCAATTCAAGACATTAATTGAGAATACCCCACACTACACAACACGCAAACTAACATATCAAAATCACCAACACATTCACTCAATATAGCTGAACATACCAAATCAAGACATTAATTGAGAATACCCCACACTACACAACACGAAAACTAACATATAAAAATCACCAACCCATTCACTCAACATAGCTGAACATAACAAATCAAGACATTAATTGAGAATACCCCACACTACACAACACGAAAACTAACATATCAAAATCACCAACCCATTCACTCAACATAGCTGAACATAACAAATCAAGACATTAATTGAGAATACCCCACACTACACAACACGAAAACTAACACATCAAAATCACCAACCCATTCACTCAACATAACTGAACATACCAATTCAAGACATTAATTGAGAATACCCCACACTACACAACACGCAAACTAACATATCAAAATCACCAACACATTCACTCAACATAGCTGAACATACCAAATCAAGACATTAATTGAGAATACCCCACACTACACAACACGAAAACTAACATATCAAAATCACCAACCCATTCACTCAACATAGCTGAACATAACAAATCAAGACATTAATTGAGAATACCCCACACTACACAACACGAAAACTAACATATCAAAATCACCAACCCATTCACTCAACATAACTGAACATACCAATTCAAGACATTAATTGAGAATACCCCACACTACACAACACGCAAACTAACATATCAAAATCACCAACACATTCACTCAACATAGCTGAACATACCAAATCAAGACATTAATTGAGAATACCCCACACTACACAACACGAAAACTAACATATAAAAATCACCAACCCATTCACTCAACATAGCTGAACATACCAAATCAATACATCAATTGAGAATACCCCACACTACACAACACGCAAACTAACATATCAAAATCACCAATCCATTCACTCAACATAGCTGAACATACCAAATCTAAACATTAATTGAGAATACCACACACTACACAACTGAAAACTAACATATCAAAATCACCAATCCATTCACTCAACATAGCTGAACATACCAAATCTAAACATTAATTGAGAATACCACACACTACACAACTGCAAACTAACATATCAAAATCACCAACCCATTCACTCAACATAGCTGAACATACCAAATCAATACATCAATTGAGAATACCCCACACTACACAACTGCAAACTAACATATCAAAATCACCAACCCATTCACTCAACATAGCTGAACATACCCGGCGCTGCCCGGAAGTCTTTTTAGTTTTAATTTTATTTTTATTTTTTTAGCAGATTGACCAAACGCTATATAGAGAGGTACCCACGAAAACGGGGCAACTTATAGGCCATGAGTGACGACCCGTGATGCCTTAGGACTGGATTTTGTTCATATATATATATATATATATATATATATATATATATATATATATATATATATAAATTAGTAAGCTATGAAAATATATTTATGGCAATTAAACTACACAGAGGCTGCCGCGTTTCATCTTCGGGGGGGGGGAATCTTCAGGCTTAAATGCACAGTTATTTTGCCGGGTAGCTAGTTAACCAATCAGATTATTTGTTATTCTCTCAGCCAATTGTCGGGCTTCCCACGAACAAAGTCCGGTTAATGTTACTTCCTATATCCTGTTCTATTGTTTTGTTTTCAATAGATTGGGCTATATTCTGTTTCTTTGTTGCATCAATATAATGGGTTAATTTATTTTAAACGGTGGTTCCTTGTGTAGCTTAATTGCCATAAATATATGTGCATAGCTTACTACCAAGCTCTATTTACGTATCGAGCACTGTTGAAGTAAATGCTGAAAATGAATACATAATAAATTATATCTCCTTATAAAGTTTTATGTGGATACATGAAATAGTAATATATACATATATATATGTGTGTATATATATATATATATATATATATATATATATATATATATATATATATATATATATATATATATATATATATTATTCATCCCATCACGCAAAAGGTAGCGAGTAAAAAGGTACCGGACAAAACCATTTCAAGTGTTTAGGGGAAGGAAGAAAGCAAATAGTAAGTCCGCACACACACACATCCGCTGTCTAAAATGAATTTTGAAAGAAATCTCCCGCCCTATTTCCATAAGACCTTTTTTCTCTCCTTTTTCTTTACCAATTGATACTCTTTTTTTTTTTTTAACTTAGGTTTGAGACGTTTTCTTTGTTTCTCATATCTTTTTTCATCTTAACCGAATGAGACGTCATTTTATATGAATATTAGTGCGAACACTGGTGAATCATATTTTACCCTGTCATTTATTTTTGTAACGGAGGGTGTACACTCTTCATGCTATTAAAACTGTGTAAGGCACGTAGAGGCGAGAAACACGGGCATGCAGACTCAGGAGAAATGGTCAGACAAGTCTTGTTAATATGGTTAATAAAAAAATATATTTGTTCTCATATTCGCTTCATGGATGTCTTACTATAAAAATCTATACATTACGCGTGATTTGTGTTGAAGAGTATTGAAAGACGTCCCACATTTCAGCGTCGGAAGAGAAAAGAGAAAAAAGAAACAAATACAAAATGGCGGACTGTGAATTCGCGCCGCGCGAATTAAGGCGACGCTTTCTTCTTTCTTTGTAATTCCTTTTGGAACGTCGTTCTTTAAATGGCTGGAAGACATTCGTTACTGCATGAATATTTATTGTTGTCTTCAAAGATTTCAGAAGCAACAAATGCGGGCCGAAATCGCAGAAAGAAAAACTAATGGCCGACAGGATCAGCATTGGAAACGCAATGAAAAGTAAAGAAAAAGACGTTCTTGTTTCATCACCAAAGAAACGCGGATTTAGTAAAGCTGCCGTTTTTAAACATTTTTGTACTTACTTAGCACAGATTCTTCGCATGAAAGCCATCGATTCCCACTGTGATTTGATGCAAACCCCAACATATATATATATATATATATATATATATATATATATATATATATATATATATATATATATATATATATATATATATATATATATATAATGGTAATAATCCAGGTGAAAAATATCCACAGGGTGGTAATCCAGAGAATTTTAACCGGGTTTATAAAAAGTGCTCAATATCAAAATAGAGCTATATATATGATAATTTTATTTACACAGACATGTACAAAATCTGCGACACTGGCATGTCGATGTTATCGATCAACAGTTACTATAAACTGAGATCTCATCAGGCAGAGTTAGAATCCGATCTTAACCTCAGATCATATTTGTCGCAGATTTTGTACATGTCTGTGTAAATAAAATTATCATATATATATATATATATATATATATATATATATATAATGATATTAAAATGTGTATATACAAAAATGAGGATAAAATGTACGATATATCATAAAATGAAATGCTGTGAAAGACAAGATGTGTAAAAGAAAACAAACGGAAAAAAATTTAAATACAGGAAAAACAAATCAAGAAACAAGAGATTTTACCGGTTTTGTTTGGATACACGCACGTCTTCAAAGAATATAAAGATTTTAGATGTATTCACTAACGGTAAAAACATAGGAAAATAAGAACGCACAACGAGACGTTATTGGCACGCGTTTAACTATTTGAAAAAAAAAAGAATAATGAAACGCGCGCAGAGAGATGTTAAAAAGGGGTCATTTACAAACACAAAAACGACCTGAAATACAACAATCTCACAAACGCACTAGTTTTACACATAAACAATTTTATCTACAATTTTGATTTATATAAAAAAAATGTTAAAAATAAATAAAAAGATTCACATTCCCCAAGACCGAATACTTTCTCGCACGTCGCAAATGCATCAAAAGTGCTATAATACTTCTCTCATCAATATCTAACATAAACCTCAGACTCCGATCTTATTCCTTAAACAAACATCTGGCAAAAACCGCACTGAAACAATGCAATATATCACGCCACTGCGATCCCGGTTAAAGTAACTTTCCTTTTTTATCACACTTCATCCATATTTTCCCAGTTTTTTCCTTCTTCGGACGCTGTAATGTATATTATTTAAATAAAATAATTTATATTAGCTCTTGTAGAATCTGCGATCGAGCATTTATATTTAAATATGTTTCTGGTAATTCTTTTTATTATGGTTATAAAAAATCAATATCTATTTTTAAACATGATGCATTAAAATATAAAAAGAATTAAAGAGCTAACTAACCAGTTTCGAACTTCGATCAACAGAGCTAAATCGAGGTTAAGATTAAGCGAAATACTAATGCTATAAAAATCATAGCGAGGGAAAAGGGAGAAAAAATTACCAAATAGAAACTACATTAAGTCCGAGAATATTTTCTCTTTGCTTACTAAGAGAAGGTCGCAAGTACTTAATATGGATGGTTTCTAGAATCTTCAGATTAAAGGGGGGTGACTTATTTAAAATGGAGAATAATTCAACACTAAAATTGGAGGCACAAGAACGGTTATTTATAAGATGTTCAGCGATGGATGACCCGATACATCCGTAAATAATTTGCCTGGCGAATTTTTGTGGCCACATGTTGTTTGGCCTGGCTGTCTAATCTTTGCGACGTACTCCCAACGTAGTACAAACTGCAACTACATTTAAATAAAGTAATAATAAAATTAGTATGTTGGGGGAGGGAGAACATCGTTTCGCATAGACGTCAAGATGGACCTGGTGGAAATACACCTCGTGTATTCGAGGCAAAATAAGTTTGTTGTACTAAGAGATTTTTTGGCGAATCTGACACTTACGTTTTCTAGCCAAAGTAAGCGAAGGTAAATGGGGCATCTATCAAAGTACTGACTTAAAAAATGGAGTGCTGACTTAAAAATGGAGTGCTGATTTTAAAAAATGGAGTGCTGACTTTAAAAATGGAGCGCTGACTTTAAAAATGGAGCGCTGACTTTAAAAATGGGGCACTGACTTTAAAAATGGAGCAGTGACTTTAAAAATGGAGCCGCTGACTTTAAAAATGGAGTGCTGACTTTTAAAATGGAGCGCTGACTTTAAGAATGGAGCGCTGACTTTAAAAATGGAGTGCTGACTTAAAAAATGAAGTACTGACTTAAAAAATGGAGTGCTGACTTTTAAAAATGGAGTGCTGACTTTAAAAAAATGGAGTGCTGACTTTAAAAATGGAGCGCTGACTTTAAAAATGGAGTACTGACTTAAAAAATGGAGTGCTGACTTTAAAAAAATGGAGTGCTGAGTTTAAAAAAATGGAGTGCTGACTTTAAAAATAGAGCGTTGACTTTAAAAATGGAGCGCTGACTTTAAAAATGGAGCACTGACTTAAAAATGGAGCAGTGACTTTAAAAATGGAGCGCTGACTTTAAAAATGGAGTGCTGACTTTTAAAATGGAGCGCTGACTTTAAGAATGGAGCGCTGACTTTAAAAATGGAGTGCTGACTTAAAAAATGAAGTACTGACTTAAAAAATGGAGTACTGACCTAAAAAATGGAGTGCTGACTTAAACAATGGAGTTCTGACTTAAACAATGGAGTGCTGACTTAAACAATGGAGTGCTGACTTAAACAATGGAGTGCTGACTTAAACAATGGAGCGCTGACTTTAACAATGGAGTACTGACTCTAAAAAAATGGAGTACTGACTTACCAAATGGGGTACTAAGTTTTAAAATGTGGTACTAAGTTTAAAAATGGGGTACTAACGTAAGAATAATATATATAAACTTTCGAAAAACCATTTGATCATATCATGAATGAAAACTGATCGCTGATTTATAACGATTTCCTTCCTTGTGAAGCGAGATATTTTTATAAGCACAATGAAACGGCAGAAATTATTGATTGGATGAATTCCCGCCCTTCGCCATTTTCGAAATTACATTATATTGTTCGTGTTTATTCGGAATTCGTACAACGGATTCGGGCGAAGGAAGAATCATTTTTATTCTTTTCAATCTGCTGGGCAGAGTTCTAAAATGTCACAGAATATTTTTTTAAATGCTATTTTTTCTATTTGTAAGATTGAAATAGAATTGCAAGTTAAAAGCAGGTTAATAATGACCTCAGACAAGTTCCTCCCATGTTAAAGCGGATGAAACGGATATATGTATATAATATATATACTTGTAAGTATGTATGTATGTATGTATGTATGTAAGTATGTATGTATGTATGTATGTATGTATGTATGTAAGTATGTATGTATGTATATTTGGGCAGCATATCTTTTTAAAACATATTTCGTTAAATATGATAGACAACAAAGCGACTATGGCAGACACATCGGTCAGTTCCCGCCTGAACGAAGAAGATGTATTAAGAAAATTGGAAAAGATAAGAACGAAAGATCAAAGTGTAGTATCTGTTCCGATGGATACTGCACCCCATAGACTGGTATTGTCTTGGCCTTCGGGGCTTGATTTATGCCGGTCTATGGGTCTGTCCTGTGCAGTTCTAGAAGGTCCACTCTCCCAGGCTTCGCCTCCCCTCTTTGGGGAGGAATAAGTTTATTGCTTACTGCATGAGGCGCCCCTACCGGGAATGCTGACGGGGCTGCCCAGGCAATTTTTAAACACCTACTTTCCCGACCCGAACTTGGGTCACATTTTACTTGCGAGAGTAAGATAAAAACTGGCCTTGTGCCTAATCCTGGAGAGGAGTAAATCAATATTTATTTATTCTAAAAAAACTTAAGTACTTTCAGCGTCATACGCCATTTTCAAAAGTATAGGCATTTTTTTCCTCTCTTTTTTCGTTTAATCCTTTGATTGTATCGCAGTCAAGTTGAAATTTGTCTTGATGATTGGTGTTGAATGCCGATGTGTGTACCACGTGGTTTACGTGTTATGGGGTGAAATGAAAAAAGTCCACACTTAAACGTTGACAGAATGGCATAAGGAAAATTCTTTAAACCTGAACAACGCATTTTTTTTAAATAAATTCTTTATTCTAAAAACTTGAGTACTTTCAGCGATATACACCATTTTCAAAATATAGGAATAATTTTCTCTTTTTTTTTCGTATAACCATTAATTTAGATATTATGTTACATTACAATGACCAAGATTTTATTCACCTTACTGATCATCTTTTTTTTTAAAAATCCCGATACATTTACAGCCCGTTTCGTTCACAGAAGAACATCCGATATTGGTATTCAAGATCTTTCCTCTATGGACTCATCAGAAATCAAAATATGTCTCCTTTAGAAAAATACATACTAATGCAGTTAACAAATACGCACACACACATATATATATATATATATATAATATATATATATATATATATATATATACCTACAGTCATTGTCGTTTCATGCTTTCGGCACTAATTGGTGTAGAGAAATGGCAATTTCAGACGGTCACGTTGCGTGAAACCGGCTCACCGAGACACCTTGACTCTGTAAGCGGACGGCTAATCCCCTTCGCCATGGAGGGTTGTAACGCTGTCACAGGGAAATTAAGTTTTCTGTACGCTGAGAGCGGTGAGCGTAAACATCAAGACATTCGAATAAAACTCAACGACAGTCGGAGTATCGGACTGAAGCATTAGGTGAATGTCTGTTTTTTAATCTCTTTTTTTAAAACGACTTTAATTTAAATAAAAAGGGCTTTTTATGAAGCAAATTATATTTTACCTACGGACGACGTCGTTTGAGCTTTCGGCAATATATATATATATATATATATATATATATATATATATATATATATATATATATATATATATATATATATATATATACATATACATCTATATATATATATATATAGAGAGAGAGAGAGAGAGAGAGAGAGATCTATACATATATATATATATATATATATATAGAGAGAGAGATATAGAGAGAGATCTATACATATATATATATAGATCTATACATATATATATATATATAGATCTATACATATATATAGATACATATATATATATATATATAGATCTATACATATATATATATATAGATCTATACATATATATATATATAGATCTATACATATATATATATATATATATAGATAGATATATAGATCTATACATATATATATAGAGAGATCTATATATAGATCTATATATATAGAGATCTATATAGATATATATATATATATAGATATATATATATATATATAGATCTATATAAAATTTTATGTGGACAAATGAAATAGTAATATATATCTATCTATCTATCTATATATATATATATATATATATATATATATATATATATATATGTTCTTTTTTCTCTCAATAATGTGTATGATATAAATAAAGATTTATATAGACTATGGCATGTTTAGCTGCAAGATGTCTATCTTTCGCGGTTCCGGCTGCTTTCTGCTAATCTCTGTCAAGGCCATGGCCTTTTGCCGTTTGATGAACGATTTCTAGTGTCTATCAATGTTCGGATCTACACGAGTCCGGCCATGTCATAAAGCTGGGACGTTTCCATCTTGGAACCCGACGAGAGATTTCCATCGCCGACGCGCATAGGAATCGTTTCAGTTGGTTTTAAGCCAGAATCGTTTTCCCGACACTACGTACGATAAACCCTTACAGATTTCAATATGTACGACGATCGCCATTTAGAATTCAGATCATCTTTCATATTTAGTTTGAATTATTAATCATATTAAATGAAATCTTGTTGTTTTAATAAAGAGTAACCTCCCTTCTTTTTTTCTCACTATCTTGTACTTTAGCCTTTTAATTTTGTTGAACGTGCCTCCATGTTGTTAAGAATAATAAAATATAATTCGAATTGATTTCTTTCGAGAAAATAATTCATTGTATTCGTTTATTAAAGACTGATGTTTGTTTAAAAGAGAAAAATAACATTTAAAAACAAATGACATAACTCTATATTTGTCCATTGTTTATTTCTAAAAAAAAAGGTTAGTGAATAAAAAATAGTGTATAGACGATAAGAATTATCGTCTATACACTATTTTTTATTTTTAGATTAGAACATGATTAACGTTTTGGAGTAGAAATCAATTTAGTATTTTTTGTTACTGAAGGGTCACCACTTATGAAGGCGCAAATACGACTCGAGGATAAGGGTTAATGAATGTGAGGTCGACGGTGAGATAACACCGTGATGATGGTGGAAATTGTGCAGAATTTGATCACCAATAATTTGTTTATATTGGACTTGGAAACGACCATGTTGTAGTCAGCTGGGAAGCAGCCCCGCGATATTGTTTCGCACAGATGAGTAATTCTAGGAAAGAAACTTTGATTATGGAAGTTTCG
This sequence comes from Sepiola atlantica, assembly GCA_963556195.1. Lineage (NCBI taxonomy): Eukaryota > Metazoa > Mollusca > Cephalopoda > Sepiida > Sepiolidae > Sepiola > Sepiola atlantica. The sequence continues at coordinate 4,262,902 of OY744542.1, forward strand.
TTTAGTTTTTGACACACAGAGAAAGAAAAGGAAATGTTTGACTGGTTGTAGCTAGACGAGTTCTTGTTGTGAATGTTTTACGGGGCGCAAGGAACCATGTATTGGAGCTCAGTCGGGCACTTGCCATGAAAATAACGATAGAGTAGAGAAAGACTAGCAACGTTTCTTCTGTGGGAAATGGATAGTAGGTATTATGTAGTAATAGAAAACAAAACACAATTTAACACTTTTTTCGTCTTGAGCGATACCAAAAAACAAGCATTGCTTCATGAGCAATACAAAAATCTGGAACGTAAAAAATGTGTAATGAAACGAAGTAAAATCTTCTAGTGAATTATAAAACTATTCAGATTTAGAAAGTTCCATAAGGGAAAACTCCACAGTTAAGACAGGCCAAGGAACAATCCTAATGCGCTATACTTTCCGATACTCAGATATTGTTATTATTTATGGCAGTGTAGTGTGACCACTAAATGTAAGCTACGAAGTCATTTTGACTGTCCGTTTATGATTTTAATTATCGATTTATGTTTTTGAGTGTCCGTTTATGATGTCTACTATTTTAAGTGTCCGTTTATGATTTTGACTGTCCGTTTATGATTTTAATTATCGATTTATGTTTTTGAGTGTCCGTTTATGATGTCTACTATTTTAAGTGTCTGTTTATGATTTTGACTGTCCGTTTATGATTTTAATTATCGATTTATGTTTTTAAGTGTCCGTTTATGATGTCTACTATTTTAAGTGTCCGTTTATGATTTTGACTGTCCGTTTATGATTTTAATTATCGATTTATGTTTTTGAGTGTCCGTTTATGATGTCTACTATTTTAAGTGTCCGTTTATGATTTTGACTGTCCGTTTATGATTTTAATTATCGATTTATGTTTTTGAGTGTCCGTTTATGATTTTAATTATCGATTTATGTTTTTGAGTGTCCGTTTATGATTTTAATTATCGATTTATGTTTTTGAGTGTCCGTTTATGATTTTAATTATCGATTTATGTTTTTGAGTGTCCGTTTATAATGTCTACTATTTTAAGTGTCCGTTTATGATTTTGACTGTCCGTTTATGATTTTAATTATCGATTTATATTTTTGAGTGTCCGTTTATGATGTCTACTATTTTAAGTGTCCGTTTATGATTTTGACTGTCTGTTTATGATGTTGATTATCTATTTATGTTTTTGGGTGTCCGTTTATGATGTCTACTATTTTAAGTGTCCGTTTATGATTTTGACTGTCTGTTTATGATGTTGATTATCGATTTATGTTTTTGAGTGTCCGTATGATGTCTACTATTTTAAGTGTCCGTTTATGATTTTGACTGTCTGTTTATGATGTTGATTATCGATTTATGTTTTTGAGTGTCCGTTTATGATGTCTACTATTTTAAGTGTCCGTTTATGATTTTCACTGTCCGTTTATGATTTTAATTATCGATTTATGTTTTTGAGTGTCCGTTTATGATGTCTACTATTTTAAGTGTCCGTTTATGATTTTGACTGTCCGTTTATGATTTTGATTATCGATTCATGTTTTTGAGTGTCCGTTTATGATGTCTACTATTTTAAGTGTCCGTTTATGATTTTGACTATCGATTTATGTTTTTGAGTGTCCGTTTATGATGTCTATCATTTTAATTGTCCGTTTCTGATTTTGATTGTCAGTTTATGATTTTAATTATCGATGTATGTATTTGAGTGTCCGTTTATGACTGTTACTATCTGTTTATGATCTTGATTCACGATTTAAAATATTGTGATATTGTCGATTTATGACTTTAACTATTCGTTTATGATATCGTCTCATTCCCTCGTATTTAGAAAAAAATATTTTTAAAATTTCTATCATAGTATTTAGAAAAAAAATATTTAAAAATGTCTATCGTAGTAAATTTGTAACATATCAAATGACCTTGTGCAAAGGTAAAATTGATCTTAATAAGGTTCCTATTTTTTACCTCCACACGGGGCGGAGGACAGAGTTAGACACAAGATCGATTTTTAATGTGAGTAAAATTCACCCCCCCCCACCCCCAAATAAAAGGAGCACTCTTGATTGGGCAAAACTCAAAAATTCTTCATTGACGGGGACAGAAAATATGAAGTAGTTTCAGAACATATACTACACTTTGCTCCGAGTCAAAATGCCAGTAAGGTCTGTTTAACCTTGAACCCAATCTAAGTTCGTACAATGGAACAATAGGCTTACGAATTAATATCAATAATTCTCTATTTCCATAAATAACACGTTTTCCCGCAAAAAGATTTTGAAGTGCGATAAGATCTAAGCAGGTGCTTACTGGAATTTCTATTTTGATAAAAATCGAATCGGCTATTTCCAGTTCGAAGTCTTGAAACGCCAACATAAAATCGGGCATCATAAAAGGAAATCTAAAACCTGCATGTCGAATGTTTTCGATGAAGTTAAGTGCGTCAAGGAACGAACAGCCGATTCTAAGAATATGTAACTAGATAGGTATCAAAACGTCCATTGATGTATGTTAGGGACAACCATTGTAATCTGTTGTGATATGTCCATTGATATATGTTAGGGACAACCATTGTAATCTGTTGTAATATGTCTATTGATGTATGTAAGGGACAACCATTGTAATCTGTTGTAATATGTCTATTGATGTATGTAAGGGACAACCATTGTAATCTGTTGTAATATATCTATTGATGTATGTTAGGGACAACCATTGTAATCTGTTGTAATATGTCTATTGATGTATGTTAGGGACAACCATTGTAATCTGTTGTAATATCTCCATTGATGTATGTCAGGGACAAAATTGTAATATGTTGTAATGTGTCTATTGATGAATGTTAGGGACAACCATTGTAATCTGTTGTAATATGTCTATTGATGTATGTAAGGGACAACCATTGTAATCTGTTGTAATATGTCTATTGATGTATGTTAGGGACAACCATTGTAATCTGTTGTAATATCTCCATTGATGTATGTTAGGGACAACTATTGTAATATGTTGTAATGTGTCCATTGACGAATGTTAGGGACAACTATTGTAATATGTTGTTTTATGGCCATGTATGTGTATGTATAAATAAATGATTAATATGATGTCCTATTTGTATTGTTTCCTTATGAAGCCTGCTTCCATCATCTTTAGGGATGATGAAAAAAAGATGAAGAAACTACACCTACTCTCTGTCTATATCATCGTATATAGCTACCATACATTCATTATTCAATCGTAGGCGTGTCCCTTTTCTTCCTGATATTCTCATGGATGGCTCTGCTTTTGAGATAAAATCGACTCTGAAATTTCTTGGTCTTTTACTCATCAAATCTTTCTTGGAGTTCATGCATTAGATACATTGCCTTTGCTCCTTCTCGTAAAGTCGGTTCTCTCTATCGCTCGAAACACTTTGTCACACCTAAGGATATTCTGTATCTCTACAAATCTACTATCAGACTATGTATGCAGTATTGTTGTCATATTTGGGCTGGTGAATCTCTGTCCTATTTGAGGGTTGTAGATAAGATACAGAAACGTATCTGTAATTTGATTGGCCCCACCCTTTCTCAGACATGACGTTTCTAGTCTTGGTCTTTCCTGTAAATACTATCATGGCATGCGTTCTTCAGAAGTGTCTGATCTATTCGCTGCTTCCTTTGTTCCAGCTCGTTTGATTTGTTAGTCTAGTGGTCTTCATCAATTCGCTGTTTTGATACCTTAGTATAATACAGCTACTCGACAATCAGCCAAATCTCATCCATTCACTTATGTCTTCCAGAGAAGTTATCGGACATAGCTAGTAACATATAATAGGAGACATCATCCAGAGTCACGCAAGGCGCATCCGTCTATTGTCGATTGAAATAAAATAAAACCAATGAAGCTATATCATTATATTTATTTTATACACAAGTGATTGTCGTCATTATTTTAATCACAACAGCACTATTCAATATGATCACAGTGTAGTATCAGAACAGATACTACACTTCATCTTTTCTGTCCTCTGTCAATGAAGAAACAATCCTTATAGACTGAGGCAACTTTTACTTTTCGTACTAATCAATAGCCTTCTTTTTTGCATGGGGGATGGGGGGGGGGTATTACCTCCCCGGGAGGTTAGGCACAAGGCCAGTTTTATCTTACTCCCACAAGGTAAGATGTGACCCAAGGTCGGGTCGGGAAAGTGGGGCTTGAAAAGCGAGCGCCCGAGAAGGTGAGCACTCTGGCTATTAAAAATTGCCTGGGCGGCCCCGCGAGCATTCCCCGGTAGGGGCGCCTCAGGCAGTAAGCAATAAACCTACTCCTCCCCTAAAAGGGGAGGCAAAGCCTGGGATGGTGGAACTCCTATAACTGCACAGGACCGTCCCATAAACCGGCGTAAATCACGCCCCGAAGCCCAAGAATTTCCAGTCTATGGAGTGCTGTATCCATCGGAACAGATACTGGGATGGGGGAAGGGGCTGAATTTTCATCACATTAAAAACCGACCTTGTCTATGACTCTGTACGGGCCAGGGGAAGTAAATATGGACACAATTACTTGTTCGCATCAACATACTATCAATTGAGCATCTACTCAATTTAGAGTCAGATAGACGAACATCTGTTTCTACCGACAAGGAAGCCAATGGGCAACCCTTGACGATCGAAGAAGCCCTATTTCCCCCACGCTATGCTACAAAAGGAATCTTTATAATTCAAATTATTATTTTCTGGTTAATGAAACTACTTATAGTGTATCAGTGTATAAAAATAGTTGATTTTATCATGTTGATCGCTATTGTTTAATATATGTCATTAGGGTAACAAAGATAACACCTGGCCGGAAGAATAACATCCGGCTGGGTGACGCTGCAGTGTTTTAAGTGATCAGAATTATCTCCCTTGCATTTGGTTAGCAGAGTGGTCTTTTTTATATCTACTTATTCTATCCATTTTATCTCAAACATTATGTAATTTTATGGTATAACTCTCCCCCTCCCTTCCCCCTTTTTCACTTTTTTTTAATTGGTTTAAAGAAATGGAGTGTGATTAAGTATGAATTCATTTTGCTTGCAATATATAGTGAAATATTTCGTGTCTATTATATCTAGATTAGAATATGTATGTTTACTGTGGTTTATTTTATCTTTGTTTGTATTAGGGTTCAAGTACTTTTTAATAAATTTAATTAATGGTCTCCCTTGCATAGATCTATAATATAAATAAAATGTGCGAAGCGCTGACATGTTCTTTTAGAAGTGTGGTGGCGAAAGTGATAAGAACGTGTTCTGTCTTTGTGTTCTTGCCTTTGTTATGTTCGTGTATTTCGTTTGTATATCAGAGATAAATACAATTTTACAACTGGCGACGAGGATGAGATGTTACAAATCTATGTCACGCAGACGCGTAGAATAAGACAAAGAATAATTTTAATATTTAAAACAACTTTATTGGTCGTCTTCGTAAAAATGTATAAAAGGAAAAATAATAAAGGGAAAGGTGTCAGTGAATAAGTATGGACGAAGACAAAAGGTTAGTAAGTTTACTTGGGGTCAAATAAATATAAGGAAGAGAAAAGAGTTCATATATGAGAAATGGTTCATATATGAAGACTGTTTGTACAGTACACAGGTGTGGAACTCAGCAATTCCCATGTATGTAAGTAATGTGTGTTACATTTTTCCTCTTTTTTTGATAAATATTGAAAGATATAAAAAACTTGAAGCATAAAAACTTTTACAAAAATGACTATATTCGGCATTAAATACCTCCAAAAAAGGTTGATATGCCGTAAAACAAAACAACCAAACCAAGAAACATTATAAATATTTGAAGATATCAAATTCTTGAAGCATAAAAACTTTTGCAAAAATGACTGGATTCGGCATTAAATAACCCAAAAAGGGTTGATATGCCGTAAAACAAAACAACCCAACCTTTTGATAGAACAGATACTACATTTAAATCCTAGCCTGAAGTTCGAGTTTCACGTTTGACATAACATCGACGTCAGATGAAATTTTTAAAATTAATTGTTTTGCATTGCATCTTTTCAATCGGTCGATGCCATCTTTTAAGAAGGGGTGGAGAGTGATAACGTACGTACGAACATTATAATGCTTTAGCCTTTTATCATGATACGGATCATATAGAAGTATGTCTAAAAAGGTATGCAACAGTTAATTAATTTTCGAATGACATCAAATAGTGGTAATTGCTGTGACTCAACGGGGCACGGGTACGTCTAGTTGAAGGGTAGTGCGACTAGTGGGAAATGACTTGTTATCCAACACAATTCTTCTTGCTCTGTTTCCGATAAAATATACTGGCATTCCCTGATATAATTTATCCATTCTGTATATCTTCGACTCGCATCCATAAATATATCGCAGCCCAGCGCATAAAAAATGCCTTCGTGGCATCTCCATAAAATAACAAGCCGCTCGGGTTTCAACGTTTCCTTCGACTCGTTCATTCGATCTGCGATAAATTACTTTTTGAACATAACTTATCTACTCCGCTGTGACACCGCGGAGGTGCAACTTGACTTTGCTTTTTTATCTTCGGACTATTGTCCTTTTAATAACATTGATATATTCCACCATCATCACCATCATCACCATCATCACCATCATCACTACCATCACCACCACCATCATCACCACCACCATCATCACCACCACCACCACCATCACCACCATCATCACCACCACCATCATCACCACCATCATCACCACCACCACCATCATCACCACCACCACCACCATCACCACCATCATCACCACCACCATCATCACCACCATCATCACCACCACCACCATCATCACCATCACCGCCATCACCATAATCATCACCACCATCATCATCACCACCATCATCACCACCATCATCACCACCATCACCACCACCACCACCATCATCACCACCACCACCGTCATCATCACCACCACCACCATCATCACCACCACCACCGTCATCATCATCACCACCATCATCACCACCATCACCACCATCATCACCACCACCATCACCACCATCATCACCACCACCACCGTCATCATCACCACCACCATCATCACCACCATCATTACCATCACCACCATCATTACCATCACCACCACCATCATTACTATCACCACCACCATCATCACCACCACCATCATCACCACCATCATCACCACCACCACCATCATCACCACCATCATCACCATCACCACCACCATCACTACCACCATCATCACCACCATCATCACCACCATCACCACCATCATCATCATCATTACCATCATCATCATCATCATCATCATCACCATCATCACCATCAACATCACCGCCACCATCATTACCATCACCATCACCACCATCATTACCGCCATCATCATCACAATCATCACCATTATCATCATCACCATCATCGCCACCGCCAGTATCAGCATCATATTTAGTTTATCGTTGCTTAGTTATATTTGTTTCATTTTACTTCAGTCGAAGTTCTCAGAAATCATGGGGCCCCTTCCTGAGGCTAACAATTTATCTTAATATGAGATACATAGATATTTGAATATTCCGTTAAAATTCTCCTTTACTTGTCAAACGTTGAGTTAGTAAAGAAGTTAAAAACATTAATTTTCCTCTCCCCAATTGACCAGTTAATTATTTTATAGTATATCTTTCTTATGGTCTGCTAGTCTTACCGGATTCCAGGACAAGAATTCATCTAGTCTGGTGGAGGATCTAGATTATTGCTGTTACCTGAAGGAAACATCTCTTAGAGAAGGTGTAGCATCCCTCGTATGAGTCAGGGTGGACTAGTCATACCGAAGGATCTAATTTGGGCTTCGAATACTATGTTATTTTGAATATTTGGTCAGGGTTTACTTGTAGGCTGAAGTATCCTCATGTCAGGTTGTCCTGACAAACCCTTGTACAGAGAGACCGAAGACACTCGAAGATGGTGTCTAGTAGGCCTTCAAGTTCTCCCCCATCAAAATTGGGAATCTGTATTCAATTCCAAACAGACCCCTTTATTTTATTCACAGGGTTAACTTGTTCTCTTTTCGTCCGCCATAATAGAAGTCTGAAGTAATTCGTAATTTTATGATTAGTACCATTCATACTCCATTGAAGTGATTATAACATAGCACTTTTATCCATTGTACCACAGGTCAGAATTATGCAAACAATACAAATTATCAATCCTCATCTCAAAATTTCCGAAACATGTTGGCATATATTTGACGGCTTTTTAGAAATTGACTTCCAAACTAACCACTCTCTAACCAGGTCCTCATTTGTCCCTCTTTCTCTCAAATCCATTCGTATCACTTCCTCACTGTGTTTTCCTTGGCCTACCCCTGCAAACTGACCCTGCTACCTCAACTGTTCTACATCTACATCTACCGATCAAAGTCCTCTAGTTCTTTCTTTCTATCTTCATATTCGGTTTAACATCTGTTTTATATGTTGGCAGGTGTTATACGACTTTTTTAAATTGATTTCCAAACTAACCTATCTCTGGCCAGGTTTTTATTTATCCCTCTTTTTCTCAAAACCATCTATATCACTTCCTTCCATGTTTTCTTTGGCCTTTCTCTGTGAACTGAACCTGCTACCTCAACTGTTCTACATCGACTAACCCAAGCACTTTCATCCATTTTTTCATTATCATATTCGGTTTAACGCCCGTTTTACAGGCTGGCATGTATTGGACGGCTTTCAGAGATTTACTTCCAAACTAACCTATCTCTGGCCAGGTTTTTATTCATCCCTCTTTTTCTCAAACCCATCTGTATCACTTCCTTCCATGTTTTCCTTGGCCTTCCACTACCAACTGATCCTGCTACATCAACTGTTCTACATCTACTACAACTTTAAGAGATTTACTTCCAAACTAAACTATCTGTTTCCCTCAGGTCAATTTTTATCATTTTCTTCCATGTTTTCTTTGGCCGTCCTATGTGAACTGAACCTGCTACTTCAACTGTTCTACATCTACTAACCCAAGATCCTTCATCCATTCTTTCAATGTGACCATATCAACAAAGTTTATTGCTCTACACACATCTCCCGATACTATCCAGATTTAATCTTCCTCTGAGCTCATCAGATCTAAGCTTGTGTTTAAGACTCACATTACACATCCATTGTATCATTCTAATATCATTTCTTTCCATGAAACACATGTCCTCAACCCTCACTGACAACCCTAACCCTAAGGCCTCCTTCGCCATGTTTCACTTCCATATACATGCCTGATAAACTCTTCCCTTGGGTCATCATAACTAAGCCCGTCTTTAAGACTCACATTGTATCATCCTCATATCATTTCTCTCCATGCAACGCATGTCCTCAACCCTCACTGGTCAGGTTTCACTTCCATACATCATGACACTGCTAACACATGCATGATAGATTCTTTCCTTGGTCGACAGTGGTAACGCTCTGCTGGTTAGTAATGGCAGAAGTTCCCTAAACTTACTCCATTCACCCCTAAATCTTGCAACTATTTCAGTTATATTAATTAGCGGGATCACACAAAAAATTAATGGTTATTTTCTTCATCTAAATGAAATTTTCTGAAATATCCGAACACTATGAACCGTAATACTAGACCGCTCGTGACCTGTTGGGTCAGTATTTTTCATACCATTAAAAAAGAGGTCTTTGATGACATCATAAAGTAAATCTGTATATGTACTAGACATACCCGTGACCCGTTGGGTCACAACGACTACCATTTTTATTTCATTCGAAAATTCATAAACTCTGTATCTGTTAAGAAATTCTTCTTACATAATTAAAAATAAGTACTTTTATTTTGTTATGTGTACGACAAAATTCCTTCTGGGCCTTTTGGCTAAGACTAGAGTGTAGTATCTGTTCCGATATTGATTTACTCCTCTCCAGGAGTTAGGCACAAGGCCAGTTTTTATCTTACTCCCACAAGTAAGATGTGACCCAAGGTCGGGTCGGGAAAGTGGGGTTTAAAAATTGCCTGGGCAGCCTTGTCGGCATTCCCCGGTAGGGGCGCCTCAGGCAGTAAGCAATAAACTTACTCCTCCCCAAAGAGGGCAGGCGAAGCCTGGGATGGTGGACCTCTGAGAACTGCACAGGACAGACCCATAGACCGGCGTTAATCAAGCCCCGAAGGCCAAGACAATACCAGTCTATGGGGTGTAGTATCCATCGGAACAAATACTACACTTTGATCTTAGCCAAAAGGCCAAGGGGCTGTTCCGATAGATGCTACACATTATAGACCGGTACCGTCTTGACGTTTAATCCTTGATTCCACCGGTCTAAGGTATTGTCCTGTGCAGTTTTAGGAGGTCCACCCTCCCAAGCTTTGCCTTCTCACCCTTTGTGAAGGGGTTAGTTTATTGCTAATCACCTGAGTGGCCCCTACCGGGGAATGTCGACGGGGCTGCCCAAGAATCTGTGTAGGCCGTAGTGCTCTTCCTCTAGGGCGCTGGCTTTTCAATCCCACTTTCCTGACCTTGTGTCACATCTTATCGCTGTGGGAGGTAGATAACTACCAAGAGTGTCGCTCTTTCTCTAATTTGTGTATTTTGCCATTTAATTTACATGCGTGTTTACGGTATGTACGAGCACACTATGTAAATTGGCTGAAAAAAAAGAATCACTCTTTCTCTAAATGGTTTAATCAACACAGTTAGAGAGAGGGCGAGAGAGATACATAGATAAGTAAGAGAGAAATGTGTAACTTGTTCAGTTAATTATAAATTACGGTTAATTAGAACAATTAAAACGGAACCTTTTTTTTTTTCAAATTTAACTCAATCCCAGAACTAAGTTATATATTTCAGCGTGCATTTTTTTTTATTAAACGTATATAAGGAAAAAGCCTTTAGGAAACAAACGTTGATTGATCTAGCTTTAGTATAATCATAGATTGCTTTTGTATGGTTAGTTGGTGCCTGTGGTGTTCAGAAAGTGAATGTTCTACCTGATCGAGGAGACACTGGCAACGGGCCTGGTGGAACTGCCAACCAATTTAGAGGTCGTCACTTTGATTTTCAGCTGAGCTAGTCATCATGCTGACAGAACTGGCAAAAAAAACGCTGCTTTCTGCCAGGAGAACCACCGCGTTTTCCTTAGGAATTTCCCAAAGGGAAAAACGAACACTCGCAAAGTAAAACGCGTGCCAAAGACAGTTTCGGACCGCTTAGTAAGAATCGTTCCACGATAGAAAAACGGAATTAATAGTTTTTTTGTTTGTTTTTGTTTTTTGCATTTTCCATTCGAAAGACAATGGATAATTTCTGAAAGCATGCCTGTGAGATGAAGCGTGTATAGTGAAGCAAGGGTTGTGTAATCGTTAACAGCACTTCTTCCAACCCAGAATCTGGCAATGAGAACTCCAAGACAATTGCAAGCATTGCTGGGATCAGCGGAGAAGCAATGACGTTATATTTTCTAGTTTTTCATACAGGTTTACGGTGTGAACAAACACACTATGTAAATGTTGCACTACCTACCTTTTCGAACGTTCGGGACTTGATTTACGCCGGTCTGTGGGTTTGTCCTGTGCAGTTCTAGGAAGTCCACCCTCCCAGGCTTTGCCTCCCCTTTTTGGAGAGGAGTAAGTTTATTGCTTACTGTCTGAGGCGCCCCTACCGGGAAATGCCGACAGGACTGCCCAGGCAATTTTTAATGGGCAGAGTGCTCACCTTCTCGGGCGCTGGCTTTTCAAGTCCCACTTTCCCGACCCGACCTTTGTTCACATCTTACCTTGTGGGAGTAAGATAAAACTGGCCTTGTGCCTAACCTTCTCGGAAGGTAAATAAATCCCTACCTTTACGGACGACATGAACTCCTCCGCATGGCAGAATAGTGAATGTGTATTATAGTCTTGATTGCAACGTGATGTAGGTTAGGAGTCTGCGTAGGCGTCACGTTTGGAATGCGCCTGTGATTGTTTTGATAATTGCAAGGTTGAGACTAAAATTAAAAGTGTAAACATTGTACGGCTTTTATTTTGAAGTATTTCGATTGAGGAATGTATAAAAACATAAATGCCCCCTCGACACAAATACACTAGAACAATCCAACAATCAGCAAAGTCCCATCCATTCACTGTGGAGGTCTCCAGATGCTGGAGAGGCTTCTACTCCAGCAGCTTCTTTCCTCGTGCTGCTGGCCTCTGGAACTTCCTCCCTGCTCCCTGTTTCCCCGATTGTACTGACATGCAGTGGTTCAAAACTAATGTAAACAGAAATCTCGCTGCACTGCTCCCAACTTAGGATGACACCCAGAACCTACACCCTTATTCTCAGTAGTCCCTTACGTCTACAGTGGCGACCTGCCTTGTTTGGGGGAAATATCTTTAAAAATAAAAATAAATAAATAAAAAGAAATGTTTTTTTTTTTAAATGCAGATATACCTTATATCTTTAAAAAAAAAAATAAATAAATTAAAAAATAAAAAAAAATTAAAATAGCAGACATACCTTGTATCTTTAAAAAAAAATAAATAAATAAATAAATTAAAAAATAAAAAAAAATAAAAATAGTAGACATACCTTATATCTTTAAAAAAAAAATAAATAAATAAATTAAAAAAAAATTAAAAATAAAAATAGCAGACATACCTTATATCTTTAAAAATAAACAAATAAATAAATTAATTAAAAAATTAAAAAATAAAAAAAAATAAAAATTGCAGACATACCTTATATCTTAAAAAAAAAATGAATAAATAAACAAATTTTTTAAAAAATAAAAAAAAAAATTGCAAAAATACAGTACTATTATGGCACCAAATTTTATGAACTACATGAACTCTTCTGAACAATATTCATGTCAAGCCAGCGCGTCATAGAAGATTATCTCCCTTCTTCTAATATGAAGACGTCACGCGGTCTTGTTGTTCGGAGTTTGATAAAAATTGCAATATGGATTCTAGACATAAGGTTTAGTATCATTATATCTTGATTTTAATTAAAGAATATAATAAGAGTTTTCTCTCTTAGAACTATTTTTTTTCTGTATAAGTTTTTAAATTTTGCCATCAAATAACAGTTAAAAACTATAATGACTTCACTGCACCCCGGGCTACGCCGGGTAGGGACAGCTAATATACGAATGGTTAATGTTAGGGTTAGAGTTAGGGTTAGAGTTCAATGCTACTAAGAAAAATAACTTTTCTGTAACAATTCCAGCTACAGATTGCCACTCCCTTTTAAAGAGTTTAACATTCAAACTCCTCAGCTTAACATTCTCAGGCTCTGATGCTGCCAGATCAGGCTGTCTGAAGATAACGGCTCTCTGACTTACAATGCACCAAACATTGATATTATTTTTTGTTCCTTTCCCTTTGAAAAACTCAATTATGTTCTGTAAAACCCAAAACGAAAACAAGTTTTTATCTACAAAACAAACAAACCATTCTTAAATATTTGAAGGAGTCGGCATTAAGTAACCCGAAAAGGGTTGATATGCCGTAAAACAAAACCAGCGAACCAAACACCATGAATAAATATTTGAAGATATGACTGTACTCTGCATTAAATAACCCGAAAAGGGTTGATATGCCGTAAAACAAAACAACCGAACTCTTTATTTCTCTTTTCCCTCTCTCTTCTTTCCTTTATCTTTCCTTCTCTTTCTCTCTTTCTCTTTCTCCCTCCCCCACTCCATCTTACTCATCTGAATCTCTTCTTACGTACGTATGTGCTTACGTTCGATTGTGTACGTTTTCCTTGCCATGGCGTTACCGCAGATCAATTCCGAAAACAGAAAATGGCAAATATACAAAACCATAAAGTTTGAGAAAAAACACAAAATAAAGTCATCATTTTCCTTCGATTAAAATTGCAATAATGACTAAAATGTTTTAGCGACGCGTGAAAAGTAATTTAACATCAAAGAAGTTTATCCAATTTATTCCAACCGAGTAATTTTTTTTTATATATTTGAAGCAAGGCGAAAAATCAAACGGAAAAAAAAAATTAACCGAAACTTATCCTAAGGAAATATCCCCCCCCCCCACCGTTAAAAATAAATTCAATTTGAATTATCAAAAATGGGGAATATTTTTATGTCCGCCCCCCCCCTGTATATATTGTCATCCCTAAGTAGGGTAGTATAATTGTATTATAAAGGGACGCCCTCCCCCCTCGCCAAAAAAAGAAACAAGCTCCAACCATGAAATCGTTAATGAAATCCACGTTCCTTTCTGCAATCCGACAATATTTGGTTCAAAGCAACTTTACTTGACCACCAAGTTTCTGTCTGGAATGTCCAACAGTTTTTTTAACCGTGTGCATAGTACAGTATTTCAGCTTTATATATATATATATATATATATATAGTGTGTGTAGATTTCAATTTAGCGTTGGGAATCCGAATAAAAGAGCTCAATGTAATTTAAACAGAGCAAAACAGAATTGTTAAAAGGAAAAAAAACTATACACACATTAAGGTTGTATACATTATAAATTATTTCGACCCCTTAATTAGGTCTCCTCAGACGTATAAACAACCACGTCAAAAAAAAAAGGAAATATATATATATATATATATATATATATATATATATATATATATATATATATATATATATATATATATATATATATATATATATAATGAGTGAGAGAAGACGGGAAAAATATTGATATATATGCGAAAACTCAAACGGGGGAAAAATAACCGCTATTTCTCCGAAGGAAATATCCCCGTTAAAAATAAATTCAATTTGAATAATCCAAAATATATTGTCATCGCTGAATTGGGTAGTACTATGGTCAGTGCTTGTGAACCGTAGGTTCGAAAACAATTTTTTTTTTCATCTTTTACTTGTGGAGAGTCAAATAAGGGGGAGAGAACTCTAGTTTCAAGTTTCAACCACGATTTATTTGAAAATGGAGTTTACTATTGTAATTATTAAGAAATGAAAAATAAAAGGATTTTTAAAAATAAATGTTTTTTTAAATAGATGACAGTTGATGAGTTTTGAAAAATAAAATGATTCATCAAAATAAACAATCAAAGAAGAAGGGAAAAAACATGAAACACGGGAATTAAAGTTTTTTAAAATAAATGACAGTTGATGAGTTTTGAAAAATAAAATGATTTATCAAAATAAACAATCAAAGAAGAAGTGAAAAAACATGAAACACGGGAATTAAAGTTTTTAAAAATAAATGACAGTTGATGAGTTTTGAAAAATAAAATGATTTATCAAAATAAACAATCAAAGAAGAAGTGAAAAAACATGAAACACGGGAATTAAACTTTTTTTTAAATAAATGACAGTTGATGAGTTTTGAAAAATAAAATGATTTATCAAAATAAAAAACATGAAACACGGGAATTAAAGTTTTTAAAAATAAATTACAGTTTTACACTGGGTAAAATTCGGTAATTTGTTGGAAAACAGTTCCCAGTGCAGTGTAATTTCGGAATTTTTGTTTCCACATGATTTCGGCGAGGTACGATTCCAGCATTTGAAGTCGCATGTCATGGCCACAGATGCAGGTTTCTGCACCTGCAATTAATATGTGCACTTGCAAGAAGTCTTTTAGTTTGGCATTATCTCTGGTTGAATATAAAATATCTTGCAAGTTCAAAGTGTTAAACTACATTTTCAGATAAATCGTGGTTTTTCAGATAGAAACTTGAAACTAGAGTTCTCTCCCCTTTATTTGACTCTCCACAACTAAAAGATTAAAAAAAATTTTTTTCGGACATTCAGTTCACAAGCAACCAATTTTCTTGTACACGAACGCTCGCCCCCTAAAAAAAACGAAACAACCAATTCCACCCATGGAATCGTTAATAAAATCCATATTTCCTTCTTGAAATCCAACCATATTTGGTACAAATAAACTTCAGTATATACCTGACTTGTCCACCAAGTTTCAATCATGAATGTCCAACAGTTTTTTTGCCATCAAATGATAAGCTATACATATGCAGAATGAACCCCCTTCATAAATGCCACCCATGGAATCGTGAATAAAATTCACAATCCTTTCTGCAATCGAACCATATTTGATACAAATAAACTTCAGTCTATGCTTGACTTCGCTGATAACAAAATAATCATTTTGTTTACATTAATAAGAAATTTTCATTGTTTTCACACTTTGTTTAACTGACTTATTTTTCGTAATATTTTACACCGTGGTTATAGACACTTTGTTCATTATTTAAAGTTTGAGCGTTCGATCCCAGTCGACTCGAGGATTTGTATTTAACCGTCACAGAAATATACATCTAAAGGGGAGGGGAAGACAGGGTTAGTACTTACTTTTGCTCCGGGGAGAGGGGTGCCGAGGGGAACGCTCGGAGAGGCAAAAGTCCGACAAAGAACCTTTTTTTACTTTTTATTTTTTCATTTTTTTTAATATCCATTCCACAGCGATGCGATGTGACACAAGGTCGTCGTCTTTCAATGTATGAATTTTCTTTTGACGATAACTTACATATACATCGAAGGGCGGGTGAAGGCGAAGACAGAGGTGGTACTTTTAATAGAAATATGTCATACTTTTGCCCCGGACAAAAGAGGGGTGGGGGAAAGGAGGCGACCCGGGAAGAGACAGCTTTTGCTCCAGGCAACAGGGGAGAGGGGGCCGGGGTGAGGCGGGCAACCGAGGAACAGACAGTTTTCGTCCAAGGGAGAAGGATGTAAGGTGGAAAGAGAACGGTGAAATGGTGCGACCAGGGAAGAGAGAGCGCGGGCAACGCTGGGTACCCCTGCTAGTCGTTAATAAAATGCACAAGCCTTTCTGCAATCCAACCATACTAATTGATCAATAATTATTAAAATATCTATGATTATATAAGTGTATGTATATGTATATAATTAGTAATACACAAATAATTAACTAAATAAATATAAATAAATACATTCACTCATACATAAATAAACGAGTTATTTTATTTCCAACTCTTTTACACATATTTCCCCGTATTTTAAAAAAATGTATTGATTAATTAATGAGACACAAATAAAGTAATTAAATATATAGGAATAAATAAATACATTCACACATAAATTAAGAAAATAATGAATATTGTTTTCTTGCTCTTCAAGATTAGTTTTCTTTAATAAGAAGCGCTCGAACAAAATGGGAAATACTCTACGGACTGCCACCTGAAACCAGAAGGATAGTTCGACGGTTTAGAACCTCACGAAGAAGATTTACAAACGATAAAGTTCCGTGACGTTCAGCAATTCTTGCTTGGATATATATATATATATATATATATATATATATATATATATATATATATATATATATATATATATATATATATATATATATATATATATAAGGT
This sequence comes from Sepiola atlantica, assembly GCA_963556195.1. Taxonomy (NCBI): domain Eukaryota; kingdom Metazoa; phylum Mollusca; class Cephalopoda; order Sepiida; family Sepiolidae; genus Sepiola; species Sepiola atlantica. The sequence goes on from OY744542.1 coordinate 4,280,188, forward strand.
AATATATAGAATGCACATCGAATACATAATTAGAAAACGAAAAAAAACGAAAATATTTTAAACAATAACTAAATTAACAAATGAGTAATAAGACTTTATGAACAGTAACATGAAAACTAACAAGGGAGATTACTACTTTCGGTGGAGTTGCCTCCCTTGTTTAGAAAAATATAGACTAATTAATTTAAATAAACTGAACGCAGAAATGGGAGAAGAATAAATCAAATTAAATTTAAAATAAAATAATTATAAAATATACGCAATAAATAAAAAGTATTTATACTGAAAATGTTGATTTTAAAATCCATTTTATTTTCAATCGAATAAAATTATTTTCACCAGTGGTAATGTAAGTATAACCGGTAACATCAAACTTTGAAAATTAATATATATATATATATATATATATATATATATATATATATATATATATATATATATATGTATATATATATATATATATATATATAAGAATGTTAAGATAAAAAATTGGAATAACAGAATACTGAAAGTACTCAAAAGTTCACATGTTGTCCAGAAAAGGCTGAGTATTTCTAAGAAATTTTCTTTGAAAAACCATGGATTAAGGATAATGATATTCCTTCTTGTTTTTTAACTTCTGATTAATAAATGTTGTTGATTAGGATGATTGTTTGTTATCTATTCTCTCGTCGGCCATTGATAGCAAATCCTTCTAGACTGCGGCAATTTTTATTTATGCTGTCACTTTGGAAAATATAATTAACGTAAGTAGATTGTTGCCACATTAAGATCTTACATAGTATCTAACTCTGCCCTCGTGGGGAGCCCAGTAAAGTTGATAGTTCTAAATTGAGAAATAGTATAAAGAAAGATTTTAGAGGCCTTACAATAATAGAAATTACCACGTGTTGAAGGATTTCTCATTCATTGACCGCATGTTTTTTGTTTGGGGAGGCAAGTAAATTTGATAGTTAAAATGTGGGAGATCCTAGTAGAAAAATACAATTGTACCTAAAAATTTGTAGACATGCCTAATTACAAAATATTTTGGCTAAGATCAAAGTGTAGTATCTGTTCCGATGGATACTGCACGCCTGTCCTGTGCAGTTCTAGGAGGTCCACCCTCCCAGGCTTTGCCTCCCCTCTTTGGGGAGGAGTAAGTTTATTGCTTACTGTCTGAGGCGCCCCTACCGGGGAATGCCGACGAGGCTGCCTAGGCAATTTTTAAATGGCCAGAGTGCTCACCTCTCGAGCGCTGGCTTTTCAAACCCCACTTTCTCGACCCGATCTTGGGTCACATCTTACTTGTGGGAGTAAGATAAAACTGGCCTTGTGCCTAACTCCTGGGGAGGAGTAAATAAAACCTTGTACTCATGACGAGTGCGAGAGGTGTAGGAAGAGGGCTGTCGCTTCCTGCTGCTAAGTGGAAGGGTCTTCCTCGTACCTTAATTTAAATGAATACGGTTGCGAGAGTGGGAGGAATTTTGTCTACCAGCATTCGTCAAAATTTTTTTGTTTTGTTTTAATTCGAGTCTTAAATGTAGTTCTTTTTTACTTGTATGAATGAGGATTGAAGAAAATATATAAGCTTTACGGTTAATGTATATTTGATAAATTAAGTCAAAGTTTTGAAAATATCAAAACGTTGCGCGGTATTTATGAATGTTGTTTACTGATCGCTGATTGGCTGGTTTTCGAATTCTGAAACCGGTGTTAACGTGATTTATTCTTTGTGAAATAATAGGTTGGCTATCAGCGCCGATGTTTTGAGTTTTGTGAGAGGACATAATTGTTAGCAGGAATATAATTTGCTACCCTCTCTTTGGTTTACTTATTTGGAAGAGGCTTACATGGGGGACTAATAATACTGTTTTTGGTTTAGGTTTTAAAAATAAGTTTAAATTTCTGGAAACAGGGTCGAAGGTAGTAGTCGAATAGAGTGATGTTTTGATGCATTATTTTGATTGTCTACTCAAACTGGTTTTAAAGGAGGGAAAACCAACTCTATTTTATATATAGAGATTTGCTGAATAAAATGGCTGAAAAAACGATCTCCCTAACGAAAACGAGCCATGGTGACCCTCAAAGAAGGAATCATTTTTTTTTTAATTTGAAAGATTATTCATCAAGGGCAACGCTGATCAAGAAAATACCAACTGTGTGGTTGTTGTTTTTTTTATAGTTGTGTACTTTTAGCTTGGCATACATACATACATACATACATACATACAGACAACTGAATCTCCACTGAGAAATCGATATTACTTATATATATATATATATATATATATATATATATATATATATATATATATATATATATATATATACTAGCAGGGCTACCCGGCGTTGCCCAAGGCAAAAGTATAACATCTTATTAAAACGTTTATCTCTTTATCTCTCTATCCGTCCTTCCATCTTTGCTCCTCCCTATTTTCCTCTCCCTACCCCCTACTCTTTCTCCTCCACTTAGGCCATTCCTCTCTCTGGACACACACACATACATTGATATAACTCCTTTAAATAGCTTCCTCGAGAAATAGGTCTACACAAGAGAGGTAGCTCATTGATAAAAAAATCAGTTACTTCCCTTAGAAACTAAAAAGTAAAAACCGAAATCTGCGTCAATTTAGGGTAAAAATAAATAATTTTCGAAAATTTAGATATTCTTTCAGGGCAACGCTGATATAGAATATACCAACTTTGTGGATGTTTACTTGTACTTTTGGACTTTTAGCTTAACATAAAAATACACACGCAACTGCCCTTTATATAATAGATTACATTATTGCTATTTCGAAATTCCTAAATTTCTATAAATATTCAATTATGTATACTGAATAATATATAAAAAATTAATTAATTCACGCCGACGGACAGACAGACAGACAGACAGACAGACAGACAGAACCTGTTCGTTATATTATAAGTTGACTAGCCAAAATAGACTCCCTAACGGTCGTCTATTTTTGCTAGGCTGCCGCGTTCTTGGGTGGTGAGACAATGAAAAAAAATTTTTGTCTCCGAATACTTTTTTTTGTTTAAAAAGGAAAAAAAAAAAATTTTTTTCTTTTTTTGGCGGGAAAAATATGGGGAGGGGGGAGAATTTGTGCGCCCCCCCCCCAGGACCCCTTCCCCCCTGAAACAATCGAGAGCGAACGCAGACCCCAATGTATTTCCAATGAACAGTTATACGATCATTCATTTGTAACTGGAAGTTGAGAAAGAAACGAATTCTTTCGAATCGTAGCCTGAGCGCTTAAATTATTTATTGTTTATTTCTGAAATTATGTTTACAAAAATTCCCCAGGACGGACAGACATCCTGACATCCTGACAGAAAAAGTGCTCGTTATATTATAAGTGGACTAGCGAAAATAGACTCCCTAACGGTCATCTTTTTTTGCTAGGCTGACGCGTTCTTGGGTGGTGAGACAAAAAAAAACAGTTTGTCTCCGAATACCTTTTTGTTTAAATTTTATTTTTCCGCCAAAATATTTTTTTCCCGCCAAAAAGAAGATTTTCAAATGGGAGGGTGAAATTACCCCCATTGCCCCCCCTTAAAACATCGAGAGCGAACACAGACCGCAACGTATATGAAGAATAAGTTATACGATCATTCATTGCTAACTGAAAGAAGTGGAAAAAAACGATTTCTTTAAGTATTAAAATTAAATAGGATTTTATCACGTGTCTTGGTAGCTGTGTCGGTAGGGCGTCCGGCAGTTAGCGTCAAAGTTGTGCCGAAATTATGTATTGTTTATTTAGCCATTAATAGGTGGTCTAATCTATTTGTCATGTTTCTGACTTTGAAATTACGTTTACAAAAATTCTCCACGGCGGACAGACATACAGACAGAAGGACAGACAGACAGAGAAAGTGTTGGTTATATCATAAGTAGATTACATTATTGTTATTTGGAAATTCCAAAAGCTCCTCTATGAATATATAATAAGGTCTACTGCATAATGTATAATAAAAAAATACTGACTCAACGGGTCACGGTTGGTCTAGTGTCGCATAGAATCTTTTACAAAAATCAACCGAAGTACGAAATAAAAAATAGGCTCTCTTTTTTTCACAAATCAAAGGCGATAAACAAAACTCTATGAATTAATGAGATTGCTTTTACACAGGTTTACTCAGGCGAGACAAATTAATTACACCGGCAAATACATGTGCCCTCTGGGTGCAAATATTTTTAAAAAATTGTATACATGTAAAAAAAAAAATAATCCCATTGATTTTTATGACTAAAAAGTCACTCAAAGTTGTTACTTATACAGCTTCTATGGCTCAGCTTCACTTCAGAGTTTAAATGCAAGACTTCCATCAAATATGTTGCTAAATTTAAAAAAAATAATATAAAAGAGAAAAATGTCAAACGTCAATGACACGGAAAATGGTATTTGAAATATTGATCTTTCTAATTGATTTTTTTTTAAAGTCGTCTGGTATCCAGAATTTCCAAATTACGTAATAAAGTCGAACATTGATCGTTTTATTTGATTAAAGTTGTCTGGTAAGAAAAAGAAAGCGCCTTTTATATTTGTATATTTCGGTAAAATTCGGAACGTAGGAACTTAATTCGGCTTTCTCCGTTCGTAGTCGGAACTTCTGAAGTCACAACTACGTCACGCCTGAAAATCTCGGGATATCTATTCCTAAATAGCACCTTTATTTTACATGTCACTTTACTCTAGACTTGAAAGGGAAGACTTACATCAAATCAGTTGTTAAGGTCGCTGTAAAAATGGTTGGATCATTCTACTACTCCAGAAAGTACCTCCCCCCCCCCCTGACACAATCCTCTACCTGTAGAAGAGCCAAATACGTCCTTAGATGGGGAGGTACTGTTGCCACATTTGGGGAGGCGCTGCTCAGAGCATCATTTCCTGCTTTGACAGATGACAAAACCGACTTTGAAAAATCTAGTGGGCAATGCCCTCTTCTCTTCCCTTCAGTCTCTTTCTCACAGAAAAATGGTTGCTAGTCTCTCTCTGCTCTATCGTTATTTTCATTGTAGGTGTACAACTGAGCTGCAATCTATGGTTTCCCCTGTAAAACATTTACAACAGAAACTCGTCTAGCTACAACCACTGTAAATAAATAATTTTCCTTTCTCCCTTTGTGTACCTAAAACTAGACAGAACTTCCATGGACAAAGTTTCTTTCCAAAAACTATCCGTTTGTGGAGTTTTATACCATAGGGCTGCTTCCCAGCTGACTATAGCATGGTCATTTTCAAGTCCAATGTTAACAAATTCGTGTTGAGCCATCTTATTATATAATATAATTTCTGGACCTTGATAAGCGGTGACTCGTTGGTATATAAAAGAAATAAGTGACCTCTTCACCAAAAATAATGACCCCAACTTTCGGTGGGTCTCATTTTTTTAATTTTCTAGTAGAATCAAATGAAACTTTGCTCATCCAATGGGCAATGCCTTCACAGGTTCGAATCCTGTTCACAGTATCATATTGAATTTAATAGTTAGTGCTTAACTGACTGACCAGTTGAGCTGAAAACAAATAAACTGAAAAGTACATTAAAAAGCCGGTTTATATAAAAGCTGGAACGTTCAATTATGCTCAGATGGATAAATCTATTCTGAGTTCTGATTGGCTGCTAGTCCAAGAGTGGGTAATCTTTAATAAACTTCTTGCTTGAATAAAGCAATATTTGCGTGTTGAATATTGGAGCATTTTATGCCGGTAAGTGCCAATTTGATCCTACACTAATTGCAATGCAACTCATTCTAAAACAATACACGTACGGAGGCTGGCTGGCTGGTTCGAATGATGTCAACTGTTTTACTATTTGTTGGGTACTCTCGGAGGAGATTCCTTACATACATACATACATACATACATACATACATACAGACAACTGAGATTTATATAATAGACTAGCATGAATTTTGGTGCAACTAATTAAAATAATTCTAGGTAAATGTTACTGAATTTTTTAGATGAAGATCGATAATTTGTACTTGAACTTTGAATTTGAACTTTGAACTTTGAATTTGAACTTTTATTCATGATCCCTGCCTTGACAAGGTAATGTTCCCAAGCATCATAATCCATGCATCCTGGTCACAGCACCATATTGAATTTAGTAGTCAGTGATCAACTGCTTGGCCAGTTGAGCCCAAAACAAAGACTGAGACAGAAGCCTAGAGAGTTGGTTTATAAGAAGGCTGGAACGTTCCATTATGCTTAGATGGGCAAGTCCATTCTCTGTGTTCTTACTGGTTGCTATTGTAGGAGTGGATAATAGATTATAGTGTAGTATTGCAGATTAACACAGTAATTATTCATGTTCCCTGCCTTGACAAGGTAATGTTCCCAAGCATCAAAATCCATGCATCCTGTTCACAGCACCATATTGAATTTAATAGTAAATGCTCAACGGTCTGAACATTTGAGCTACAAAAAAAATAAGCTGAATAGAACCCTAAACAAAACGGTTTATAAAAAGGCTGGAATGTTCAATTATGCTTAGATGGTCAATCCATTCTCTGAGTTCTTCGTACAACTTGTAATTGCAAAACGCCATCTGACACCTGTCTAAGTAGTATTCGATCAGAGGAGGGGGGGGGCGAAGTTTTCATGAAAAAAAGATCAAAGTGACAACTTCAAAGTGTGTGACAGACTTTGAAGTTGTCACTTTGAAAGTTTTTTTTCTCAAAGGAAACGGAAATTGAGCTGAAAGTCAAGTCATCAATTTATAAAAAATGAATTTCAATTATTTTATTTTTATTATTTTTTCCTTGTTTGATGCCTCACAAAGTCAAAAAGTAATATATAATTACAAACCTTTGCTATCTCGTTGAACATATATATATATATAAATATATACATATATAAATTATATATATATATATATATATATATATATATA
>OY744542.1:4297073-4324573 GCA_963556195.1 Sepiola atlantica
TATATATAATTTTTTTTTAAAACAACGTTTCTTGGTTGTTTCAAAATTCAATAATACATTTCAAAAAGCGTTTTCTTAAAGATGGGGACACCTATTCCAATTCATTTAAGCGTTAACCGCGCCAATAAACACATTTAAAATGTTCACTTTCTTCAGAATCGTCGGCGAGATCGGACAGAACATGTCCTCTTGGAACCACGTGTGGATTTATTTGCAATTGTAACACCAGAAAAATTAGGAAGAAAAAGAAAGAAAGTAAATAACTTTTCGTTAAGGCTGTTTGACGACGAAAGTCTCAGAGACATATATTTATGAAAAATGATTTTATTGATTTGATAAATATATATTTTTTTTAAAATTAACAAATAACGTTTCTTGTTTTTTTTTGCAAACTTCTATAATACAATTGAAAAAAGGCGTGTTCTTAAAGATGTGTACACCTCTTCAAATTATTTTTTTGATTTTTGCGAATGCTTATATTTTTATCGTCTTACGAACGTTTCGCAACATGTAAACAAAAATACAGTCTGTAGTTTTTCAAATAGGCTTACTGGTCCGTAGCAACAAAAAAAGAAACAAGATAAAAAAAAAACAGCACGGAAAAACATGCAAAACTCACCTTGAAGAAGAATTTTGAGGAAACATCTCCCCCCCCCGCCCCCAAACATTGGTCATAACATGGATCTAATTTCAAGCCGCCATTTTGGAAGCGACAAATAAAGACAGGATACCCATGTTACGATTTAAAACTTAAAAAATAATTTTCGTATTCATCTGTTCGATAAAATCTAACATTTTATAATTATTACTAACTTAAGGGACACACAAAATTTTATCAACCGGCAATTTAAAATGTTATTAATTTTTTTTTTTAGTCTAAGGTTCGTGGCCAACCACTGGCAAGCAACATCATGGTGGTCGGATAATGGGGTAACTGTTGATTACCCATTGTTCACCACACTATTATAAATTTTCAAGAAATCATGAATGCCTTATTTCTGCTATTCGATGTATATCTTAGTCATCTCAAGATATCTACTCTTAGCTGCATTATACTCTCACAGTGGTTTCTTGATGCTATAATTTTTGTCTATTTATAGCTGACTAACACATTACCAGTATCATACTAACCCTAACACATTACCAGTATCATACTAACCCTAACACATTACTAGTATCATACTAACCCTAACACATTACCAGTGTCATACTAACCCTAACACGTTACCAGTATCATACTAACCCTAACACATTACCAGTATCACACTAACCCTAACAAATTACCAGTATCATACTAACCCTAACACATTACCAGTATCATACTAACCCTAACACATTACCAGTATCATACTAACCCTAACACATTACCAGTATCATACTAACCCTAACACATTACCAGTATCATACTAACCCTAACACATTACCAGTGTCATACTAACCCTAACACATTACCAGTATCATACTAACTCTAACACATTACCAGTATCATACTAACCCTAACACATTACCAGTATCATACTAACCCTAACACATTACCAGTATCATACTAACCCTAACACATTACCAGTATCATACTAACCCTAACACATTACCAGTATCATACTAACCCTAACACATTACCAGTATCATACTAACCCTAACACATTACCAGTATCACACTAACCCTAACACATTACCAGTATCACACTAACCCTAACACATTACCAGTATCATACTAACCCTAACACATTACCAGTATCATACTAACCCTAACACATTACCAGTGTCATACTAACCCTAACACGTTACCAGTATCATACTAACCCTAACACGTTACCAGTAGCATACTAACCCTAACACATTACCAGTGTCATACTAACCCTAACACATTACCAGTGTCATACTAACACTAACACATTACCAGTATCATACTAACCCTAACACGTTACCAGTATCATACTAACCCTAACACGTTACCAGTAGCATACTAACCCTAACACATTACCAGTGTCATACTAACCCTAACACATTACCAGTATCATACTAACCCTAACACATTACCAGTATCATACTAACCCCAACCCTAACACATTACCAGTATCATACTAACCCTAACACATTACCAGTATCATACTAACCCCAACCCTAACACGTTACCAGTAGCATACTAACCCTAACACATTACCAGTATCATACTAACCCTAACACATTACCAGTAGCATACTAACCCTAACACATTACCAGTATCATACTAACCCTAACACATTACCAGTAGCATACTAACCCTAACACATTACCAGTAGCATACTAACCCTAACACATTACCAGTGTCATACTAACACTAACACATTACCAGTATCATACTAACCCTAACACATTACCAGTATCATACTAACCCTAACACGTTACCAGTATCATACTAACCCTAACACATTACCAGTATCATACTAACCCTAACACATTACCAGTATCATACTAACCCCAACCCTAACACATTACCAGTATCATACTAACCCTAACACATTACCAGTATCATACTAACCCCAACCCTAACACATTACCAGTATCATACTAACCCCAACCCTAACACATTACCAGTATCATACTAACCCCAACCCTAACACATTACCAGTATCATACTAACCCCAACCCTAACACATTACCAGTATCATACTAACCCCAACCCTAACTTTAACGAGTATCATAAGTCCTGAATCATAGTCGCTTGATAAATTAAATTATTATCATAATGTCTGAAATGGCGGGATTAAATCAGATGATTTGCGTCTTGCTTATCGGATCTGGCATTCTCCAATTAAGGATTCTAAATATCGACCTTTGCTTTCAGTGGCAGCGTCTTAGTTATGAAAACAAGGCAAATACCAAACTTGGAAAATGCAAATTCCAGCCTGGATGAAATTTCTTAGTCGTTGTACATGACCTAAACGGCTCAATACCGATTTATTAATACCCAATATCCATATATTAATACTCAATCGCATTCATTAACATTCGATTGTCATCATATAAACTTTGTTGATGTCACTTTTTCCTAATGCGTGGAGTCCAAGTGTTGCATAGCCTGGAGGTCATCAACGAGTAAACCTCTATGCAGTGATTAACTTTCAAAACGTCATTTAACAATTAATACTGCAATCAGTACTAAATCATAATTTGGCTCGCCAGACGTTGCTATGTGTGCGTGTTACAGTGATCCTGCCAGACTGATGACAATTTCAATAGCTGTTATGAGAAAACATCTAACATGTTTCTGACATTAATTATTCTATTAATTAAATCAAGAATTCTATCTTACAAGATGAATGATTTATTCGTCATGATCGTCCAGTAAGCTGTAAGGTGAAAAGGGGAGGGGGTGAAACCAAGCAGAGAGAGAGCATCAACCAGATCTCCACGAGGGTCCGGAAAGTGATAGAATCTATAGATGGAATTTTACTGCCACTCAAATTCAAGAGAATACTAACAGTCGGGGCCAGAGAGAAATCAATCGTAAGCTGCAATTCCGATAATGAAAAATGACTTGCAACGGTTATCTAAAGAGTCTGAGAGTGATGGAAATCTAGGGAAACATGCTGTCACTCAGAGTCCAGGGAACACAAATTGTGAGCCATCACTGATAATGACTTGCGTAACAACTCTTAGTAAACAAAAAATATTTCTATGAAATAATAATGATACTACTTCTTCTTAGTTTGTGAAAAGGGAGTGAAATTATATCTTTTGTGGAACTTGTACACAAGAAGTGCAGTGGAATTAACCCTAACCTTAACCCTAACCCTAACAATATCAATCCCCACTTCATCACTTTATGTGACCATAACCCTAACCCTAACCCTAACCTTAACCCTAACCATAACAATCCCCACTTTATCACTTTATGTGACCCTAACCCTAACCCTAACCCTAATCTTAACCCTAACCATAACAATCCCCACTTTATCACTTTATGTGACCCTAACCCTAACCCTAACCTTAACCCTAACCATAACAATTCCCACTTCATCACTTTATGTGACCCTAACCCTAACCCTAACCTTGACTCTAACCCTAACCCTAACAATCCCCACTTCATCACTTTATGTGACCCTAACCTTGACCCTAACCCTAACCCTAACCATAACAATCCCCACTTCATCACTTTATGTGACCCTAACCTTAACCCTAACCTTGACCCTAACACTAACCCTAACAATTCCCACTTCATCACTTTATGTGACCCTTACCCTAACCCTAACCTTAACCCTTACCCTAACCCTAACCCTAACAATCCCCACTTTATCACTTTTTTTGTGGTGTTGATTGGGCTCCTCAACAGAATGCTTTGGTAAGCTTTCAAAAAATCACATACATATATATAATATATATTGCCAAGGCTGCTGCAAATAAACTGGGCTCCATCTAACGTGCTAGAAACCTTCTCACACCTGACAATATCCTATATCTCTACAAAGCCACCATCCTCCCATGCATGAAATATCGTTGTCACATCTGGGCTGGTGCACCATCCACCAGTCTCTCCCTCTTAGACAATGCCCAAAAAAGAGTCGCTAATCTAATAGGTCCCTCACTATGCACCAATGCTCCAGCTGCTGTCCCATCACTGCAATGTTGCATCCTTGTACTTGTTTTACAAGTACTTCCACGGAATGTGCTCAGACGAACTTGCTTCTCTGGTGTCCCCTCGACGTAAATACACTTGACCAACCCGACAATCAGCTAAACCCCATCCATTCACTGTTGATGTCCCCAGATGCTGGAGAGCCTTCTACTCTAATAGTTTCTTTCCTCGAGCTGCCAGCCTCTGGAACTCCCTCGCTGTTCCCGGTTTCCCTGAATGTACCGATATGCAGAAATTTAAAACTAATGTGAACAAGCATCTCGCTGCACAGATCCCAATTTAGGATGACCCCCTAAACTTTCACCTTAATTCTCAGTAGCCCCTTACGTCTACAGTGGCAACTTGCTTTGTTTGGGGTGAACTAAGTAATATATATATATATATATATATATATATATATATATATATATATATATATATATATATATATAAGTGTACGTGGAGATAGACAATCTACAGGATGAAAAACAACAAATAGTCATAAAAATTATCTAAGTATATTTCAAACACAATTTACATCGGAATAGAATAGCATTCAAAAGCTACGACCAGTTGCGTATGACTTCGAAACAGACAGTACCAAGTCACTTTACTTTGACCTTTAGATCAGCTATGAAAGGTAATTACGCATCGTGACAGCCGAAGCGAATCAGTCGTTTATCGAAGAACATTCATGACCAATCGGTGTGGAATCGATTAGTATCTGAACGGGAAAGGATTCGATACGACACAATGGAAGTTTACAATATAGACACAAGATTCAAGTATGCCTGATTGGGATTAGGGAAAACGTTTTAAACATTTTCAACGGGTCCTTTGGTGAAAAAGTGATCAAATAGAAAGTTTCAACAATAGAGGAAAGACACTCCCGGATATTAAGGGTTATAATACTTTAGTATTAACTTATGCGATCAGTCGATATAAACATTAAAATAATACACATGAAAAAATTAGGTTCAATCGCTAGCCTATTAAAGGCAAAGCGACCGTAAAATGTCTAGCAAGTTGAGTACCCGTGCCAACAATAAGTTAAATACAATCTCGAATCAGTATTATACAAAGTTTAAGGGCAAAGAGGTTGTAAACAATATAGAAAGCGGAATATACATATCAACAATAAGTTCAATATAATCTCGAACCTGTTTTTACAAAGTCCAAAGGTAAAGCAGTCGTAAACAATATAGAAAGCGGAATATGCATATCAACAATGAGTTCAATATAATCTCGAACCTGTTTTCACAAAGTCCAAAGGCAAAGCGGTCGTAAACAATATAGAAAGCGGAATATGCACATCAACAATAAGTTCAATATAATCTCGAACCTGTTTTCACAAAGTCCAAAGGTAAAGCAGTCGTAAACAATATAGAAAGCGGAATATGCATATCAACAATGAGTTCAATATCATCTCGAACCTGTTTTCACAAAGTCTAAAGGCAAAGCGGTCGTAAACAATATAGAAAGCGGAATATGCACATCAACAATGAGTTCAATATCATCTCGAAGGTGTTTTCACAAAGTCCAAAGGAAAAGCGGTCGTAAACAATATAGAAAGCGGAATATGCACATCAACAATAAGTTCAATATCATCTCGAACATGTTTTTACAAAGTCCAAAGGTAAAGCAGTCGTAAACAATATAGAAAGCGGAATATGCACATCAACAATGAGTTCAATATAATCTCGAACCTGTTTTCACAAAGTCCAAAGGTAAACCATCGTGAACAATATAGAAGCAGAATATGCATATCAACAATAAGTTCAATATAATCTCCGAACATGTTTTCACAAAGTCCAAAGGCAAAGCGGTCGTAAACAATATAGAAAGCGGAATATGCATAATAAGAATAAGTTCAATACAATATCAAATCGGTGTTTACAAAGTCCGAGGGTAAAGTAGGCATAAACAGTCTTGCAAGCAGAATACGCATACTAACAATAAGTTCAACACAATCTCAAATCTATTTTTACAAAATCCGAAGATAAAATGGTCGTAAACAGTCTAGCAAGAAGAATAACAATTGATATACTAAGAAATAAAATCCAACCTTACATTGTAATAAAGTAAACGCATATGCGCTGCCGAGATTAAAACTTTTCATACCTAATAAAAATCACAGGTTTTTATTCAGAATGCAAATTATTTCATTGGTCGGTCAGTGAGGGGGGGGGACAAATTAGCATAATTCCTCACTTGTCTCATTGTCGTCTCTTATTCTTCTTATCATCTTCCTTTAGTGATGCATGCCGGTTATCCGATAGGTTTGTCATAATAACACATATGTTGGTTCGATTTCCACTTTATTTAATTTCCCCTTGTATTCTTAGAGAATTCAGCAAGAACGTTATCCATTTAATTGTACTCCCAAAAACAACCCATTTCTTGTGGGGTGAGGTATCACCCCCGAGAGACTACAGGTCTGTCTTCAAGGTAACCAGTCCTGCTTTTTATGTAACATTGGTGAGAAAAAGGATCCTGCTGGGACATGGTTGTATCTTGAAACTTTATTTTATAAATCAAATAGTTCCTCCGATTTCTATACTTGTTTTTCTTTTAATTTTCACATCTCCATCTCTCCTGACAAAAAACCCAGTCTAATACTTAGTTTTTATTTATCTCCTGGTAAAGAGGAAAGCAAGAAGAGCAATATACAAAGCTAAGTAGGAGGCCGAGCACGCCAGATTTCCTAATATACTACGAATGGATGAACAACCAAGAAAGTATTCATAATAGCTAAACATATTTAATCCTGGTCAATATTTCATTGTTTATTAGTAATGAATCAGTAAGATGTGTGATCCTGATATGCGGGGACACTCTGGTGATCGTTTCATCAGTAAGAGGGGTGGATCCTTAATGTGCTTCACACTCACCGGACCATAACTACCCAGCTTTTTATATTTGGGATTATCTAAAAAAAATAATGCTTATTAAAGCTTATCAAAAACCATCTCCAATCCAAAGAGATGGGGATGTCAGAGTTATTGACACTTTTTAACGTTGTATTTTATTTACCACCTCTCCAGGAGGTTTGACACAAGGTCAGCTAGGGATTTTTTTTTTTATGAAAGTGTTTCTATGAAACGAACTGGATTCGAACCCAGCACACCTAAATCCTCAATCCGCGTAATTAACCACTTAGCCACCATCCCATTGCACGTTGTGTTACAGCACAAATATGCATATCATTGAACGGCGATTAAGTAAAGACTGTTGGACATTCATTACTGAAACTTGGTGGACAAGTCAGGCAGAGACTGAGGTAGGTTTATTTGTATCAAACATGGTTGGATTGCAGATACGAATTGTAAATTTGATTAACGATTCTATGGGTAGCATTTTGGGGGTGCTAATTCTTTAGGGGGTCACTGTGCCCCCCTCATATCAGTGAACAACGATAAAACAAAGACTGTTGGATATTCATGACTGAAACTTGGTGAACAAGTCAGACATAAACTGGAGTTTATTCGTACTATATATGGTTGGATTACAGAAATGGTTATGAATTTTATTATTAATTCTTTGGGTGGGTGGTACATTTTTTGGGGGGTGGGGAGTAACCCTATGCAACACAAAGCATTATTTTTGGGCGGGGATGGGGGTGCTAAAGATAGGCATTTTGGGAAGAGGGGGATAGACAACTTCTATTATCTTATTAGGATGTCTGACACAGACAGACAGGTAAGAGTTGAAGACTTGACGTTATGTATTTCTTTATTTCTTTTTTTTTTGTATGTGTTTCTGTGTAATTTTTTTTTTTTTCCATTTCTCCCCTGAAACGCAAAAGTAGGCGTAATTCTTGCTATTGTCTGTGACCCTAATTTGTGATTCTCTGTCCAATACAATCAAATGAAACCAAAATTAAACCAAGAATAATAAAAACTTGATTCCCAACTGAATCACGGCGTATTCGGTCGGAGGGGACGGGCGCGACTAATAAAAGTGGGAAAACAAAAAAACGAATCTTTATTTTTCCCCCAACTTGAGATGACTCCGTAGAAGTCATGTTATCAGAGAATTCGGAAATTATCTTGTCTCTCATTGTCTAAGAAAAAAATACAGTTCTATAAACTATTCAGTGCAATAATAATAATAATAATAATAATAATAAAAATAATAATAATAAAAATAATAATAATAATAATAATAATAATAATAATAATAATAATAATAATAATAATAATAAAAATAATAATAATAATAATAATAATAATAATAAAAATAATAATAATAATAATAATAATAATGGTGATGATGATAGTAACACTAATGATAGTAATACAATACTACTAATAATAATAATAGTAGTAATAATACTACTATTACTACTAATAATAATAATAATAGTAGTAATAATAATAATACTACTACTACTAATAATAATAGTAGTAATAATAATAATACTACTACTAATAATAATGATAGTAATAAGAATAATAGTGATAGTTATAATAGTAATAGTAATTATAGTAATACTAATGATAATAGTATTGGTAATAGTAATAGTGCAGAAATAAAAAGTAATAACAATGGTAATTACCACAATGATAGTGATAAATATTAATAATAATAAACAATAATAAAATATTAATAATATTAAACAATAATAAAATATTAATAATAATAAACAATGATAAAATATTTATAATATTAAACAATAATAAAATATTAATAATAATAAACAATAATAAAATATTAATAATAATAAACAATGATAAAATATTAATAATAATAAACAATAATAAAATATTAATAATAATAAACAATAATAAAATATCAATAATATTAAACAATAATAAAATATTAATAATATTAAACAATAATAAAATATTAATAATAATAAACAATAATAGTGTAGTAATAAAAAAGGAAAGGAAAATAATAAGAAAATATTTAAAAGATAATAATAATAATAATATTAATAGTAGTAATAGTAATAATATTAATAATAGTAATAGTAATAGTAATAATATTAATAATATTAGTAGTAATAATATTAATAATATTAGTAGGCTTCTGTCGGTCAAAGTCGACCATGGGTGATGCATCCTTAGCTTAGTTGTCCGGACTGTCTTCTTGGCAGGAGCAGAACTGCTTGTGGCTGAAGAGACCAATACTGGAGTGGCAGTCTCTGTCGCAAAGGAATTACATGATGGTATAAAATGTTGGGATTTTTTAAACAGGAGGTTATAACAAGGAGTTATGGGTCACTTTCCTTAGACCGCGGACAAAAATAGACAGAACAGACAGTTAGTGTGTGAGTAATATGTGAATAAGTGGTATTTTGTGAGTATGTGTAGGTTTTCCATGGTTTTGTTAGTGCGTGTGTTGATGTGTGCTAGGTGAAAGAGCTTGTACGTGAGTTTTGAAGTTTTCTTTTCCTTCTCGCCTCCGCGGCCAAAGGGCGGGAGGGGGAGGGGCCGATTGCGTACGTTGTTGTGGGTCGTTTCGAGGCATGCAGGTCAGATCTGTCTTGCCTGTTTCTTTCACCATCTGTTATAGGGATTTCTCAGTTTGCATCGGTTTGTTTTTTTGGCAAAAGCTTGTTAGATTTGGGGTTGAAACGATATACATTAGTTGAGAAATAAAAAGTTTTCATCTTCCTGTGAAAACTCACTTGCTTTTGGAAGTCAAGAGGAAAGCGTATCGAAACAAATCGGAGAGAGAAAGAAGGTAGCTATTCAAGTTATTTGCTTTTTGGCGTTCGCTGGAATCTCATCTCAATCCACCTCATATATATAAATTTATATTCATTCATAATTGTTTGTATTTCTCTTGCACTCGGTTCACCGGGTATACTTGCCAGATAGCTTTTGAACTTCTTTTTCATTAGTGCTGTTGCTCCTATAATTACAGGGATGATGGAGATTTTCCTAAGATTCCAGTTTCTTTTCATGTCGTACATAAAACCTTGGTATTTCGTAATCTTTTCCCTTTCAGCTCTTTTTAATCCTGCATCATTAGGGACACTGACTTCAACTAGGGTTGCTACTTTCTCCCTTTTGTCCCATATTACGATGTCAGGTTTAACAGCTCCGTTTTCTAGATATGGAGCTGCAGGGATTATTTTCTTTGGGGAAGGTAGATTCTTGGATCTTAGCTAGAATCTCATTGGATGTTTTGCTCCACTTTTCAAACTTTGAGTAGTGGTAGCAAAACAATAGCACCTTCTTTTGTGCAACAGTCCATGGTTGGGCTTTTAAGCCTGTTATGTTTCTTTTTTCTATTGCTGTATTTGATGGAGATAGGGGACCAGGAGCTTTTGTCTCAAGACCTGATGGCTGACTCTGGTTGGCCTCTGTATTGGCTGGAGCACCATTTCCAGAGGCAGGAAGGTTTACACCAATGCTTACATCTTCCTGCCTGGTGTATGAACGGGTTGATGGACCCTTTTTATCCTGGGTGCCGGCCTGCCAGTATTAATTTTTGTTTTTATTCATATTTTTTATTATTCATTTCCTCATTCTCAACGGCTCTAATTGTGTATTCGAAGCTGCCCTCTATGAGTAGAGGGGGTGCCCCCGTCCGCAATTTGGGAGACGTGCTGGATGGCTTGAGGAGACAGCACACCATTTGTTTTGAATATTTGGTCAGGGTTTACTTCAAGTAAAAAGTATCCTCATGTCAGAGTCTGTGACAAACCCTTGTACAGAGAAACCAAAGACACCCGAGGGTGGTGTCTAGTAGGCATTCAAGTCCTCCCCTATATATATATTATATATATGTGTGTGTGTGTGTGTATAGAGATTAGTATAGCGATTGCTTGAATGGGATCGACACTGTGTCTGCGCAAGAGAAAAGTATATGTGGACTATAGGAAAGCTGGAAATCGGAAAATAACTTAAAAAATGTGTTTATTATAATTTTTTTCCCCTCATCCATATTCACTGATATTGAATTCCTTGCAGCTAAAACTAAAATATTTCTGCTCGATGGGGTTTTTATGTGTTATTCGTACTTTAAAAATTCTAATGCCCGGAAGCCAATTTTGGCCAACTGAAAAAAAACAAAAACGTGTGACGTGATCTTGAAACTTATTCTCAAAATCATTATCGACACTCATAATATCGTTGAAACTAAAAAATAAAATGAAACTCCAGACTAAGTAATTGATTCCTATAATCAATAACAAGAAGAACATTTTTATTAAAATCAAAAAAAAATTATCTATGCACGGCCAATGAAAGTGAAAATTATTATTTTTTTTTTTTTTTTTTTCGGATTTTTTTAGATGCGGATTGATAATTTGTATTATTTGGATTATTCGAACTACTGTTCTCATCTTGGATGTTATTCTCCCAACGTTTCGGCCGATGTAACCTCTGGCCTTCTTGAGATGTATCTTATCGAACTCGGGAATCTGCAAGCAAACACTGTGGATTAAATAAATGGTTCCGTTCAAAATTCCGTACAGATTCCCGAGTTCGGGAAGATACATATTCTAATCTTGGTTGTTATTTTCACAACGTTTCAGCCGATGTAACCTCCGATCTTCTTTAGGTGCATTTTTCAAATTTGGAAACCTTATAAAATTTGGGAATCTTTGGATCATTTGAATTATTCAGACTACTATTCTCGTCTTGGCTGTTCAACGTTTCAGCCGATGTTATTCCCAACCTTCTTCAGATGTATCTTTTCGAACTCGGGAATCTATACAGAATTCAAAACGAAAACCTTTATTTAATCCACGTGGGTAGATTGTTCTCATTCCGTCAGTCATGACCGGCTAGAAATACTAACTAATTAATTAACAAGCAGCGCGTGCGTGGTCCCCCTCTGTATGTGATTCGATGTGGCGAGTGTTAAATGCAATAAATTTGGGCAATTTGGAGCATTTGTGACCCCCCCCCTTTGACCCTCTGGGGGCGCGAACCAGAATTTTTCTGAGGTTAACGATACTCATTTTTTATCCAGAACAATTGCCTCTACATTTTGGCCAAGTTTTAAAAAAATTGAATGGATGGATCAAACGTTATGGGAGAAAAGAGTCATTTTTTGCCATTTTGGGGGCTTTTGACCTCCTGGGGGCGCGAACCAGATTTTTTCCAAGGTCAGCGATACTTATTTTCTATTAGGAACAATTGCCTCCACATTTTGGCCAAGTTTCAGAGAAATTGAATGGATGGATTAAAAGTTATGAGGCAAAAAATGTCATTTTTTGCTATTTCGGGGCTTTTTGAC
The DNA here is from genome assembly GCA_963556195.1 of Sepiola atlantica. Lineage (NCBI taxonomy): Eukaryota > Metazoa > Mollusca > Cephalopoda > Sepiida > Sepiolidae > Sepiola > Sepiola atlantica. Next base: position 4,309,870 of record OY744542.1, read on the forward strand.
CCCCTGGCGGGCTAACCAGATTTTTTTTTTTTAAATCGGAGAATGTCACTTTCTAACCTGACCAAAGTTACAACTTCATGCAAAATTTCAGTAAAATTCAGTGGATGGTTGCGGAGAAAAATACGGATGGACGGACGGAAATGCCTCAAAACATAAGTCCCCCGACTTATAAAATTGGTAACTATCGCCTTTAGTAAGGATTGAACCTTTAACCCCCAGAAGACTGATTGTTAATCAACGTCTTTATCAGTTGCGCCACATGTCCATGTTCAATCCTGGCCACAAACAATAATAACTAAGAATAACTTAATAATTAATTAACATTTCTATCCGATCATGACTGACGGGACCAGAACAATCTACCCTTGTGGATTAAATCAAGGCTTCAGTTCGTAATTCTGTTTAGATTTCCCGAGTACAATATAAAGATGCTCAAGTCAAAAAACATGCATTTGAATAAGGTCGGAAGTTCCATCGGGCGAAACGTGAAAATAAATAATCCAATTAATACTAATTTGTTTTTTTAACCAAAAAATGAATATATCCTGACTTAAAAAAAAAAAAAAAAAAAACTTCCAAAAAATCATAATAATTCGACCATAATGAAATTGCCAATATTTTTTTTTATTTAAAAAAAATATTTTTTTATTTAAAAAATTTTTTTTTTTATTTAAAAATTTTTTTTTTTAATAAAAATTTTTTTTTTTTATTTAAAACAATTTTTTTTTTACTTGATTTCATCCCAGATGAGGCACATTGGCTCCTAGACGTAAGCGGCTACTGTGAATTAGGGTCCAGAAATTAAAGGGAAGCATCCTGAGTTAGGAGTTGTGCAGCAAGATATTTGTTCACATTGCACTTAGATTTCTGCATGTTGGTAGAGTCGGGAAACAGGGAGCAGGGCGTGAGTTCCATTGTGATAAAACAAAGATTGTTGGACATTCAGGAGTGAAACCTGGAGGAAAAGCCAGACACAGACGAAAGATTATTAGTAGCAACCATGGCTGTACATGTTATTTATAATTCAATTTGCTGCATTTTATGGGGGAAGAGAAGGTGACCCTGTAATTTATAAAAATGTGACCAAATTTCAATCATTGTAAAACACCTAAATAGCAGCTGACCGCCTTTGGCTGGGATCAAAGTGTAGTATCTGTTCCGATGGATACTGCACCCCATAGACCGGTATTGTCTTGGCCTTCGGGGCTTGATTTACGCCGGTCTATGGGTTTGTCCTGTGCAGTTCTAGGAGGTCCACCCTCCCAGGCTTTGCCTTCTCACCCTTTGAGAAGGGGTTAGTTTATTGCTAATCGCCTGAGGCGCCCCTACCGGGGAATGCCGACGGGGCTGCCCAGGCAATTTTTAAGGTCAAAGTGCTCTTCCTCTAGGGTGATGACTTTTCAACGGCAGCAGAACATGTCGACCATTGTGACCCATTGGCGCACAAAGCATCGAAAATAAGGTTTACGAAGCCGATATTGTAGTCCTCATCGATAGCGTAATCCATATCGTTCAAGACACACGTTTGAATTTTTGTGAACACAGACATATAAACGCACATTTTCTCTTATTTATATAGCCGGAGAAAGATGCGTACAGATTTGCTTATAGTTAATTGGCCCAGTGAAGGGTCTATGTTGCATTTCTCTGAAGCCGGGTTGCTTTTTATCTGAAATTATCTTTTAGCCAATATCAAAGTGTAGTATCTGTTCCGATGGATACTGCACCCCATAGACTGGTATCGTCTTGGCCTTCGGATCTTGATTTACGTCGGTCTGTGGGTTTGTCCTGTGCAGTTCTAGGAGGTCCACCCTCCTAGGCTTTGCCTCCCCTCTTTGGGGGGAGGGAGGAGTAAGTTTATTGCTTACTGCTTGAGGCGCTCCTACCGGGGAATGCCGACGGGGCTACCCAGGCAATTTTAATGGGCAGAGTGCTCACCTTCTCAGGTGCTGGTTTATAAAATCCCACTTTCCGACCTTGTGTCACATCTTACCACTGTGGGAGGTAGATAAATAAATAGCAGCTAATCGACCCCCGACCCCCACCACGGTTACAACCCTTCCACACCGTGGTAGGAGTGGTGGCGATATGGTAGTGTCAAAGCTATGTCTTGTCTGGAACCAGTTCCTGGCAGGGCCATCCGTGGCGGACAGGACCGCAACCCGGTTACAGGGCTCTGGTGAAAATCCAAGAGAAGTCGGCATCAGGACTTGTCATCCTCTGGTTGTATCTAAATGAATAAATGCAAAAGTTTTATCCTAACTATATTAACATCAAAATATCAGATTTTATAATGCCGTATATATAGTACACAGCAAACACCCACAAACACATTTACATGTTTTTAATCAGTATATAATTCAGAAGGTGCAGGCCACTAGTTTTTGGCTATTTTACATTCATGAAAACCCTTTCACAGCCTGAAAATGGTCCTAAATTAAAGTACTATATCAGATTTAACCATCTATATCCATTCATAGCTTTTGAGGATGTTTTAGGACCTGCAATGTCGCATGAAACCACTTTTTCCACGAAAAATGATGGATTTTAAGTCCCGTGGAGCCCTAACGGCTATTTTTGGCCTGCACCTTCTGAATTTTGTAAAATTTTCAACATGTTTGATTGTTTAGTGTTATTTATGTATAAATGAACACAAAAAATACTACTCGCATGAATCTGAAATTTTCACCCATTACGTCACACCCCTAATATAATGATAATAATAATAATATATATAACACTTATAATAATAATAATAATAATAATAATAATAATAATAATAATAATAATAATAATAATAATATATAATAATATATTAATAATTATAATATAATATAATATAATATAATATTATAATTATAATATTAATTCTAATAATTATAATATAATAATAAATATATAATAATAAATTTCTAATAATTATAATAATTATAATAATTATAATAATTCTAATAATTATAATTATTCTAATATAATAATAAATATATAATAATAAATATATAATAATAATAAATATAATAAATATAATATTATAATATTAATAATAATTATATAATAATAATAACAATATAATAATAATATATATTTTTAATCAGTATATAATTTTATAATGCCGTATATATAGTAGACAGCAAACACCCACAAACACATTTACATCTTTTTAATCAGTATCCTATATCTCTACAAAGCCACCATTTACCAATGCATGGAGTATTGTTGTCATATCTGGGCTGGTGCACCATCCACTAGTCTCTCCCTCTTATACAAGGTCCAAAAAAGTGTATCTAATCTAATAGGGCCCTCCCTATCCATCAAGCTCTGGCCCTTGTTCTATCGTCACACTGTTGCATCCTTGTGCTTATTTTTCAATACTTTAATTGAATGTGCTCCGATGAACTTGCTGCTATGGTGCCCTCTCGATGTAAATACACTCGACCAATTCGACAATCGGCTAAATCACACGCATTCACTGTTGAGGTCACAAGATGCCGAAGAGCCTTCTACTCCAATAGCTTCTTTCCTCGAGCTACCAGCCTTTGGAACTCCCTCCCTGCTCCCTGTTTCTCCGACTGTAGCAACATGCAGAAATGTAAAACTACTGTAAACAAGCATCTTGCTGCACAGCTCCCCATTTAAGATGACCCCCTAAACTTTCACCCTAATTCGCAGTAGCCCCTATACGTCTACAGTAGCAACTTGCCTTGTTTGGGGTGAAGTAAGTCAAGAACATTTTAAATTGCATATTTATTTTATGCAATAAATTAATATTCCTTAATATACAGTTTTTATTTTGCATTTCTAATTTTTTTTTATATGTTAGCAATATTTTCGTCGATTATAAAACATCTGCTGTCGCTGAGATGCCGAAAGCACATACTACACTTGTTGCATAGACGTCCCGGAATGGGCCGTTGCATTTCTCGCTGTGTATACCCGTCCCGGAATGGGCCGTGGCAGTTCTCGCTTAAACAACTGGTCATTTTTAACACCAAAAAGGCATATGTGTCATACTTTTTAATTTCTCGTACCTTCTCTCTTTCCTCGTCGCGTGGAGGGGTGTCGTCTAGCGGTTGTCTTCTTTCTTCTCTTCTGTACTGCCGCGAACATCGCCGCTACAACAAAAAGCTTCATACCACGATTCACGAGACAAACAATATTTTAAACTTTGATTGGTTTATTTCAGGCTTCAGTCTATCGTGTTGATCTTGGAAATGTTTCACCAACGTTAACGGAGAGACCAAATCATTACTCTATCGTAGTTAATTCCTAGCTTAAGTCCTTAGCCATTCGAGGAGGGGGAAAGAAGGAATCTCATGCCTGTATTTTCTAAGGGAATTTAATTCCCCTAATCATTTGAAGACTACATAGAGAAATCGACCGTTCGGCTCGCTTCCAAAACCCAGACTGTGAGAACCAGTTTATTCTGCACTCGACTGTACGGGTCCACCGGACTAAATCGCGCAAGCCAAACCAAACGATTTCCAACACATACGCCCACCTCAGCATGCGCCGGCCTCACAGGGCCATTATCTAGCACACTTTGAGAGTAGCCAAAAGGCCAAGGGCAATAGAGATGTTTTTTTTGCGAGGCTTTTTAAATGAATGAAAAAAAAAATTATTTAATATATAATTATCTTTTAATGAGGGTGGGTAGTGTAGTATCGGTTCTGTTATAATGATGAAATGCGGAAGCCTCTGTGTAGCTTCATTGCCATAAATATATTTTCATAGCTTACTACCTAGCTCTACTCACGTATCGAGCACTGTTGAAGTAAATACTGAAAATTGATACATAAAAAATTATATCTCCTTATAAAATTTTATGTGGATACATGACATAGTAATATATATATATATATATATATATATATATATATATATATATATATATATATATAAGAGGGATGAGAAAAGGGGAGATAAATGTTGTTTTACTTATGCAAATTCAACTAATGGGGGAAGAAGCCAGTCAAAATACAGCTAAGGGCATTAAAAACCCTACACACAAAAAAAAAAACAATAATAATATATACGTTTTTTTTTATTGTTAAAAAAAAAAGTGGAAATTCTTCGTGCAATGTTGGTTTTAAGCAAGTGCACATGATCTAAGATGGTGCGAATGATTTCTACCCACGGCGCTAACTTTTACAAGAATGATGGCCAGACCATTATGGAAAAAGAGTATTGCCCCGAAGCGAATACATTTCGATTTTTGCCAATGGTTTCTGTTATTGGTCGTCACAGGGTGGAGGGTGCGGGTGCTGGTGGGGTGGGCGGAAGTACTAGAGCTCTTCGCTAGATAAGACGTTAACATTATGTAGGTAGGCTATCTCCATAAGCGTTCGCGTGTCCGCCGAGAGATCGATAGCTAGATCAACATAGATAAAAATATAAATATACATAGACACATGCAAAAGAATAGCTGCAATCGATATGCATCAACATACGTGCAATTAAACAGTTGCAATATATTGTTGTAAAACGTATGCGATTGATAGTGCATCATATCGATGCTCTGACGTGCAAGGTAACCTGGTGATGCCCGGGAAATATTGATTATTTGCTCCTCTCAAGTCAAAAATATAAGACAAAAATACTGTATAATATATAGGGACCCCCTCCCGGCAGAAGGTCCTGGGTATGACCTTAAATGACATCCAGTGGTGAGGGCCCCCACTTGGGAGCTGTGGGGAATGTGGAGTTGTCCCTTAGTTGCCATTGCTCCTAGGTCCACTCTGGCCTGGAGTGGTAGTAATTGTAAGGGCCCCATCTATGGGTCAAATAGAACCTACTGGCGCTACCAGATCAGGCTTTCTGACTCAAAATGCACCAAACATTGATGTTTTATTGTTTTTTTTCTTTGCAAAACTCAATCATGTTCTGCAAAATCCTAAACAAAAAACAACAATTTCCTTCCCCTTTACCTCCCCCTCTCCCTCCCTTCCCCTGCCTCCTTCCCCCTTCCCATCCCCTTCTTCCTCCCTTCCCTTCCCACCCCCTTCCCACCCCCTTCTTCCTCCCTTCCCTCCCCCTTCCCACCCCCCTCTCCTTCCTTTCCCACCCCCATTTCACTCAATCAAACATCATGAATAGATATTTGAACATATAAAGAACTAGAAATATAAAACCTTTCACCAAAATGACCGGATCGGCATTAAATAACCCAAAAAGGGTTGATATGCCGTAAAACAAAACAACCAAACCAAACACCATGAATAAATATTTGAAGATATAAAGAACTTGAAGCATAAAAACTTTACCAAAATGACCGGATTCGGCATTAAATAACCCAAAAAGAGTTGATATGCCGTAAAATAAAACAACCAAACCAAACACCATGAACAAATATTTGAACATATAAAGAACTTGAAGCATAAAAACTTTTACCAAAATGACCGGATTCGGTATTAAATAACCCAAAAATGGTTGATATGCCGTAGAACAAAACAACTAAATCCTCCCCAAAAATATAACCATCCATTGAATCGTTAATAGAATACAGATTCTTTTTTGTAATCTAACCATATTCGACACAAATAAACTTCAGTCGATGCCTGACTTGTCCACCAAGTTTCAGTCATGAATGTCCAACAGTCTTGGTTTTATTACCATTCCATGATAAGCTATATACAGAGTGCGACCCCAAAAAGGCTACACATAAAATCGTTAATAAAATTCACAATCCTTTCTGCAATCCAACCATATTTGGTATAAATAAATTTCAGTCGATGCTTGACGTGTACACCTTTATTCTCGAGTGGTCTCTAGGCCTTGATAAACGATGACATGCAAGTAAAAAAAGTCATTTATTGTTTGTTTACAATTTATCGATGGTTAACTACTCTGTACTTTTACCGGGTATTGTATTTACTTCTTTTAATGGTTATTATGGCATTTCTTACCTAAGTGAGATATTTACATAAATAAATGCTAATAAAAATAGACTGCACCGTTTCGAAAGACAAGAAGATAGGATGGCCTTTGCTGAGAAGCAGCAGCAGCATTCCATACATTCGGCCGCCATAAGTCAGCTACTAATAGACAGAAATTTATAGAGTCAAGAAATAATTGTAAGGCCGTGATAGGTGAAGCAAAGAGAAGGTATACAGAGATAACCAAAAAACGCATTCAGTCACAGAAACTAGGTACTCACGATTTCTGGAAAATTTACAATAGTGTGGTGAACAATGGTCAATCAACGGTTCCCCCACTATAAAACCACAATAATCTCGTTTTCATGGCAACTGATAAAGCTGAACTACTTGCCCAGCGTTTTGCCTCTAACTCCACTTTGGACTCAGAAAACCAGCCCCTCCCTAAATTCCCAGAAGACTCACTTGAAAACCTGGTCATCACCCCATCCCAGGCCAGAGACATCATAAAAAACCTTGACACCTCCAAAGCTTGTGGACCTGATCTTATATCTGTAATAGTAATGAAGAAATGCTCTGTTGAACTGGCCCCTGTCCTCTCCAAACTCTACAACAAATGACTAGCTGAATATTGCTTCCCCGATAGCTGGGAAATTGCCTCCGTTGGTACCAGTCTTCAAGAATTATGGGGAGAGAATCGATCCTCAGAACTACCACCCAATCAGTCTACTCCGATCTTTGCTAAAAATCTTTGAATCCTTAATCAATCTAGCGATTGTCCGGAACTTAGTTAATGCTAAACTTCTTTCTGACCGCCAGTATGGATTTAGACAAGCACAATCTACTGCGAACATCCTAACGGTCATCTCTGAACGCATATATCATACACTAGACAAGGCAGATGAAGCTAGGACAGTAGCGCATGATATATCCAAGGCCTTTGACAAGATATGGCATAAAGGGCTTCTCCTGAAAATACGCTCATATGGTATTACTCGGCAAATATTTAATATAATTAAATCATTCTTAACCAAAAGAAAGATCCAGGTTGTTCTCGATGGCCGTTCATCTAAGCAACATGACATAAATGCTGTTGTACCCCAGGAATCTATCCTTGGACCTTTATTGTTCCTGATCTTCATAAACGGCCTCCCTGATGACATTGAGTCTGAGATAGGTATATTTGCTGACGACACCACGCTCTACTCTCGCCTACCTGAGAGTTCAACATTCAAACTCCTCGGTCTACCCTTGACAGGTAACATGAATTGGAACAAGTACATTGAAGACATTGCCAAGGCTGCAGCGAAGAAGGTGGGTTCCCTCTACCGTACCAGTAAACTTCTCACACCTGACATCATCCTATATCTCTACAAAGCCACCATCCGCCCATGCATTGAATATTGTTGCCACATCTGGGCTGGGGCATCATCCACTAGTCTCTCCCTCATAGACAAGGTCCAAAAAAGAGTCGCCAACTTAATAGGTCCCTCACTATCCACCAAGCACCAGCCCCTGTCCCATCGCCGCAATGTTGCATCTTTGTGCTTGTTTTACAAATACTTCAATGGATTATGCTCCGATGAACTGGCTACTCTGGTGCCCCCTACACGTAAATACACTAGACCAACTCGACAATCAGCTAAATCCCATCCATTCACTGTGGAGGTCCCCAGATGCCGGAGAGCCTTTTACTCCAATAGCTTCTTTCCTTGAGTTGCTGGCTTCTAGAACACCCTCCCTGCTCCCTGTTTCCGACTGTACCGACATGCAGAGGTTTAAAACTAATGTAAACAGACATTTCACTACACAGCTCCCAACTTAGGATGACACCCAAAACCTACACCTTAATTCTCAGTAACCCCGTACATCTACAGTGGCGGCCTGCCTTGTTTGGGGTGAATTATGTTTTTAAAAATTAAAAAAAAAAACTGTCTATTAAGAGGTTGAATGCAAAACGCGGCGCTTTTTCGTAATGTTCCACCACCCGTTTTTCACAATATTTTTACTGACTAATTTGTTTTCTTTTTTCGGTGTGCAATTACCTATCATGTCGCTAGAGAATTCCGTCCTCTTTGGAATTATTTTTCAAATTCTTTTGATTTTAGGAGGGGGGATCAGTTTCCTTTATAAATTTAACGTAAACTGATCACCCGCTTTTGGACCATCACAAATTTTTTTCTAAAAATTTCAAGACAACCCGGAATTCTCTAGCAGGAATTGTACACAGAAAAAAAAAATAATCCGTAAAAATGAGTGAAAAAACAACGTACAACATATATAAATAAGTAAAAGATGAGGATAAAAATTGTACAAAATACAACATCAATTAAGTCATCAGTTGTTCAAGACAAAATAAGACTGGATTTTACCTACTTCGGACCGGATTCTACAAACGTTCATGTTGCCTTCAACAGTGAAATTTTCCCTATATTTTTCAATCTTTTCTTTTTACATTTTATATTATATGTATTTTATATCATTAAAAATGTTGACTTTTGGTAATTTCCCCTTACCAACTTATTTGTTTACTCCTCTGACGATAAGATTACATTCTTTGAAAAGCCATGGCTTAAGGAAGGAATAATAAAATTTATTTCATTTAGAATCCTTTGTATAAACAACTGATGATTTAATAGACATTGTATTTTGTACATTTTTTTATTCTCATCCTTTACTTGTTTTTATATATATATATATATATATATATATATATATATATATATATATATATATATATATATTAGTATTTCATGTATCCACATAAAATTTTATAAGGAGATATAATTTTTTATGTATCAATTTTCAGTATTTACTTCAACAGTGTTCGATACGTAAGTGCATTTTAGCCTGAAGATTCCCCCCGGGATGAAACGCTGGAGCCTCTATGTAGGTTAATTGCCATAAATTTATTTTCATAGCTTACTATATATATATATATATATATATATATATATATAAAAAGAAAAAAAAATGATTTAATAAATATTTCATTTGTTTAACAAAATCTTGCGTCATGTTAACTGATTCTAAAATTTCAAAGTTATCGTTTCAATCGGCGCTTCTAAACTGTAGTTGAATTTGAATTTCATTATCATATATATATATATATATATATATATCTATATATATATATATATCTATATATATATATATATATTCATATATATATTCATGCAAACATTGTTATAAATAACAGAATTGGCATGTTTAATTATACCAATTTTTCTGATAGTCTTTTGTGACAATGTTTGCATAAATGAGAAAATGCTGCCTAAATACACAATATATATATATATATATATATATATATATATATATATATATATATATATATGGGGTAAGGTACATTAAAATGAAATGCCGTGGTAGACAAAATGTGTGAAAAATGACAAACGGAAAACAGGTTCAAGTGCAGGAGAAAAACAAAAACAAGAGATTTGACCGGGTTTTTTTTTTTTTAATTTTATTTTGTTTTTATATATAGATATTTAATCAGGGTCGCAGTGGTGTAATACATTGCATTATTGTGATAATAGCAAGTTGTCATTGCCAATCAAATCATTTTAAGACATCTCTCTCAAACTTAACCCTATTTAAGGATTTTTCTTACATGTGTTTCATATGATCTTACACTTAAAAAAAACATTTTTCTCATAATAAGATATCATTTACCTTAGTTTTACTGTAAAATAGATGTTTCTTGACTGTCCATTCAAGATTTGTATTGCTTTATAAAACTTAATATGTCACAAATTAGAAGACCTATCTTTGATACAATCAGATTAATTTTTGGGTTCTCACATTCGGTGTACCAATTTCATGCCCACTCCTATTTGTGTTTATCCTGGCTAGTTCCTCTGTCTTCTTCCCTCTTATCGCCTTTTACCCCCACCGCCTCCCCCATACTAGCTAATTAGGTGTGAAAGTGAAAAAGAAAAAGAAAATAAATAAAAATATAAAAAGAAGAATAAGAAATAAAGAAGAATGTGTCACCCACTTGTCATATTTCAATGTCACTTAAAGTCTTCTCATATGATCCAATCGGATCATCCTTTCCTCCTCCCATGTGTGTGCCTTCAAAATAAAATTATTTCCAAATCTTCACTTCTTCTGAAGACGTTCGCCAACACGAACGAAACTGGTCAAATCTCTTGTTTTTGTTTTTCTCCTGCACTTTAACCTGTTTTCCGTTTGTCATTTTTCACACACAATATATATATATATATATATATATATATATATATATATATATATATATATATATATATATATATATATATATATATATATATTGCGTTGAACCATCGAATTCGGTGAATTTGTTTTAGCATTAATATTAGAATTCCTCATCTCCGACGGTATATTATGTACCACACTGCTTTTGTTTTTGTTTTTGACACATCCATTGTTAGAATATTTACACCTCATCCCAAAATGTTTGTGCAAACTGTGTCATTCATAATTTATCCGGTGTGAATTCCTCTCAAAGAAGACCGCCAACGACGCGGACAAATAGAAAGAAAATATATACATCTCTGCTGAATTTGATATAGCTGTAACTTTATATATCTCTGTAGAATATTTAAATTGATCTTAATGCCTATTAGTTTCTTATTGGTCATCAGGACTAAGCCCATCTTAAAATCTCAAATTACACATTCATTGTATCCTGCTCATATTATTTCTTTCCATGCAACGCATATCTTCAATCCTCAATGGCCAGGTTTCATGTCCATACGTCATCACATCACGTACACATGTCTGATAGACTCTTCCTGCTACTACTACTACAACTGGCTTCCTGACCTAGAATGCACCAAACATTGATGTTATTGTTTTGTTTTCCTTTCCCTTTGCAAAGCTCAATCATGTTCTGCAAAGCCAAAAAAATCAAGAATTTTCCTCGACAAACCAGATAAACCAAACACCATGAATAAACATTTAAAAATATAGAGATCTTGAAGAATAAAAGTTTTTACCAAAATGACCGGATTTGGCATTAAATAACCCGAAATAGGTTGATATGCCATAAATATGCTATTCTCTATCTCTACAAATCTACAATCATCACTGTTGTCATATTTGTGCTGGTGAATCTCTGTCTCATTTCAGGGTTCTTGATAAGGTGCAGAAATGTATCTGTAATTTGATTGGTCATTCCCTTTCTTCTTCTCTACATCCCCTCTCCCACAGATGTGATGTTGCTAGTCTCAGTCTTTTTTGTAAATACTATCATAGCATGTGTTTACCAGAATTATGTGATCTATTCCTTCTTTTGTTCCAGCTCATTTGACACGTTAGTCTCGTGGTCTCCATCAATTCGCTGTTTTGATGCCTCATTGTAATACAGCTTCCTATTCCAGTAGCTTATTTCTAAGAACCGCATGCTTGTGGAACTCTCTTCCTGCTGACTGTTTTCCTCCTACCTGTAACCTGGTCTTTTCAAGACAAAGGCCAATGTGCATCTCCTGTCTTTGCGATAATTATATTTAGTTCTTAATAGCTCCGTACATCAAGTGGCTTCATGCCTTGTCTGGAGCGATTTCCATAACAAAAAAAGTTCATCAACCGAAGGGTAGTATACATTTATGGCACGTATTATTGCCGTTGAAATAAAATAGGGATGTAATTAGTTACGAGGAATTCTCTCATGAAGCAAAGAGGAAGCTGCAGGTTTCTATTGTATAGCTTTATCCCTAATGTGCAGAAAGATGTAAGAACTTGCATCGGCTTGCCAAGAATAATTACTAATAGCCGAAGAATGTTGTATTCAGACGCAAGAGATAATAGCCTCAGGTGTGAGCCAGTGTTTAGAGCGATAGAGAGAACCGACTTTACGAGAATCAGGAAGAATAATGAATCAGAAAGATTCGATCAAGAGAGGCGCGAGTGCGCTCTATCCATTAATAGACTGCACGAATGGCCTATGCTGGAAATCTCATTTCTTTGATCAATCATAACTCAAAAACCAATAAACCAAATTAGTTAAAACTTTGCACAAAATTTTTATTTGATAGGTTCTACAAGTGTGTAGAATTTCAGAATCATTAGTCAAGACAACCCAGAGATCCAGACAGTTCAATCATGAAATCATGTTATCTGTGTGTACGTACATATGTGCCACCCTGTATATCATCAACTATTTGATGGATTCAGCTGATTTTTGGCAGAGATAGAGGTTCTAGGGTCTAGTTGATGACATTTTAATTTCAGTTTACCATATACCTTAGTTTTCCAGAAAATTCAAAAAACCTTAAAAATGACCATTGTATTGAGGCATAGCCTTTACAAAAGTAGTGACATTCCATGATAAATGCCAGTATACTGAAATCATATGCCCTTAATAGGGTTAAGATGAAAATTCATATACACTAAATGTACAAAAGCAAGGAAATTCCAAAATGTTTACACTTTAATGGTCATTAAGGGTATGCGAGCACAACAGGGCTATGTATTTTACTGGTAGGAATTTTTCTTCAGCACACCTCACACACTTCATCCACTCATGTATATAGATTTATACTGTAGTGATGTGATAATGAAATGGTTTTGTTGATATGTAGTCATACCCTTAATTAATGAAAATAAAAGTGTAAAAATTTGGGAATTTCCTTACTTTTATACATTTAGTGTATATGAATTTTTATCTTAACCCTATTAAGGGCATATGATTTCAGTATACTGGCATTTTTCATGGAATATATATATATATATATATATATATATATATATATATATATATATATATATATATATATATATATATTTCTCACGCCCTAATTAACTTTAGATTTCTATATAAACAAACGTGGATATAACACTTTGTATTAATAATAACTCCTATATAATAAAGTAATCTCGTATTTTCCCCTGGAATTACAGTCAAAGCACTCGTTATGCAACTCTTTAACACTCACCACTTACAGCAATTCCGAAAGCGTGTTTCACGAAATATACTTACATTTCGTCTCCGTTTAAAAAGTATTACATTTATTTCTACTTAACTGCTTCTCTTAAATACATAATGAAAGTAGCAAAGAATTTCACTCTCTTTTAATTAAGTCCTCCCATGTAACTACCATACACTGAGTTATTTCCTTCATAGGTATAATTATTATTAAGCCAACGTTTATTATTTCATTTCTAACTCATACTATGTCCTATATACAACATTAGATTTTTAAAATAAATCATAAACGCTCCCTGATTTTCACTTTAATTCTACTTGGCGTCCTGTATGTAATCAAGGAATAACGGAATATCGGAATGTTTCATTCCAGCAGTGCCGTCTTACAATTCAATTTCAGAGTCGATTTCTTCTCAAGAGCAGATCCATCAATGAGAATCTTAGGAAGAAAAGGGGCACACCTACGAATGAAAGACACGAGCTGAGTCTTAACAAGATTAAATCAAATAAGCCATTCCGTACCCCAATCCACAACCAAACTCAGGTCAACTTGTAGATCAGCTGCATATTTCAACTGATCCGAGGGAGATGGGCGAGAGGCAACATTAGAATAAAGAGTGGTATCATCAGCATAGATGTTCATTTTCTGAATAATATTCGCTGGAAGATCAATTATATTGAGAAGAAACCGTGTTGGGCCTAGAATAGAGTCTTGAGGAAGACCAGTTACAGTATCATATACTAGCAATAAAAGAAATACAATTCTAATTGTGAAGTAGACAACTTTTATTATATTCTTCAATGAAGAGACGTCACGTTAGAATGGAAAAAAATGGCCGCAGATGACTACGTGACGTCTCGACACTACTTTTAAATCGAATTAAAAATCGCTTTAAAATAAGTTAAAACACAAATAAACTTA
>OY744542.1:4329573-4339573 GCA_963556195.1 Sepiola atlantica
TACACGTACGCTTCCAATCTTGCTACACAATTAAATAGCTCATTAAAAGATAGTTTGTTGAGATCGATTCTGATGATAAAAGTGTCTATTGCAGCACCTCAGAGAGCACTGATGATACCAAAACCTTGTCGATAATCTCTACTTTGATCTGGTGCAACACGGAAAATAGTTCTGTCTTCGTTCGCCTAACTCTGGCGAGGGCAAGGAACGGCTTACGTAATATGGTGTTCAAAAATAGAATGGAACAGCTACATCCGTCTCTCTTCTCAGCACAGTGCGCCATTCCGTCTATGGAGTTCAATAGATTCGCTGGCCTTCCTATCGCCTGTCAATCTATCCAACTTTCTCATCATATCTCGGCAGTCCCGGCTACGTGGGGTCGGGGGAAGTGCGTAGCATCACACTGTTACTTGAGATTTGACATCAAATGAAATGAGTTCTTCCTTGTTTCACTTATCCACTTAAATGTTATTTAGGGCCAACTTTTAAATCTTACAAGACAATTTTATATGTTAGATGTAGAAGTTGTAGTCAGCATTTTTCATTAATTTTTCTCAGTTTGAATTTAATTTTGCCGAGGTATCTGACGATCAGCAAAAATAAAAGTTTTTTTTTATCAAGTGAAGTCGTTTTATTTATTTTTATTTATTTGCGCACTTTATGAGCATATGCAGAAAAGAAATACAATTTTAGTTATAAACTCTTTTTATACTCTTAAGTTAAAAAAAAATAGTTATTCCCCTTGCTGATTTTTATTTTATCGGCCATAATTGATAAATGTTTTTATTTTACCAGTTGTCTGGGTGGACTACGTAATTATTTAAATAAACTGTAGCAAAGTAAGTTA
Organism: Sepiola atlantica; assembly: GCA_963556195.1. Taxonomy (NCBI): domain Eukaryota; kingdom Metazoa; phylum Mollusca; class Cephalopoda; order Sepiida; family Sepiolidae; genus Sepiola; species Sepiola atlantica. The sequence continues at coordinate 4,330,421 of OY744542.1, forward strand.
TTTTTTTTATTTTATGAAAATCTCTCCAGACAAGACATAAAGCCACTTGATGTAAGAGGCGAAACAGAACGAAAGATGATTATCGCAAAGACAGGAGATGCGCATTGGCCTTAGTCTTGAAAATGTAAAGATAGGAGGCAAACAGTCAGAAGGGTGAGAATTCCACAAGCCTGCAGTTCTTGGAAAGAAGCTACTGGAATAGGAAGCTGTATTACAATGAGGTATCAAAACAGTGAATTGATGAAGACCACTAGACCAACGAGTCAAATGAGCTGAAACAAAAGAAGCAGGGAATAGATCACATAATTCTGAAGAACACATGCTATAATAGTATTTATAGAAAAGACTGAGACTAGCAACATCACGCCTGTGAAAGACGGAGTATGCAACGAAGAAGAAAGGATGGGGCCAATCAAATTACATAGAGATAGAGAATAGCCTCATGTATGAGAAATTGTGTGGAGCGTGTGCCAGTTAACACGGTTAAGATTCGGATAAAAATTGTTGTTTGGGATAAATACAATTTAGGCGCGCAGTGTGAATATAATTGTATTGGCGCGTGAAAGATAAAAAAATAACGCCCACGCAAATTCCGATGTGGCCTTATATATTAAATCAACTCAAAACGAGCGGACGTAGTAGGGAGCACACCACGTGATATTTCTGTCCAATGGGATTTCTCCAAAGACATTTTTCTAAACTTTTCTCCTTAAGCTCGCTGGAGCCTATCCAAATAGTATTTAAGCACACACAAACATCAAACCCTCTCTCTCAACTGACTCTTCATTCGGAGGTTACACGCGTCTTACTATTACTCTTCCATTTCACCTTTCGCGCGCTTCATACAATTACACAGGCGAACATTACCTATTGCCTCTCTTAACATTTTATAACACATGAGCATTTCAACAAAACAAAAGACATTCTCCTTTTTACTTACCCTGAAACTAAAGAAAGGACTTCTGAACTCATTACAAAAGGAAATATGTTATATTTGTTAATGGTTTATTTCAGTGAATAAACTTCCGTTGGTTTTGCATGTAAGTCTTCTTATTATTATTTTTATTTGTGGAGGAAGTTATCACCAAAAAAAGGCATGACGACCACCACAAGCGAAAGAAAGAAACTACCAATAAATTGCCTATAACATGGTACAACAATAACAAATGTAAGATTGCCTCATAAAAATCAGAGTAAAATGCTATTTAGGTTCAACCTTTAAACAATTTAACGGGATAATTTTATATGTTCGATGAAAATTATTTGCGAGAATCAAATATGTGCAATCAGCGATTACATTTGCGTAGCAAGCTACGTTCGCTGTTAACGACTTTTACTTGAAGTCGTACATCAAACAAAATGGTTTCTTTTTTTGTTGTTGTTTTATTAAAATAAGAATCTTAGCATGAAAATTATTTTCCATTTTTATTTTTTCTCATTCTTTTGTTTTATTTTTTTTCTGTTTTCTGACGGGTGGGGGTGAACTGAACAACTTTTGATCACTTCTCTTCGCGACAATAACAAAGTTGATACTTGCGAGTCAAGTCTTCAGAAGATCCGCCATTACCAATCATGTGAGTCGAAATAGACGACGAATGAAGAAAGTATAAATTCTTGAATTCTTCGAAATACGACTTGATTTTCGGTCCAATTAGACAGAAAGTTTTTCGACTGCGACTAAAAATCGATGAGAAATTTCAAAGTCGAAGTATTAAAATTATAAAAACGATGAGTCGTCATGAATTCAATAAATTTTCTTTGGAGTGAGTTTTGTTTTTGGCTTAGAATAAGAAGATAGGTAAATTTTGATTTTATTTTATCAAAGTTGAGTGTAGAGATAGGTTTCTGGTGCAATGGGTTATGTGGTGTGATTGATAGAGGATGACTAGACAATCTCAGTGAAAGGAAAGAAAAAATTAACGGGGTGACAAAAAAGGGAGGGAAAATGAACTGAATAATATGATGGAAAGAAATACGAAACAAAAATGAAGGAAGCAAAAATGATGGAAAGAAAATGGATTGAATAAAACATGAATGAATGAAAATGTAAAATGAAAAAAAATGAATGGGGAAATGAATGAATGAATGAGAAATGAATGAAAATGAATGAAAAATGAATGAAAATGAATGAAAAATGAATGAAAAAAATTAAAAAAGAAAAATGAATGAAAAAGAAATGAATACATGAAAAAGAAAAATGAATGAAAGGAAAATAAATTAATAAAAAAAAGTGTACAAAAGAAAAATGAATGAAAGAAAGAAAATTTAAAAAACGCACCAGAAAAATGAAAGAAAAAAAATGAAAAGAAAAATGAAAGAAAAAAAATGAAAAGAAAAATGAACGAAAGAAAAATAAATTAAAAAATGCACTAGAAAAATGAAAGAAAATAAATAAAAGATGGATGAACAAAATATAATATGAAAGTGAACGAAAGAAAAAAAAGAATAAAAAGAAAACGGATGAAAATAAATGAATTAATGAAAGAAAAAAGAATGAAAAAAAAACGTGTGAAAGAAAAATGAATAAATGAAAGAAAAAAGAATGAAAAGAAAACGGATGAAAAATAATGAATAAATGAAAGAAAAAAGAATGAAAAAAAACGTGTGAAAGAAAAATGAATAAATGAAAGAAAAAAGAATGAAAAAAAACGTGTGAAAGAAAAATGAATGAAAGAAAAAAGAATGAAAAGAAAACGTGTGAACAAAAAATGAATAAATGAAAGAAAAATTAAAGAAAAATAAAATAAAAATGAACGAAAGAATAATTAATGAATAAAAAATGAAAAATAAATGCATGAATTAAAAGAAAAGTGAACGAAAGAAAATTGAAAGTAAAATGAAAAAAAAATGGAATAAAAAAGAATGAAAATGAATCGAAAAAATGAATAAAAAGATGAAAGAAAAGAAAGAAAAAAGGAATGAAAATGAATCTAATGAAAATGAAAGGAAAAACAAATGAATAAGATATGAATGGAATAAACATGAAGGCAACTGAAATGATGGAAAAGAATAAAATAAAAAAGAAGGAAAAAAAGAAGAAATTAAGGAAATGAAAAATGAAGCAAAGAAATGAAATAATAAAGATTTTTAAAAAGTCCAAATCATAAAATAAACAAAAAAAAAAAAAAAAATGGTGTTTAATGATTGCAGAAAACGTCTGCCAGCATTTCTTGTCTCCAATTTAAAAAAATAGTCAGACATTTTTATTTTTCGGATTTTGAGAGACAAGCAAATCAGTGTTTTTTTTTTCTTTACTCACAGATGACGCAGCTATAATTGATGTATTGCTATTTGTCAAAAACAAAAACAAAACTAATACACACATGTGTGTGTGTTTGTGGACATATTTTTCTATATACGTATTTTTATATGCGTATTTACCATCGGATATTTTTTATTATCATACGCAACTGTAGTATGCTTGATCTGTCGTGTAAAACCAAAATAGATTACTGGCATGGTAAGCCTCTGCCTTTCCATCTCTACTTATTTAGCTGAGTCGAAGGGGATCCGTCTGTCATAATTAAAGTCCAGCTGTGATAGAATGTCCATCAGACAATAGGCGACATTTAAGGTTAATAGAAATACCTTTTCTTTGAGGCTGTGTTGAAAAGGAATTAAGAACAGTTAAGAATAACTCTTTACAAAAAGAACACTGGTGAGTTGGAATGCCCAACGACCAAACGATCTCAAAACTCTAATAACTTGAAAAAATAAGACTACGTGATGCATTGGCGCTGTAAGTAGTCCAACAAATTATATTCTTATGCCAAGGCATCTGATTGGCTGGTAGATCAATTTACGTAAAAATGAAATAGCATGTGAGAATGTGTGACGCTATAACTCTTCCATGCTGAAATAATAACGTTATTATTTAGAAACCCATTCTTAACATTCTTAACATTTGTTAACTATTCTGTACTTTCACCAAACAAAAGATGCCGTAAAAATTTAAGTTAACTAGAAAATCCTATCTAAAAAAAATAGCACGATCCGTAAACTGCCGAAGTACAGAGTTCAGTAGCAGTTACGTAAATCGCACAGGACTTACCGCCCCCCTCGCTGTATAGAACACAAAATTTTGTCTCGGAATTACATATTTTTCGGATCTTTGAAGAGGAACGGCGCACTGTTCCCTAATGCCGTCGGACCATCTTTTTGGTGGGCGTCCTCTTGGTCTTGTCTTTGAGAAGTCTTTTCTGCAGCTGACATTTATTATTCCACTACTCCTAGCAACATGACCAAACCATCGAAGCCTCCTAGTCGACACCACATCTCTGATGGTTTCCGTCATGCCCAGCGTTTTGCATATGCAAGTGTTACTAGTAACCTTGAGGATTGTCCTAAGACATTTCATCTCAAACACCAACAGAAATAATACCTAGATGAATAGCGAAAGACGGGTGCTATTTCGGAATGATATGCAGGGACACTTTTGTGATCGTCTCATCAGTAAGAGGTATGATCCTGAATTGGCTTCACACTCGCTGGATCTTAACCCCGATATTTTTTTTTTCACCAAGCCAAAGATAGACTAAGAGTTTTTCTTTTTAGATAAACTCCAGTTGTTGATTAAATAGTAGGGTAGACAAGACTCTCAAGCCTTGGTTGTGAAACTAGTCCAGGAGAACGAAAACTCTAAAACATCCATCTCTGCTTACCCTGACTTTGTTTCTAGTGGAACTGGATTTTTCATTTCCACTGGAATGGGGATTGCATAACCCTTGCTTCACAGCATACTCCCCACACTGGTACCTTTACAGGGGTTATCCATTGTCTCTTACAATTTAATTCATATTTATATTTGACAGATGGGTAACGCAACGAATTAAAAACATTTCATTTAAGTTGAATATTAAATGTTTGAGTCTATCAATTCTCTCGACGTTTTTGAATATTCTCCAGATTTTAGCCTCAGGGAAGGTCGGAAGGTGCTTGCCGCTAATACAAGATTGCTTCCGTAAGGCCCGTAATTTAATTAGATATTCTAAACATTCGCCGCCGCAAATGGACCGTTGACAGTTGTTGAAATAATTTGGTCAAGCCTGAAAGAAAAGATCGGCCAAAAACAGACGTTGGGGGAATCAGCCAATTAATTCGCGGCTGGACGGGACAGACATTTCCTTAATAAGACCAAATCAACACTTCCATCGCCATCTGTCAGAAAAATGGTGCATACATCAAGACAATAAGAAATGAATATCTATACTAGTATTTTCCCCACTCTTTTTTTCATCTAGAGAACACAGTATTCATTTATTCAAAACATCCGACGTTGCAAGATTTAGGAGTAGATGGAGTTAATCAAGGGAGGCGCGAGAGCGCTCTATCCCTTAATAGACCTCACGAATGGCCTATGCTGGAAATCTCATTTCTTTGATCATAACTCAAAAACCAATAAACCAAATTAGTTAAAACTTTGCACAAAATTGTTATTTGATAGGTTCTATAAGTGTGTAGAATTTCAGCATCATTAGTCAAGGCAACCCAGAGATCCAGAAAATTCAATCATGAAATCATGTTATCTGTGTGTATGTACGTATGTGCCACCCTGTATCTCATCAACTATTTGATGGATTCAGCTGATTTTTGGCAGAGATAAAGGTTCTAGGGTCTAGTTGATGGCATTTTAATTTCAGTTTACCATATATCTTAGTTTTCCAGAAAATTCAAAAAAATCTTATGAGAAGGCATTGTATTGAGGCATAGCCTTTACAAAAGTAGTGACATTCCATGATAAATGCCAGTATACTGAAATCATGTGCCCTTAATAGGGTTAAGATGAAAATTCATATACACTAAATGTACAAAAGCAAGGAAATTCCCAAATTTGTACACTTTTATTGTCATTAAGGGTATGACTACATATCAACCAAACCATTTCATTATCACATCACTACAGTATAAATCTCTATCCATGAGTGGATGAAGTGTGTGAAGTGCGCTGAAGAAAAATTCCTACCAGTAAAATACATATCCCTGTTCTGCTCGCATACCCTTAATGACAATAAAAGTGTAAAAATTTGGGAATTTCCTTGCTTTTGTACATTTAGTGTATATGAATTTTCATCTTAACCCTATTAAGGGCATATGATTTCAGTATACTGGCATTTTTCATTGAATGTCACTACTTTTGTAAAGGCTATGCCTCAATACAATGGTCATTTTTAAGGTTTTTTGAATTTTCTGGAAAACTAAGGTATAGGGTAAACTGAAATTAAAATGCCATCAACTAGACCCTAGAAGCTCTATCTCTGCATACTGGCATTTATCATGGAATAATACTTACAGTTAATCTGTAGGTATTATTATCTCAGTCTTTTTTATTTTTGGTTTAGTCAATGGAACGTTACCACTGTCGACCAAGGAGATAGTCTGTCAGGCATGTGTACGCAGTGTGATGATGTATAAAAACGAAACCAGTTCTAAGATTTAGGAGTTGATAGTGTAAGTTTTAAAGAACTTCTGTCATTACTAACTAGCAGAGCATTACCACTGTCGACCAAGGAAATAATCTGTCAGGAGTCTAGATTTCCACTACGTAGTGTAATGAAGTATGAAAATGAAACCTGGGAGGACTTTCCCTAATCTTTCGGCTGCTATTATTATTTACTCACTAGGAGTTCTCACACAGGTAATCAGTGATTGCTCACCGACAACCGGTGGTATTCCCTGGAGTCTGAGTGACAACAAGTCTCCCCAGATTTCTAGTATTCTCCAACTCTTTTCGATAGCCACCACAAATAAACTTGCAGTATCACAACAGCCGTTTACCATTGATTTCTTCGCTGGTAAGGACCATTGGTCTTCTCTGGGATTTGGGTGGCAATAAGCCTCCCCAGGGTCCCAGCAGTCTCTGCACTTCCAGTGGAGGTCTGGTTTGTGCTGTCCCTCCTCGGTCTTCTCATCCTCCTTGGCCCTATGCAAATATTGTGTGTGGTGTCAGCCTAGGCTAGTACCATTTTTTTTTTTTTTTCTTATTTAAAATTTTTTTTTGTTTAATTAAAAAAAAATTGGGGGGGGGCTATTATTATTATTATTATTATTTATTATCTCTGGCAGAAAGTGTAGAACTCTTGCATCAGCAATAAATAAGTGGTGAAAATTGTGGAACACTTGCATCCACAAAAAATTACATGCAATCAAAAACATATTAAATAAAAGCACGATGCTCCTACTAAAATGTCCAGAAAAGAACAAGTGATATTATCAAGATTCTGTATAAGACACACACATATCACGCATTCTTACTTCCATAGGAAGGAAGCAGTTCTAATTTGTATGCTATAGAGGCCTCATGTTACCTCATGTATTGACGAATTATCTGAACCTAGAACAGATTCAATAAAAATATTACAAAGAAACAAAACCCGAGGAAGATTATTCTCCAGGTAAAATTTCTAAGCAAAATATTTGAATATTTCAAAGAAGTTGGTGTTTACAACAGAATTTAATTTTATAAACTTTCAAGGGTTGATATGCCGTGGAATAAAACAACCAAACAAAACTTGAATAAATATTTGAAGAACTTGAAGCACATTTTCTTTTTACCACAATTGAATGATCTGAAAAGGTTTAAAAACAAACAAAATCACTCGAAGGAATGCAGAATGTCTGAATACGAAAAGCGCCATTGAGGGGAACCAATTCTGAGCGGTTGATGAATAATTCCCTGAACACACATTAAAGCCTCTTATTTATTGTCGGTTTGCTTCAAGCTATTCAATTCTCTAAATAATACGTCGTCAGCGCTTGATAACAATTATCGGCAGTTCAATGTTCCTGGAATATATAGGTCCCTTCAACTCGGATGTCCTCCGATTCAAGACAACAGAAGGTGTAATTTCTACAAACTTTCAAAGGTTGATATGCCGTAAAATAAAACAACCAAACAAAACATGAATAAATATTTCAAGAGGCTAAGAACCTGAAGAACATTTTTTTTTACCAGAATGATTGGATTCAACATTAAATGACCCGAACCAACATGGTCGTCTTCAAGTCCAATGTAAACAAATAGTCATTCTTGCCACATTTCATTTTTGGGACAAGATACCACGAGTCTGCTTCCCAACCGACTACAGCATGGTCGTCTTCAAGTCTACTGTAAACAAATACTTGTTGAGCCGTCCTCTGAAATAATTAATTCTTATAATCTTCTATTTATATCTATTGTTTCCAGTCCTCTCGTAGTGGGAGTTATCATTCAACTGATCATCCCTTTGACCCTTATCCTCGAGTGGCCCCCGGGCCTTGATAAATAGTGATCCACCAGAAAAAATAAAATAAAATAAATAAAAAAATAAATAAATTGAATAAATAAATAAAATAAAAAATAAATAAATAAATTAAATAAATAAATAAAATAAAAAATAAATATATAAATAAAATAAAAAATAAATAAATAAATAAATAAAATAAAAAATGAATTAATTAAATAAATAAATAAAATAAAAAGTAATTAAATTAAATAAATAAATAAAATAACTGAAATAAAAAATTAAATAAATAAATAAAATAACTGAAATAAAAAATTAAATAAATAAAAAATAAATAAATAAATAAAATTAATTAAAAAATAAAATAAATAAAATAAATAAATTTAAAAAATAAATAAATAAAAAAATAAATTTTAAAAATAAATAAGTAAAAAATAAAATAAATTAAATAAAAAAAATAAATTAAAAAAAAATAAATAAATAACCTTCATCAAAATGAATTACTTTCAAACTGAGCAAATTTTGTTTTAAAATTTTGTTCACGTTGCATGCCACCACGAAACCTGGCTCGTGTCATGTGTCGGATGCTAAGAAACTTAGAAAAAACAGAAAAGAAGAATAAAGATTTAATTAAAAATCCAATCAGTGTCGCGTAATTTTACACTATTAAATTCAGAATTAAATGACCCAAAAAGGGTGTAAAACCTTCATCAAAATGTATTTCTTTCAAACCGACACTAACTGAGCTAATTTTGTTTTTAAATATTTTCACATTGCATGTCACAACGAAACCTGGCTCAGGTCATTTGTCAGACAACAAACAATTATTGCCTCACGTAAAATATAAATTTATAAAACCATGATAATTCAGACAAACTCACTTATACTTAATATCAACTAAACCTCCAAAGTAATAAAGTACTACTCGAGCCTA
>OY744542.1:4344573-4354573 GCA_963556195.1 Sepiola atlantica
AGAAATATTTTGAGTTCAAAACAAAAAAAAAACAAAAAAATTTGGCCTGACCCCTAAAAAGTTCGGCCTGACCCCTAAAATTTTCCCAGACCCCTACATCTCTCCAACCCCTCATCCCAACTAATTTTTCACTCTTCCCCAACCCTGAGAAATATTTTGAGTTCAAAACAAAAAATAACAAAAAAATTTGGCCTGACCCCTAAAAAGTTCGGCCTGACCCCTAAAATTTTCCCAGACGCCTCAATCTCTCCAGCCCCTCATCCCAACTAATTTTTCACTCTCCCCCAACCCTGAGAAATATTTTTAGTTCAAAACAAAAAAAAACAAAAAAATTTGGCCTGACCACTAAAAAGTTCAGCCTGACCCCTAAAATTTTCCCCGACCCCTACATCTCTCCAACCCCACCCCTCCCAACTAATTTTTAACTCTCCCCCAACCCTGAGAAATATTTTGAGTTCAAAACAAAAATAAAAGAAAAAGATTTGGCCTGACCCCTTAAAAGTTCGGGCTGACTCTTAAAATTTTCTTCCGACCACTCAATCTCTCCAGCCCCGCATCCAAACTAATTTTCACTCTCCCCCAACCCTGGGTAATATTTTGAGTTCAAAAAAAAAAAAAAAGAAAAAAATTTGGCCTGACCACTAAAAAGTTCGGCCTGACTCCTAAAATTTTCAACGACCTCTCAATCTCTCCAGCCCCCACCCCCAACTAATTTTTCACTCCCCGCAACCCTGAGAAATATTTTGAGTTCAAAAAAAAAAAAAAAAAAAAATTTGGCCTGACCTCTTACCAATATTTCTAGGGACCGTTCTACTTTAGAAGCAGCAACATTCCTGTGGACCGTTATACTTTAGAAACCCCAACATTCCTGTGGACCGTTATACTTAAGAAGCACCAACATTCATGGGGGGGGGGGCGTTATACTTTAGAAACAGTTGTCAGGTGCAGATATGATTGAGCAACCCTTGTTTCACTACACACTCTTAACGTAGCTTTCCTATGATGTTATGTATGCATCCGGACAGAAGTTATGGGATGATCTGATACAACCGGACACAATTTAGGGCAAGACCGGGTACATCCGGCAAGGGATTATGGGGATGTTCGGTGAGTCAGCATTTTTATCAAGTTGTTACATGGATACATTGGCTGATTTCCAAATTACCAGTAAATAACATTGAAAAAGCTTGAAAAAACCAGACCCGCTGCCGAAGACTGGCCCCGTTGACTCCCAGCAACATTTTTTTTTTGTTGTAATTTTGAGATATTATGTACCCAGGATATGTCCGGTCCTAAAGATGTCAACTTGTTGATAGTTTGCCGAGTAGTTTTTGAGGAGTATCTGGACATACAGACAGACAAACAGACAGACAAGTGTCCTTTATATAGTAGACTAGCCTGAGAAATATTTTGAGTTTAAAAAAAAAATTTGGCCCAACCCCCCAAAATTTTAATTATTGAGACGTTGTTTAATATGTATACAAATATTAGTGAAAACAATGGTGGAGCATAATTATTTAGTCGGTTAATTTTACTGATTGAAACGTTATTTAATATGTATACAAATATTAGTGAAAACAATGGTGGAGCATAATTATTTATTCCTTTAATGTCACTGATTTAGACATTATTTAATATGTGTACAAATATTAGTGAAAACAATAGCGGAGCATAATTATTTCTTTCTTTAATTTCACTGATTGAGACGTTATTTAATATGTATACAGATATTAGTGAAAACAATGGCGGATCATAATTATTTATTCCTTTAATTTCACTGATTTAGACATTATTAAATATGTATGCAAATATTAGTGAAAACAATGGCGGAGCATAATTATTTATTCCTTTAATTTCACTGATTGAGACGTTATTAAATATGTATACAAATATTAGTGAAAACAATGGCAGCGCATAATTATTTATTCCTTTAATGTCACTGATTGAGAACAATGGCGGAGCATAATTATTGATTCGTTTAATTTCACTGAATTTAGTCATCGATTTAGTACTTGCCATTATATGCTTAAGCTCGATTTTACAGCACCTGGTCACCATAAATCGTCACACATTTAGTACTGGCCACGCTATGCATTGCTTAACTTCTTTTTGACCAATAATAATGACAACAGAACGTTCTTAACATTGTATTGTTTTGTTTCCGGACAACGCCAAATACAAGGAGGTGTACTAAATCGCTTTGTCTTATTCCCCTCCCTTTGGTGAGGGCAATAGTCTGAAGAGAAATTTAAAAAAAAATCAATAATAATGTGACGATGGCATAAAAATAGATACAAACCTATCACTATGACGTCATGTACCTATCAATGTGACGTCACGTGCACAAGATAATATTAAAAATCGTGATCACATTAAACGAAAAAATGGCTCTTTTTTTTAATTTTTAGATATTATTTTCTCGAGGTTATGGCGGTTAAAATAATACCTAATTTGGGGGTGTTTGTATAGTATTTTTTTTAAGTTTTAGCGAGACATACACACACACAGATTTTTGCCTTATATATATTGAGATAATAATGAGATAATAAAGTTGAACCAGTTTGTTTACTGTTTCTTTGTAATAAATAGCATTCTTCCTACAAAATCAATGTTTATTCGGGTTCATCAGTCTCTTTTATGAAACGTTGGTATATGTTCTTTAGGAGAAAAATTATTTTGATTCAGTTTTCCTAATGAAATAAGTAACTCCCCTAAAAAGATTGTTAAAATGGTGTCATTTTTCAATAAGGACCGAAATAGAAAGTGAGTAACGAGAATAAATTAAACTATGTATAATTACACGATGAATAGCCAATCAAAATAGTTCAAATGTAGAGTGTGAGCAAAAGGTTCTGTTTTCAATCCGATTTTTTTGTAGAAATCTGGGTACTACTTCAGATGCAGCGTCATTTTATCATACTCGGCGGTTTTTTGATACGATAGAGGTGCGTTCACAGCTTAACTAAAAAAGTGCCTCATATTTAATAAAGTCTTTATTTTTAAATGTCACAACGATTACTTTTAAGCGCTTTTATTTACATGTTTTTATAAATGTCACAACTTTATAACAATTTTGAGATTTAAAAAAAAAATTGGTACTACTCCAGATGCAGCGCCTAATTTCTGTGACTACTCGGCGGCAACGACCGGGCAGGTCGCGGGAGCGCCCGAGAACTACCGAGACGAAAACGAGGCTGAAGCAAAACTGAAAGTCGTAAAAATGGAATAGTGGCAGACGACAATATAAGACGAAGAATACAAAAGAAAAAAATACATATATTTGAAAAAAAACTGAAAAAAAAAACAAACAAATGAACAAACCATAGCTGAAGAACTATGAATAAACTTTTATTTTATTTATTTTTCGTGGGCCAAATGAACCATTTTAATTTTTTTGTTGTCTTTTTTTTACATAAATCAAAGAAGTAAATGCTATTTCTTTTACGATATTTAGGCAACTTTTTTTTCCGTCTTTTTCTTAGTACATAAAACAAAGAAGTCTGTTATTTTTCTTAGGATATTTAGGCAAGTTTTTTTTTGTAGTTTTTTTTTGGGGGGGGGAGGAATTTAATATATTTTCTCGTCGAGGGACAGGGTTTACGGATACGTTTGCGGCCGGTTCGAAAGGTCTTCCTACCGCTTGTTTTGTTGTGCTGAGCGCAGATGAATTGGCAGCAACCTGATCGGTCAGCTCTGCTTCAGCCTCGTTTTCTTCTCGGCAGCTCTCGGGCGCTTCCGCGACCTGCCCGATCGTTGCCGCCGAGCAGTCACAGAAATTAGGCGCTTCATCTGGAGTAGTACCGAAATCTGTTATCTGCATCATAATATGCTAAGTCATAAACAATTTAACAATAACAATTTAATTAAAAAAATATTTGTCAACAATATTTCCCGTCATCTTACCATAAAAGAATTGTCAGTGAAATAGTTTTTTCAAATCAATGTCACTTTTTAAATCTATTTATTATTAATGTTACTGTTTTAGTTGATGCTACAACATAATTCGATTTAGAAACAATTTATTTTAAAATGGAAAAAATCTTAATTCTTTACCTTAGCGACATCAGACTAATCACCAATCACCATATTAGCTGATTGTACGATCTCATTTTTTTAAATTTGTGTGAAAACGTATTATTATATAGACTAGCAAATAAATGCTCCCTCCAGTCGCATGTTTTGCTAGACTATCGCGTCACCCTCTTCTCTCTCGCTGTCTGCAAGAGTGGTTTTCTATCTATTGTCTAGAATGATATAATTGTGATAAAAAAACAACATACATTAGATAGTCAAAGTTAAATAAATTGTTTCGGACTATTACAATAATTTGCAACACTATTGATAATGTTTATCCATTATATTTATTATCGCTTATGTTTGAATTCATGTTTTGAGACATGAAGTAAATCAAAAATCTATGACGTCACGTCAAAGCTATAATTATTTTGTAAAGCTAATGTTTTAAGATATATATAAGAAGGTGGAAATAGCTCAGTTGGTAGAAAGTCAGACTGAAGATCTCAAGGATTCGGTTTCGATTCCCGGTCATGGCGATTGTTGGGAATTTATAATTTTCTATTAATGCCATATTTTCCATTTCTAAAAGAAGTTAATATAAGAGAAACTGTCTACAAAGCAGATACAATGAAGGAACTGTCTAAGAAAAATAAAGTAGAGACAATAATGAGCTTTTTGAAAGCTGTCGATCTATATAAAAAATATGATTGTCTAAACACATATAAATCAAGCTTCACTTGGTGTTAAATTAATCGGTAAAAAATGATTTTTTTTTATAAAAAAAAGAAAGAAGTTTATCGAATTCTTTTTCAAAATATTTATTTATTTTTATTTTCAAAAAAAAAAAACTTTATAAAAAAAAACTTTATAAAAAAAAAACTTTATAAAAAATACAATTGTCTCATGACATATTGTGTTAAATTAATCGGGGAAAAAATTATATGATTTTTCTAAAAAATAGGAAAGAAGTTTATCGATTTTTTTTTCCTCAAAATATTTATTTTTATTTTCTTTCTTCAAAAAAAACTTTATAAAAAATACAATTGGTTCGGCATTAAATAACCTGAAAAAGGTTGATATGCCGTAAAACAAACAAACAAACAAACAAAAAAACATTATACATTAATTTTTAAAAAGTATAAAATAAGTTCTTTTTTTAATTTATTTTTTATTTTTTCTGAATTATATTTATCCAATCACAAATAAAAAAACAGAAAGATGTTTATCGAATTCTTTTTGCAAAATATTTATTTATTTTCATTTTCTTTCGTAAAAAAACCTTTATAAAAAAAATACAATTGATTCGGCATTAAATAACCTGAAAAAGGTTGATATGCCGTAAAACAAAAACAAACAAAAAGAAGTTAAGGCATCCGTTTACAAAAATGTTGATTAACGAACAAACAGACAGACACACATAGAAAGTGTTTATTGTATTATAATTGGATTGCTTTATTCAATCAAAAGTTTTCATGTGCCCTTTTAAATTTAATTTTGATTCTACACTCTCTCCCATTTTTTGAAACTTTTTTGAACACATTTCAGTCTACAAAGAAAACTACCTCTATACAATACAAAGTGTAGCTCTCCAATTTTTCTGATATCCTGTATTTAGGCATCCCAATCATATTCAACATTAAAATACTGAATTACCTCACTCTTGTAGTCTAACCGTAAGAAAAAGTTTACAAAGCCGATCCAACTTACCAACAGATTTCCAGCACCACCACTCTCTCTCTCTGCTCTTCTCTCTGAAAATCAACCCCTACTTTCTATCAGTCCTTTCATTTATCTCTGTTGGTCTCCACATTTACTAATATTTACATGACATTTGGATATTACCCAATACAATGGAGGACCGCTTGGGGCATATATATAACGTTTTGGCTAGTTTGTGACAGCATAATCTCTTGTAGTCGAACCATGAGAAAAAAAATTACAAACCAAATCCAACTTTCCGAAAGATTTCTAACACCACTACTCTCTCTCTGCTCTGCTCTCTGAAAATCCACACACTGCAGTCTATGTCTATCAATCCTTTCATTTATGGCAGTTGGTCTCCACACATGCAAATTAGTCCCAACTATAAAAGTCTACAATTGTGAAGAACATCCCTTTTTTACTTTAGTAGATGGGCATGCACGACATTCTAAGCATCTCATACTCTTTTCAGCTGGTAAGTGTTACTTTTTATTGTTACAACAAATTATGTTTCTAAGCAAAAATAATTCACTTTGAACTAATGCCGAATACTCTTTATGTCTACGGCTTTTTTTTTTTAGAGTAGCACTTAGTTTTCAAAAAATATTTATGTAATGTTTATTTATATTATTATGTTATGTGAATGTCTTTAAATCTATAAAATACATATTCAGTTTTTAAAAAATCATTTAGACTTCAGCTGACATGCTAAAAACTACTGGCTAGAAAACTTCTCATATCTGCTAGTATCCTCTATCTCAATAAAGCCTGGAAATGTCCTCTCAACCATCAACTACGTTCTCTCACCTGACAGTATCCTATATCTCTACTAAGCCACCCTCCGTCCATGCATGGAGTATTGTTGTCAAATCTGGTCCGGTGTACCATCAACTAGTTTCCTCCCTCTTAGACACAGTCAAAAAAGAGTCTCTAATCTAATAGGTTCCTCACTATACACCAAGCTGCAGTCCCTGTCTCATCGCCGCAATGTTGCATCCTTGTGCTTGTTTTACAAGTACTTCAATGGAATGTGCTTCGATGAACTTGCTGCTCTGACGCCCCCTCGATGTAAATACACTCAACAAACCAGATAATCGACTAAATCCCATCCATTCACTGTGGAGGTCCCCAGATGCCAGAGAGCCTTCTACTCCGATAGCTTCTTTCCTCGGGCTGCCAGCCTTTAGAACTCCCTCCCTGCTCCCTGTTTCCCCGACTGTACCGACATGCATAAATTTAAAATAAATGTCAACAAGCATCTCACTTCACAGCTCTCAACTTAGGATGCCCCCTCAACTTTCCACCGTAATTCTCAATAGTCCCTTACGTCTACAGTGGCAACTTGCCTTGTTTGGGGTGAACTACGTTAAAACGAAAAACAAAAAAGCAATCATCCGCAATGTGCAATAGATCGTATTTTTTCTATAAGGTCACCTACAGGGTTTGCGGTGCCTCCTTCTTTGGACGCACGCTTGGAAAACTCAACATAAGAATGAAGGATCATAGGACAACCAACATCTCGCAAATGGTCACACGAGGTTAGGGGTAAGGTTTTTTTGTTTTCTTTTGTTTTTTTTATGGAAATCGCTCCAGACAAAGCATGAAGCCACTTGATGTAAGGAGCTAAGAAAAAATACTACTTCGAGGTCAAAAACATCCAACGACAAGTGTTAAGTGGATAGATTCCCACCTAGAAAACAGCAATTCTTACTCCTTTGTCAGAAACATCGCTCATGGAATGTGAGGACTAAAGGACAGTGACAGCTTACCTTGTTTAGGTGAATAAGTTAAAAAAAAATTGTTAATGTCAATTAAAATGAGATAGAGAAAAATAATCTGAAATAATGTAGATAATTACCGAATTCGGTCAGTTTAATTAATTAATTTATTTATTTATTATATTTTGTTGGGCATCTCTTAATTTAAGCATCGTTTGAAAACTACAGATGTAAAGAAAAGAATACATTAATGTTCCAACACAATCGATAAAAACATGTGTTACCAGGGTCATAGATAGCGAGAGAGATACATGGGCAATGCATAAATAAATATTACTCACATTTGAGTCAATCCTTTATGGGAGTCTGGTCTGACTGCTAACAGAAGGTGCCAGAGAGCACGGATCAAGCTTTGTGGAAGGCATGCCAATATATCAATTTTAAAAGTAAGAAAAAAATATCACAGAATATATTCTCTGAATCAAACTCTTTTAAATGTTTCATCAGATAGACCCCAAAGATTTCTATGTGAATTAAGTTTTTAACATTGTTTATAAATTTATCCAGTTTGTTTTATTTGGGCTACTGTTCTCATCTTGGATGTTTTTCTCACAACGTTTTGGCCGATGTAACGTCCGACCTTCTTCAGATGCGTCTTGTCGGACTCCATGCAAAATTTCAGCCTGATAAGATACATAGTTGTTTTAGTTATCAAAGGACTCGTGGCACAACGGATAAAAGTGCACAGTTATAACTAGTTTAAAGTGTAAGTCGTCTGGAGGTGGAAGGTTCAATCCTTATTACAGGTGATACTAAAAATATTATTAAGTGTCTGCGTGTTAGTACCAACGGGGTGCTGGAGTGTTACGGATAACGGAGTATAAAAAAAACACTGCAAAAATAGTAACTGAAATAAACTTTTTGAAAGTGAGTGGAAAAAATAATCCAGTATTTTGTGAAAAACACTATAACAAATTATACACATTTCTTTTAACCCTAACCTCAACTTCATAACCCTAACCCTAACTCTACTCCTAACTTCCAACTTCCTAACCCTAACACTAACCTTAACCCTAACCCTAGCCCTAACCCAACTTTTTGAAAGTGAGTGGAAAAATAATCCAGTATTTTGTGAAAAACACTATAACAAATTATACACATTTCTTTTAACCCTAACCTCAACTTCATAACCCTAACCCTAACTCTGCTCCTAACTTCCAACTTCCTAACCCTAACGCTAACCTTAACCTTAACCCTAGCCCTAACCCAACTTTTTGAAAGTGAGTGGAAAAAATAATCCAGTATTTTGTGAAAAAAACATAACAAATTATACACATTTCTTTTAACTCCAATCCTAACCCTAACCCCAACTTCCAACTTCCTAACTCTAACCCTAACCTCATCTTCCTAACCCTAACCCAATGACAGGACCTAATATTTTTGTGGTATCAGCACACTAAACTTAGCCTTGAGACACATTTTATCTTTCCCTCCTCCCGGACTTCCTCTGGAAGAAGTTATAAACTGTGTGCATCAATATCGCTGCATCAAAATAAGTTATTTGAAACTTAATTTGAATGGGCATATCTGGCAGTTAGACACAGCTAGCTTTCAAATCACCAAAGCGCGTTCGTCTCTCTCTCTCTCTCTCTCTATCTCTTCGGGGTTGTTAGGTCCAAACAATCAATCAATTTGACAAGACATTCAATAAGCATCTCTCATGCCTATGGGAAACTGAGGAGACTAAATGGTTTTTGAAAGTGACTTGATCTTTGTTTGTGTACGGAACGAGTCAGTGATTGATCTCCTTGCCGAAGCCGGAACTTTTACGAGCAAACTTTCATGGTTTGCGTACACAGAATGTTTCTTTTGGCGACTTATTGCTTAAATAAAGAAGACACTGTACGTGCAGACAATACAACAAGCTCATTACTCTCACTTAACTCTTATTTTGTCCATGAGCAGTATTTGTGACAAAGGGGGGAAAAATGCTGTATTCTAAGTCGGCTATTGTTTTAAATGGATGGTATGTAAAGTGTTTTAATACTGTACGTGCAGACAATGCATAGGTGTATGTCTTCACTGCAAATGTAATATAATCGTCGCAGTGTGGTTTAAAAACATTGAAAGTCTCCCTCCAAAAGTGACGTAATAAAGCAGAAGGGGGAAAAGTAGTTAACTCTCTTGGGTTTTGTCTGTAGCATGAAACAGACGTATTTTCACAGGTCTCCTTTTATCTTCCCGGTGGGGGAATGGTGGAGGGAAGTCTAATACTTGATAAGTGTACGCACAGACAATACAGCAGCCTCATAACTTTCGTTTACTTCCTATTTAGTCCTTAAGTCCTGACATTTCATGAGCAATATTTATGATAAAGAGGGAAGAATTGCTGTATTCTGAGCCGGCCTTTGTTTTGAATAAATGGTATGGAAAACTTTATATACTGTACGTGCAGACAATACGTAGGTGTATGTCTTCACTGCAAATGTAATGTGGCTTAAAAAACAGCGAAAATCGCAGTCTAGAAATCACGTAATAAAGCAGAAGGGGGAAAAAGTAATACT
>OY744542.1:4364573-4369573 GCA_963556195.1 Sepiola atlantica
ATATATATATATATATATATATATATATATATATATATATATATATTGTTGAATATAAGAGACAACTCGTGTCTATATATCCTTTCAATAGTCCGAAACAGGATCTTAGTTTCGGAGGGGAATTGGCTGATGAATTTGCCAAAGTTTGGATTTGTCTCCCAAGTACTTTCGGACCCATCTGGGTCCATCTTCGGGGGAATGCGGTTAATCAGGTACAGACCATGTGTTAGTATTATAAAACGTTTTGGCGGGAATTATGTACTAGGTATGAAACTATATTTGGAGCTATAGACATTTTAGAATATTATTACTGATATTAAAGTTAATTCTATTAATTAGGTTTTTTTGTTTTGATATATATGGATTCTAATATATGGATTCTAATATATGGATTCTAATATATGGAGGTTTTTGTTTGTTACGATTCTATTCCCCTCCAAACTAAGATCCTGATTCGGACTATTGAAAGGATCTACCAAAGGGTATCTAGACATGAGTTGTCTCTTATATTCAACAATAATTACAGTCGGGGCCGAAAGTGTAGTATCTGTTCCAATGGATACTACACCCTATAGACCGGTGTTGTCTTGTCATTCGGGTCTTGATTCCGCCGGTCTGTGGGTTTGTCCTGTGCCGTTCTAGGAGGTCAACCCTCACAGGCTTTGCCTCCCCTCTTTGGGGAGGAGTAAGTTTATTGCTTACTGCCTGAGGCGCCCCTACCGGGGAATGCCGACGAAACTGCCCAGGCAATTTTTAATGGCCAGAGTGCTCACCTTCTCGGGCGCTGGCTTTTCAAGTCCCACTTTCCCAACCCGACCTTCGGTCACATTTACCTTGTGGGAGTAAGATAAAACTGGCCTTGTGCGTAACCTCCTGGAGAGGAGGTAAATAATACTTGCCTGCAAGAGAAGATGCTGCATATATATATATATATATATATATATATATATATATATATGTCGATAATGAATTGATGAAATAGATAAAATTTGCATAGTTTACAAATTTATTAACTCATCAAGTTTTCAAGCAAGGAATACAAATACAAAATGATCTTTAAGCCATGGCTTTTCAATCTGATTCTTCAAAAAAATCAAAACCTTATTTCTCCTTTTTATTTATTTTTATTTTTCTCCCTAGAACGTGGTGGCTGAGGGTCAATCACGTTGAGAACAAAAAAGGTTACTAATGCCAAAGAATAATGTTTCCAGAGAAGTAATGTTTTTCTTGGAATGGTATTTTCTGAGGGTAATGCTGCCCCTTCTCACCAAGGTCCCCTTCTATAAGTAATATTTTCGCTTTCACTGTGAAATTTCATTCTGAGAGCATTATATTTTGATATAATGTATTCTAGGAATATAAATAATTACTTAAGGAATTATATTTGACAATTATATTTCAAACAATACAAAACTAATGGTATAGGTCTGTCACTTGTAGGATTGTCGGAGTCTTTTCCAGCTTGGGTGTGGTTATTCTCAAAGAGTAGTGTCTTCAAAGAGTAATGTCTTCAAAGAGTAATGTCTTCAAAAGGTAATGTCTTCAAAGAGTAATGTCTTCAAAGAGTAATGTCTTCAAAGAGTAATGTTTTCAAAGAGTAATGTCTTCAAAGAGTAATGTCTTCAAAGAGTAATGTTTTCAAAGAGTAATGGTTTCAAAGAGTAATGTCTTCAAAGAGTAATGTCTTCAAAGAGTAATGTTTTCAAAGGGTAATGTCTTCAAAGAGTAATGTCTTCAAAGGGTAATGTCTTCAAAGGGTAATGTCTTCAAAGGGCAATGTCTTCGAAGAATAATGTCTTCAAAGAGTAATGTCTTCAAAGGGTAATTTCTTCAAAGAGTAATTTCTTCAAAGAGTAATGTCTTCAAAGACTAATGTCTTCAAAGAGTAATGTCTTCAAAGACTAATGTATTCTAGGAATATGAATAATGATCTAACCTATAGAATTATATTTGACAAATTTATTGGGCATTAAATAACAAACAAATGGTTGATATGCCGTATAACAAACCAAACCAAAAACAAATACATAGAAGACATTGCCAAAGCTGCTGCAAAGAAAGTAGGCTCCCTCTAACGTGCTAGTAAACTTCTCACACCTGACAGCATCCTATATCTCTAAAAAGCCACCATCCGCCCATGCATGGAGTATTCTTGTCACATCTCAGTTGATACACCATCCACTAGTCTCTCCCTCTTAAACAAGGTCGAAAATAGAGTTGCTAATCTAATAGGTCTTTCATAATCCACCAAGCTCCAGCCCCTGTCCCATCGCCGCAACGTAGCATCCTTGTGCTTGTTTTACAATTGCTTCAATGGAATGTGCTCCGATGAACTTGCTGCTCTGGTACCCACTCGACGTAAATACACTTGACCAACCTGACAATCAGCTAAATCCCATCCATACACTGTGGATGTCCCCAGATGCCGGAGAGCCTTCTACTCCAATATCTTCTTTTCTCGTGCTGCCAGCATCTGGAACTCCCTCCCTGCTCCCTGTTTCCCCGACATGCAGAAATTTAGATGACCCCCAAAAACTGTTACCCTAATTCTCAGTAGTCGCTTACGTCTACAGTAGCAATTTGCCTTGTTTGGGGTGAACTAAGTTAAAAAAAATAAAATAAAAATAAAAAAAACAATCAACCGCAACGTGCAATAGATCGTAGGTTTTCTATAAGGTCACCTACAGGGTTTGCGGTGCCTCCTTCTTTGAACGCACGCTCGGAAAACTCAACATAAGAATGAAGGAGCATAGGGCAACCAACATCTCACAAATGGTCACACGAGGTTAGGGGTTACGGGTTTGGGTTTTTTTTGTTTTCTTTTATGGAAATCGCTCCAGACAAGACATGAAGCCACTTTATGTAAGGAGCTAAAAAAAGAAAATACTACTTCGAGGTCAAAAACATCCAACGATAAGGTCTAAGTGGATAGATTCCCACCTAGAAAACAGCAATTCTTCCCTCTTAGTCAGAAACATCTCATCAAATGTGCAGACTAAAGGACAAAATAAGGGAATAAGTTTAACTCAGAAAATCTATATTATAAAACATTTTTAATTGTAGAATATAAAACTAGTTATCTCCCTTACAAATGTTATTTCATCAAAATAATGAATATATAAACATAGTTGGGTGCTTCTACAGAATTTGAACCGAACTGTTTTCTTTTCTTTTTTACCCTATGTAAACGTGCACAAGGCGGCAAATTCAGTCGTCGTCGTGGTCGTCATCATAATCACCATCAGCATCACCATCACCACCATCATCATCATCATCATCTGATTTATTTTTGAACAGGCCTTTGATTAGTCCTCGAAGAAGGTGGGGCCTGTCTGTCAGTCTTTTTTTTATGGAAATTGCTTCAGACAAGGCATGAAGCCACTTGATGTAAAGAGCTAAAAAAAAATACTACTTTGAGGTCAAAAACATCCAACGATAAGTGCTAAGTGGATAGATTCCCATCTAAAAAACAGCAATTCTTACCCCTTTGTCAGAAACATCGTTCATGGAATGTGAGGACTAAATGACAAAATAAGGGAAGCGAGAGTTACGAGGCTGCTGAAAGTAGACTTAAGGGTTAAGGTGATTGTAGTCACCGTAGTAGCCATGGAAAGAAACATTTGAAATTTAAAAACAAAAAAAAGCGGTTCTAATTAAAAGTCAGGCTTGAGGTATAAACAATAGTGTCAAATTACACGACGTTGATTGGATTTTTAATTAAATCTTTATTTTTCTTTTCTGTTTTTTCTAAGTTTCACTGCATCCGACACATGACACGAGCCAGGTTTCGTGGTGGCATGCAATGTGAACAAAATTTAAAAACTAAATTTTCTCAGTTTGTGTCAGTTTTAAAGAAATACATTTTGATGAAAGTTATTTCTTTATTTCTTTATTTTATTTATTTTGTTTTTATTTATTTATTTTTATTTATTTTATTTATTTATTTGGTTTTTATTTATTTTTATTTATTTTATTTTATTTATTTTTTATTTATTTACTTATTTATTTTATTTATTTTATTTATTTATTTATTTATTTATTTTATTTATTTATTTATTTTATTTTATTCATTTCATTTTTTTATTTTATTTATTTATTTTATTTATTTATTTATTTTATTTTATTTTATTTATTTATTTTATTTATTTTATTTATTTATTTATTTTATTTTTTATTATTTTATTTATTTATTTTTTTTACTGGTGGATCACCATTTATCAAGGCCCGGGGACCACTCGAGGATAAGTGTCAAACGATGAACCCCCACCATGAGAGGACCGGAAACAATAGATATAAATAGAAGAAGATTACTAAGAAAAATTGATTATTTCAGAGGACGACTCAACAAGTATTTGTTTACATTAGACTTGAAGACGACATGCTGTAGTCGGTTGGGAAGCAGACTTGTGGTATCTTTGTTCCACAGATGGAATGTGGCAAGGAGGGGGAGAAAAGAAAGTTCTTTTGATATGGTTATAGCAAAACGAGTTATTAATATTTTAATTAAAAAAATAAAATAAAAATTTACCCCCACCCCTCCAATTTTTTTTTACTCTCCCCCTCCCCTAAGAAATATTTTTTTGGGGGGGGGGCGGCAGGGATTGGAGCTCAGCCGAGCATCTTCCATCGAGATCCCGATACTGGCAACATCTCTTCTGTGAGAAAGAGACTGTAGGGAAGAGATCATGCCCATTAAACGAATCGCAAGAAATTTATTTATCTACCTCCCACAGTGGTAAGATGTGACACAAGGTCGGGAAAGTGGGATTTGATAAACCAGCGCCCGAGAAGGTGAGCACTCTGGCCATTAAAAACTGCCTGGCCAACCCCGTCGGCATTCCCCGGTAGAGGCGCCTCAGGCAGTAAACAATAAACTTACTCCTCCCCAAAGAGGGGAAGCAAAGCCTGTGAGGATAGACCTCCTAGAACTGCACAGGACAGCCCATAGACCGGCGTAAATCAAGCACCGAAGGCCAAGACAATAACAGTCTATAGGGTGC
>OY744542.1:4374573-4417073 GCA_963556195.1 Sepiola atlantica
TGAAGTATTCCTTAGCCATTTTGGTCAGGAGCAAAGTGTAGTATCAGTTCTAATGCTACATTTAGTCTAGTCTGTCCTCGGTCAGTGAAGTACAAGTCCTTTAAACTTTTGTTCCAATCCGAACTGCCCCTTTTTGGGGAGCTGTATTTTCCCCACATTAAAAACTGACCTTGTGTCAAACTTTGTCCTCGTAGGGAGGCAAGTAAATAAGAACTGTAGATTTTTTTAAATTTTAACTTTTGTTCCCCCAAGCAAGAGATATTGCCACTGAAACGTAAGGGGCTACTGTGATTAGGGAGCCAGATTTATAGGGGCCATCCTAAGTGGGGAGCTGTGCAGCAAGATATAGGTTCACAGTACAGTTACATTTCTGCAGAATGGTACATTTGGGGAAACAGGGAGCAGGGAGGGAATTCCAAAGGTAAGCAGTCCGAGGAAAGAAGCTGTTAAGTAGAAAGTAGTCCGGCATCTGGAAACCTCAACAGTGAAGGGGTGATCGAGGGGTATCTACGCTGTGAGGGCACAAATGCAGTATGTTCATTGGAGCACATTCCGTGGAAGTACTTGCAAAACAAGCACAAGGATGCAGTGATGCGACAGAGACTGGAGCTTGGTAGACAGTGCGGGACCTGTCTTCCCTTATTTTGTCCTTTAGCCCTCACATTCCATGACGATGTTTCTGACAAAGGGGGAAGAATTGCTGTTTTCTGGGTCGGAATCTATATCCATCTAACTTATCGTTGGCTAGTTTTTAACCTTGAAGAAGTATTTTTTTTTTGTTTAGCTTCTTACATCAAGTGGCTTCATGTCTTGCCTGGAGCGATTTCCATTAATAAAAAAGATGTGGCAACAATACTCGATGCAAGGGCGAATGTTGGCTGTATAGAGATATAGGATACTATGAAGGGGTGAGAAGTTTTCTAGTCCAGTAAAGGGAGCCTACCTTCTTTGCAGCAGACTTGGTGCACGGACGGATATGACTACATAATAATGCTTCTTTTAGTTTTTTTTTCTTGTGGATCGAGTTTCAGATCACTTGACCATGGTTCAGGGCTGGGAGCAGAAGTACACAGGTTGTTTTGTTCTGTGTTTACTCTGCAAAGCAGGGTCACCCTGTGTTTTTCTCCTGTCGACCAAGGGGATAATCTATTAGGCATGTGTACGCAGTGTGATGATCTATGAAAATGAAACCAGGCATTTAGACCTAGTGAGGGTTGAGGACATGTGTTGCATGGAGAGAAATGAAAAGAATGATATGAAAATGAAAGGAAAGACGTGCTTCTGCGCCATTCCTTTGTGTGTTCTGAGCCAAACATTCCCCGACTTCGTATACAACAGCTAAGCCTAAAATCTCAAATTTTGCAGGATAGCAAATAGCTGCAACCAACGAGGACTTCATGCAGACCAAATAATCCTGAGGCGCAATCTTTGTGAGCTCTATGCCGAACTCTGACTTGCCTAACAAATTAAAAAACAAGCAGCAGCAGTAGATGTTGTTTTAAATTATCGAACTCTCGTTGGACAAAAGCTCAAATCGGCTGTGTCTGTCAACCAATCCCAGGTGCAAAAATATTCACCACCTAACACACAGCTTTCGTCCTTTTTCTTTTCAGACTCACGTGAGTACATCGTAAATCGGGCCTAGGCCCCTGGGCCGAATGCCCTCGGCAAGAGATATCTATAAACTACTCCATGCGCAGCGACTGTGCGCACACTCTTTCACTGAAAAAACAAAAGCTAATAGGTACATGCATCTACAATACCTACTGAATTTACATACACTGCCACATGCAAACTCACATGGCACCAGCCGAAACAAACTCTCGTTTCACTATGAACGTTCCCAGACACTCTAAACTCTCATTATCTACTAACTCTTTACTTGTGGTTGTCCTAACAAGTTGTCCATGATAAATTAATATATCTTTGTTTATTTCAAGTGACAACATAATAATAATAATAATTTTGCACTTTTGATTTTCTGTTACTGATTGACAATCATCGAGCTGAATCTTTAAAATAGATTGCTAATTAAAAGGCACTGATAGTATATGCTAATACATATATTTTCATAATTAATTAATTATTTATATATATATATATATATATATATATATATATATATATATATATATATATGTTTGGCTCACAGCAAATGAAACTGACCGTAAAAATATATCTCACAGAAATGTTTTTGGAAATGTGAAAAAATAAAAATAACAAAATAAAAACATGGTTATTGGAATATAATATGAACCTGACTTATATTTGCTCTGTTGTCACTAATTGACAATCATCGAGCTGAATCTTTTAAAGACACTGCTAATTAAAAGGCACTGATGGTATATGCTAATACATATATTGTCATTAATAATTATTTATATATATATGGGAAGAGAAGGATGAAGGTAATCCGACGTGATGGGAAAATGAAAAAGGAAAACCAAAAAATGGATGTGTTTTATGTGTACATCAACGTTTCGTCTTTATTTATAAGACTTCATCAGGATGATAAAATAGAGAAAAATGTCATGCAAGTACAGATACATGTAGGGTAGACATATTAGGAGGAAAAATAGAATGAAATAATGGTCACTGCTGGGTGGACGTCCGTATTTGTTGGAGAGATAGAAATGAATGTTGAAGAAAATGAGTGGGGAAAAAAATGGAAGGATGGGGTGAGCAATATGTCTACCCTACATGTATTTGTACTTGCATGACATTTTTCTCTATTTTATCATCCTGATGAAGTCTTATAAATAAAGACGAAACGTTGATGTACACATAAAAAACATCCATTTTTTGGTTTTCCTTTTTCATTTTCCCATCACGTCGGATTACCTTCATCCCATAGGCCGTGCACCGTTCGAGTAGCCAGTCTCTGAACCCTCTCCAGATATCACGCATTAGATATGGAGCAGGGGCTTGGGCATCATACTTTAACAGTGGTCTGACAAGAGAGACATAAAGTTGTTTTGATGGGTTTGGAAGTCTCTTAACTTTCTCCAGATGTTGGATATAATCCCTGATATTTATTTGATAAATATGGTCTAATTTCCGTATTGATTGCGAAGTTCAACATAAAAATTTGCGAGTTCGACGAGACGCACATGAAGAAGGTCGCAGGTTACATCAGACATCTAAGGTGAGAATAGTAGTCCGAATAATACAAATTATCATAATCTAAAAAAATTCCAAAACATGAAAAAAGATTATCATGACAGCCTGTATATCTATTTGTGTTTTTTAGGACAAATATTTTTACAAGAAAAAATTTCTAAGAACATAAAAATGCAATAAGTGCTATAGAATCGAAAAAACATCTTTTGTTGAAAATTTCCGCAGAAAAAGAAAATGGCTGAGATGTTTTGAAAAACAAAATGGCCGCAAGCATTAACTGGTTTTTTTCTTTTCTTTTTCGGTTTTTATAAGAAGTATGTTAACATAAAAATTGATCTTTTCTTTATCCAAAAATATAAAAAAACAAAACAGTTGCATATTTTGTTCAAATTCTTTTTGTTTTTCTATCAAGCATCAGCGTAATTCTTTAAAAATAAAAAAAAATTTAAAAAAAAGAATCCTTTTGTGCGGAGTTGTCTTTTCTTATGTTCAGAAATAAGAATCATTTATATTGAGATTTTTATGGATTATTATTTGCGGGGGTTCTTCAATTTTTCACAAAAAAAACTAAGAAGAATAAAAAAACATATTTGAATAAGAATTTTGCAAGCAGCATTACTATAACAAGTATTGCGTTTTGCTGACTATTGTTTAAATGGTTTAAGAATATTTCTGAAACTTATGTACACGACGATATATATATATATATATATATATATATATATATATATATATATATATATATATATATATATATATAATCAGGACCGGCGGGACAGTTAAAAATGTGGGGGGCCGGTTAAACACATGCATATATCACTTCATTATTGATGACCGTGGGGGGGGGGGGCTTGAGCGTGGCCACCGAGAGTTACTACAGGCTGGTTGGCTAGAAAATGACGTCACTGCATTGCGTGTCAAAACAATAGCCGTCGTAATAACAATGAGAAGGCATTTCGACTTCTCTATTCACTAAATAATCCATCAAAATTCAGGAAATCTACCAATTTTAATGAAATTTTGAGTATTTATTAATTAATGATCACGGAATATAATAAATCCATTACTTTATTATAAAGTTTGGTGCAAATGTATTATTTCTTGTAAACAAAAAACACCTTTACTAAAGTTATCCAAAATATCAAAACATGTTGACCATACGATATTGTAAATATTTAAAACAAAGCATTAGAAAACTTTAAAAGTTGCATGTAAAAAAAGAAAAGAAAGGAACACGATTCGATTTATCCTGAAACTGATCTTTATTCAATATAAATTTAAAGAAAATAATAATTCACGATCAAATACTGCAAAAAACTGAATTGTGAATTACCATTATTTAAATTTCTAACCCAATCAACCGTAAGTAATTCAGACTTTGAAATTTGTTTAAAAATTATACAAAAAAAAAGTTTTTCCGAAGGATCGCAGCAAAAATCAAATCATCCACCTCCTAATTTTTTGTCTACCACTCTCACCCTCACTTTCTGCTGTTTGACTCTCCCCTCCGCTCTTATTTTATAAGGTACCTATCAAGCTCGCTTCTACATTCTCTCTCTCTCTATCTGTTTATTAACAGGTAACGTGAATTGGAACAAATACATAGAAAACATTGCTAAGGTTGCTGCACAGAAAGTAGGCTCCCTCTACCGTGCTAGAAAACTTCTCACACCTAACAATATCCTATATCTCTACAAAGCCACCATCCGCCCATGCATGGAGTATTGTTGCCACATCTGTGCTGGTGCATCATCCACTAGTCTCTCCCTCTTAGACAAGGTCCAGAAAAGAGTCGCTAATCTAATAGGTCCCTCACTATCCACCAAGCTCCAGCCCCTGTCTTATCGTTGTAATATATCATCCTTGTGCTTGTTTTACAAGTACTTCAATGGAATGTGCTCCGATGAACTTGCTCCTCTGGTGTCCCCTTCGACGTAAATACACTTGACCAACCCGACAATCAGCTAAATTCCAACCATTCAGTGTGGAGGTCCTCAGATGCCGGAGAGACTTCTACTCCAATAGCTTCTTTCCTCATGCTGCCGGTCTTTGGAACTTCCTCCCTTCTCCCTGTTTCCTCGACTGTACCAACATGCAGAAATTTAAAACTAATATGAACAAACATCTCGCTGCAGAGCTTCCAATTTGGGATAACTCCTAAAACTTTCACCCTAATTCTCAGTAGCCCCTTATGTCTACAGTGGCAACATGCCTTGTTTGGGTTGAACTATGTGAGAAAAATAGTCTCAGGTAACAAAGAAAGGAAAGAATAAAAAAGTTGGAATAGTCCATTATAAACAAAAGGTAATAATTATTTAACTTGTAGCTGGAGATGGTCTTCTCTTTGTAATGAACCTTTATTAAAAACTAAACATCAGCGTTCGAGTGATTGTATCCAGACAAGCAAAAACCTGTGTGTAACATCTTTATATTAAAACTCCTATCACTCTACCTTTCTCAACCGGTCTCTCTATCTTTCTCTCTTTCCCAGTTTTTCTACATCCCTGTCTTTCTGCACCTCTCTCACCTCCGCCCAACCTATTCTTGTTTGGTTTAATGGATTGAAAATAATAATAATAATAATAATAATAATAATAATAATAATAATAATAATAATAATAATAATAATAATAATAATAATAATAATAATGATGATGATGATGATGATGATGATGATGATGATGATGATGATGATGATGATGATGATGATGATGATGATGATGATGATGATGATGATGATGATGATGATGATGATGATGATGATGATGATGATGATGATGATGATGATGATGATGATGATGATGATGATGATGATGATGATGATGATGATGATGATGATGATGATGATGATGATGATGATGATGATGATGATGATGATGATGATGATGATGATGATGATGATAATAATAATAATAATAATAATAATAATAATAATAATAATAATAATAATAATAATAATAATAATAATAATAATAATAATAATAATAATAACAACTCGCATAAGCTACAAAGGCTAACCAGTCACAAGGAATTTACAGCAAGGAGAAAACGTCACAAAGAACAACACAACACGAACCAAGGAACAGAAACTGCAAGAAACATCACTTCATAATCTCCCCCCCCCCAATAAATTACACCGGCCTCAGCTATCACTACACAAAAATGAACCAAGGAACAAAAATTACAAGAAACACCATAAGCTCCCCCTTCTCTCCTCACCCCACCAACTCCATTTTTTTTTTAATTTAAAAAGAAAAAAAAAAATTTAATTAAAAATTAAAAAAATTACAGAAATAAAATTAAAAAAAATTTTTTTTTTAAAAGGCTGACACCAGACAAAATATTTGTAATGGGTCAAGAAGAATGAGAACACTGAGGAGGGACAGCACAAACTAAACCTTCACTGGAAAAGTGCAGAAAATGCTGAGACCTTGGGGAGACTTATTGCCACCCAAATCCCAGAGAAGACCAATTGTCCTTACCAGCGAGAAATCAATGGTAAGAGGCTGTTGCGATACTGCATCGTTATCGAACAGAGGTGAAGAATACTGAAAATCTGGGGAAGCTTATTGTCACTCAGACTCCAGGAAATACCTATGATTGTTGTCGCTGAGCAATCACTGACGATGATCTGTGTGAGAACTCCTAGTGAGTACAAATAATAATGTAAGTCATTCACCTCTCCTTTATATAATAGAAAATACCATTTAAAATGAATGAAAAACTGATCCCCCCACATGATAAAATCTGGTCCAGTTGACCAAGGAATGAATATTTTTTTAAGATTTTAGATATTATACATCCAGGTCAACGCACAGTGTGGCTGGATGTAGCAAGACTAGCTATCCGTCTTCGTGTATGTCTGTCTTTCTCTATCTTTTTCTCCCCTTCTCTCTCTCTCCTCTCTCTCTCTCTCCTTCTCTCTCTTTCCTTCTCTCTCTCTCTTTCCTTCTCTCTCTCTTTCCTTCTCTCTCTCTCCTTCTCTCTCTCTCCTTCTCTCTCTTTCCTTCTCTCTCTTTCCTTCTCTCTCTCTATTTCCTTCTCTCTCTCTCTCTCTCTCTCTCTTTCTCTCTTTCCTTCTCTCTCTCTTTCACGCCTACAAAAGTAACTTGTCTCTCTGATGTTTTCCGTGACTGTTTAACTTTTTTCATAAACCTTTTTTATAAACATCGGCGTCCGAGTGAGTTTATCATCAGAAGAATAGAACCTAGGTTCCCAACGACGACGACGACGACATGGGTGTATAATGATTTATACACACATCGTTACGTGAAAATATTCCACTTCATCTTATATCAATAATACTTACCAGCTGCATACCTCTCTCCAACTGAACTGTGAAGTAAAAGTTTTGTGTCTCCGTTGTGGTCAGTTTAATCAATACTGTCCCTCCGGTTGATGGGAGGGTTCTCTATCAATTCTTTAAAAAAGGATTCTTTAACAAATGGTCTTATCTTTTTTTCTGAAGACTGCATCAAGCTGTTTCTTTATCTGCATGGTCTCGGGCGAGATTTTTTTTGGTGTGTTGACGAAAGGTTAGAGATCAAGATTCTGTTTCAACAACACATTTACTTGTGACAATCACACTATATCTCTATATATAAATCTCGATGTCTGTGTGTATTTGTGTTAGATAAACTGTTTTTTATTTTCAAATGAGACCATTTTTCAGGCACACACACACACACACACACACACAGAAACATGCAAAGTGTTCACTAAAAATGTTATTAATATAACAAATAGAACAAACCGCGCGTGTGTGATCCCCCTCTGTATGTGACTAGATATGTCGAGTGTAAAATGCAATAAATTTGGGCAATTTGGGGCATTTTTTTTACTCACCTTTGACCCCCTGGGGACGCGAACCAGAATTTTTCGTAGGTCAAGGATGTTCATTTTCTATCCAGAACAATTGCCTCTACATTTTGGCCAAGTTTCAGAAAAATTGAATGGATGGATGAAACGTTATGGGAGAAAAGGGTCATTTTTTGCCATTTTGGGGGCTTTTGACCCCCTGAGGGCGCGAACCAGATTTTTTCCAAGGTCAGCGATACTTATTTTCTATTAGAAACAAGTGCCTCCACATTTTGGCCAAGTTTCAGAAATTGAATGGATGGATAAAAAGTTATGGGCGCAAAAAATGTCATTTTTTGCCCTTTCGGGGCCTTTTGACCCCCTGGGGGCAAACCAGATTGTTTTTTAAAAAAATCGGAGAATGTCACTTTCTAACCTGACCAAAGTTACAACTTCATGCAAAATTTCAGAGAAATTCAATGGATGGTTGCGGAGAAAAATACGGACGGACGGACATGCCTCAAAACATAAGTCCCTCGATTTTATAAATCGGGGACCAAAAGAAGATGGAAATAAATGCTCAATAATGTAAGGGAGATAAGTCTTATTTAAAGACGCAAAAATGTGTCTTCCTTACATTATTAGTCAAGATTGTCATCATCGAAATAATCTTCCTAACTGGAATAATTTTTTTAAAAAAGACAAAATGGTTAGACAAAATCAAATATAAAATCCAACAAGATAACTTTATATGTTAAATAAACTTTCTTTTTTCGAACGAGACCATTTTTCGTCTCCCCCCCCCCCTCCCCCAGCAGGTGACAACAACGTTGGATTTATCTGGAAAGGGATACATTTCTGATACGATTTATTTTATAAAATTATTGGATGTAAATCTCTATATATAAAACTCAATGTCTGTGTGTTTGTATGTTATTTGTGTGTTTGTATGTTATTTCTGTGTTTCCTATAGAAAGAAAAGTTAGAGAATCTACATAAATCTAAAAGTGTATTCTTATGTAAAATTTACTGGGGAAGACAATGGAAGTGTTCCCGAATTTCTAAGTGAACATGTGGAGGTGGGTTAAGGAATAACTAACTTAAAACTTTAAATATATTCTATTTTTATGAAATTTAGATAATATGTAGAACATTTTCTGGGGAAGACAATGGAAGTGATTCCGGATCTCTAAGTGCTCTCCTAACCTAAGCGAGCTATGGAAGCCAAACCTCCTTTGAAACTTTAAATATATTCTATTTTTGTGAAATTTATATCATATATAGAAAATTTTCTGGGGAAGACAATGGAAGTGGTTCCGAGTCTCTAAGTGCTTTCCTAACCTAAGATGTATAACATTCTCCATGCAGGACAATGCAAGTTGTTCCGAATATCTATGTTACCATTTATGTAACAAATATCTATGTGCCCCCACTTCTAAATGACCCATGAGGACAGAAACCCCTTAAAATTTCTTCTTAAGACCCCTTAAGCATTAGTCTTTTATTTTAGATACTTTCCTGGATCAAAATCATGTAATGTATTTTGATCAAAATTGGAATAAGGATTCTAGACATTAGATTTTTTATCATTATATGTCGATTTTAATCTTTGTAAAGGGGACATAAAAGTGGTGCAAAACTGTCCTGTTTGTGCAATAGTATTCAGCTAATGTTTTCCTTGAAAATCGTATTATTCAGTTTTTTTATGCTAACGGCGTTATTTTGTGAGATTTTAATATTTTCTTTCCCAAATATTATCGGAATCGAATGAATCCGAACATCTTGCGATTAGACTTCCCTGAATTTCTCTAATGAAATCAAATTTCATATCAGCCTTGAATCGTGAAGTTTTCCAATAAATTAAATATCATATACAACGAAATATTAGCATAAAAAAATATACACATATCTATCTTTATATATAAATGTTAAAGTTATGGCATAATCACGCTGACACACCAGTTCCCGTTAGATGATCAAAGTTAAGAAACGTTGAGCCTGGCCAGTACTAAATGGGTGACCATTTGGGAATACTAGGCGCTGTATGTGGCCTGGAGAGGATATGGGCACTACTAGGTTCTATCATGCCCACAGAAACGTTAGGACAGATAGAGTATCTGCCTGACTCCCCGAGGACGTCCCCGAATGTTATGGGAAAACGACAATGTTAAAGTTTACAAAAAAAGTAATGTTCTCATGTTACTCACTGGGTTGCTTAGAATATACATTCCTAATTTATAATGATCTGTTCATTAGTTTAGGAGATTATCCTGTACATAGAAATATATATATATATATATATATATATATATATATGAAGCAATCCAACAAAAGATATAAGCGTCAACTAATATCTTATAATTAGTGAAACATCCGGATAAAAACTGAAGCTCAATATACTGGATAGAGCATTAATATTATAATATAAAATGAAGTAATAAAATAAGGTGTCAATCAAATTTTATAAGAATTCAAAGTTCAAGCAAAGTATCCTTATGTCCTTAGCTCATGAGTTTTCAAAGATAATTCTTCTCTTCAGAGGACCATTACCGCAGTTATACTACTACAGGTAATAAAATTACGCTTTGAAAATATATAAAATTATATACACAAATACATAAAAATACATAACATCAACTATATCAACCCAAAAACATACTTTTTGTTGAATCCATACAATCTATCCAGGTCATACAAATTGAGAAACATAATCAGGAAAGACATTACTCCAAGTTATAAACAGCAGTCCATATACGTGAAATTGAAGGAGCTGACAAAGTTATCCAGTCGCGAAATGTGTCAATATTCAATGTTAATGATAAATAAATCAAATAATATAGAAAGTTCAATTAAAATCTCAAAATTCCGATATGAGCAACCCAAATCAAATCAAAGTTCGTTGTTCAATTAGAAAACCCGTTAAATCCGAATTAAGCAAAATAGGACTGAATCCAGGTCGCATCTTGCCAGCAGAGCGAAAGAAATAAGTAATCTTCTCTCCCCAGCGATTCAACCAGACATGACCAATCCCTAACGAACAGAAGGCGATATTAAATTGTCTACATCTCTGAATGACTTTAATAGATCGGAAATTATGTCTGTGTTTTTATATTATAATATATATATATATATATATATATATATATATATATATATAGTCTAAAGAAGCTTTGAGACATTTAAAAAAAAAATGAAAAAAGGAAAATGCAGTTTAAATTCCCAGAGAAACTACTTAAATCCAAGATATCGCAGATTTAGCACTTGCATCAGCTGACCCACCGTTGGAAAATTCATGAATAATTTTTTTAAAAAGGGGATTTAAGTATCTAACAGTGAAACAAAAACAGGGGATCTTAACTTAAGCGTGAAATATTAAGACTGTGATCATCAGCTGTTTACCATGTAACTGTTTCGGAAATTTAAAAACGGGACAGTTGTAATATTCATGGCTCTCCAATGGTACTGATCAAACGACCATTTCCCCAATAATCAAGTGTATGAATCATTCAGCTTAAATTTCACTAATAAATAAATTAATTAATAATAATAATAATATATTACCCTTAAGACTACAGTTAGATATGGTAATTTGCATATCAAATAATATTAATTATAACAATAATAATAATGATAATAATAATAATAATACCATCCAAACACTATATATATATATATATATTGAGCAAATAAATATATATATATATATATAAACATATCTACCTTTAACTAACTTAGCAGATCGAACACTTTCTGGGACTTATTATGTTCATTAATAAAACATAGTCATATTTCAATGTGAGATAAATAAAACCTATCTCGCTGGCCGAGTAGTTACGTTATTCGGATCCAGGGTTCGAATCGTTTGACCGATGGTACAGATATATAAGCCACACTGATGATTGTCAGTGAACATAAAGCATATATTTCTGTGGATAATAAATATTTAGCAACAATCATTACTGGGAGCTCAAGGAAAGTAAATGCTCATCAATAATCGAGTGGAAAATAGTACGACAGGCCAGTACATGCAGAAATTTAGACGACCCGTGTACATTATGTCTGAATGAGAAATTTCGAAATCCTAAAATTTAAATCCCTTAAAACCTACTAAACTGTAGAAGTGAAATAGTAAACAACTGCTTACACAGAATAAAATTTACTTTAGGTTAATATTACATAAGAAAAATAAAATAAAATAAAAAACTAAACTAACACTTTAAATAGAAAAAACTCTCCCAAGCACGCACATGTTAAAATAAGGTCACTAATTAATCTGACACATTCAGAAAAGGTTACGTCACCCCTATACAAAACAGAACAAAGGAAGAGGAAGTAAAAGTCAGCCGAACCTTTGTTTTAGAGATGCACTGCCATTGGCTAATGAAAACATTCACCTGTGGGAGGGAATAACAATTGTTAGACATTGCTGACTGAAACCTGGTGGACAAGTCAGGCATATACTGAAGTTTATTTGTACCAAATATGGTTGGATTGCAGAAACGATAGTAGATTTTATTAACGTTTCCGTGGGTGGCATTTTTAGGGAGTTGGTGGGGAGGCCATTTTGTAATAATGCTAATCTATATATAAAAATGTCAATTTCAGTGTGTTTTCCGTATAGAAAGAAAGGTTAGGGTTAAAGGTTAAATAATCTGCATGAAAACTAAAAGTAATTTTTTCTGAGGAAGACAATGGAAGTAGTTCCGAAGCTTCATGTGCTTCACTAAGGGAGCTATGGGAGCAGAACCTCCCTTAAATCAGAATGCATCAACGTAATTGACAATTTTGCACGTTGTATCCAGGTTAGCTCTCAAAATGGCTGCCACATTTTACCGACTAGTTCTGTCTTATTTTCAAATCAGAAAAACCAAATTAATACAGCCCATTAATTTGTTTTCTGATTTGGGAGATTTTTATTTTTATTTTTTTAGTTTACAACTTTCTGATATCTGAATTTCTTAGTTTGTCTCGCAAAGTTACTCTAAAGATAGTTCTTAAACATTTCATTTAAAAAACATTGAGCTTCCTCTGATGTTCTGCCAGTATAATGCATGTGTCACTTGCATATACAGCAATAAGAGCTCTCAATGCATTGAAAGTTATAACTTCATTCCTGCTAAAACAAACAAACCTACTAAAACAGCAATAGGAACCACCAATGCATTTTAAAGTCTCAACTTCATTCATTCTAAAACAAACAAACCTACTTAATCAGCAATAGGAACTACCAATGCATTGTAAAGTCTCAACTTCATTCATTCTAAAACAAACAAACCTACTAAATCAGCAATAGGAACCACCAATGCATTATAAAGTCTCAACTTCATTCATTCTAAAACAAATAAAACTACTATATCAGCAATAGGAACACCAATGCATTGTAAAGTCTCAACTTCATTCATTCTAAAACAAACAAACCTACTAAATCAGCAATAGGAACCACCAATGCATTGTAAAGTCTCAACTTCATTCATTCTAAAACAAACAAACCTACTAAATCAGCAATAGGAACCACCAATGCATTGTAAAGTCTCAACTTCATTCATTCTAAAACAAACAAACCTACTAAAACAGCAATAGGAACCACCAATGCATTGTAAAGTCTCAACTTCATTCATTCTAAAACAAACAAACCTACTAAATCAGCAATATGGACCACCAATGCATTGTAAAGTCTCAACTTCATTCATTCTAAAACAAACAAACCTACTTAATCAGCAATAGGAACTACCAATGCATTGTAAAGTCTCAACTTCATTCATTCTAAAACAAACAAACCTACTAAATCAGCAATAGGAACCACCAATGCATTGTAAAGTCTCAACTTCATTCATTCTAAAACAAACAAACCTATTAAATCAGCAATAGGAACTACCAATGCATTGTAAAGTCTCAACTTCATTCATTCTAAAACAAACAAACCTACTAAATCAGCAATAGGAACCACCAATGCATTGTAAAGTCTCAACTTCATTCATTCTAAAACAAACAAACCTACTAAAACAGCAATAGGAACCACCAATGCATTGTAAAGTCTCAACTTCATTCATTCTAAAACAAAGAAACATACTAAATCAGCAATAGGAACCACCAACGCATTGTAAAGTCTCAACTTCATTCATTCTAAAACAAACAAACCTACTAAATCAGCAATAGGAACCACCAATGCATTGTAAAGTCTCAACTTCATTCATTCTAAAACAAACAAACCTATTAAATCAGCAATAGGAACTACCAATGCATTGTAAAGTCTCAACTTCATTCATTCTAAAACAAACAAACCTACTAAATCAGCAATAGGAACCACCAATGCATTATAAAGTCTCAACTTCATTCATTCTAAAACAAATAAAACTACTATATCAGCAATAGGAACTACCAATGCATTGTAAAGTCTCAACTTCATTCATTCTAAAACAAACAAACCTACTAAATCAGCAATAGGAACTACCAATGCATTGTAAAGTCTCAACTACATTCTTGCTAAAACAAACAAACCTACTAAATCAGCAATAGGAACTACCAATGCATTGTAAAGTCTCAACTTCATTCATTCTAAAACAAACAAACAAACCTACTAAATCAGCAATAGGAACTACCAATGCATTGTAAAGTCTCAACTTCATTCATTCTAAAACAAACAAACCTACTAAATAAGCGATAGGAACTACCAATGCATGGTAAAGTCTTTAAAAAACCATTGTAAAACCAGATGCTGCTAAGAGACAAATTATACAACCAGAAAAAATGATTAATCTTAAACCCTTCTTATCTTTTTCTATACAAACAGACAACTGCCCTTTATATAAGAGATGACAGTACACCAAGTGCACTTTTTCTATGAAAAAAAAAATTAATACGGTGAGTGCTGATATTGATGTAAAGATTATATTCTGCACAAAAGGGATTGGCACTGGCCATCAGACAAAAATCTGCAATGCTAGCAACCTTCAAAGCCTGGTTCATGAATGCCATCATCGTCATAAAAAAGAGGGAGCCAAAGGAGAGTTTGGTGATGATAAAAAACTGCCATTCTGAAGGAGGTAGGGGATAATGGAGTCGGCGGTTTTGGTTCATAGTGAATCGTACGCCAAAGGCTTTCTTTTTCTCAGGGCATTCAATATTATCGATTTTCGTATTCCCTGAGAGAAGTGAAAAAAGTCTGAAAGATTTTATTTTGATTAAAGTCTAAGATATCGACGTCTTTAATCTTTAGAAGGAAAAAGATTAATGATATCAGGGCAGCTTGTTGATTAAATTGTGGCACTGTGAACTTTTAAGTGTCTCAAACAAAATGACAATTCAGACTTAGAATTGTTTATTAGCTGTAGCAGACGTGGTAAGTAGCTGGCCCAATGGGTAGTGATGTCTAGTTGTAAATATGTAGTGTTACTACTTATTACTATATATATATAATTTAGTACTATCAAAATATAATTATGGTAAGTAAGCTAAACAAAAACGTTTGTTTCATTCTGGCAAGAAATCATCAGGCTAAATGTGTGGATGTATTGTTTGCGATTGCTTTTATATCCATGTAATTTTTACTCGAACTAATGAACCAATTGGATTCGGTCGTATTATTAACCTCTCTCGAGCTATGGCCAAACTTTTCCCAGGCGTTTTGGCGCTCCCCACTTTTAATTGGATCAAATTAACAGGTGACCTTACTCAAACACATGTACACCTTCCGTCAAAAAATTACGGAAAAAATTGTGCTTCGCCATTGTTCGCACTAATATTCATATTCATATAAAATGACGTCTGAATCGCTGAAATTTTAAAAAAAGGAACAAAAGAAAGAAAATCTCTCAAACTAGAAAATTTTAAAAAGATAAAAGTAAGTAAAAACGTATAAATCGGTACAAAAAGCAGGAAGTGAAAAGAAAACGTCTCATGAAGGTGCGTGGGGTGTCTTACTTGCTATTTGCTTTCTCAATTCCTTTAAATATGTGAAAAGGATTTATTTGGCAGTTTTTTTACTCACTAACTTATGTGTGACGAGACGGATATATATATATAAGAAAAAATTACTCTAAAAAAATACACTATTGTTGTATATTATTACTTATATACATAATAACCCTGCTACAGAAATAGGTCTCTTCCTAATATTCTACCTAGTTCTACATGAATGGTACTTGTATGAGATAATTATATGTGCTAGTTTTAAACAAAGAAGAGGAGGCTTAATTCTCATAATAGCTGATAATAATAGAAAGGAAGAAATATTAACGTATGCAAATTTAATTTAATGAGAAAGAAGGGGAGGCTTAATCTGAATAAATAATAATAATATAAACAGAAAGGGATTAACAGTAGTTTCAATCTTAAATTATGAAGAAGACTGCTCTTTAACTACATTACCTCGAGTGGAGTGTATTCCTATGGCTGACTCTTCAAACTTAAGTATTTTTTTTATTTACCTCCTCTCCAGGAGGTTAGACACAAGGTCAGGTGTGTTTTTTTTATGAAAGTGTTTCTGTGGAACGAACTGGACTCGAACCCGACACACCCAGGTCCTCAGTCCGCGAAGTTAACCACTCAACCACCGTGTCATCTCCATTCTCATCGATTAGTTTCGTTTCGTTGATTTCAAGTAGTGAATAGGGATTAAATTGACAAGCGATAGCGAGCAGGCGACACAAGCTAGTTGTAAATCAATAGAGATGTAAGTAAAAAAGGCACAATGATTATTTCCGTTTTGACGCCATGTTGAATTTGAAATGAAAAACAAACACATAACTTACGAAGACATCTATGAATGCTGATGCAAGTTCTTATCAAAAAAAGCAAGAAATATTCAAGTGTTTTGTTTGTGCAATTTCTTTCACGGAAAACAAACGCTGTTCAAATTTTCAAATTAATCATATTTATTCAAGCTGAAATTAAAATAAATTTTAAGATAAATAATATTTATTGAAGCTGAAATTAAAGTATGCGAAGCCAATAATAGAATTACAAGTTCTTATTTTTATAAAATTCTTTTTAGCTCCTTTACATAAAACTCACATTTTGACCCGTTTACGCCTAGAAGCTGTGTTCCAAAATTCATAATGATCAGTTAATTAGTTTAGAAGTGAATCCTGTACATACAATATACAAACATATACAGATACCTAACTTTATATAAATAGATATATATAATTAGAGCATATATTAAATGAATTCATAATGATCGGTTAATTAGTTTAGGAGTGAATCCTATACATAGAAATATATAAACATATACACATACCTAACTTTATATAAATAGAGATATATAATTAGAGCATATATTAAGTGAATTCATGATGATCAGTTAATTAGTTTAGGAGTGAATCCTGTACATACAAATATATAAACATATACACATACCTAACTTTATATAAATATAGATATATAATTAGAGCATATATTAAGTGAATTCATAATGATCGGTTAATTAGTTTAGGAGTGAATACTGTACGAAGCCAATAATAGAATTACAAGTTTTTATCTTCGTCAAATTCTTTTTAGATCCTTTACATAAAACTCACATTGGACCCTTTACGCCTAGAAGCTGTGTTTCAAAAATCATAATGATCGGTTAATTAGTTTAGGAGTGAATACTGTGCATGCAAATATATAAGCTTTCAATGGTAGACGTTTTCTAGACATGTAATTGCTTTTGATCAAAATTTGAATAAGGATTCGAGACATAAGGTTAACTATCTTTATATCTTGGTTTTAATCTTCATAAGGGGACATATAGGTGGTGTAAAACGGTTATGTTCTGGTAATTAATTTTACCAGTCCTAGTATATATATATATTTTTTCAAATAAAAATATATATATATTTTTTCAAATAAAAAGTATATATATATATATATATTTCAAATAAAAATTATATATATATATATATAGTAGAGAACGGTAGTTTGCTTGAAGCATTGCTGGGTATAGTAGTAGTAAGTTTTTGAAAGGCTGTGGGCAATGCAATTCCGGGTAAGATGCAAGTTGAAAGGAAAGGAACAAAAACAATAACAATAAATCGAATACGATATAAGACTTACTATTTATTTTTCCTTTTTTTTTCCTTTCTTACATAACAGCAAGAGTGTTTTAGCTGTTCGTGTGATGTCCGGGTGATTAAAAATCACTATTTGATATTTCGGGAAAAGACATCCCTTTTTCAAAAATAATTAGACCAGAAGAAGAATAATATTTTATTCTTCTCCGACTGTGTAGAGAATAATACAAAAACAAAATGGCTGCCAGATATAGACCGCAGCAAAAAAGCAGTTTCACAGGGAATATAAATTAAGTTAAGTTTTATTTTAATATTATGTTAAATATATGATTGGTGTTTAGAATATTTGTGTAATGTTGGTTAGGTGTATGGTGTTCGATAAACTGTTAGTTTTGATAATATATATATATCATTTTTTATTTTTTTATTTTTTTATTTTGAATATTTACTTTGTTTTATCTTCGTATTTTTTTTTTTTTGTTTATCTTTCTATCGTAATTTAAGAATTTTAATATAAAATAAAGTAATTAGTCTCATATTTTAAATATTCTAGATCTGTCTACTTATCGATTTCGATTATCATCTATTAAAGAAGTGTTATTAATTACTAATTGTGAGTTTCGTCAAATTAGATTAACGAATTAACTTATTAACTTGATATATTTACTATAAGATAAAGGGGAGTAACTCTGGATTTTTTAAAATATTTTTTTATAATTAATTTTTATT
Source organism: Sepiola atlantica (assembly GCA_963556195.1). Taxonomy (NCBI): domain Eukaryota; kingdom Metazoa; phylum Mollusca; class Cephalopoda; order Sepiida; family Sepiolidae; genus Sepiola; species Sepiola atlantica. The sequence goes on from OY744542.1 coordinate 4,393,212, forward strand.
TTTTAATTTTTTTTAATAATAATAAATAATAAATAAATAAATAAATAAAAAAAAAAACAAAAAAAAACAAACAAACAAATATGTAAAGAAATTGATGAATATATATAGATAAACAATTAAACAAACAATAATACATAGATATGTATATATATATGTATATATGCATTATGTGTATATATGTTGTATATATATACTAATATTGTTATACAGATCTCCACCAAAAAAAATTAAAAAATAAAAATTAATTATAAAAAAAAATATTTTTAAAAATCCAGAGTTACTCCCCTTTATCTTATAGTAAATATATCAAGTTAATAAGTTAATTCGTTAATCTAATTTGACGAAACTCACAATTAGTAACACTTCTTTAATAGATGATAATCAATAAGTTTGATAGATCTTTAAAATATGAGACTAATTACTTTACTTTATATTAAAATTCTTAAATTACGATAGAAAGATAAAAAAAAAAAAAAAAATACGAAGATAAAACAAAGTAAATATTCAAAATAAAAAATAAAAAAATAAAAAATGATATATATATATATTATCAAAACTAACAGTTTATCGAACACCATACACCTAACCAACATTACACAAATATTCTAAACACCAATCATATATTTAACATAATATTAAAATAAAACTTAACTTAATTTATATTCCCTGTGAAACTGCTTTTTTGCTGCGGTCTATATCTGGCAGCCATTTTGTTTTTGTATTATTCTCTACACAGTCGGAGAATAAAATATTATTCTTCTTCTGGTCTAATTATTTTTGAAAAAGGGATGTCTTTTCCCGAAATATCAAATAGTGATTTTTAATCACCCGGACATCACACGAACAGCTAAAACACTCTTGCTGTTATGTAAGAAAAAAAAAAAAAAAAGGAAAAAAAAAGGAAAAATAAATAGTAAGTCTTATATCGTATTCGATTTATTGTTATTGTTTTTGTTCCTTTCCTTTCAACTTGCATCTTACCCGGAATTGCATTGCCCACAGCCTTTCAAAAACTTACTACTAATATATATATATATTTTTTTAAAATAAAAAGTATATATTGACATGTATATTTTCAAATAAAAAGTATATATATATTTTTTAAATAAAAAGTATATATATATATATATATATATATATATATATATATGAGTATATGAAAGGATAAAAATAATCCGACGGTATGAAATTAAAAATGGAAAAGCGGAAGACCTTTTCGCTCAACGTTTCGCCCAAATTTCACGTGGGCTTTGTCAAGAGCGGACAAAGAATACAAAAATGCCAAAGACGAGAAAGTCTGTAAATTATGGGGAATATATATAGTGGTTGGGTTCATGTTTAGATGAAGGGTATGCAAAAAAAAAAAAAAAAAAAAAATAGAAATAAATATATATATATATGCACATAAATGTGATCGAAACATATATATAACACATATACATACATATATATCAAATATACATAGAAGTAGCATTGGAAAAGAAGAGGAGAAAATAAAGAGCAGAAAGGGGTCCAAAGGATATTTAATTTAAAGCTCAGGGAATCATCCGGTGTCTAGAATTATCTTGTTTTCACTAATGATTGCTTTTGATACTAACCCCATTACTAGGTACGATTAGTCTATCTCACCTAAAAAATTCCAGAGATCTACTTAATAAATTAAAAAATCTTAACCTAACTAATAAAACTATGAATAGCCTTGACATAGAATCATTATACACAAATGTCCCCACCAATAAATGCCTTAATTTACTTTAAAAAAAAACATCTCGACAAAATAAATATCAACTTACCCTTTCCAGTAAATAACATAATTAATATTATAAATTTATGCACTAATATGACCTATTTTACTTTCAACAATTTCTTTTATAAACAGAAATTTGGCCTACCTATGGGGAATCCCCTCAGTGGTGTCCTATCCTGTTTATTTTTGGAATTTCTTGAGAACGGACCAATAAAATACACCTAAAAATGTATCTTACTATAGATACATAGATGATATCCTAATTTTCCTCCCGAAAACCACTAAAATAGAAAGCATTACTAACAAATTGAACAAAATAGAACCGACCATTAAATTTACTTTCGAAAAAGAAACAGATAACTCCATTCCTTTTCTTGATATTCTACTAATAAATAAAAATAATAATTTATCTTATAAAGTCTACCGTAAACAAACCAATAAGAACGATTATGTTCATTTTTATTCGCACCACAATAATAAAATAAAATCTGGCATCATAATTGGTTTTTACCTAAGAGCACTTAGGATATGCAGCAATGAATATTTAGATGACGAATTTAAATACATTGAACACTCTCTCAATACATTACAGTACCCAAAGTATTTTATACAAAATTCTAAAAGAAAAGCTCTACAGATTTACTCAAATTCCAAACAGAAAAACTTATCCACCAGCCCTATAATAAATAGATATATAGCTTTACCAACCAATTCCAACAATAACCCGATTTACACAGAACTTAATAAACTAGGCATAAACATATCCCAAATAACTTCTGCAAGTATTATAAATTTAATCAAAACATCTAAACTGAACACGACACCCAATGTCAAAGCTGGTATATACTCCATTCCTTGTTTAGACTGTAATAAGGTCTACATTGGAGAGACGCAGCGTAATCTGGACAAGCGGATTTATGAGCATAAAAGAGCGATTAAAACCAACAACACACTTAACGCCTTATGTGCTCATACTATGGAATATGGTCATTACTTTGACTTTGAGAAATCCACTTTAATCAAAATAATACACAACAAGTCAACACGTCGAATAATTGAATCTGCCCTCATAGCCCTTTCCACAAATAAAATTAAACAAAGAATGGGCTTCTACAATATCTCCCCCAACCTATCAAAAGCAATCATTAGTGAAAACAAGATAATTATAGACACCGGATGATTCCCTGAGCTTTAAATTAAATATCCTTTGGACCCCTTTCTGCTCTTTATTTTCTCCTCTTCTTTTCCAATGCTACTTCTATGTATATTTGATATATATGTATGTATATGTGTTATATATATGTTTCGATCACATTTATGTGCATATATATATATATATTTATTTCTATTTTTTTTTTTTTTTTTTTTTTGCATACCCTTCATCTAAACATGAACCCAACCACTATATATATTCCCCATAATTTACAGACTTTCTCGTCTTTTGTCATTTTTGTATTCTTCGTTCGCTCTTGACAAAGCCCACGTGACATTTGGGCGAAACGTTGAGCGAAAAGGTCTTCCGCTTTTCCATTTTTAATTTCATATATATATATATATTCAAATAAAAAGTATATATATATTTTTTTTAATAAAAAGTATATATATATTTTCAAATATAAAGTATATATATATTTTTTTAAATAAAAAGTATATATATATATATATATATATATTATTTTCAATAAAAAGTATATATATATATATTTGTTTTTAATAAAAAGTACATCTATATATTTTTTTATAAAAAGTATATACATATATTTTTTTAATAAAAAGTATATATATATATATATTTTCATATAAAAAGTATATATATATTTTTTGTCAAATAAAAATTTTATATATATATATATATTTTTTAAATAAAAAGTATATATATATTTTCAAATAAAAAGTTTATACATATATTTTTTTCAAATAAAAAGTGGTTTTGTTTATGCAATTGATTTCACACAAAAAACAAACGTTCTTGAAATTTTAAAATTGATAATATTTATTCAAGCGAGAATGAAATTAAGCAGAGCCAATAATCGAATCACATGTCTTTATTTCCGTCAAATTCATTTTCAGCCCCTTTTTCATAAAATTGAACTAAACTAAATATAGCCCACATTTGGACCCCTAAAATTCGCCAAACTCGTTTTTTTTATGCTTCCACTCATCTCTAGATGAGGCTTTGTCTTGTGTACTTCCCTTCTGAGGGAAGCCCCATTTCTCACAGACTACAATCAATCAGAATATACGAGTTGATAAACGTACTTTATTATCGCTTGCCGATCAGAATCAGAACCGTTCTGTCTGATTTTTCATCGTGTTGTCGGTTTTCTTCTATGACTGGGGACACCTGCGATTAATGTTTCACAAAAGCACGAAGAAGGCAGAAATCATCGATTTGGAGAAAAAACCTTTATTGACGACTTTATTAATTAAAATCACGAGATGAATACTAGCAAACGTACCCACTTACTATTTACCATTTTTTTAGTACGTCAACCTTTCCGGTTTAAGTTTGAAATAAAAGGTGACCCCCCCCCCCAAAAAAAAAGAAGTTCAACCCATGGAATAAAATTAAACATCTTTGTAATTCAATAATATTTCTTATAAATAAACGTCAGTCTATTCCTGACTTGTCCACCAAGTTTCTACCACGAATGTTCAACAATTTTTTATCGCCATTCAATGGTATGCTGGGACACTTTGGTGATCGTCTCATCAGTACAACATATGCAATTTTAAACTTAATAATATTTATTCAAGTGGGAATAAAAATAGTCAAAAAAAAAACCTAACCCTAACCGATAAGAATCAGCCTATTGTACCATCTCTCTTTTGTGCCTGTGTTCCCGTGAATAAATATTAACATCTATTTTGTTGTGGAGCGATTATTTATTTCGAGGAAGAATTGTGACTCTTTTCTTGTGTAACATTTCTATTTCAGTCGGATTCGGCCAGACGTACAGACTCTTCCAAATAAGTTCGTCATTCTGACTTTCTTCCTGATTTAAGCCTTCGGAATTGACTCGCAGCTGAAATCGGCGACACAACTAAATGTTCGTTAAAAAATAGTTTCTTATTTCATTCAACATGCATGTGTTTTTCTCTGTTTTCAACATATTTCATTCCAATTTAATTGTCAGCGTGGATCTTAGTATTTTCTCTAAAATAGCAAAAGTGAACACTTTACAAGCTACGCTTCACACTGCTACAAAAGTGTACATCTGTAGCAGCGTCGACCGTAGCTTGTTGAGATGTTGACTTGTGTTGTATCTTAGAGAAAATGCTACGATCCACGCTGACCATTAAATTGGTATAGAAAATTGGTATAGAAAATGGAGAAAACCATGAATGAAAGAATAAAACATTATTTAAAGAACACAAGATCTTAATTTACAGTAAAACTCCTATGCTATGAACTTTGGATTGGCCATAGCGTAGGATAAATTAGATGACCTTAAAAATGTGTTCTTCATTAAAAGGTATAGGTCGTTTTGTTTTACGGCATATCAACCCTTTTCAGGTTATTTAATGCTGAATCTGTTCAGTTTGGCAAAAGCTTTTATGCTTCAAGTTCTTTATGTCTTCAAATGTTTATTAATGGTTTTTGGTTTGGTTGTTTTGTTTTATGGCATATCAACCCTTTTTAAGTAATTTTGGTGAAGGTTCTTATGCTTCAAGTTCTTTATATGTTTAAGTATTTATTCATTATGTTTGGTTGAGTGAAAGAGGGGAGGGAGAGAAAGAGGGAAAGGGGGAGGGAGTGAAATTTTTGTTTTTTGTTTATGACTTTGCAGAAATTGTGATACATGTTAATCCCATAAATCCTCATCTAAAATGTTCCGAAACGTAATTTCTTATTAGTTTGGGGTGATTTTATTATAATTAAAATCAGCAACGATTTTATCAAGACAAGCAAACATTGTGCGAATCGAAACCATTTTTCATTGGCTGAAAACGCGTTGTTTATGGTGTCACCATTTGGCACAGAACTTCTTGTATAAACCAATCATTGGCATTGCGTAATCATGTGTTACGGGACACAAGAAAGGATTGGAGAAATGAGGGAGCGGAGAGAGATAGAAAGAGAGTGAAGGAAGAGGGAACGAGGGAATAGGAAAAGGGAGAGAGAGGAGGAGGAAGGGAGAGATAGAGGGGGAAATACCGAGAGAAGAGAGAAAGGGGGAGAGATGGAACAAGTGGGATCGGGAGAGGGGGAGAAAAGGAGAGAGTGAGAGAGAGGGGATAAAGAGGGGTAGATCGAATGGGGTAAGGGGAAAGATAAAGAGGCAAAGGAAAATATTGAGTGGGGGAGAGGAATTGAAAGAAGGTGAGAGATAGGGGGAGGAAGAGAAAGATGGAGAGAGAGGGGGGGAGGAAGAGAAAGATGGAAAGAGAGGGGGGGGAGGAAGAGAGGGATGGAAAGAGGGGGAGGAAGAGAGGGATGGAAAGAGGGGGAGGAAGAGAGGGATGGAAAGAGGGGGGGAGAGATGGAAAGAGAGAAGGAGGAAGAGAGGGATGGAAAGAGAGAAGGAGGAAGAGAGGGATGGAAAGAGGGAGGAAGGGAGAGAGAGGGTAGGGGGAGATGGAAAGAGATAGGGAGAGGCAAAAGGAGAGATAGAGGAGGAGAGAAAGGGAAATATAGAGGGATGTAGAGGGAGAGAGGGGAGAAGAGAGGAAGGGTGGGAGAAAGAGGGGAAAGGAGATAGAAGGACGGAGAGGGAAAGAGAGAATTTATTCAAACTGCAAATCTTCTCAATATCTGTTTGATAATATCAAATGAAAATAATGATTTCTCCTGACAGTTTCTCAAAAACATTCATAAAACTGACAAAATCTTCAATTTTGAAGACCGTTTCATATTAACCTTATGAACTTCACAAAAACTAAAAAGTCGAAGTCCAATAGTCAATGAGTTTGACTTTTTAGTCCTGTAACTTTTGCTTGGTAGAGTTAGAAATGATAGGGCAAGGATTGCCAACCGATGGCGCTTCCTCTGAAGTCCATTTTAGTGTTCGGTCAAGATTTGTCTCCCTTTGCAAATCGGAAGTTATGATCGAGCATGCGCATTGAGAGCTATCCGGAAATAAATAACGCCCGGGGAAAACTAATCAGTTTTAAGTCTGGCACGAATTGAAAACACGCGTCTATCTCTTCGTCTTATTCCTTTTTTCTTTTCATTCTTTGTTTTAATCTTGTGTCTACAACACTACATCCATCTTAATCACTCCCTCCTAATTATTTACTTGGCGTATACCTTCCAATTGACCCTGCTACCTTTATAAATATAGAACAGGTGAGGTAAACCTGGTCAGTTTTAAGGGGTAATCCAAGGAAAACATGGGAGGAAATGATAAGGATGCTATTTATCTTCCTCCCACAGCGGTAAGATGCGACACAAGGTCGGAAAAGTGGGATTTGAAAAGCCAGCGCCCGAGAAGGTGAGCACTGTGGCCAACAAAAAATGCCTGTGCAGCCCTGTCGGCATTCCCCGGTAGGGGCGCCTCAGGCAGTAAGCGATAAACTTACTCCTCCCCAAAGAGGGGAGGCAAAACCTGGGAGGGTGGACCTCCTAGAACTGCACAGAACAAACCCACAGACCGGCGGAATCAAGACCCGAAGGCCAAGACGATACCGGTTTGTAGGGTGTAGTATCCATCGGAACAGATACTACACTTTGATCTTGGCTAAAAGGAAATGATAAGGATATATTAGAAAAAAGAGAGATAAAGATTTGGCCAGAGATAGGTTAGTTTGGAAATCAATTTCTTAAAGCCGTCCAACAAATGTCAGCATATAAAATGGACGTAAAACTGAATATGATGATTAAAGATTGTGTTAGTAGATGTAGAAAAGTTGAGGTAGCAGGGGCCTGGAAAGCAAAAGATGGGAATAAGTTATAAAGATGGATTTGAGAGAAAGAGGGATACATAAAGACCTGGCTACCAGGGATAGGGTAGTTGGGAAGTCAATTTCTAAAAGCCATCAAATACATGCTCGAAGATAAAACAATGGATGAGAGTTCTTGGGTTAGTAGGTGGAGAACAGTTGAGGTAGCAGGGTCAGTTGGCAGAGGAAGGCCAAGGAAAACATGGGAGGAAGTGATAAACATGGTTCTGAGAGAAAAAGTGATAAAGTCTTGCCAGAGATAGGTTAATTTGGAAATCAATTTCTAAAGGCTATCCAGCAAATTCCTAATCATCATACACACCTACTTGATGCAATCGTATCGGATATGCATATATTTTCTGATGACATCACACTTTATTCTCCTGACATGCGGGAAAATTGAACATACACACGTATCCAAGGCAATAGCTGAATCCTTACAAAAAATGGCCATCTGCCTGTAGTAGAATGGCACCAAAATTGGATGGTTACATTTAATGCTACTAAGACAAACCTCCTTTTCAAAAATGGATGGTTACATTTAATGCTACTAAGACAAACCTCCTTTTCAAAAATGGATGGTTGCATTTAATGCTACTAAGACAAACCTTTTAAAAAATGGATGGTTACATTTAATGCTACTAAGACAAATCTCCTTTTAAAAAATGGATGGTCACATTTAATGCTACCAAGACAAACCTCCTTTTCAAAAATGGATGGTTACATTTAATGCTACTTAGACAAACCTCCTTTTCAAAAATGGATGGTTTCATTTAATGCTACTTAGACAAAGCTCCTTTTAAAAAATGGATGGTTACATTTAATGATACTAAGACAAACCTCCTTTTCAAAATTTGATGGTTACATTTAATGCTACCAAGACAAACCTCCTTTTAAAAAATGGATGGTTACATTTAATGCTACTAAGACAAATCTCCTTTTCAAAAATGGATGGTCACATTTAATGCTACTTAGACAAAGCTCCTTTTCAAAAATGGATGGTTGCATTTAATGCTACTAAGACAAACCTCCTTTTCAAAAATGGATGGTTACATTTAATGCTCCTTTCCTTTAACAACTATAAGAAACCTTTCCAACCACCAATTGTCGTTGCCAATAGCACCTTTCCCAAGAGTCTAACATTTAAACTCCTCGGCCTGACATTTTCAGGAAGTGAGGCAAGTACATAGAAGATGCTGCCAAGTCTGCTGCAAAGAAGGTAGGCTCCTTCTACCGGGCTAGAAAACTTCTCACATCTGCCAGTATTCTATATCTCTAGAAAACCACTATTCACTCATACGTAGAGTATTGTTGCCACATCTGGGCTGGTGCACCAACCATAATTCCCTCCCTCTTGGACAGGGTGCAAAAAAGAGTCTCTAACCTAATTGGGCCTGCACTGTATACCATCTCCAGCTGCTGTCCCACCGCCACAATGTTGCATCCCTGTGCTTGTTTTACAAGTACTTCCACGGAAAATACCATCGACCAAGCCAACTAGCAGCAAAATTCCACTTTTTTACTGTAGAGGTCCCGAATCGCCGGAAAACTTTCTACTTTTCTTGGACTGCTTGCCTTTGAAATTCCCTTCCTGATCCCTGTTTCCACAATGGTACCAACATGCAGAATTGTGTATGTAATGTGAAAAAACATCTTGCGACACAGCTCTACACTTAGGATGCTCCCCTATAAATCTGGCCCCTTATCACAGTAACCCCTTACGTCTCGGTGGCAATATCCTTTGTTTAGGGGGAATAAAAATTTTTAAAAAACATGCCAGCCTATAAAATAGACGTTACACCGAATATGATGATAAAAGAACGGATGATAGTTTTTGGGTTAGTAGATGTAGAACAGTTGAGGTAGCAGGGTCAGTTGGCAGAGGAAGGCCAAGAAAAACATGGGAGGAAGTGATAAGGAGGGACTTGAGAGAAAGAGGGATAAATAAAGACTTGGCCGGAGATAGGTTAGTTTGGAAGCCAATTTCTAAAAGCTGTCCAACACATGCCAGCATGTAAAACGGACGAAAAAAAAACAAAAACAAATATGACGATGAAAGAATAGATGATAGTTTTTGGGTTAGTAGATGTAGAACAGTTGAGGTAGCAAGGTCTGTTGGCAGAGAGAAGGACAAAGAACGCATGGGAGGAAGTGATAAAGATGGTTTTGAGAGAATGAGGGATATATAAAGTCCTGGCCAGAGATAGGTTAGTTTGGAAGTCAGTTTTAAAAGCTATCCAATAAATTCCTAATCAGCAGAAACACCTCCTTGATGCAATCGTGTCAGAGATGCATTTTCTGATGACATCACGCTTTATTGTCGCCAAGCGGCAAATTAAACATACACACGTATCCAAGGCAATGATTGAATTCTTAGAAAAATAACCTTCAGTTTGTACTAGAATGCTACCGAGACAAAGCTTCTTTCCTTGAACGATTATAAAAATCTTTTCAAACCACTATCCGAGAATTCAATGTTGAAACTCCTTCGTCTAACATTCTAAGGTAACATAAATTGGAACAAATACATAGATGATCTTGTCAAGCCTACAGCAAAGAAGGTAACCTCCCTTTACCGGGCTAGAAAACTTCTCACACCTGCCAGTATCCTATATCTCTACAAAGCCACTATTCACTCATATGTGGAGTATTGTTGCCACATCTGGGCTGGTGCACCAACCACTATTCTCTCCCTCTTGGACAGGGGGCAAAAAGTGTCTCTAACCTAATTGGTCCTGCACTGTCTACCAAGCTCCAGCCGCTGTCCCATCGCCACAAAGTTGCATCCCTGCGCTTATTTTCCAAATACTTCCATGGAGTACTCTGACAAATTTAATGCACTTGTACCTCTTCAACGTAAATACCCCAACCAACCCATCTAGCAGCAAAATCCCACCCCTTTACTGTACCCAGATGCCGGAAAACTTTCTTCTCTTATAGCTTTTTTTTCTCAGACTGCTTGCTTTTGGAATTCCTGCCCTACTCCCTGTTTCCACAATTGTACCGACATGCACAAATTTAAATGTAATGCGAACAAACCTTTTTTTTAACATAGTTCACCCCAAACAAGGCAAGTTGCTACTGTAGACGTAATGAGAATTAGGGTAAAAGTTAGTGGGGGGGCATCCTAAATTGAGAGCTGTGCAGCAAGATGTTTGATCACATTAGTTTTAAAGTCCCCGCGTGCACGGATGTCGCCATGTTAGATCCTTGGTGTGCAGCCATAGCCATGTTGGATCTTTGGGTCTTCTTGTTGACCCAGGGCCAGACATCCGAAGGAGGGGGTCTGGTTACATCTTAAGAAGGAAGTTTTATGGTCAGTCCGAGCAACATGGATGAATTGTTAACAGTGCCGTCTCATGGCCGAAAAAAAGGAAGAATGTTGCAAGCGTCGTCTTTTATTACCATTGGTACCTATCTCAGTTAGTATGAGAGATGGCCCCTGATTGGCACGTGGATTGCAGTAGTGTAGCGAAAAAAAAAAGTTTTTTGAAAGCATGTGTTCGGAATTAAATTTAAAAACCACAAACAAGATGCAAATATTTTTTTATTAAAAATCATTTTTATTTTTGTCTTAAATTTTTCGGATGAAATATCCTTCATCAGTTGTTTTATAATAAAAGTACTACCGTTTTTTAAAACCTTTTTTATTGTCACTAAAGTTAAGTATGTTCAGGATTCACTCCTCAACTAATTAACAGATCATTATAAATTTTTTTGAATACAGCTACTTGACGTAAGGTGTTGTAATGTGAGCTATATTCAGTTTTATTTAGTTTTATACAAAGAGGGTTTAAAAAAAAGGGGGTGAAAACCCTTCGTACAAATTCAGATATATAAATTTTTGTGAAATTTTCACAATAGATATTAGACATCAATTAATAAATATTCCCCTAATTTTTGTTTCGTTAGGGTATTTTAAAGGGTTTTTTGGGGAGGGGGTCATAATATGAGCATAACTTCCTAGTTAAAAATTCAATTTGTTCAGATTTGCATTGAATTGGATTCGGAGTCATAATTAATTGAACATGATTCCCTAAATTTCAATTTCTTCTTAGAAGACCTTAAGTTTCATCTTGAATTTTCAACATTTTCTGGAATGAAATCATGTAATGACTTTTTATCAGATTGTGAATAAGGACTCTAAACATAAGGTTTAGTATCATTATATCTTGATTTTTATACATAAAAGTATTGCAAATCTGTTCTGTTCAGGGAATTCATTTTACCCCTCCTGGGACGGGTATTCTTCTTGTACGTAGATATACATGCACTCATGTCCGACTTATTTGTCACTCAAATCAAACAAAAAGACAAATTAAGTCTATTTTATCTCCAAGCTGACCTCTGGAACTCCCTCCCTGCCCCCTGTTTCCCCTACGGTATTGACATGCAGAAATTTAAAACTAATGTAAACAGACATCTCGCTGCGCAGATCCCAATTTAGGTTGATCCCCCCAACCTTCTCCCTTTTCTTTCTTCTCAGTAGCCCCTTATGTCTACAGTGGCGACCTGCCTTGTCTAGGGTGAACTATGTTAAAAAAAAAAAACATAAAAGTATTGCAAAACTGTTCTGTTTAAGGAATCCATTTTACCCCTCCTGGGACGGGTATTCTTCTTGTACGTAGATATACATACATTCATGTCCGACTTATTTGTCACTCAATTCAAACAAAAAGACAAATTAAGTCTATTTTATCTCCAAGCTGATTCACTTTGCTAATTTAATCCAAAATTGGCTTCTGCGGACGTTCAAGTTCAATAATCCCCAATTGTATCAGATTCTTCGATGCAACTTCCTCACGCCGACATACCAATTTATTTCCAGGAATCATAACTGACACCAGTACAGATGATCAACACCCGAAAATCTAATTCTACATCTGCTAACCTTTCTGACCTCTCCTGATTTGGGAGGTTGGATTTGACTTCTTCCAGCCTTCGATTTCCTCAATCAAATATCATTGTTGTAAATCTGGCTCTCTTTTTTGCTCGGAAAAATATCTTCCGTTGGAATGCTATTCTCTCTGTTCAAATGACCCCCAGAGGTCAAACGTAAAAGCCGGTGGACGCAACAGAATAGCAAGAAATGTTTAAACATAATTATATCAAGAAAACGTAGCATTTAGGTGACCAAATTTCTTCTAATATAGGATTTCGTTAGTCTGTCAAGCTTAAATTTCGAAATAGAATTTTCGTTCGTCTCTCATGCTTTTTGTTTGAAATAGCATTTTCTTTGCTCTGTCACATTTAGGTTTGAAATATTATTTTCTTCAGCCTGTCACGATTAAGTTTAAAAAAACATTTTTCTTTGGTCTGTCATGGTTATGTTTGAAATAGAATTTTCTTTGGTCTGTCATGGTTATGTTTGAAGTAGAATTTTCTTTGGTCTGTCACGATTAAGTTTAAAATAGAATTTTTTTTGGTCTGTCATGGTTATGTTTAAAATAGAATTTTCTTTGGTCTGTCATGGTTATGTTTAAAATAGAATTTTCTTTGGTCTGTCATGGTTATGTTTAAAGTAGAATTTTCTTTGGTCTGTTATGGTTATGTTTAAAATAGAATTTTCTTTGGTCTGTCATGGTTATGTTTGAAATAGAATTTTCTTTGGTCTGTTATGGTTATGTTTAAAGTAGAATTTTCTTTGGTCTGTCATGGTTATGTTTAAAATAGAATTTTCTTTGGTCTGTCATGGTTATGTTTAAAATAGAATTTTCTTTGGTCTGTCATGGTTATGTTTGAAATAGAATTTTCTTTGGTCTGTTATGGTTATGTTTAAAATAGAATTTTCTTTGGTCTGTCATGGTTATGTTTAAAATAGAATTTTCTTTGGTCTGTCATGGTTATGTTTGAAATAGAATTTTCTTTGGTCTGTTATGGTTATGTTTAAAATAGAATTTTCTTTGGTCTGTCATGGTTATGTTTAAAATAGAATTTTCTTTGGTCTGTCATGGTTATGTTTAAAGTAGAATTTTCTTTGGTCTGTCATGGTTATGTTTGAAATAGAATTTTCTTTGGTCTGTCATGGTTATGTTTGAAATAGAATTTTCTTTGGTCTGTCATGGTTATGTTTGAAATAGAATTTTCTTTGGTCTGTCATGGTTATGTTTGAAATAGAATTTTCTTTGGTCTGTTATGGTTATGTTTAAAATAGAATTTTCTTTGGTCTGTCATGGTTATGTTTAAAATAGAATTTTCTTTGGTCTGTCATGGTTATGTTTAAAATAGAATTTTCTTTGGTCTGTCATGGTTATGTTTAAAATAAAATTTTCTTTGGTCTGTCATGGTTATGTTTAAAATAGAATTTTCTTTGGTCTGTCATGGTTATGTTTAAAATAGAATTTTCTTTGGTCTGTCATGGTTATGTTTAAAATAGAATTTTCTTTGGTCTGTCATGGTTATGTTTAAAATAGAATTTTCTTTGGTCTGTCATGGTTATGTTTAAAGTAGAATTTTCTTTGGTCTGTCATGGTTATGTTTAAAATAGAATTTTCTTTGGTCTGTCATGGTTATGTTTAAAATAGAATTTTCTTTGGTCTGTCATGGTTATGTTTAAAATAGAATTTTCTTTGGTCTGTCATGGTTATGTTTAAAATAGAATTTTCTTTGGTCTGTCATGGTTATGTTTAAATAGAATTTTCTTTGGTCTGTTATGGTTAAGTTTGAAATAGAATTTTCTTCGGTCTATCACAGTTAAGTTTGAAATATATTTTTTTTTTGTCTGTCACGGTATATTAAGAGTTACTTTTTTTGAAGCACATTCAAGTTATCTCCCATGAATTATACTGACAACAAAAGAATGAACTCTCTAATTTCGGGAAAAAAAAATCAAAATTTGCCGACGTGCGAATTTAGAACTGGATATTCTATCTCTGTCTATCATTGGGTTTGAAGCTAACCTGACGTGTCCGTACATTTTCACATGGTTTTACACAGCTGATGCCATATCCTCGGATCTCACCTCTGGGCAGTTTAGACTGGAATCCTAAATAGTTAGCCATTTCAGCATGTCACTTTTTACTTGCCCATAATATCAAAGTAAGTCGTATATACTTTATATAACCAATTCATTCTCTATAATGTTCTTACCCTGGCAATACATGCATTTCGATTGTGTTCGGGATATTTCCTTTAGAAATTATGCCTGTTAATGTGCATCTTCTTTTTATGTATCATGTTTCTTATGTCCTTATTATGTTGTCTTTTACAAGCCTTATCTGTGAGAAATATGTTTGTATATTATATAGGTATGTATATAAATCTCAGCCCCTCCCCCTTTCATCTCTCCCACCCTAAGGCAAATTCACTAATATTCTCACCCCTCCCTATTTCACTGCTGCCTTAATGTACCCACTCAAAGTTTTCCATATTCATTTCATTCTTTTTCAACCACTGACTTCTCGCAGCCTGGACTCTCCTCCAGCGCTCACAGTAGCCACGGCTACTACTTTTCTTTATCTCTCCATCATGTCAACCCAAAATGTCAATGTGCTTGCATGACATTTTTCTTCAAATTATCATCCTAAGGAAGTCTTACAATAAAGATGAAACGTTGATGAATATATAAAAAAAAATATCTCGTGATTTTTTCCTTTTTCATTTCCCATATATATATATATATTAAATTCCCAAAACAGTTTTTCATGGTAAACAACTGATGATCCCTTAAAATAGTGTTAGAAACAAACTAATATAATAACTGTAAAAAATAAATTGACTTACATGAGTGTTTTTTCCACTGAAAGACTTGGGACTATAAGTTTTTTTTTTTTGTTTTTTTTTAATATAGTTTTAATGGTTGAGAAACTTCCGAGACATATATATATATATGTGGGCAAGACATGTGCTCATGTTTTACTACGACACCGTCACAAAACTTGCTTTTTAATTAGAAGTCGGTGGGAAGCGACCAAGAGGGAGGCCAATGATGGGATGGGCAGTGCCCTGCACAATGATCTCCATTAACCTGGTCTTTACCGGACCACGCCTGTGATCGTACCTTTGTCGACCGCACCAGTAAGTTATCTGTTCTTACACTCTGAAGTGGTTGATGTTCTGCCTTTGAATGTGGCCGTATTCCAAGAGAGTCGAAGTCGATAAATAGTTTCCGTTCTCCTAGCAAAGATTGAAGATAGTTGAAGCATCTTAGTTGATCAGTCCTGACTTTGCCACAATGCGTTTGCTGATCCAACGTCAGGATTTCATATCTGTTTCCGAACATCGGCGTCAACTGGAAGGAGAATGCATAGAACACAGCAAGAAAACAGTTAAAAGCATAATAATGTTTGTGGGTATGCGGGGTTAATACCTTGTATTTGGACTGGCCCTTGTATTATTTATCTTTGTTCTAATAAAATTAATCTTAGGCAATTTTCTCAAGGGCAATCAAGTCCCCAATCAATCTCTGCTCGTCTCTTAGTCTCTGTTCTGCTTCTCTGCCTTCTCCGTTAAAGAAATTGATTTTATTTGTTTATATGTTAAAGAATGGATCATCGGCTTTGCTCGGCCTAAAAACATATTTTATACGTGGTATTTTCTTATTGATCTTCTCCCCCTCTCTCACTCAGTTGGACGCATCTTCCTCTTGTGTGGATAGGCCACGGCAATACGTTTTTGCGATTTTAATTTAGAAGATCGGTATCGACTGGAAGTTAAATGCATAGACTACAGCAAAGGGTTGGGGTTAGGTTAGGGTTAAGGGGTTAGGGGGTCAGGGTTAGGTTTCCATATTCTGAAAGTCTGGCTTCCCTCGGCATGGAGTCATCTAACGTCCGACATCTAGCACGACTTAGTAAACATCCACAAAATTATCAGTCATCATGCCTAACAAGTCAGAAAACAGCATGGCTCTCATGACTTTGGGAAACATTTTTTCACGCTTGCTGAAGCATGGAACAAGCTGCCTGTATCGGTTGTTGGTTGCCAAGACATTGCATCCTTAAAAACGCTCATGCTCCCCAAAATTCGGCAAAACTACACCTGATTGATGACCCCTCCACCCCTAAAGTACAACCCTCCCTCACTGTAGTAGGAGTGGTGGCAACATGGTAGTTTCCGAGCTATGCTGTCTGAAACTCTTGTTCCTGGGAGACAGGTTTGACCCTAACCCTAACCCTAACCCTAACCCAACATGGCTAACCGGGACAGATCAAGATCACAAGAATATTCTTGATCTAAAAATAAGAATAAAAATATTGAATGAAAAAAAAGATGGAGTAATAAGCAAATAAAAAAAGACAAAAAGAAAACAGAGTTACAAGAACAATAATTGTTGTGGGTATGCAGTCCACAACCAATCTCTGATCCTCACTTAATCTCGGTTCTGCTTCTCGGAATGGATCATTGGTATTGCCCGGCCTCCAAAAAAACATCTTTTTTACGTGGTATTTTCTCGTAAGTCTTCTTGTCCATTATTCACCCTCCCTCTTGCTCGTTTAGAGTGTAACGCATCTTACTCTCATGTGGCATGTGTTCTGACTTCTGCCGCGAGAATATGTTTTTGCGATTTTAATTTGACAAGTTTCAGTAATCTTTTCTGAATAGATCATTGGTATTGCCCGGCCCCAAAAAACATCTTTTAGACGTGGTATTTTCTCGTGTCCATTATTCACGCCCCCCCCCCTTCTCGCTCGCTTAGAGTGTGACACATCTTCCTCTCATGTGGCCTGGGCATGTGTTTTGACTTCTGCCGCAAGAATATGTTTTTGTGATTTTTATTGGACAAGTTTCAATAATCTTTTCTGAATTGATCATTGGTATTGCCCGGCCCCAAAAAATATCTTTTATACATGGTGAACTATCTTCCTCTCACGTGGCTCGGGCATTTGTTCATCTTTTTTGCGTGGTATTTTCTCGTAAGTCTTCTTGTCCAGGGGGGGGGCCCTCTCGCTCGCTTAGAGTGTAACGCATCTTCCTCTCATGTGGCATGTGTTCTGACTTCTGCCACGAGAATATGTTTTTGCGATTTTAATTTGACAGGTTTTAATTATTTATATTTAAGGTGAAAACAAAGAATTGGAAGAATTAGAAGAATTACGGAAGTTTGGTCAGGTATTCTTCATGAAAAAAGAATTGGAGGTTTATTTATTTACTAGGGGCCCTCTGGAAATTCCACAGTCGCTTTCTGCATCTCTTTTTATGATTCACTCTTGATAATCTATATATTAATACGATAGCGTGTGTGTTCGTGTGTCACGCTTCCGGCAAAAGCTCTGCGCATGCGTGCCGCACCTAAATTTTGAAAAACATTCAACTAGCCTGCGTTTAGCAACATTTACATCCGTTTCCCTCTGGCGCAATGGTAAGCGAGGTAGTAATTTTTACTTCGGCCCGACTGGTTTATAGTTCGATCCCAACCCACCTCTAAGATTTTTATTCTACATTTCGAGGGGAAGGGGAAGAAATAATACATTTTTTTATCACCTGGTTAAAAACTACTTTTTTGTGTTGCTTAAAACTTTAAACTATTTTTTGTTTTTATGTTGGCGTTTTTAATGGCATTGTCTATTTAATTACGTTGACTGCTTAAAAAAATAGGGTATCGGCCAGTATTATTTTGTTGTTGTTTTTTTTTTTTTTTGAACGGATGGCATATCAACCTTTTTTAGTAGATATGCGCAGTGTCCATCGTATACGAGTTACTATTGTAAACAATTATTTCACTCTTATCCAGAAGGGGAAGGGGGGCTCATAATAAAGCAAGCGTAACTTACTAACAAATAGAGGGTGCTTTGTTACATTAGGACCCGTATTGAAAACATCATTTCGTGTAATTTACACGGGTTCCGCTAGTATATATTATTATACAACCGGTTGATTTGGCATAATAGTTCGACTGTTCGCTACTGGGCCGGGAGATAAGTGTTCAATCCTCGGCCAAGTCATACCAAAGACTAAAAAAATGGCACTTGTTGCACCCTAACCCTTACATTCAGTATTATAAGGCGATAATTAAGGGTAAAAGGAG
Organism: Sepiola atlantica; assembly: GCA_963556195.1. Taxonomy (NCBI): domain Eukaryota; kingdom Metazoa; phylum Mollusca; class Cephalopoda; order Sepiida; family Sepiolidae; genus Sepiola; species Sepiola atlantica. The sequence continues at coordinate 4,411,808 of OY744542.1, forward strand.
TAATCTTAAGAAAGTAGTGGCGCTCTCCCCTACATCTCGGTCTAGTAGCTCATATAAAGGGAACCTTTGGGTCGCCCTCGACTGTAATCGACTAATTTACTTTTTTATTCTATTCACAACAATTACCAGAATGCATTTCGGCATTTTCGGAAACAAGTCAGCCATTTTAGTAAATATACGTAAAGATGGCTTCATTTTCTTTCTATTTTTTATGCAAAAGGTGTTTCATATAATCGCCACTGTAAGGGAAACAGATTTCCACAAAATGATAAGTAAAAACTTCCCCATCGGAAAAGATCAAAAGAATTGCTAATGAAAAACTGTGTGCCTAATTGCAAGGTGGGTGACCCTTCCCTGGTACAAAAAAATCATTGTTTTTCATTAATCAGAGATAATTACTTATTGTTAGCGAAGAATGGAATTCATTTCCCCTCATCACGCACAACAGATAAATTAATTATGTGTTAAATAGATAAGCATTGTTGATGATTTATCAAACAAGATGAATTATTTATATTTTACGCGAAAACAAAGAATTGGAAGAATTACGGAAGTTTGGTCAGGTATTCTTCATGAAAAGCAAATTAGAGGCTTATTTATTTACTAGGGGCCTGTGGAAATTCCACGGTTGTGTTCTTCAACTATTTCTATGATTCATTCTTGATAATATCTATTATTATACAACCGGTCCATTTGGCATAATGGTTGGAGTGTTCGCTACTGGGCCGGGAGATAAGGGTTCAATCCTTGATCGAGTCATACCAAAGACTCTAAAAATGGCACTTGATGCACCATTGATGTCAGCATTGTCAGGAAAACAAGGAGCAGGCAGGGAGTTCCATAGTCCAGCAGCACGAGGGAAGAAGCTTTTGGAGTAGAAAGCTCTTCGGCATCTGGGGACTTCCACAGTGAATGGATGGGATTTGATAGATTGTCGGGGTAGTCTAGTGAATTTTCGTTGTGGGGGCACTAGAGCAGCAAGTTCATCAGAGCACAACCCATTGAAGTACTTGTAAAACAGGCACAAGGAAGCAACATTGCGGCAGTAGGATAGGGGCTGGAGCTTGGTGGATAGTGAGGGACCTATTAAGTTGGCAACTCTTTTTTGGACCTTGTCTAAGAGGGAGAGACTAGTGGATGATGCACCATCCCATATGTGGCGACAATACTCCATGCATGAGCGGATGTTTGCTTTGTAGAGATATAGGATAATGTCAGGTGTGAGAAGTTTACTGGCACGGTAGAGGGAACCTACCTTCTTTGCAGCAGCCTTGGCAATGTTTTCAAGTTATTTATTCCAATTAATGTTATCTGTGAAAGTTAGGCCTATGAATGATGAACTCTCAGGCAGAGTGCTATTTGCCATGACAATCGGTGGTTGAAGAGGTTTCTTGCAGTTATTGAAGGAAAGCAGTTTTGTCTTTGCGGCATTAAAAATTACCATCCATTTTTTACCCCAATCCACTACAGACTAGAGGACATCTTCTAAGGATTCAGCACTTGCCTCAGATATGTACGCGTCGGTTTTGCTCACATGTCGAGAGTAGAGCGTGGTGTCGTCAGCAAATATTCCTATCTCAATCTCAGTTAGGGTTAGAGTTATATTTTAAAAAAGATCAGTAAAAGACGGTCACTTTACATTTTAAAATAACTATTAAAATCGAGCACGTTGTGTTTTGAGAGCGTCGCCAAATTGGCATAGACTAAATTCGAAGACTTTAGAAAGTTGTCCGAGGTTGTCACAGCCGGTGGAGGCAACAAAGATAAGCTCCTACTGTCCATAAAATAATTCCATATGGCTTGCCTCTCAAATAGCGTCTGACAACTAAGTCCAGCTTCTGGCCGGCCCACGTGGCTTTATATATATATTTATCTAATTTACATATAGTGCTAGAAGTATCCGTGACCCGTTGGGTCACAGCCATGACTTTAATTTCATTCACTATTTTATCAATTGTGGCATATCTGTTAAGATATTCTTCCTTTACTAATTGTTATTATTAATTGTTATTATTAATTATAATAATTAATTATTATAATTAATTATTATTATCACTATTATTATTATCATTATTATGATATGAGTGATGAGGATGGATAATTTGTATAATTTTGGTTATTCGGACTACATTTCTCATCTTGAGTGTTATCATCACAACGTTTCGGCTGCTGTAACCAAAACTCAAGCTTCTCTCCTTTCACCACCAATGCTCAGATCAGCACTTTGCCCGAATTGAAATGAAGGGCTCTCTCTTTAAAGAAACTCCATTCTTTGATAAGCTTCTAGGACTGACCTTCACTCCAAACCTCAAGTGAAAGATTTACATCAAATTTGTTGCTAAAGTTGCTGGAAAAATGGTTGGATCATTCCACCTCTCCAGAAGGTATCTCACTCCTGACGCAATCCTCTACCTGTATAAGAGCCAAATACGTCCTAAGATGGGGAGGTACTGTTGCCACATTTGGAGAGGTGATTGGGGATGTTGTCTTCTCTTCCTTACAGCCTCTTTCTCACAGAAGAGAGATTGCTAGTCTTTCTCTACTCTATTGTTATTTTCAAGGCAGGTGCTCGACAGATCTTAAGTCTATGATTTCCCCTCCCCTGTAAAACATTTACAAGAACTCGTCCAGCTACAACCACTGTAAATAATTTCCTTTTCTCCCGCTATGTACGTAAAATTAAACGGAACTTCTATGAGTGAAGTTTCTTTCTAAGAAATATCCGTCTGTGGAACACAATACCATGGGGCTGCTTTCCAGCTGACTATAGCATGATCATTTTCAAGTCCAATGTTGACAAATTCTTGTTGGGCCCTTATTTTTAAATAATCGAATTCTGGCGAGTCTCAACTATTGGTAACACACGCACGTGGTATTGCTGTTTTCCTGACCAACTCCTTAACCAGTATCCTCAAGTATGATAAGCGGCTATGTTAGTACATAAAAAGTATCATCAAGTGGGCTTTTGGCCTTGATAAGCGGCTATGTGAGTACATAAAAAAGAGTTGTGTTTGCGAATGAACTGCCGATTGTGAAAATTTCTTGATGTATGCTATGCCCCCACCCCAAAAGGAGGTAATGCTTGGGAGGATTCTATCAAGACAACAGAACAGCATGTCAGAGCAGTCACTCAAACAAAGAACGACTTTCGCGAGTTGAAGTAATTTGAAAGGTTGCACAGATTTGTAGAGGACCCGGATAACGTACCAGGCATGGACCTCCCTCGCCGGCAGTGGACAATGCTCAACCGCCTCAGGACAGGTGTCGGCCGTTTCGCCGCGACCATGAAAGGATGGGGACTCAGGGACTCGGCTGTCTGCGACTGTGGTCACTCTGAACAGACAGTAGACCACATCATCGAGTCATGCCTTAAATATCGACCACTCAACGGCAAAGCCGGCATAGCTGCGCTAGACAACAAAACATTAGCATGACTTTTCTCAACCGAGCTGGTGATCTAACAGTGAGATGCTGTGAAGCAAACGAAAGAAGAAGAAGAAGAAAGACTTACATCAAATTTGTTGTTAAAGTCGCTGGAAAAATGGTTGGATCATTCTACCGCTCCAGAAGGTATCTCACTCCTGACGCAATCCTCTACTTGCATAAGAGTCAAATACATCCTAAGATGGGGGAGGTACTGTTGCCACATCTGGGGAGGTGCTGCTCAGAGCATTCTTTCCTACCTTGACAGAATACAAAACTGCCCTCTTCTCTTTGCTACATCCACTTTCTCACAGAAGATATTTTGTCAGTCTCTCTCTGCTCTATCGTTATTTTCATGGTAGATGCTCGACTGAGCTCCAATCTATAGTTCCTCCTTGTACAAAATGTGCAACAAAAACTCGTCTAGTTTTTGGTCGAGATCAAAGTGTAGTATCTTTTCCGATGGATACTTCACCCCATGGACTGGTATTGTCTTGGCCTTCGGGGCTTGATTTACGCCGGTCTATGGGTCTGTCCTGTGCAGTTCTAGGAGGTCCACCCTCCCAGGCTTCGCCTCCCCTCTTTGGGGAGGAGTAAGTTTATTGCTTACTGCCTGAGGCGCCCCTACCGGGGAATGCCGACGGGGCTGCCCAGGCAATTTTTGATGGTCAGAGTGCTCACCTCTCGGGCGCTGGCTTTTCAACCCCCACTTTCCGACCCGACCTTGGGTCACATCTTACTTGTGGGAGTAGGATAAAACTGGCCTTGTGCCTAACTCCTGGAGAGGAGTAAATAATACAACCACTGTCAATAATTTCCCTTTCTTCCTTTAGTGTCCCTAAAACTAAACGGAGCTTCCATGAACAGAGTTCCTTGTCAAGAACTGCCCGTCTGTAGAACACAATGTTAATCTATGTGAGTGATCTCCCCCTGAACACTCTCCCAGCCTAGAGGCGGCTTCCAGCCGGAAGTGATGAAACCGCCATTATTGTTTTACCTATAATCTGTAATGGAGCACAAATAAACTATTCTCTCCATATACGTTATCAAAATCCGTGTTTACATTCTTTTTGTTCTTTATTTTCATATTAACACACCATACCGCGGGGATGCTTCCCAGCTGACTACAACATAGTCGTTTTCAAGTCTAATATAAACAAATTCTTGCAGAGTCGTCCTCTTAAATAATCAAATTCTACCCAGTTTCAGCCATCGTTACCAATCCTAACGACGTTGTCTCACCATCCACCTGACACTCATTAACCCTTATCCTCGAGTGGCCTTTGGGCCTTGATAAGTGGTAATGAAATAGTAAAAAAAAACGAAATAATAAATAAATATAAATCCGTCCCGTCACACAATTATGAACCTTCTCATTATTTTCTTCTTTATATTGACCTCTATGCTAAAAGCAGTGGTTTTATTTTATCTAGAAAAATTACTTGCATGATATGCTTACATTCCCGGGCAATGCCAACTGGTGTATATATCTCTGTATATGTAAATTTAATTAACCACGGACACGGGTTTCGCCGTTTACAACTCGTCAGCCATGGAATAAAATATATAATAAAAATATGATGTTATATATAAATAAAAAATGAAAGAGAATAAAAGAGGATGAATTAAAAGAATAAATAAATTAATTAAATCAAGTTAATTAAATTAATAAAATTAACAAGATTAACAAAATTATTAAAACAAACAAGATAGGGTGGAGGTTTAAATAAGGGAAACAAATAAGGAACAAAAATCAAAGAAAAAATAAATATATCTTTCATACCTTTAAAAAGGACTACGTAGAGACAAAACTGACGGAAGACAGAGGACATTTATTCAACTT
>OY744542.1:4424573-4454573 GCA_963556195.1 Sepiola atlantica
CATTTGTTTGGGAACATTCATTTCTATATTAAATGAAAATTACATCCCTCGGGATGCACCACAGCTTGTTGTTGAATGGGGAAAGGTGGGGGTCGGGGGTCTTTGTGACATTTAAAGACAATTTAAAGCCAGCACCCATCGGTATTCCCTGGTAGGGGCGCCTCAGGTGATAGCAATAAACTGACCCCTTCTCAAAGGGTGAGAAGGTAGAGTCTGGGAGGGTTGACCTCCCAGAACTGTACAGGACAATCCCTCAGACCGGCGGAATCAAAGCCTGAAGATCAAGACGGTACCGGTCTATAAGGGTGTAGTATCCATCGGAACAGATACTACACTTTGATCTTGGCCAAAAGGCCAAGAAGCGCATAGTAACAATTGCTTTTATTTATCTTCCTCCCACAAGGTAAGATGTGACACAAGGTCGGGAAAGGGGGATTTGAAAAGCCAGCGCCCGAGAAAGTGAGCACTATGGCCTACAAAAAATGCCTGGGCAGCCCCGTCGGCATTCCCCGGCAGGAGAGCCTCAGGCAGTAAGCAATAAACTTGCTCCTCCCCAAAGAGGGGGAGGCATAACCTGGGAGGATGGACCTCCTAGAACTGCACAGAACAGACCCATAGACTGGCGTCATCAAGCCTCGAAGACCAAGACAATACCGGTCTATGGGGTGCAGTATTCATCGGAACAGATACTACACTTTGATCTTGGCCAAAAGGCCAAGCAGCGCATAGTAACAATTGCTGCTAAAGAAATTGGCTTAAGCGTTTTTGGTGGCAAGGTGAAATGGAATAGAAAAATGTGCGCCAAAGGCCTTGGATATATCAAGCGCTAGCATCCTAGATTCACTTGCCTTATCCAGTGTATGGGTTCAAAGATAACCGTTAGGAAGTCTGCAGTAGAACGGCATTACCTAAATCCATACTGTTCGTCTAAAAGACGTTCAGCTTTTTTGAGGTGGTTGACTATCGCTAGATTGATTAAGAATTACAAGGTTTTTGCGAAGAAAGGAAGGAGTCTTAAGGGGCGATAATTATGCGAGTCAGTCTTTCGCCAGTGTCCTTGAAGACAGATACCACAGAGGCAATTGTCCAGCTGTCAGGGAATCAAGATTCGGCAAGGTATTTGTTGTAGGGTTCGGAGAGGACAGGGGCCAGCTCAGCAGAGCATTTCATTATTAGTTGATGCATTAACGGGTAGAAACAGTTAAGAATGGTAACAACGATTGTTAAAGAAATTGGCGGTGCTTTTTTAGATTAAAACCCATGCTAACTTTGACCCCATCGTTAGGGTTAAAGTGGGAGTTAGAGTTAGGGTCATGGTCAAAGTTAGCGCGGGTCCTAATGTAAAAAAGTACCAAATTGGCTTTAGCAATTTTTTTTTTTTTTTTTTTTTTTTTTAATGGAAATCGCTCCAGACAAGGCATGAAGCCACTTGATGTAAGGAGCTAAAAAAAAACTACTTCTTCAATATCAAAAACTAGCCAAGCGAGAGTTACAAGGCTACCGAAAGTAAACCGAAAGTTAGTCACTTTCTACTCTCCTTATTTTTGTCAAAGGTCAAAAGCTAGCCAACGATACGTGTTAGATGGATGAATTCCGCCCCAGAAAACAGCAATTCTTCCCCCTTTGTCAGATCGATCATTGAATGTAGGAGACTAAAAAACAAACCAAGGGAAGCAAGAGTTACGTGTCAATGTGAAATGGAATAGAGAAATGTTCGTCAAAGTCTGAAATTGTATATATTTTACTTATCTGCAAATTGGTTCGGGGCAGCTCTTTTCTTGGAGACAACTAGAAACCCTTGTTGGTGCAGGTACCATCTGCTTCTCTCAGAGTGCAACGTGGTTCTGTCAACCTTCTTCAAAGTTTGCGTCTTAATCTTAGCCCTGTGTCGCCCTCTTCTGGCTGACACCTTAACCAAGGGAAGATAACCTATATATTTTCTATACCTTCCTTCTCTTTCTCTCTCTTTCTTTCTCTCTCTCTCTCTATCTCTCTCTCTCTCTCTCTTTCTCTCTCCCTCTTTCTCTCTCTTTCTCTCTCTCTCTCTTTCTCTCTCTCTTTCTCTCTCTCTCTCTATCTTTCTCTCTATCTCTCTCTCTTTCTCTCTCTCTCTTTCTTTCTTTCTCTCTCTCTTTCTCTCTCTCTCTTTCTTTCTCTCTCTCTTTCTCTCTCTCTCTTTCTCTATTTCTCTCTCTTTCTCTCTTTCTCTCTCTCTTTCTCTCTCTTGCTTTCTCTCTCTTTCCCTCTCTTTCTTTCCCTCTCTCTCTCTCTCTTCATGAGGAAAGCAATTAAAAGAATCACTTTGTAAATTCATTCTTTCTCCATTATATTTTTAGTCGTTTAGTTTATTGTTAAAAGATATTTCACAAGTTATCCCCCCCCCCCACAAAAAATGCCACCCATGGAATTGTTGATAACATTTCAAATCCTTATTGACATCCAACCATATTTGGTACAAATAAACTTCAGTCTATGCCTGACATGTCCGTCAAGTTTCAATCATAAATTTCTAGCTGCAATTGAGAAATAGCATTTTTCTCAGTCCGTTGAACTTCATTTTGAAATAGCAGTTTTGTCAGTCCGTTACACTTCATTTTTAAATAACATTTTTGTCAGTCTGTTAATCTTCATTTGGAAATAACATTTTTGTCAGTCTGTTAAACTTCATTTTTAAATAGCATTTGGTTCGGTCCATCACGTTTCCTAAGAAAAATAATTCAGTTTCTATTTCCATATCTTTCCAATAATGTATTTTTCATAATTCTCTGAAAGAAATGAAAGATTGGTATGAGAAAATGAGCTGACCAATTCCAGTCATGTTGGCACCAAGGAATCCTGATCTCAAATCTGCCAAGAGATAAGAGACACAAATTCCTTCGAAAGAACGAATTGCAATGTTGGAAATTCCCCGCTTTGAATATTAATTGGCAAATATCAAAGCATTTATCATCCGGTTCCGGTTCCGTGAAGCGAATGACATGGAAGTCACAGCCATTCCTGTTGTCTTCCTTTATCGTCTTATGATTTCAATCCCCGAGGGACGGACATCGTTTCTTTCTCGAAATGAATGGTCCTTGGATCCAAGAGGAAGAATTCCTGTAATTCTAACGAATTCGTTTCATGATTTGTTTGTCTCGTGTGTAATAACGATCCCCTAGTTTGAACATCTCATGAGTTTTCCTGATATAAGTTAAATCAGCCTTTTCATGGAAATCATTAGTGTCCATCATATTTGTCTTAGTTTCTATGACCTTCTTAGGATGTTAACTTTGTTCCTAGGTTTATTTGCAACTCTCTCCCTGCTCCCTGTTTCCCTGACTGTACCGACATGCAGAGGTTTAAAACTAATGTCAACAGACATCTCGCTGCACAGCTCCAAACTTAGAATTACACCCTAAACCGACTACCTAATCCTCAGTAGCCCCTTACGTCTACAGTGGCGACCTGCCTTGAAAAAGCTTCAAATTTAATTTCATCTTGAGGTACTGATATCGATCCTGACCCAGTTTTCGTGAGGTTCGACTCGGACGCGCTCGGCTGTCCTAGGCAAACGCCCGAGTGTTGACGAGCCGAATGGTACCAGACGACAATTTTGATACGGTGCTGTGTTCTGTGATTGTAAGTTATATTTTCAAGAAATTTTCTAAAAGAAACAACAAAAAAACAAAAACAAGCAAAACATAGCGAAGTTACTGTTATCAAATAAATATTTTTTCATTTTGATACGTTGCTGCCTCCTATAATTTTTAGTTATAGTTGCAAGATTTTTTTTAAACAACAAAATAAAGCAAGCAAAACAGAGCGAAATTACTGTTATCAAATAAATATTTTTAACCCTAAATCCTAACCCTAAACCCTAACCCTAACCCTAAACCCTAACCCTAGCCCTAAACCATAACCCTAACAACAATAAAAACAAAACAAGCAAAACATTATTATCATAGGACACAGCACCGTATCAAAATTGTCGTCTGGTACAAATCGGCTCGTCAACTCTCGGGCGTTTGCGTAGGACAGCCGAACGCTTCCGAGTCGAACCTCACGAAAACTGGTTCAGGATCGATATCAGTACCCATCTTGAATTAATTAAGGCCTTATTATAATAATTAGCATTGTAGTCAAAGAATTTAAATTAAACTTTCGAGAAGTTTTTCACCTTAGCATTAAGTCATGGTATATCCACGGGACCCATCAAAAGATGTATCACAGTCGCTTTTGTCTCATTGAAAGAACTGCAGCATTCTCTGTCCATCATTCTCCTCTGTGGAACAATCTATCAAAGATAGTGACGATGTCTATCATATCCAGGATTAAAATCGCTCCGTACAAACATTCACATAGCATATAGACGTACACATCGTGTTACTCTTCTTGTGTGTTTGTTTATGTCTCGCTAAAAGTCCGAAACTACTACACAAAGACCCACAAAGTTTATATTTTCTTGATCGGCGTTGCCCTGGCGGTATAATATCTAAAATTTAGAAAGAAAAATGTATTCTTTGAGAGTAACTTGGGTCAGGCTTCGTCAGGGGGTGTCTGTTTTCCAGACATTTCATGTACTAACTAAAGTGAAGTAACTCTGATTTTTTTTCCAATGGGTTATTTCCCTTACGCCGACACATTTCTCGAATAATCTATAAAAGTGTGTGGTGTGTGTGTATGTCCAGAGAGAGGAATGGGTTGTGCGGAGAAGAAAGAGGGGTAGGGTGAAGGGGAAAACTGGAGAGGATTAAGAGAGAGCGATAGAAGTTTTGGTACTTTTATCGATCCTGACCCAATCTCCGTGAGCTTCGCGTCGGCAGCGTTCGGGCATGCTACGTAAACACTCGAAGGATGAGGAACCAAATGGTGGCAGCCGATACCTTCGATACGTTGCTGCGTCGTATTTTTTTTTTCAGTTTTATTTTTATTTTTTTAAATGCATACCCCCCCCCCCAAAAAAAAAGAACAAAACATAGCGAAATTAATGTTAATGAATAAATGTTTGGTTTTTATTTTTGTAACAAAACAAATGCTAAACAACTGTTAATAATAATAATAATAATAATAATAATAATAATAATAATAATAATAATAATAATAATAATAATAATAATAAATAAATAATACCTTTTCTTTCTATCAAGCGGCACATGTAATAGCATTTTGGACATTTTTCTTTTTGCCAACAGCTTTTTTTTCCTTGCAGAAAGAAATGACTCCTTCGCGAGATTCAACTCTGCTACACAGCTCTTCGTAATTCATTTGTTTTTCTTTTTGTTTTTTTTAATTTAACAGGAAATAAACATGCACTGGCTTTGATCAATTTCAATACTGATTAGAAAAATTGTGGACTGGTTACTGACAGCTGATTGGCTAATCGCTCGGCATCTCTCGGGTGTTTACGTAGCATGCCCGAACGCTTCCGACGCGAAGTTCACGGAGATTGGGTCAGGATCGATAGAAGTACCGAAGTTTTAATAGAAACATGTTACGCTTTTGCTCCGAGCAAAGCCGGGTAACCCTGCTAAGTATTATAATTATTTATCTACCTCCCACAAGGTAAGATGTGACACAAGGTCGGGAAAGTGGGATTAGATAAGCCAGCGCTCGAGAGGTGAGCACTCTGGCCATTTAAAAATTGCCTGGGCAGCCCTGTCGGCATTCACCGGTAGGGGCGCCTCAGACAGTAAGCAATAAACTTACTCCTCCCCAAAGAGGGGAGGCAAAGCCTGGGAGGGTACACATCCTAGAACTGTACAGGACCGGCAACCCCCGACCGGCGTAAAGTATTATAGCAATCACATAAACGTAAAAAATAATCAACTTGAATTTAAATCTACGTTTCGATAAGTTTTTCACCCCAGCGCCAAGTCACGGTCTCTACGGGAACCCAGAAAAACATGTACCGTAGGCGCTTTCATCTAATTAGAAGAAAGACAGGGTCCTCTGTCCGAGTTTCTGCCGCGTGGAACATCCTACCGGAAGTAGGGCTAGGGTGTTAAGGTTAGAGGATTACGGCTAGGGGGTTAGGGTTAGCATTCTCTGTCTGTGTTTATTCTTTGTGGAAGAGCGTTTCAAAGCTAGTGCCGATGTCTATCATATCCAGGATATGGACAAAACATTCAGACCGTATATAGATGTGTTTACGTTGGCGTTTCTTAAAATCAGTTCTTTTTAAATCAATCGTCACTTACTTCAGTATACTGATATACTTTTTTCTTTTTGTATACTGACGCACGGCGCTGTGTTGCATTTCGTCACCACCATGATCATCATCGTCTAGTGCAGGGCTGGCGGGACAGTTATAAAAGTGGGTGGGGGGCGTTCTCCTAAAAAGTGGAGGAGCCCGGTTAAACACATGCATATCAACTTAATTATTGATGACCGTAAAGTAAGGGGGCCCCTAATTCCTCACTTCACCAAGCCACTTCTGCCTACCTTAATATATTCGTCCTTTTCCTTTGGCCCTATACTCTCTCTCTTTTTCTTCCCATAATTCCTCACTTCACCAAGCCACTTCTGTCTACCTTAATATATTCGTCCCTTTCCTTTGGCCCTATACTCTCTCTCTTTTTCTTCCCATAATTCCTCACTTCACCAAGCCACTTCTGTCTACCTTAATATATTCGTCCCTTTCCTTTGGCCCTATACTCTCTCTCTTTTTCTTCCCATAATTCCTCACTTCACCAAGCCACTTCTGTCTACCTTAATATATTCGTCCCTTTCCTTTGGCCCTATACTCTCTCTCTTTTTCTTCCCATAATTCCTCACTTCACCAAGCCACTTCTGTCTACCTTAATATATTCGTCCCTTTCCTTTGGCCCTATACTCTCTCTCTTTTTCTTCCCATAATTCCTCACTTCACCAAGCCACTTCTGTCTACCTTAATATATTCGTCCCTTTCCTTTGGCCCTATACTCTCTCTCTTTTTCTTCCCATAATTCCTCACTTCACCAAGCCACTTCTGTCTACCTTAATATATTCGTCCCTTTCCTTTGGCCCTATACTCTCTCTCTTTTTCTTCCCATAATTCCTCACTTCACCAAGCCACTTCTGTCTACCTTAATATATTCGTCCCTTTCCTTTGGCCCTATACTCTCTCTCTCTTTCTTCCTATAATTCCTCACTTCACCAAGCCACTTCTGTCTACTTTAATATATTCATCTCTTTCCTTGGGACATATACAATATCTCTTTCTTCCCATAATTCCTCACTTCCCCAAACCACTTCTGTCTCTCTTAATCGATTGACCACTTTCCTTGAGTCATATACTCTCTCTCTTTCTTCCCATAGTTCCTCACTTCCCCAAGACACTTCCGTCTATCTTAACAGTTTCTTCCATGAGATAAGGCAAGTTAAAGTCCACATTATTTTTATTTATTTAAACAACGCAAATCAACAGCTTGAACCAGCAACGTAAAGTACCAACGAAAACTACCAACGAACACCGCTAATTCTACGCGCATCCTTCAATATGTGGTGAACAAATGAAACACGTCCTACTCTGCACTTGAACATGTCAGTTCTCGTAGCACCGCAGACTCGACTAATTGCCTGCAACGAAGCGTGACAGGCGAAGAATTTGTATATTGATCATGGAGAGGATTATTTTCTTTTTCGTAATGGCACTCGATAGACACGCATTCAGGAAATGCCGCGTCCACATCTGTAAGGTTCACATAAATTGAGTCCAAGACGAAGCGCGAATCCCACTTGAGTGGATTCGTCATCGAGAATGGTGCTGGTTGATGAGGACGGCCCGGCATTAATAATTCTCAACAATTATGATTATACTAGCTGTGCCCACCCAGTGTTGTCCGGGAGTCTTTTTACTTAGATTTTTCTTTTGCTAATTGCTTCTACCTCCTTTCTTTCTTCTAAGCTGATACGACTCTTTAAACCTTGACATGTTAGATGAAAATCCGGCGCTTCTTCGTAATACTGTTTTCCGCCTACCTATAACCTTTGTCTTTTCAAGACTAAGGCCGATAGGCATCTTCTGTTTTTGCGATAACTATATTTGTTCTTGTTAACTTTTTACATCAAGTGGCTTCATGCCTTGTCTGGAGCGATTTCCATTAAAAAAAACTAATACTTTTTTACAGACTAATTTCTTTTTCTTTTTTACGGCGTACAATTAGCTATCATGTTGCTTAAGAATTCTTGGGTTTTTTGGAATTTTTTTTTCAAATATTTTAAATTTTAGTAGGGGGATCAGTTTCCTATATAAATTTAACGTAAACTGATCACCCACTTTTTGACCGTCACATTTTTTAAATTATTTTTTCTGTGTACAATTACCTATCATGTCGCTTGAAGATTTCGGTTTTTTGGGGAGGGGGGAGATTTTTCAAATATTTTAGATTTTAGAAGGGGGATCAGTTTCCTATATACATTTAACGTAAACTGATCACCCACTTTTTTACCATGATGCAAAAATCTAAAATATTTTTTTAATTTACAAAGAACCCATGAGTCTTTAGCGGCATGACTGATAATTGTATAGAGAACAAAGAAAAAAATTTCGTCTGAAAAAATGTTTGTTAGTTGTCTGTTCATAATACACCACCACCCACTTTCTTCATCTTTTCAAATGACACGTATGAGATCTTAACAAGAAAAACAATAATCAAAATAATTAATTTTATGTGTGTAAGCACACACAACCAGTTGCTATTGCAACCAATCCTGACGTGTTGAATTGCAAGAGCAAGAGAAACGCTTACACATTAAATATGTCATGCGCACAACGCAATCTACTGCTACTCAAATAATTCTTTTTCAGGTCGCACTAAAACGTATTACATCCCTTTTTCGCTCTAGCGTTAAACTTTTTGGATCATTTCAGAGTTACTGACAGATTGTAAAACAACAAATTGTATATATTTTTTATGGATTGATTTAGCCGTTTATTTGATTATATTTATATACTTCTGCATGATCAGGGCTTGAATCAGCATAGACGTTTACATCAACTCGGTATTTAACTTGACAACTTTTGTGTTTTGCCGTTTTTGTGAAATAATAAAAAAAGACAAAATATTTCTAAATTTTGCAAAGAAGATGTTTAAACAATATTTAAACTTTCATCAAAGGAATTTCATATGGCCAGAATACAAGGTTAACAAGAAAAGCAATAACAAAATCATTTGATGTGCGTAAGCACACACAACCAGTTGCTATAGCAACCAATTCTGACTTGTTGAACTGCCACTCACTCGGAGAGCTTTTAAACAGAGTAAGAGAAACGTTTTCACATTTACAATCGCATGCACACAACGCAATCTACTGCTACTGCAAAGATTCTCTTTCAGGTTGTACAAAGATTAATTAAAGCTTTGTTTCTCTCTAGCATTACAAATCTTGGATCATTTTAAAGTTACTGACATATTATAAAGAAAATATATACTATTAATAATAATAATTGAACCATTTTAATATATGCTAACTAATTAATTAACAAGCTGCGCATGCGTGATCCCTCTCTGTATGTGACTCGATGTGGCGAGTGTAAAATGCAATAAATTTGGGCAATTTAGGGCATTTTTGACCCCCTTTGACCCCCTGGGGGCGCGAACCAGAATTTTTCTGAGGTCAAGGATGCTCATTTCTTATCCAGAACAATTGCCTTTACATTTTGGCCAAGTTTCAGGAAAATTGAATCGATGGATCAAACGTTATGGGAGAAAAGGGTCATTTTTTGCCATTTTGGGGGCTTTTGATCCCCTGGGGGCGCGAACCAGATTGTTTCCAAGGTCAGCGATACTTATTTTCTATACAGGAACAATTGCCTCCACATTTTGGCCAAGTTTCAGAGAAATTGAATGGATGGATAAAAAGTTATGGGGCAAAAAATGTCATTTCGGGGTCTTTTGACCCCCTGGGGGGCTAACCAGATTTTTTTTTCAAAAATCGGAGAATGTCACTTTTTAACGTGACCAAAGTGACAACTTCATGCAAAATTTCAGAGAAATTTAATGGATGGTTGCGGAGAAAAATCCGGACGGAGTGACGGATGGACGGACGGAGTGACGGACGGAGTGACGGACGGAGTGACGGACGGACGGACATGCCTCAAAACATAAGTCCCCCGATTTTATAAATCGGGGGGCCAAAAAACCTTTCTGAACTTTACAAAGATGTTTAAACAAAATGTTGAACGTTGGCCAACCAGAGCAAGGAGCATCTGTCACTGAAAAAATTTTATTTTTCAGAATCGAGCAAGCCATGTCTACTTGTGTTGGATAATGACCCTTTGAGGCTGGACGCATGTGTAGTGGACGTATGTGTGGGGATCGTTTGGCTTAGCTTGCACAATTTAGTGCGGGTGGACCCATACAGTCGAGTGCAAAATAAAACTGGTTCTCACAGTTGGAGCTCACAAACGTTTACAGGCCACCATTTTGATGAGAAGTTTTAGGTCGAGGGTTTAAGAGGGTCAGGCTGTAACGAATACACCTGTGCATAGGGGTTCTGAGACGTCACGGGTTCTTGTGTGGGAAACTGAGTATTGCCAGTCTGGTTTTTGGAAGCAAGCTGAACAGACCTATTTCTCCATGTAGTCCGCAAATGAAAAAGGGAATTTATTCCCCTAAAAGAATGCAGGCGTGAGGAGATTCCTTCCTCCCCCTCCTCGAATGGCTAAGGACTTAATGGACCATAGAAAGCTAGGAATTAACTACGATGAAAGTGGTAAATTGATCTCTCTCTCTTCGTTAGTAAAACATCTTTAAGAACGACAGAAACTTGACGCCTAAATAAAAGTAATCACATTTAGAAGAGAGAGTATGCCTTGTTTTTCGCTGTGTATGAGAATCTTTGTTACAGCCCAATACAAAGATGAGGATACTGGACGCGCGGCGTGTGGCGATGATGGCGGCGATGTTCCACAACAGTCCTGAAACGAGGAGAGAACTCAACCGCTGGACGACATCGAGACGACAACCCTCCACGACGAAGAAGAAAAGGTAAAAGTAATTAAAGGATTATGTAACACTTGATCTTCCATTTCAAGGCCTGAAATACAAGCAACAATTTAAGATCTCCTCTGCTCGGAGGCTTATTACACACTGACGTCAACATACTCGCTACACCAAATACAGGATTTGAAAGAATAGGAATAAAAAAACGATCTTTAGAAAAGATGACAATAAAAAAAATGAACGAATTTTTTCGCGAACCCAATACTTGTTTTATATCATTTATTTGATTATATGTCGATCCATTTACAAGACCAGGGCTTAAATCAGTGTAGAATGGCTGGAAAAACGAACCCGCTAAATGTACAAAAGCAAGAAAATTCCCAAATTTTTACACTTTTATTGTCATTAAGGGTATGCGAGCACAACAGGGCTATGTATTTTACTGGTAGGAATTTTTCTTCAGCGCACCTCACACACTTCATCCACTCATGCATAGAGATTTATACTGTAGTGATGTGATAATGAAATGGTTTGGTTGACATGTAGTCATACCCTTAATGACAATAAAAGTGTAAAAATTTGGGAATTTTCTTGTATGAATTTTCATCTTAACCCTATTAAGGGCATATGATTTAAATATATTGGCATTTTTCATGGAATGTCACTACTTTTGTAAAGGCTATGCCTCAATACAATGCCTTCTCATAAGGTTTTTTGGAATTTTCTGGAAAACTAAGGTATATGGTAAACTGAAATAAAAAGGCCATCAACTAGACCCTAGAACCTCTATCTCTGCCAAATATCAGCTGAATCCATCAAATAGTTGATAAGATACTGGGTGGCACATACGTACGTACGTACACACAGGTAACATGATTTCATGATTGAACTTTCTGGATCTCTGGGTTGCTTTGACTAATGATGCTGAAATTCTACACAATTATAGAACCTATCAAATAAAAATGTTGTGCAAAGTTTTAACTAATTTTGTTTATTGGTTTTTGAGTTATGATTGATCAAAGAAATTAGATTTTCAGCATAGGCCATTCGTGCAGTCTATTAAGGGATAGAGCGCCCTCGTGCCTCCCTTGGCACGTCTTGTAAAGGGCTTGAATCAGCGTAGACGTGTACGTCGACTATGCATTTAAGTTGACAACTTTGTGTTCTACCGTTTCTGCAAAATAATTAAGAAAAGACAAAACCTTTCCGAAAGTTTAAGAATATATTAAAAATAAATAAATGTTAAACTTCTGACAAACACACGCAGATTACAAATGACACGAATGGGAGATGTTAACAAGAAAAACAATAATAAAAATCATTCATTTCGAACATTTTCAACGGAACTTCGAAGAATCTTTCTCAGAATTAAAGAACTTGTTTATAAGGAAAGAGAAAAAAAATTCAATCTTTGGATTTATTTTTTGCATTTCCTGTAGTTACGACAATGTTTCATATAATGACGACATTTTATATAATCATATTATACATATATCATATATATATATATATATAATATATATATATATATATATATATATATAATATAATATAATGATACTATATATATATATATATATATATATATATATATAATATAATATAATATAATGATACTATATATATATATATATATAATATAATGATACTATATATATATATTATAATGATACTATATATATATATATATACAATATAATATATAATGATACTATATATATATATATAATATAATGATACTATATATATAATATATATATAATATATAATGATACTGTATATTATATATATATATATATAATATATAATGATACTATATATATATATAATATATAATGATACTATATATTATATATATATAATATAATGATACTATATATATATTATATATATATATATAATATATAATGATACTATATATATATATATATATTATATATATATATATATATTATATAATGACACTATATATTATATATATAATATATATAATTATATATATATATATAATATATATAATTATATATATATATATATAATATATATAATTATATATATATTATATATATAATATATATAATTATATATATATATATAATATAATGATACTATATATTATATTGTTAAAGGGCTATTATTGAAATTATTAATTTTTAATTTTTATCATTTTTTATTTTTTATTTTATTTTAAAAATATTTTTTATTAATTTTTAATTCTTACTAATTTTTATTATTTTTATTTTTTATTTTACTTTTTTTTATTATTTTAAATTTTTATTTTTTAAATTATTGAAATTTATTAATTATTAATGAAAGTGGTTATTATTTATATCATATATTATATTATTATACACAATATATTATATAATTACAACATTTATTTTAGTGACGACAATGTTTACACAATATAGTTTTACCTTTCCCAATCTCTTTCGTTATAAAGTTATGTAAGTGGTTATGTTCATAATATTTGTTTTTTATCTACATATGTATACGTTTCATCCTTACGGGAATCGTCAGTGTAGAGAATAATTATTCACACCGGTCGCCGTTCATATATATATATATATATATATATATATATATATATATATATATATATATATATATATATATATATATAGTCTCGGAAGTTTCTCAACCATTAAAACTATATAAAAAAAAAAAAAATTATATAAAAAAAAAACTTTAAAAAAAAACAAAAAAAAAAATTATAGTCTCAAGTCTTCCAGTGGAACATCACTCATGTAAGTCAATTTATTTTTTACAGTTATTATATTAGTTAGTTTCTAACACTATTTTAAGGGATCATCAGTATATATATATATATATATATATATATATATATATATATATATATATATATATATATATATATATATATATATATATATAAGGTTAATACAACAAATGAAATAAGAGTCAACTAATATCTTTAATTAGTGAACATCCGGATAAAAATGACGCTCAATATACTGGATAGAGCATTAATAGCATTAGATAAAATGAAAGAATAAAATAAGGTGCGAATCAAATACATGTCTTGAAAATCACACATCGAATTGTAACATTTCGGCTTACTTTGGAATTTAATTTCCACCATTTTGACTGCCTTATTTCTGAAAAACTTCTGAACGAAACTTGTGAAAATACATCTGATGTTTGACGTAGATATTTTGACTCCTGATTCTATATTTAATAGTATTTCTAGCCGCCCCTTGATAGGGTATTTCAACTTAAATATGTTTTTGGCCGAGACAATTTGTGTTGCATATATTTATTTTCATTATTAATTTTATTATTAATTTTGTTTATTATTATTATTATATTTTTATATTTCTATTTTCATGTTTTCAAAGTAAAGTTTTATTTACTCGCTGTAATTCCACTGCGGTAATGATCCTTTGACGAGAAGAATTTTCTTTGAAAACCCATGGGTTAAGGACTTTCAATTACTTTGCTTGAACTTTGAATTCTAATGAAATTTGATTCGCACCTTATTTTATTCATCCATTTTATCTAATGCTATATATAGTCTAAAGAAGATTTGAGTTATTTTAAACAAAAAGACAAAAAAAAGGAAAATGCAGTTTAAATTCCCAGAGAAACTAACTAAATCCAAAATATTGCAGACTTAACATTCGTTGGAAAATTCATAAATAAATAATATATAATAGTAAGTAAATAAAAATGAAAAGGGGAATTAAGTATCTAACAGTGAAACAAAAACAGGAGACCTTAACGTAAGCATCTAATATTAACACGGGGATCATCAGCTGTTTACCATGTAACTGTTTCGAAGATTTAAAAACAGGACAGTTATAATATTTATGGCTCTCCAATGGTACTGATCAAACTACCATTTCCCCAATAATCAAGTGTCGAAATAATTCAGCTTAAAATTTCACTTATATATACATAAATAAATAATAATAATAATCATATACTACCCTTAAGACTACCGTGTGATATGGTAATTTGCATATCAAATAAAATTCATTATAACAATAGTAATACTAGTAATAATAATAATAATAAAATATTATCTAAACACTACACCCAAGAACCATTCTGCGATATGGTAGCTAGAAATAAAATTATATAGGAATTAAAGTTGCATCTACAAAAAAAAAAGCTTAGGTACCAGAAAGGCAATTAGATAAGAGGAAAGAAACCTAGCCATCTAAATACCTAATATATAGTCTAAAGAAGCTTTGAGTTATTTTAAACAAAATCTAATACTGGTCACCCCTGAAGAATGAATTTTATTCCGTAATCGATAGGATCAATGTAAGAAAAAAAAATTAATCTTGTATTGCTAATTTGGCTTATATTTCAATTTTATTAACTTTCCATGCAATACTTTGAAACTTGAACGATAAACCACACACATTACTTGACAGCGTGTCAACGCATTTCTCGTTCGACACCGGTTTTTGAATCCTAACCGCCATCTATAACAGCACGGCGGTGGCGTCGTACCATCAAAGACGTTTATCAAATTAACAAAGAAATAAGTTTCTTTATTCTTGTTTTTTGATGAAAAAAAAAAATGACTCAATACTGGTCACCCCTGAAGAAGGAATTTTATTCCGTAATCGATAGGATTAATGTAAGAAAAAAAAAATCTTGTATTGCTAATTTGGCTTATATTTCAATTTTATTAACTTTCCATGCAATACTTTGAAACTTGAACGATAAACCACACATTTATATATATATATATATATATATATATATATATATATATATATATATATATATATATATATATAAGTTAAGTCTGTGTATATGTTTATATATTTGAATGTATGGAATTCACTCCTAAACTAATTAACCGATCATTATGAATTTCGAAGCATAGCTGCTAGGCGTAAGGGTGATTAATGTGGCCTATATTTAGTTTAATTTAGTTTCATGCAATCGGGTTAAAAAGGGGGTTGAAGCCAGTCGTGAAATTTCAGATCCCTCAAATTTTTGTGAAATTTGAACAATAGATATTAAACATCAATTAATAAATATTTCCCAAATTTCAATTTATTTGGAGTAATTTAATGGGGTTTTAGGGGGCATAATATGGGCACCACCTCTTATTTTGAAAATTCAAATATTTCAGATTTGCATTGAATGTCATCCATAATCGTAAGACAACAATGAAGAATTAAATTTTGTCTTAAGATTTCTTAAGCTTAATCCTTTTTTATGGTCGTAACAACTATGTTTAAAAAAATGTATGTTTCACTTTATTTCTAATAGCATGTATGTATATATATATTTTTATTTCTCAAGAGACTTCTGTATGTGATGTTATAAAAGGCGCTGACGAATATACGTTTTGGAATCATCAAAAATAATGAAAACTAAAATATTTCCGAAAAAAAAAGTCTTGGAAACGATCGTACGCCTAATAATAGTTAGTTTTGATTTTTAGAAAATTGTTCAAATTTTATTGATCTAAACTAACTATACACACACACATATATATATATATATATATATATATATATATATATATATATATATATATATGCAACATTGTTAAAAATAACATAATCCGTCTGTTTTATTATACCTTTTTTATTTTTTTCAATTTTTCTAATTTTATTTTTTGTATTAAAATCAAAATAATTAATAAATTTCCCATAGGTATCACAAAATAAGTTTTTTAAAAATACGAAAAAAGTTACTATTAATCTGCACCACCGAAGTCCATTTTTATGACTTCTAGGGAAACATTTACGCTGAAAATCATATACCGACGCTCAAAATAATATAACAACACTCAAAATCATAAACCGACGCTAAAAATCATAACATAAACTCAAAATCATAACCTAACACTCAAAATCAGAACCTAACGCTCAAAAGCATAACCTAACGCTCAAAATCATAACCTAACGCTCAAATTCAGAACCTAACGCTCAAAAGCATAACCTAACACTCAAAAGCATAAGCTAACGCTCAAAAGCATAACCTAACGCTCAAAAGCATAACCTAACGCTCAAATTCAGAACCTAACACTCAAAAGCATAACCTAACGCTCAAAAGCATAACCTAACGCTCAAATTCAGAACCTAACGCTCAAAAGCATAACCTAACGCTCAAAAGCATAACCTAACGCTCAAATTCAGAACCTAACGCTCAAAAGCATAACCTAACACTCAAAAGCATAACCTAACGCTCAAATTCAGAACCTAACGCTCAAAATCATAACCTAACACTCAAAATCATAACCTAACGCTCAAAAGCATAACCTAACACTCAAAATCATGAACCAACTCTTAAATTCATATCCGACTCTTAAAATCATAAACATTGAATCATAAGTTTTCATTGGTTTCCATTTGACACAAATAAGAAAACATCTTGAAAGACAAAATAAAACCCCAAAGTTTGTTTACTCTCTTCCTGGCAAAACACTGGGAAGATTTCAAAGGATTTGGCAGAATTGACAAAGAAGACACAAAGGAATTAAAAAAACAAAAGTGAAAAAAAAAAAAATCAGAATATCAAAGAAATCGGAAAATCAAAGAAATCAGAAAACGGAGACAAAAACGGAAGTCTATTCATACAAAATTAATTAATTTCATTCAACAACTTAAAACAATGAAAGATGAAGTTTGTGAAGGATAAGAACCCAATATTCCATACAATAGAATATTTGCTCTATTTGCTGACAAGGTATTTTATCTACCTTCTCTCCAGGAGGTTTGACACAAGGTCAAGTGTGGTTTTGTAAATCCAGTGCACTAGGTTAAGCGCACTCTGATCTGTAAAAAAATACCTGAGCAGCCCCGTCGACATTCCCCGGGCGCCTCAGGTAATTAGTAATAAACTAACCCCCTTCTCAAAGAGAAGGTAAAGCCTGGGAGGGTAAACCTCCTAAAGTAGAACAGAACCATACCTCAGCCTGACAGCAACAAAGTCACTATCGGACTGAGTGTCGAGGACGTATCCCCGAGTTAAGCAGTGCCAGGTACGTGAGAAGGTATTCTCAAAACATCTTTATGATAGACTGAGTCCAAATATGAAAACCATTAAATCAAGATTACATTAGGTTAGACACAAGGTCAGGTGTGGTTTTGAATAACCAGCACACTAGGATTAGCGCACTCTGGCTTACAAAAAATGCCTGAGCAGCCCCGTCGGCATTTCCTAGTAGAGGGGTCTCAGACAAAAAGTGCAATAAACCAATCTCTATGATAGATCGAGTTCAAAATATTTATTCATTTCGTTGTTGGCATTGGTTTCCCCGATATCTTTCTCAAAAGACATCAGGTACTTACAGGAAGGACCATGCGAAGGTTGCCAACATCCTAAGTGAAAGTGTTTCCGTATTGATTTACTCCTCTCCAGGAGTTAGGCACAAGGCCAGTTTTTATCTTACTCCCACAAGTAAGATGTGACCCAAGGTCAGGTCGGGAAAGTGGGGTTTAAAAATTGCCTGGGCAACCCCGTCGGTATTCCCCGTTAGAGGCGCCTCAGACAGTAAGCAATAAACTTACTCCTCCCCAAAGAGGAGAGGCAAAGCCTGGGAAGGTGGACCTCCTAGAACTGCACAGGACAGACCCATAGACCGGCGTAAATCAAGACCCGAAGGCCAAGACAACACCAGTATGGGGTGCAGTATCCATCGGGACAGATACTACACTTTGATCTTAGCCAAAAGGCCAAGTTTACAAAAAAAAAAAAGTGTTTCTGTAGAACGAACTGGATTCGAACTTGGCACCCCCAGGTTGTCAGTTCGCATCGTTAACCACTTAGCCACCCACCATCACCTTCCTAGTCCAAATACGAAAACCCTTACATCAAGATTAAATTTTCTCTGTGCGATTCTAATGTCATATTCAGAATCACTTCGACAAATATACAAAAATAAAAGGCAATCCGCATTTTTCCTTCTTTCCTTTTTCTTTGTATAATCACATGATTATTTAATATTATCTTGTTCGTTGAAGATATGAATCCTGCTGCTACCAGATCAGGCTGTCTGTAAATACTGGCTTCCTGGCCTAAAATGCACCAAACATTGATGCCATTCTTTTTATCCTCCCCCTTTGCAAAACTCAATCATGTTCTGCAAAGTCAAAAACACAAACAACAATTTTCCTCTACAAAAACAACCAAACCAAACCAAACACCATGAATACACATTTGAAGATGTAACAAAACTTGAAGCATAAAAACTTTTACCAAAATGATCGGATTTTGGCATTAAATAACTCGAAAAATAGTTGAAGAAATACATAAATGTTGGATGGAACCAAATTCTCTTTAATAAATATGGATGTTACGTAAACCGTAGAAAAATCCCAAGATTTTTCAAAAATAACATTCCTAAATTTCTAATTAAAAAATTAAAAAATTTCATGACGTTAATTTTATTTATTTTTTTATTATTATGTGGTTGTCTTGATTCCCGGTTTTGGATCGGATATTTAGACGACGGTCGCGTCTTTTTGGGATTGCCAAGCACCAGACTAAACAATTAATATTTGTGTTGCTAAATTGGGACGAGACCGGCTCGATAAAAACATACATGTTTGGAATGGGTCACCAGTTAGAAAGTGCTAACTTTAAACGATAGAATATTGTTAATAAAAAGGAGAAACTATAAAGTAAAAAGTAAAACATTTATATAGCAACAATTTTGCAAAGATGTCATATATAAACAATAAAGTTTGTTGAAGGTTGAAAAAGTTTTTGCATCTAAAAACGACACGAGCATTAAATCTGTTTTCAAAGTTCCGTATGCATGTTAGTGTGTTTAAAGAGTGGATTTTGGGTGTCGTACTTGAAGTGGGGTGATCCTTGTTGTTGTTGCTGTCATCATCGAGAGCCAAGGCAAGCCGTTTTGTAGCCAAGAACTCTGATTTCTTTTGACCAATTCACTGTTTTTATAAAGTTTCATTTCGTACCTACTTGTTACCTTCAGATTAAAAAACATTTGTGAACACTTATCACTGAGTTCAAACTCTGGCCAACATCTGTAAGTACTTATTTTACTAGCAACTGGCCGCAAGGTGATCCCCTTCTCAAGAAGAAAGAAAGAAATGGAAAAAGAGGAAGAAGAGGAAATAGTAAGCCGAACGAACCTAGAAAAAAAAGGGGTAACTAAGGTAGCACTCTCCTTCAATGCCCTTTCTCTTATCAATGTATTGATCTGCCATCATTTTTACTTTTATATTAAGGACCCTTAAGGAAATGATTCTGTTAACCCTAACTTTTCCCCTAACCCTAACCAGATTTGCTTGCCTAAACATCTACACATATTACATGTACTATTTTTGCATACAAACTTTTCACCCAACTTGAAACATTATTCTATTAAGGTATACTAGTGAGACCCGTGTAAATTACACGAAATGTCGTTTTCAATACTAATTATTTTGTTCCTAACCAATACAAGTTTGAAAAAAATATGATAAGATTTGACTTGTATATTTATTTAAAAAGATGAACAATACATGAAACAATTTACAAAACTTCTTTATATACAATATTTCTAGTGAAGGTAAAATTTCGACGACTAAACCTTATTTTGTAAATGCTTTAGATTAAATTAAATTTGGCTCCAATTCATGAATATTTATTTACTCCTCTCCAGGAGTTAGGCACAAAGCAAGTTTTATCTTAGTCCCACAAGTAAGATGTGACCCAAGGTTGGGTCGGAAAAGTGGG
This sequence comes from Sepiola atlantica, assembly GCA_963556195.1. Classification (NCBI taxonomy): domain Eukaryota; kingdom Metazoa; phylum Mollusca; class Cephalopoda; order Sepiida; family Sepiolidae; genus Sepiola; species Sepiola atlantica. Next base: position 4,445,159 of record OY744542.1, read on the forward strand.
GTTTGAAAAGCCAGCGCTCGAGAAGGTGAGCACTCTGGTCATTAAAAATTGCCTGGGCAGCCCCGTTGGCATTCCCCGGTAGGGGCGCCCTAGGCAGTAAGCAATAAACTTACTCCTCCCCAAAGAGGGGAGGCAAAGCCTGGGAGAGTGGACCTCCTAGAACTGCACAGGACAGACCCATAGACCGGCGTAAATCAAGCCTCGAAGGCCAAGACAATACCAGTCTATGGAGTGCAGTATCCATCGGAACAGATACTACACTTTGATCTTAGCCAAAAGGCCAAGCCAATTCATGAGTAGCATACAAAGATTCGGAAGTTCGTTGCTTTTGATGTAAGCATGACACACAAAATCACACATGCTATTGTATTAATATGTGTCTTCCCGGTCGTCCCCTCCTTACCTCTCTTTCCCTTCCCCTTGAAATGTAGAAAAAAAATCTTAGAGGTTGGTTGGGATCGAACTATAAACCAGTCGGTCCGAAGTCAAAAATACTACATCGCTAACCGTTGCGCCAAACGGAAATAATTGAAAATGTTTCGAAAATTAGGCGAGTTGAATGTTTTTCAAAATCTAGGTGCGGCACGCATGCGCAGAGCTTTTGCCGGAAGCGTGACACACGAACACACATGCTATCGTATTAATATATATATTATACATACATATAGTTGTACATAATTGCTTTCTACATACATTCAATTATACGTCTTTCGTATGTATATAAAAACCATGAACAGATAACTTTCCAAACGGTTATATTTCTGTCACCTAAATACCATATTTACCTCTGTTTATACATGTCAGTTATACACCCTACCCCACCTGACCTCATCTAGTACCGAATACCAACATGGTTTAACACTAAATGTTTTCTCTGACCCCCCCCCCCTCCTTAGCCCTCCCAACTCGTACTTCTTTTTTTTTTATGTGAATCAGATGATTCTGATGTTGGCATTCTCTGATGTTTTTCTAGTTAGAAATCTTTCTGGAAAGACATCGGATCAACCAATCATATTGCAGCAGGCATTAGACAAGCAGACGATAACTTTTGGAAGAAATTAATTTATACGGTCTTCTTCTTTCGTGTGAATCAGATGATTCTGGCGTTGGCATTAGTTTCCCCAACGTTTTTCTAGTTAGAAATCTTTCTGGAAAGACATCGGGTACTTACAGGGAAAGATCACGGGAAGGTTGCCAACATCTCTAAGTGAAAGTGGTACTGTGGAACCGACTGGATTTGAACTTGGAACACCCAGGTCTTTAGTCCGTGTCGATATCCACTTAACCACCGTCACATCCCACCAGGTATGATCATGGTCTTTTGGACAGTCTTCGATACCCCCAACGCACCCTGTACAAGGGTTTTCTACAGTGCGGGGTGGGAAGGGGATATTTTTTACTTTGTAAAATCACCAGGACACTGTCACTTATAACTGATCATACTTAGCACTTTTATCCATTGCGACATGTGTCTTTGGGGACAATTCTAGTCGGGGAGGGGGTAGGGATCACCGCACGAGACGTGCACATGGGAATTTCCACAGTAAAGTTTTTGGTAGTACCCCCCTACCGCACCTTACCTTATTTAGTACCGGGTACCAACATGGTTTTACACTAAATGTCTTCGCTGACTCCCTCCTCCTCCGCCCTCCCAGCTAATACCAGGTTTTATTTACTCCTCCCCAGGAGTTAGGCACAAGGCCAGTTTTATCTTACTCCCACAAGTAAGATGTGACCCAAGATCGGGTCGAGAAAGTGGGGTTTGAAAAGCCAGCGCTCGAGAGGTGAGCACTCTGGCCATTTAAAAATTGCCTGGGCAGCCCCGTCGGCATTCCCCGGTAGGGGCGCCTCAGACAGTAAGCAATAAACTTACTCCTCCCCAAAGAGGGGAGGCAAAGCCTGGGAGGGTGGACCTCCTAGAACTGCACAGGACAGGCGTGCAGTATCCATCGGAACAGATACTGCACTTTGATCTTAGCCAAAAGGCCAAAAAGCCCAATTTATTTAGGCAGGTGCTTGGACTGTCTTCTATACCCCCACATAACCCTGTACATGCTCGTGGTACAAATGTTTGTAAGATTACCTAGCCATAATGTTAGCCAGTGAGAACGACTAGTATAAAAACTAGCGAACAATAAGATTGCCTCAAAACATCAATCATCAGATTGATTCTTGAACTGTTCTAACCCCAACCCAACCCTAACCCCAACCCTAACCATAACCCTAACCCTAACCCCAACCCTAACCATAACCCTAACCCTAACCCCAACCCTAACCCTAACCCTAACCCCAACCCAATCCTAACCTGTTTCCTCTCTTGTCCTATTTTTCATTCTTAGGAATAACCAGACATCAATTAACACAGAAAATAGAAAAATTGAACTGAAACAAAAAAATCTGAAAAAAATTTTTTGAGCATAAATAAAACACAATTAAATATTGTTTTGAAAAATTATACAATGTCAAACGGTCTCTGGTTTAGCACTTTAACCCTAACCCTAACTCTAACCTTAAATGACACTATATTAAATGATCTCTGGTTAAACATTTTAACCATAACCCATAATTACACTATGTCAAATGGTCTCTGGTTTAACATTTTAACCCTAACCCATAATTACACTATGTCAAATGGTCTCTGGTTAAACATTTTAACTCTAACCCATAATTACACTATGTCAAATGGTCTCTGGTTAAACATTTTAACCATAACTCTAAATTACACGATGTCAAATGGTCCATGGTTTAGCATTTTAACCGTAACCCATAATTACACTATATGTCCAATGGTCTCTGGTTAAACATTTTAACCATAACCCATAATTACACTATGTCAAATTGTCTCTGGTTTTACATTTTATTCTTCATAAAGTATTTTTAAATTTAATTCGGCAAAACTTAAAATTATTGCTGCTGAAATATTCACTTGTATTCTAATTAATCTTAATTATTAATCAACAGACAAGTAAATATTGCCATAGTAATAGTTTTGCTAAGTAATAGTTTTGCTAAGTAATAGTTTTGCTAAGTAGAATAAGAAAGGTAAAGGCTTCATTGTTTTTGTTAATGACATCATACATTTTTTTTCATGCAAAAATCTGAAAAATGTTAAAGTGATTTGGGAAATACACATATGTTTGACAAAGTTAAAATTCTAACTGTCACGTGACTTAAATTAACCAATCAAACTATGACCCTTCGAAAATGGATAACAAGGTATCGGCTGCCCAATACATTTTGAACCAAAACCTTGAACCAGTTAAAAACGAATCTTACAAACTGTTTTTTTTCAATTAGCGATTTTAATTCAAATAAAATATGGCCATTTTTTTTTAATTCCAAAATTGAAGCCCTTCGTGAAAATTCAGATACCTCCAATTTTTGAATTTTAACAATAGGTATTAGACATAAATTAATGAATATTCCCCAAATTTCAGTTTCTTTGGAATATTTTACAGATCCATATATTGAACAGACTTAAAATTCTACCAATAACTTCATTAATTTCTTTCTTTTAAAATTTTTTTCAACATAGTTCACCCCAAACAAGGCAGGACGCCACTGTAGACGTAAGGGGCTACTGAGAAAAAAGGGAGAAGGTTTGGAGCTGTGCAGCGAGATGTCTGTTTACATTAGTTTTAAATTTCTGCATGTCAGTACCGTCGGGAAAACAGGGGCAGGGAGGGAGTTCCAGAGGCCAGCAGCACGAGGAAAGAAGTTATTGGAGTAGAAAGCTCTTCGGCATCTGGAGACCTCTACAGTGAATGGATGGGATTTAGCTTATTGTCGAGTTGGTCTAGTGAATTTACGTCGAGGGGGCACCAGAGTAGCCAGTTCATCGGAGCATAATCCATTGAAGTATTTGTAAAACAAGCACAAGGAAGCAACATTGTGGCGATGGGACAGGGGCTGGAGCTTGGTTGACAGTGAGGGACCTATTTGGTTGGCGACTCTTTTTTGGACCTTGTCAAGGAGGGAGAGACTAGTAGATGATGCACCAGCCCAGATGTGGCGACCATACTCCATGCATGGGTGGATGGTGGCTTTGTAGAGATACAGGATAATGTCAGGTGTGAGGAGTTTACTAACACGGTAAAGGGAGCCAACCTTCTTTGCTGCAGCCTTTCATTTCACAAAGAATTATATACCTATTTCTGGTATTCTAACTTCGTTTAAAATATAAAATTACTCAATAAAACAATAAATACACTTGGGAATGAAATGTCATCATAATTACTGTTACTTGAAGGTCATTGTTTTAATTAAGTTCACTTCATCATTAGAATATAAAGCTGGTACTTCATTTTTGTGACTGATGTTATAATTAGCTTCAAAATTATATCTCCGTGCATACAAATTATATATAGGACACACAATTATTTTTTAGTACATGGATTCTTTTTTATTGTTTTGTAGGAGAACATTTGTATGGATAAAAGTATCGCCATTGACTTTGGGGTGAATAATAGTTTTTATTAATTTTTTTAGATGTTTGTTTTTAGAGATATTATGCGCCCATCTCCTCCACAAAATCTACATATCCGTTCTTTTGCAACATTTATTTCACCACGAACATCGCGAAATGCAGTATGAAGGTGCATTTGAGAAAGCAGAAGAAGAAAATTAGGCACTTCTGCTGTATGTGTTTAGCAGGACATTTTCTTTCCTTTTTCTGAAAATAAGGGGAGATAATTCAACCGGAAGTGATTTTTTATTTTTTATTGTATAAATTAAAACATAAAAAAAGCAACGCTGATTTCTTTTTGGGTATAATATAACAGTTTACAACTTTTTTTTTATTATATGAATTAAGAATTTCTGAAAAGTCAACAATGATTTTTTTTTTATTATAATTGAAAAGTTTTGATTGGTGGGAGTTTTGATTGGGTGGAGGGTTAAAACTGAATTTTTTTGTTCAGTAAATTCCCAATGTCTCGAAGATTTATATCATTTAAGTTCATTTCTGAAATTCATTTAACACACGTAACCCGCTTCCGGTGAATTCTGAGTCAATGGTACTTAGAAGAAAACAAATAGAACTCTTCAATTTCGATTTCTAAATCGGCAGCTGCTAAACATATACAACAGAAGTGCCGAAAATTATTTTGGAAGTTTTTGTTTTCTTTTTAACTGATTAATGATAAATCACTTGTTCTCAACCTTTTTGTCCCATGGCCCCTTTATTTATCATTTCTCTTTGAGTATCTCTTATTTTAATCAATAATCTCATGCAAAACATCTGACAGAATCTATATTATAAATATGCAGATCAAATTCTCTGAAACATTTCATCAGACAGACTCCAAAAATGTCTTCCTAAATTCATTTTTACCATTATTTCTGAATTCGTCGAGGTTTTTCAGCACCATGAGTCAATCCAGAAAAGACATGAGCAATATGCAGCAACGTTTTGGTAATTTCTACGACACTCAAACCACATGTACCGGCACTTGCAAACTTCACATGATAATTTGTTCTCCTTCATCAGTTGCAAGGGATGTATGATTCCCAATAGCAAACACCAACTCCTTACTGAAGAGATACCGAGACATGTTTTCTGTGAGAGGTCATTCATATTTGGGATTCTATAGTATACCTGTCACCTCAACAGGAGATCCTATGAAAGTTCTATCCCAAAATAAAGTGCCATTAAATTCTTTAATTGACGAATTTTGACATTGATCATTACATGTGGTTGCTCAAATTCTTCTTGTGGCAGGAATTGTATTTCATCTTCGCCATTATTGTTTTGAGGCATGTCCGTCCGGATTTTTCTCCGCAACCATCCATTTTCATCCATCCATTCAATTTCTCTGAAACTTGGCCAAAATATGGAGGCAATAGTTCCTAATAGAAAATAAGTATCACTGATCTTGGAAAAACTCTGGTTCGCGCCACCAGAGGGTCAAAAGCCCCCCAATGGCAAACTATGACCCTTTTCTCCCATAACGTTTGATCCATCGATTCAATTTTTCTGAAACTTGGCCAAAATGTAAAGGCAATTGTTCTGGATATAAAATGAGCATCTTTGACCTCAGAAAAATTCTGGTTCGCGCCCCCAGGGGGTCAAAGGGGGTCAAAAATGCCCCAAATTGCCCAAATTTATTGCATTTTACACTCGCCACATCAAGTCACATACAGAGGATGACCACGCACGCGCGACTTGTTAATTAATTAGCTAGCAACATGTGGTTGCTCAAATTCCTCTTGTGGCAGGAATTGTATTTCATTTTCGCCATTATGTATTTTACAAATGTTTCCTATTCTGTGTGCATCATTGTGATTAATAACTATCGCGTCACTAACAGAGAAGAGACAATATTGTCGAAGCCACATATCTCGCTTGGCTCTGATATGTTGTTAGACCCTGAATCCGTTTAAATTGATCACGAGATAAAGGATTTCAGGCTGGCAACCTCTTAAGTACAGTTGCTTTGTTAACTATTGCACCATTAATCTGAACCAGACATCATATTGTGAATCTCTTAGGGTTAGAGTTAGGGTTAGGGGTTAGGGTTAGGGTTAGGGGTTAGGGTTAGGGGTTAGGGTTAGGGGTTAGGGTTAGGGTTAGGGGTTAGGGTTAGGGTTAGGGTTAGGGGTTAGGGTTAGGGTTAGGGGTTAGGGTTTAGGGTTAGGGTTAGGGTTAGGGGTTAGGGTTAGGGGTTAGGGTTTAGGGGTTAGGGTTAGGGTTAGGGTTAGGGTTAGGGGTTAGGGGTTAGGGTTAGGGGTTAGGGTTAGGGTTAGGGTTAGGGTTTGGCTTTTAGGGTTATTAGTTTAGCTAGTTAATCCAACACTTCTTGGAAATGCACGTCAGTCACATGCGTGGTCATCTTTTCTGCTGCTTTTTCTTGTGACCAATTATTTTTTGCTAAGTTTACACCAACCAACTTTCGATTGGTCTCCTTCAGAATCACTCCTCATATTTCCAGTGCACTGATTTCAAAATCAGCATCAATCTCGACAACAGCTCTCTGAAATTCTACAAGATCACCATTCCAATCTCTGATGTTTTCATGGTACTTTTTCTCCATCATCAGTTGAAAGGGCTGTATGATTCCCAAAAGCAAACACAAAATCCTTACAAAAGCAAATACTGCACTAGAAATGGTCAATTGATGCCTGCAACCGCAACAATCAAAATAAAATCATCAAATTCTTTTACTTTTGGTTGTTGCATGCGGTTGCTCTAATTACTCTTATGACAGGAATTGTATTTTATTTCTGCCATTATTTATTTTGCAAATGTTTCTCACTTAGTTATTAATCACAATGATGACCCCTATCGGATCACCAACAGAGAAGAGACAATATTGTCGAAGCCACATATCTAGCTTGGCCCTGATATGGTGTTAAACCCTGAATCCGTTTAATTTCATCATGAGATGAAGTATTTAAGGCTGTCAACCTCTAAACAATTTTGCCATCAATCTCAGCCATACAATCAGATGATGAGGCTGTGTGGATTATTAGTTTTGTTAGTGAATCCACCTCATCTTCAGCATTCGCATCAGTTACACATGCAGTCATCTTTCCTGCTGTTGCTGCTGATGCTTTTTAGTGTGACCAATTCTTTTTCTTGTGACCAATTTTTTTTCTTGTGACCAATTATTTTTTCTTGTGACCAATTCTTTTTTCTTGTCCCCAATTATTTTTTCTTGTGACCAATTCTTTTTTCTTGTCCCCAATTATTTTTTCTTGTGACCAATTCTTTTTTCTTGTCCCCAATTATTTTTTCTTGTGACCAATTATTTTTTCTTGTCCCCAATTATTTTTTCTTGTGACCAATTCTTTTTTCTTGTCCCCAATTATTTTTTCTTGTGACCAATTATTTTTTCTAGTGACCAATTTTTTTTTCTTGTTACCAATTATTTTTTGTTGTGACCAATTCTTTTTTCTTGTTACCAATTATTTTTTCTTGTGACCAATTATTTTTTCTTGTGACCAATTATTTTTTCTAGTGACCAATTCTTTTTTCTTGTCCCCAATTATTTTTTCTTGTGACCAATTATTTTTTCTAGTGACCAATTCTTTTTTCTTGTTACCAATTATTTTTTTTGTGACCAATTTCTTTTTTCTAGTGTCCATTTCTTTTTTCTAGTGTCCAATTCTTTTTTCTTGTGACCAATTTTTTTTTCTTGTGACCAATTCTTTTTTCTAGTGACCAATTCTTTTTTCTAGTGACCATTTTTTTTTCTAGTGACCAATTCATTTTTGCTAAGTTTACACCAACCAAATTTCGATCAGGCTTCTTCAGAATCACTCCTGATTTTTCCAATGCATCGATTTCAAAATCAGCATCAATCTCAATCACAGCTCTCTGAAATTCTAATAGTCCAATTTTCCAGTTCTTTACCAAACAGACATCTCGCTGTGCAGCTCCAAATTTAGGTTGCCCCCCCCCCCCCCAAAAAAAAACTTTCACCCTTTTTCTCAATAGCCCCTTACGTCTACAGTGGTGGCCTGCCTTGTTTGGGGTGAACAATGTTAAAAAAAACTTTTACCCTTTTTCTCAATAGCCCCTTACGTCTACAGTGGTGGCCTGCCTTGTTTGGGGTGAACAATGTTAAAAAAAACTTTCACCCTTTTTCTCAATAGCCCCTTACGTCTACAGTGGTGGCCTGCCTTGTTTGGGGTGAACAATGTTAAAAAAACTTTCACCCTTTTTCTCAATAGCCCTTACGTCTACAGTGGTGGCCTGCCTTGTTTGGGGTGAACAATGTTAAAAAAAACTTTCACCCTTTTTCTCAATAGCCCCTTACGTCTACAGTGGCGGCCTGCCTTGTTTGGGGTGAACTATGTTAAAAAAAAATTCACATTGCTGACAACAAGATCACCATTCCAATCTTTGATGTTTGAATAGTCAAGACGTCTAGATGTTCATATTTTCTTAACTTATTCAAGATGCCAGATTAGAATATTGTCATATTTGCAAATGACATGAGACCAATTGAGCAGATCAAGTGTGTCAAAGGTATTGTGCGACAATTACCAAAATATCGCTCAACCGCATCTGCTCCATTAAGGACAAGAATCGGAGCACTTCATTTGAAACTTTGCTACGCAAAACACTGAATCGATAAATGTAGATTGCATAAGGAGAGTAGAAAGTGACTAACTTGGGTTTACTTTCGCAGCCTCGTAACTCACGCTTCCCTTATTTTGTCCTTTAGTGCTCACATCCCATGAACGATGTTTTTGACAAAGGGAGAATAATTGCTGTTTTCTGGGTTGGAATCTATCCATTTAGCATTTGACTTGTTTTTGACCTTGAAGCAGTATTTTTTTTAGCTCCTTACATCAAGTGGTTTCCTGCCTTGTCTGGAACGATTTCCAATTAAAACAAAATATATCATGATGTAATTGAGATGGAAGAATATTTGAGTTTGGAAGAATTAAATAAAAAATATCAGTGCTT
>OY744542.1:4457073-4464573 GCA_963556195.1 Sepiola atlantica
GCAGCTGCAGATTAATTTGTTGAGACGTACATTGTACGTTACGATTGTGCGTTACAATTGTGCGTTACAATTGTGCGTTACAATAAGGTTATTATTCAAATTCAGAATAAGATTTTAAGTCACCATTTTTCATTATTATTACCCGGCAGCTGCAGATTAATTTGTGTAATTATATTTTCCTTTCTCCTGATTTCCTCGTGTCCGTACTCATTATCGCAACAAAATGTTACAACGGTCTTTCTCTGCCAAATGATATCTCTCCGAACAGTCTTTCATCCATCGCACACACCAACGTAGTCACCAACTCAAATCACCAACTCATAGTCTCCCACTTCCTTCAAAACATTCCCCTTTTATTGCCAGTGACATTGCACTCATGCAAATGAGCATGCAAATAAGTAGTGAGCTCTTCTGCCAGAGAGATCAGGAAGTAATGCGAGGTTTTTGCTATAACTAGCCATTTCACTCAGGTTCTGTTTCTTTATGAATCCATTCCTGGCTGGGGTAAGTCATACTTTGCTAACCACAATTTGTTGAGACGTACATTGTACGTTACAATTGTACGTTACAATTGTACGTTACAATTGTACGTTACAATTGTGCGTTACAATTGTGCGTTACAATTGTACGTTACAATTGTGCGTTACAATTGTACGTTACAATTGTGCGTTACAATTGTAACGTACAATTGTACGTTACAATTGTGCATTACAATTGTACGTTACAATTGTACGTTACAATTGTGCGTTACAATTGTACGTTACAATTGTGCGTTACAATTGTGCGTAACAATTGTACGTTACAATTGTGCGTAACAATTGTACGTTACAATTGTACGTTACAATTGTGCGTTACAATAAGGTTATTATTCAAATTCAGAAAAAGATTGGGACACAAATTCAATGTTAATTTTTATTCAATAACAAAAATATTGAAATAAAATTATTTTAGCCAACAAAAAATGATATACATTGGTTTTTGTTTAGGGTTAGGTTTAAATGCAAGGGGGGGGGAGTAGGGTTAATATTTATGAAATTGTATAGTTCACAAATGATATAACTTCTCAATTCTTCATGGAAATGATTTTTAATTCTTTTTTTGAATTTAATTATCAATTTTTGTACCTTATTTTTGTATATGTTTTCATCTTCAATTCCATCATGATGCCTTTTCTATTAAGTTTTAATCAAGACAACAAGTCCTTTCAGAATGTAATGAAGATAGACGACCCAGACCCCCCCCCCCTATTTAACTGTGGCATGTAAATAAAGTCAATGGAGTTCAAAATAATGATCAATTGATAATTAGAATCATTTTATTGATTATATTTATTGTCTAAGAGTAAAAACTACACGAGTTAAATTGCAAAACCCTCACCGGTACAATCGCTTGGCTGCCTCGTTTTAAGAATAACACCTACTTTAGGAGTTTTATTTACTCCTCCCCAGGAGTTAGGCACAAGGCCAGTTTTATCTTACTCCCACAAGTAAGATGTGATCCAACATCGGGTCGAGAAAGTGGGGTTTGAAAAGCCAGCGCTCAAGAGGTGAGCACTCTGACCATTTAAAAATTGCCTGGGCAGCCCCGTCGGCATTCCCCGGTAGGGGCGCCTCAGACAGTAAGCAATAAACTTACTCCTCCCCAAAGAGGGGAGGCAAAGCCTGGGAGGGTGGACCTCCTAGAACTGCACAGGACAGGTGTGCAGTATCCATCGGAACAGATACTACACTTTGATCTTAGCCAAAAGGCCAAGTTTAGGAGTACCATGTACTTTTTACAGTATCAATTTTTTTTTCCTTAAGGAGCCTTACATGTTGGTTAACTGAACGTTGATCTCCCCACCCTAGGTACAATGCATGATAAATGCTAAATATAAATATAAAACAAGAATCCCTTTTTCAGATAATGATCACATGACCTTCCCATGGTCCTCAAATCACATTATAAACCTACCCTCTAGACTTAAAACAAGTATCGGCACAAGGGAGACAGTTGCCCCCCTACAATAAGAAACTTCTCAAATTCGGTAAATCTTTATTTTTTTTATAATCCAGAGTTAATAGATAAGTATCACTATGCTCATTGATGTATGTTAGGGACAACCATTGGAATCTGTTGTAATATGTCCATTGATGTATGTTACGGACAACCATTGTAATCTGTTGTAATATGTCCATTGATGTATGTTTAGGACAACCATTGTAATATGTCTATTGATGTATGTTACGGACAACCATTGTAATCTGTTGTAATATGTCCATTGATGTATGTTTAGGACAACCATTGTAATATGTCTATTGATGTATGTTAGGGACAACCATTGTAATCTGTTGTAATATATATAAGTTATTGTACATAGCTAGTAATGACATAAATAAAGTAGTGAATATGACAGCGAATATGATATCATGAGGAAGTAAGCAAGTGTGAAATGTGTATAACTAGACAGCCATCAATATGTTCATTAGTGTATGTTAGGGACAACCATCGGAATCTGTTGTCAAATGCTCATTGATGTATGTTAAGGACAACCATTGGAATCTGTTGTCTTATGGCCATGTATGTGTATGTATAAATAAATGATCAATATGATGTCCTATTTATATTGTTTCCTTAGGGATGATGAATAGAAAATGAAGCAACTACACCTATCTTCTGTCCTCCTTCCAGAGAAGTTATCGGACCTGACTAGTAATAGGAGACATCATCCAGAGTCACGCGAAGTGCATCCGTCTATTGTCGATTAAAATAAACTAATGAAGCTATATCATTATATTTTTTTTATACGCAAGTGATTGTCATTATTTTAATCACAACAGCAGTATGCAATATGATCACAGTGTAGTATCTGTTCTAATGCTACACCTCATTATTTCGGTCCTCTATCAATGAAGGAAAAATTCTTATAGACTGAGGCAACTTTTATTTTTCATACTAATCAATAGGAACAAACAGCCAATTCTAAGAATATGTAACTAGGTAGGTATCAATATGTCCATTGATGTATGTTAGGGGCAACCATTGTAATCTGTTGTAATATGTCTATTGATGTATGTTAGGGACAACCATTGTAATCTGTTGTAATATGTCTATTGATGTATGTTAGTGACAACCATTGTAATCTGTTGTAATATGTCTATTGATGTATGTTAGGGACAACCATTGTAATCTGTTGTAATATGTCTATTGATGTATGTTAGGGACAACCATTGTAATCTGTTGTAATATGTCTATTGATGTATGTTAGAGACAACCATTGTAATCTGGTATATGTGCATGTATGTGTATGTATGATTAATATGATGTCCTATTTGTATTGTTCCCTTAGAAAGCATTTGTCCATCTTTATGTTACATATCCGAGTCGGTGCACGGAAAGGATTTTTATAAAACAGATGCACCTGGCGATTGTCAGTTGATAAGATAATTGTCGGATGACCAATAAGTTATTTGAAAATAAAATAAAATACTCACAACCAAACAAACACCAGCACAGGACGAGGCAACATATGATCGATTGTCAAAAGTTTCTTCTGACAAAAAAAAAGGATGCACCTGCAAGAATCACTTAAACAGTGATGTCAGAAGAAAACAGAGATGTCGGAAAGGTTAAAGATCATATTGCCAGGTGCGGTTGTGTCATGCCAGGAAAAGATGGACAGATTTTGGAAGTGTCAAATAAAGTTCAACCTGTCACCGAGTGCAACCTCAATGAGGTCGTCCAGGTGGCGACAAAATCGTTATATAATAACAACTGAAAATCAAAAGACAGTCAGTTGACGATTGAACCTCGGAGAGAATCAACCGTCTAGTTCCCTGTGCACAAAGCCTCTCTGACCACCACCCTCATCGTCACCGACAAATAAATATACTCATTATATTTTCCTAAGATACCTGTGTTGTCATTTTTTATTAAGCCTCACACAATACAACATTTAGGGATAACGAATAAAAGATGAAGCAACTACACCTGCCGTATGTCCTCCTTCCTGAGAAGTTATCGTCCATAGTTAGTTATATCAACCAATTCCACATGCCCTAATTCCTTAGCTCTTCGGAGTCATCCAATTTTGACTCCTGCATACATTTGATATTTTCTTCCGAAGAAATCGGAACTTTTAATCCAATAATGTCAGCTATCAGATGATACGATCAATAGCGTTTCTAGTTATTAGAAAGTGGGTGGCGGCAACTTGGGGGTCGATATTGAAATGGCGGTGGTAAACTTGAAACGCATGCGACGAGAAATGTTCACTTTTATATTTCATCACGTTGATGTACACTAGTTTTTTTGTTTTTTTTCAAGAAAAATATATTATTGATTCAGTAATATTTAATAAAACCTTATTTTTAGAAATACAGGGTGAGTCCCTCCCCTAACCCCCCCCCAAAAAAAAACTTCCACTTATGGATTTGTTAATAAAATTAACAATCCTTTCTGAAATCCAACCATATTTGGTACAAATTAACTTAACTCTATGCTTGCCTTGTCCACCGAATTTCAATCATGACTCTCCAACAGTCTTTGAATAGAAACTATTAAAAAAGATAAAGCTTTAAAGTTCAATATTTTCCAAATTTTCAAAACGACGGCCCCCTAAAACCTAAAGTAACTGAAACCTATAATCGAAAACTTATTTATAGACTAGGGTTTTTTTTCGCGAAGATGAGACCCAACACAAATATATTATTGATTCGCTAATTTTTAATAAAAAACATATTTTTAGAAATACAGGGTGAGTCCCTCCCCTAACCCCCCCCCCCAAAAAAAAAACTTCCACTTATGGATTTGTTAATAAAATTAACAATCCTTTCTGAAATCCAACCATATTTGGTACAAATTAACTTAACTCTATGATTGCCTTGTCCACCGAATTTCAATCATGACTCTCCAACAGTCTTTGAAAACGACGGCCCCCTAAAACCTAAAGTAACTGAAACCTATAATCGAAAACTTATTTATAGACTAGGGTTTTTTTTCCCGAAGATGAGACCCAACACAAATATATCATTGATTCGCTAATTTTTAATAAAAACCATATTTTTAGAAATACTAAGTGATCCCTATCCTGCGAAAAAAAACTACCCTTATGGATTTGTTAATATAATTAACAACCCTTTCTGAAATCCAACCATATTTGGCACAAATAAACTTCAGTCTATGCCTGACTTGTCCACCTAGTTTCAGTCATGAATATCCAACAGTCTTTATTTCATCGCCGTCCAATGATATAAAGAGGCCACTTTTGGTGATCGTCTCTACAGAAAGACTTCCCAAAAGTTAGCACTCCAAAAATGCCACCCATAGAATCGTTAATAAAATTCACAATCCTTTCTGCAATCCAACCATATTTGGTACAAATAAACTTTAGTCTATAACTGACTTGTCCACCAAATTTTAGCAATAAATCTCCAACAGTCTTTGAACAGATTAGTAAACAAAAACGATTAAAAAAAATAAAGCCTTCAAGTTGAACGTTCTCCGAATTTCCAAAACGGCGACCCCCCCCCCCCAAAAAAAAAAATCCTAAAGTAACATGCTGAAACCTTAAATCAAAAAATTACATAAAAAATAATTACACTCTGTAAAAGTGTGTTTTAATCATTTTCAGAAATAGAGAGTGACCTACAAAAATGCCACCCATGGAATTGGTACAAAAATTCACAATTTTTTTTGCAATCCAACCATATTTGGTGTAAATAATATTCAGCCTATGCCCGACTTGTCCCCCAAGTCTCAGTCATGAATGCCCAACAGTCTTTGTTTTTCATCGTTCAATGATATGTGAATAGGAATCTATTTGGGAGCCAAGAGGGCACAAGTCTGAAAAATTTTGGGAAACAGTGGTTCAAAAACATTTTTTTGTTCCGCACCCATCAAGAAATTTCACTCCAATCTTGCACCCCCTAAAATTTAGAGAGTAAGTTAGAGGTTAGGCTGATGTATACCGGAAGTCGTGTCATTGGAGGAAGTATGTAGCAGAGAAGTGAGATCGTTGACCCTGGTGGCGAGCAACGTGGAATCTCTGAATGTCTTTTACACTTTCCTTTTATTGAGAATTAGGTGTGTGTAATCTGGCCACAACTTCGCCTCCCCCCCCTCCTCTAACAGAATTCAATTTAACATAAACATATATATTCTCATCAACATTATTTTCCACATTAGGGATTTTCCAATTCATTTCTATAACTCAGAAATGGCCAAGTGTATGTTTAATCCACCCCCTCGTCTTCTTCCTCATCTGTCTCCATCTCCCACAGTTACCTCAGTGGGAGGGAGAAGATACCCCTCTTTTGAAACTCATTAACAGAAGAAAAAAAACACTTCTTCTTCATCTGTTTCCATCCCCCACCGTTACCCCAGTGGAGGTGGGGGGAGATCCCTTCCCCTTCCTCGAAATTTATTCATAGAAGAGAAAACATATTTTTATTAACGGGAAATGACATTCCGTAGACAACTCACCTCCCCCATCGTCCGACACGGCCACACCAGGCGACGATGGAGGGTAGCAAAAGAATTCAATGCTTATCTCTTTGCAAAATGTGTGTTCATTCCTGGATTGCTTGTTATCTTAACCTATGTCCATTCAATGTCGAGAATGTCAACCATATAATATATATAATATATAATATATAATATATATATTTATATAATATATATATATAATATATATATTTATATAATATATATATTTATATAATATATATATATATATATATAATATATATATTTATATAATATATATATATATATATATATATATATATATATATATATATATATATATATATATATATATATAACTTCTTTGTACTATAGCAGGAAAAATCCCAGAGAATTAAAGTTACAAATTAAGAGCGTAGTATTTATTTTATGTTGGTACAGAAAAATTAGTACAACATTCGGAAGAGAACCGGATGGCTAAGTCCTTTTGTGCTTGAAACCGACGGTACGAATGTTGTACTAATTTTCTGTACCAAAATTATATATATATATATATATATATATATATATATATATATATATATATATATATATATGTTCAATTAATTGTATAAATCTTGGGAATTTTTAATTTTGAACATATCAGTGAGGAAATAAAATTGAATTTCTGAAGCTGAAATCACGAGTCGTTAATTCAGAATTTAAAAAAAAACAGAAAACTTAGAATAAAAATAAAATACATTTTTTTTATAAACTTGTTTTCTTTTTTTTTTTGCGATTGTAATTTATTTTGAAAGCTTGAATTTTGTTTTGTTTCTGAATTGTGAAAAGTTCTCGGATGACAGCGTTCGCAAAATAGAAAAAAAAAAACAGCGTAACATGAACGTTGTAGATCAGATTTCAAAGTTTAAAGAAATTTAAACGACAAAATCTGATTAAAGTAATTGTTCGAAAGATATTCTTGTAGATGATGCGGAGGGAAAGGCAATCTAAAAAAAAAAATTACAAAGTCAATCCATACAAAAATATATTATGTTTTAATGATAACAAATGAAC
>OY744542.1:4469573-4499573 GCA_963556195.1 Sepiola atlantica
TCAGCCTACCATCCCAACAAAAATTCAGATATCATATACACATACTCATATTACTTCTATTTAAATATTAATAACAAATATTAAAAAATAACTGTTACCAAAGACAATAAAAGTTACTTTTCTAACTACCTGCCTATTTTATTGTGTTTTAAAGTATTTTTAAGCGCTTTTATTTACATATTTTATCGATGACTTCAGGGCGTTGTAAAACCTACATATTCAAGAGGTGCGAAACCGCGTGTGCGTCGAAAATCGCTAAAAAATCGAAAATTAAACGAAAAATACAGCTCACCAATCGGGCGAAAATTTAATGTTCAACCGAACTGTATATATTTTTTTTATTATTTGTAGACATTTTTAATCTTCGATTATTTGGAGTTGTTCTGCTTACGACCTTGCGTTTTCACATGGAAAATCGCTCAAAAATCGAAAATTAAATGAAAAATACAGCTAATAACTTGCGTTTTCACATGGAAACTTTCGGCGAAATTTTTGGATGACAAAACTGAGATAGAACATGTAAATAAAAACGCTTTAAAATACTTTAAAACACAAAATATTAGACAGGTAGGTAGAAAAGTAATTTTTCTTGCTTGTGGTAACAGTTATTTGTTGTTGTTTTTTTTTTCGCCCCTTTTTTCTTCTGTTGGATACTCTAGCAAATACTCGTATATTTTGGTTCCTAATTCAATGTCCTTAGAGATTCAAATCCCTTTACATCAGGCGGAAGTTATTTTTATTACAACAGCTTCAAATAAATTTAATAAAAAAAGGTTCTAACTTAAGCAACTCTCGCATATACAAAACTCGATGCTATCTGTAAATAAGTCCAATAAACTGACACCGCTACACGCACACACTCACACGTACAGACAAATTCACAGTCATACATACGTTCATGTCGTGACACAAGTTTCAACTAGCACCAAACAAAACTGCCGCGAAGAGTCACGTAGAACAAAAAGACAGTGCAGTGTATTATATGAATTGACTAGCAAAAATAGACGAGTCTATTTTTGCTAGGCTGCACGTTCTTGTGTGGTTAGACAAAAGAAAAGAAAAAAAAATTGTCTCCGAATACCATTTTGTTTAAAAAGGGAAAAAAAATTTGTCTCCGAATACCATTTTGCTTAAAAAGGGAAAAAAATTGTTTTTTTTCCCGCCAAATTCCCTAATGTATTTGTTTATGTTTCTGACTTTGAAATCAATTAAATAGTAATTACCTCTGCCCCCAGCTCTCGTTTACAAAATTTCTCCAGGACGGACAGACAGACATCCTGACAGAGAAAGTGTTCGTTATATTATAAGTTTTATTAAGTAAACGAACCGTCTAGACCACTGGGGTGCGTTTAATTTTATGAATCATCTTTGCTTGTCACCATTCTATAAAGAAAAAACATCTCGTCTTGAAAAAAACACCTCCAAAGCTTGTGGGCCTGATCTTATACCTGTAATAGTAATAAAGAAATGCTCTGCTGAACTGGCTCCTGTCCTCTCCAAACTCTACAATAAATGCCTAGCTGAATCTTGCTTCCCTGATAGCTGGAAAATTGCCTCTGTGGTACCAGTTTACAATAGTTCTAAGAATAGAACCTATCCTCAGAACTATAACCCAATCAGTCTGCTGCCGACCTTTGTTAAAATATTTGAATCCTTAATCAATCTAGCGATAATACGGCACGTAGATAATGCTAAACTTCGATCTGACCGCCAGTATGAATTTACACAAGCACGATCTACTGCAGACATCCTAACGGTCATCTCTGAACGCATGTATGATACACTTGACACGGCAGGAGAAGCTAGGGCAGTAGCGCTTAATATGTGCAAGGCCTTTGACAAGGTATGGCATAAAGGGCTTCTCCTGAAAATACGCTCATACAGTATTACTGGGCAATTACTTAATATAATTAGATCCTTCCTAGACAAAAGAAAAATCCAGGTTGTCTTCGATGGCCGTTCATCTAAGCAACATTACATAAATGCTGGTATACCCCAGGGCTCTATCCTTAGACCTTTGTTGTTCCTGATTTATATAAACGGCCTCCCTGATGACACAGTGTCTGAGATTGGTTTATTTGCTGACGACACCATGCTTTACTCTCGCCATGTTGGCAAAACAGACGCGATCATATCCGAGGCATTGGCTGAATCTTTAGAAAATGACCTCCATGCTGTAGTGGATTGGGGTCATAAATGGTTGGTAACTTTTAATGCCGCCAAGTCAAAGCTCCTTTCCTTCAATAACTACAAGGAACCTCTCAGACCACCGATTGTCATGGCTAATAACACCCTACCTGAGAGTTCATCATTCAAACTTCTCGGCCTAACCTTCACATGAATTGGAACAAATACATTGAAGACTTTGCCAAAGCTGCTGCTAAGAAGGTGGGCTCCCTCTACCGTGCTAGTAAACTCCTCACTCCTGACATTATCCTGTATCTCTACAAAGCCACCATCCGCCCATGCATGGAGTATTGTTGTCACATCTGGGCTGGTGCATCATCTACTAGTCTCTCCCTCCTTGACAATGTCCAAAAAAGAATCGCCAACCTAATAGGTCCCCCACTGTTAGCTTAGCTCCAGTCTCTGTCCCATCGCAGCAATGTAGCATCCTTGTGCTTGTTTTACAAATACTTCAATGGATTATGCTCCGATGAATTGGCTTCTCTGGTGCCCTTTCGACGTAAATTCACTAGACTAACTCGACAATCAACTAAATCTCATTCATTCACTGTGGAGGTCCCCAGATGTCGGAGAGCCTTCTACTCAAATAGCTTCTTTCCTCGTGCTGCTGGGGTCTGGAACTCCCTCCCTGTCCCCTGTTTCCCCGACACTACAGACATGCAGAAATTTAAAACTAATGTAAACAGACATCTCGCTGCGTTAGGTTGACCCCCCAAAACTTCTCCTCTCTTCTTATTTCTCAGTAGCCCCTTACGTCTACAGTGGCGGTCTGCCTTGTTTGAGGTGAACTATGTTAAAAAAATAGATAACGTCATAAATGATTAATAGGAATTGCGAGGAGTTGGCTTTCATAAACAATGAATGGTAGTTGCCAAAAGCAGTGAAACTTCATAAAGGATGAATGGCAGTTGCCTAAAGTAGTGTGACGTCATAAAGGATGAATGGCAGTTGCCTAAAGTAGTGTGACGTCATAAAGGATGAATGGCAGTTGCCTAAAGTAGTGTGACGTCATAAATGATGAATTGCAGTTGCCTAAAGTAGTGTGACGTCATAAAGGATGAATGGCAGTAGACCTGTATGCTTGTTTAAAATCAACAGCAGCAGTAGCTTGTCACGTGTGTTCAAGTTAAGTTTAAACCTTTTTGTACCTTCTCGGCCTTTTGGCTGAGATCAAAGTGTAGTATCTGTTCCGATAGATTTTATTTAGACAAGTACAAAAATGGTTTTACAGCGAATATTTAAAATACATGTAAAAAACAAAAGACATGCAAAAAAAAAGCTAGACATAAAACATTCATATTTGCCTCAGGCACAAGGCCAGAATCGTTATGGGAGAGGGCGGTGGTCATATCGTTCCGTCTATGTGCACTTTACCCTGAGCTAGCCTCGCTCACCAAAATACCTCATTCACTCTGTGGGTTGGTCCTACTTAGGTGGTCCTAAATTTGGTTTTAAAAAATGTTATTTACAAATAAATAAATAAATCATTGCGGGGGAGTGGGACACTATTTACAATTTTTTAATTATGTACATGGTTAGTAGTGCCCTTCCCCCCCCCCTCCAACCCTCTGCTAAGTTGGTAGACCGCCCACTGTTTTCCGGGTATTCCGAAAACAAGCAGCTCGGTCTCTAATTGGGAGTGGGAACTAAAGTAGAGGGAAGTAAAAAAACAATCTAAAGGTGTCTGGATGGGTGGTGGTGTCCTCCAAGATTTACGGTGATTTGGGACAAAATAAAGTGTGTGGTGGGAGGGCATCTTGGCGACTCTCTAGTACCAAAAGAAAACATATAAATTAAAAAATAAAACAGCGTCAGGACTCGATTATTCAAAACTAGCTAAGGGTCTTTGTTTCGTAAAACCCAGGACCGCGTGTGCCATGCCTAAGCAGGGAACACGTGTTCGTGCCTGGCGCATTGACAGATGCACAGACTAGTGTCGTGCGCCCATCTTTTGTCGAACTCCGTGCGGCGCAATCTCCTCCAATCGCACCTGATCCTCACACTAAGCTGATACTTGAAGTAGATGACCAGATCGCAGTCGGAAACAGATTCCGACCCATGGACCTCGTCAAGACGTGAAACCCACGTCATCATGCTCGCCACGACTAGGATGGTTAGGAAGACCATTCTTATCTCCCTAGGCCATGGCTAGGCTACGTTGTGGACTACCAATGCTATGTTCAAGGGCATCCGGTGCTCGGCGTGGATGCGAGCCGTTACCTCTTCGACATACTCCCAGAGATAGATACTACACCGTATAGACCGGTATCGTCTGGGCCTACGGGGCTTGATTTATACCTGGTCTATGTGTCTGTCCTGTGCAGTTCTAGGATGTCTACACTCCCAGGCTTTGCCTTCTCATCCTTTGTGAAGGGAGTAGTTTATTGCTGATCGCCTGAGGCCCCCTACCACGGAATACCTATGGGGCTACCTAGGCAATTTTTAAAGGTCATAAGTGCTCTTTCTCTAAGGTGCTGACTTATCTAATCCCACTTTCCGACCTTGTGTTACATTTTACTTTGTGGGAGGTAGATAAATAAAACCGTTTTGTATATCTGAATTTTTTTAAACACCACCACCCAAACCTACAGTCATGAATCGCTACCATTGGCTTTACAAACTGGAATAGAGAAAAACATAACATAATATACAAAACAGGGCTGGAACTTGGTGGATAGTGATGGACCTATTAAGTTGGTGACTCTTTTTTGGACCTTGTCTAAATGGGAGAGACTAGTGGATGATACACCAGCCCGGATGTGGCAACAATACTCCATGCATGGGCAGATGGTGGCTTTGTAGAGATATAGGATAATATCAGGTGTGAAAAGTTTACTGGCACAGTAGAGGGAGCCCACCTTCTTTGCAGCAGCCTTGGCAATGTCTTCACTGTATTTGTTCAAATTCATGTTACCTATAAATGTAAGGCCGAGGAGTTTGTGATGTTAGACTCTCGAGTAAGGTGTTATTAGCCATGGCAATCAGTGGTTGAAGAGGTTTTTTGTAGTTATTGAAGGAAAGGAGCTTTGTATTTGCGGCATTAAATGTTACCATCCATTTATGATCCCATTCCACTACCGACTGTAAGTCACTTTCACAATAATTCGGCCATTGCCTCGGATATGTGTGCGTCTGTTTTGCCAACATGACGAGAGTAATAAATATATAAAAAATTGATGACACGCCAGATTAAAATGGTAATTGAATGCAATATCCTGCATATTCTTAAAAGCTAAGGGAGCGAAAATAATAGTAGTAGTAATAAAAACACACCGGTGTTCTATCGCTAGTAGAAGCAATAACAAGCAAAAAGCTTCGTATATATATATACATAATATATATATATATATATATATATATATATATAAGTGTTTTATACCTACAGACGACGTCGATTCGGGTTTTCTACCCGCATCAGTGCAGGGGTTGTGGTTGCAAGCGGTAAGCCTAGAATTACGAGCTTAATGATGAGATTACAAAACAGTCTCGAGGCAACTAGCAGCTTCCTGTCTCCGTGACGTCACGGACAAGACACGTAGCTCTTACATTTTATACTTGGAAAATTCAACTCTACTCAATTGGTCTTGGCCTTTTGGCTAACATCAAAGTGTAGTATCTGTTTCGATGGATACTGCACCCCATAGACTGGTATTGTCTTGGCCTTTGGGGCTTGATTTACACCCGTCTATGGGTCTGTCCTGTGCAGTTCTAGGAGGTCCACCCTCCCAGGCTTCGCCTCCCCTCTTTGGGGAGGAGTAAATTTATCGCTTACTGCCTGAGGCGCCCCTACCGGGGAATGCCGACGGGGCTGCCGTCTCTCTTAATCGATTGATCCCTTTCCTTGGGTCATATACTCTGTCTCTTTCTTCCCATAATTCCTTACTTCCCCATACACTTCCGTCTATCTTAATCGATTGATCCCTTTCCTTGGGTCATATACTCTCTCTCTTTCTTCCCATAGTTCCTCACTTCCCCAAGACACTTCCGTCTATCTTAACAGTTTCTTCCATGAGATAAGGCAAGTTAAAGTCCACATTATTTTTATTTATTTAAACAACGCAAACCAAACAGCTTGAACCAGCAACGTAAACTACCAATGAACACCGCTAATTCTAGGCGCATCCTTCAATATGTGGTGAACAAATGAAACACGTCCTACTCTGCACTTGAGCTGGCCTTCTGGCTAAGATCAAAGTGTAGTATCTGTTCCGATGGATTCTGCACCCCATAGACTGGTATCGTCTTGGCCTTCGTGGCTTGATTTACGCCCGTCTATGGGTCTGCCCTGTGCAGTTCTATGAGGTCCACCCTCCCAGGCTTCGCCTTCCCTCTTTGGGGAGGAGTAAGTTAATTGCTTACTGCCTGAGGCGCCCCTACCGGGGAATGCCGACGGGGCTGAATAGGCAATTTTGAAAACCCCACTTTCCCGACCCGACCTTGGGTCACATCTTACTTGTGGGAGTAAGGTAAAAACTGGCCTTGTGCCTAACTCCTGGAGAGGAGTAAATCAATACTCAATTGTTAACCTTATGTGGAAATTAACCACACTAAACCTATCTTTACACACCCGCATTTAAATATTAATACAGATATATATAAGGTGGCTGAACCATTCTCCCACTTTGGCCCTTTTTTCGGCCCTTACTTCGGCTCGACGGAAGATCAATCGGCTTTTCAGATCATGCCCTAGTCTCTATAAGTTCATCCCCAACCGTCTTATTCAATCTGATTCTTCAAAAAATAAAAACTTTATTTCTCCTTTTCATTTTCTTCTCAAATAGATACTAGGAGGCGGTGTTGAGAACAAATGTCTAGAGGGGGTAGACATCGAGAAATTGATTTTTTTAAGAGTAATGTTTTCAAAGAGTAATGTCTTCGAAGAATTACGTTTTCTGGGAGTAGATTTTTATTAAGTGGACGAACCGTCTAGACCACTGGGGTGAATTTAATTTTATGGATCCTGTTTGCTTGTCACCATTTTATGAAGAAAAAATATATCGTCTTGAAATAGATGACCTCATAAATGAGAAATAGGAATTGCGAGAAGGAGTTGACTTTCATAAAGAACGAATGGTAGTTGCCAAAAGCAGTGTAACTTCATAAAGGATGAATGCCAGTTGCCTAACGTAGCGTAACTTCATAAAGGATGAATGGCAGTTGCCTAACGTAGCGTGACGTCATAAAGGATGAATGGCAGTTGCCTAACGTAGCGTGACGTCATAAAGGATGAATGGCAGTTGCCTAACGTAGCGTGACGTCATAAAGGATGAATGGCAGTTGCCTAACGTAGCGTAACTTCATAAAGGATGAATGGCAGTTGCCTAACGTAGCGTGACGTCATAAAGGATGAATGGCAGTTGCCTAACGTAGCGTAACTTCATAAAGGATGAATGGCAGTTGCCTAACGTAGCGTGACGTCATAAAGGATGAATGGCAGTTGCCTAACGTAGCGTGACGTCATAAAGGATGAATGGCAGTAGACCTGTATGCTTGTTTAAAATCACGTGTGGTCAAGTTAAGTTTAAACCTTTTTGTATATCTGATTTTTTTAAACAGCACCTCCAAAACCTAAAGTCATGAATCACTACCATTGGCCTTACAGACTGGAATAGAGAAAACAAAAAAAAATCTAGGAAAAGAATTCTGCAGTCTTGTTATCTCGAATCATTGCAAATTGCTCTGTGGATATTTCGTCTCTCATCGTCTTTTTCTTCTTCCCTTCTGATAGTTATAATCATGGAAAAAAAGAACAACAAATAAGCCATTATTTGCTTTGTGGGTTTAGTTTTCACTTTTCCAAGTATTTTGCAGAAACTAGATGAACTGTAATTTCACAATCCACCCGGATTCGAGTCTAGAGGGTGTGGACACCGCAAACTATGTCTGGTCACTTTGACTAATGGTGACTTGGACAGTGTTGTCAAGTGTGGGTCGAAAGGTGAGGCTTGCCTTTCCTTACTCTCTGGGGGCGGTCGGAAAAGTGGCGATTTGTGGAAGGGAATGTTAATGTAATTTAAACATGGGTCTCTGTGACTCGACAAAAGAAGCCAGTCTCTGTGGTTAACATTAAAGTCCACAAATACATCGATTTGGGTGCTCAGATCCCCGGAAAGTGCCGCGTCTATACTATTTGAGACACAGTTGAGTAATGTACAATTCTTTGTGCAGGGAGAACGGTAGAGGAAATATAGATGACTAAAGCTGAAGTGATTAATCGGAGACAATGGATCGTACTATAGAAATTCCGCGTTGGGATACATGATTCGATGCCTCCTTTGATCGATTGACTTACCTCCTCCTTTGCGCACTGTTTAGCGGGGTGAAAAAACAGTTATTCTCCAAGATGCATCTCTGGTGAGATATGTGAGGGATTCCCAATCAGCATGTTGGTTGTATCTCATTGTTTTAAGTAACAGTGCGTCGGTTCTGGGTCGGAGGTTGATGATGATATCCACCATTATTAAAAGGTGAATAGCAATCGCAAGTGGACGATGGGCATCTCTCACACAAACATTGAACAGTGTTTTCAATAATAAGTTGAAAAGTGATGCTTGTCTGTCTTTATGTGTCTAAATGATGCAGTATGTTCGTAAAACACACACATTAGGCATATTCTGAATTTAGTAGTTTATGAATAAAATTAGATTTATAATTCCCTTCAAGAGATCCTCATCACTTTTGAAGACAGCTGACAAAACTCGCACGTGGAAAGAAACAAAAGCCAACACAAATGATTTTATAAAATATGAAATTTTATTAAAAGGGAATATATATATATATATATTTAGATTTAGATTTTTCACTTAACTATTGCAACGCCACATTGTGTATTGTCGGCAGTTGAAACCAGTAGCCCAGACATTTAATTTCCCTGATGATCTGCCAAGCAAGTAACTGCTTGGTAGTGAAACACGTGTAGGAAAAAACATTTAATTTGAATAAATATTATTTCTAAGAAAAAATATCTTTAATGGTGATCATTGGTGTCCTAGAAGGAATACTTTGGTAAGCCTTCATAAAATCACACACATATATATATATATATATATATATATATATATATATATATATATATATATATATATATGATAATAATAATAATTCAAGAACACAAAAATCAGAAAATATTTTTCTGGGTAGTGTTTGATATGAAGGATATTTGTCTATATCTGAAAAGAACACATAGCAGCAATATAAACAAATGAAATAAGATAGTAATATTCATTGATGATTTTCAATGAACTCAAAATAATACTATAATTTTTAAATTAAATACAATGTTCATACACACAAAAGTCCAAAGTGGACGATGTCAAAATATATTTTGGTGCAATTCGGCCGAATATACAAGTCCAGAGTCTATTTCAGTTGATTCATATACATTCTCTATTCCTGGAATGGTGAATTTAAAACCATTAGAAAGTTCTTGAAATATTCGATGCATTGAATTGAATCCAAAAGTCGATATCTTTTCATATGAAAGTAGAAAGTTCTTTCCTCTCCTGTGGAAAGGTTCCGCTTCGCAAACATATCCCAGTCCTCGTAAACATAATATGAGAAACAGTGTCCATAGGTTAATGGCCACAACAACTGCAGTTGTTACCATCATTGTGGTGGCCAAGGATCCGCTCCTCATATGTATCAATTTTAATGTGATTCGCGGCTTTTTTACATGCAACACCTTGCGTATTAGGGGTTTTTGATAGAAATACCCATAAGGGTCTAGATAACTTATTGTGTACCAAAAGTCCCGGCTGGCAATATTTATATACTACTATATCGAAGATGCCAGCGAGTAAAAAAAATTTTGCACAATGGACTCGGAGAGCCGCCTTTTGTGAGACGTTTTTAAGGAAAACTGTTTTAAGTAATATTTAAATGTGCGAGAGACATGCAAAAGTCGATATCTTTTCATATGAAAGTAGAAAGTTCTTTTGTCTACTGTCCTTTTATTGCCAGCCTTATCAGATGAGATCTTGTTGTATCAATTCAGATATCAGATGAGATGTTGTTGGTATCAATCCAGATATCAGATGAGATCTTGTTGTTATCAATCCAGATATCAGATGAGATGTTGTTGGTATCAATCCAGATATCAGATGAGATGTTGTTGGTATCAATCCAGATATCAGATGAGATGTTGTTGGTATCAATCCAGATATCTCAAAATAACAAAATATGTTGACAGTGATATTCTATGTTATTTTGCTGGGCGAAAATATGAACATGCTTCTTAAGTTATGACTTCAAAAACCCCTAATATTTCATTTTTTCCACAGAAAATATTCTGGTTGGAAATGGTTTAGCAATTCTTACTTACCTGGTGAAAGTAGTCTTAACAATCGGCTTACAAATAGGAAAAAACACGATAAATATCAGATGGATAAAAATGTTCTGTTTGGAGAGACAGAAAGAGAATGAGAGAGAGAGAGAGAATAAGGGAGTCCCTGTCTGGCCTCTGACATGTCCATATTGACATTTTAAGAGGAAAAAAGGTTTGTACTATTGCATAACTCTTCCCGCCTGGTGCATAAACGAGTTGAGGGGGTCATTTTTATCCGTTATCTAATTCAGTTGATTGATATAAATTCTCTATTCCTGGAATGGTGAATTTAAAACCATTAGAAAGTTCTTGGAATTTTCGATGCATTGAAATCCAAAAGTCGATATCTTTTCATATGAAAGTAGAAAGTTCTTTTGTCTACTGTCATTTTATTGCCAGCCTTATCAGATGAGATCTTTTTGGTATCAATCCAGATATCACACAGACAGTGATATCCTATGTTATTCTACTTGGCGTAAACTTGACAATGCTGTTTAAGTTATTTCTTCAAAAACCCCTAATATTTCATTTTTTCGATAGAAAATGTTCCGTTTGGAGGGACGAAAAGAGAATGAGAGAGAATTAGAGAGAGAGAGAGAGAGAGAGAGAGACAATTAGGGATTTCATAAGTATTATTAGTATCATTACATGTGACAAAACGGCGTGTCTTCCTTTATAAAACAAGTGAACTTTTTTTCAACAGTTCCAAGTTCCTTTCCAATAACAAAGTTTTTCGAAGTGTAGTTCATTTTTTTAAAACAAAATATCAACACTATTTACGGTGACATCAATTTGGCGTTTCATTTTTAAGACATCCACTTTTTTGTCACGTAAACTCTTTATATTTTTAATTACTAGATGTAACGAATATTTCATTGATAAATAATATTTTGACTTTTTTGTGAGATAAGTAATACTTTCATTTTTACAACCAGTATTCGGCAGGGTCTTCAGCTGAACACACTCCTTAATATTTCAGTTATCTACATTATTTAAAACTGTTTACCTCTCAACAACGATACATGGGGATCCACAGTAATATCGTGGTATATGGGATCTTACTTTTCCCCAAAACTTAAAAACTGTTTATTCCACAAACCGTACAATTAAGATTGGAGAGCCCACTTCAGCACCGCTGTTAGGGTTAGGGTTAAGTGTTGCAAAAGGTTGCATAATTATTTTCTTTTATAGAGATGCTCATAACATTGTAAATACATCAGAATGTCTTCGAAAAGTCCCGGTTGGCAATATTTATATTCTACTATATCGTTGGGGTCTGCGTTCGCACTAGGCATTCATAAACAGCAAATACAAAGTTTTACTCTTTTAGAATTTGAAAATTGATAGTTACAAAAAATACAAAATAGTAATAGGGGATTCAGCGTTTGATTTGCTTTGATGAAAATGTAAAAATAGAGACTTATGAAAAGTAAAAAAGTAAAATAGAAATATTTGGTCGAGGTGTGAGAGCACGAGTTTCTTGGCTTCATCACTTCAACCAGGCAAAACCGGGACACGACGGGTCTTACTAACGCACACAAACAGACATACGATCCACTATGACTATGCAATACCTACAGCTACATATCTAGAAAATGGAGCTGTTAAACCTGACATCGTAATATGGGACAAAAGGGAGAAAGTAGCAAATCTAGTTGAAGTTAGTGTCCCTAATGATGCAGGATTGAACAGAGCAGAAAGAGAAAAAGATTACGAAATACCAAGGTCTGATGTACGACATGAAAAGAAACTGAAATCGTAGGAAAATCTCCATCATACCAGTAATTATAGGAGCAACAGTACTAATGAAGAAGAATTTCAAGAGCTATCTGGCGAGTATACCCGATGAACCGAGTGCAAGAGAAATACAAATTGCACTTAAAGAGACGGTTAAAATCTTAAAACGATATCTAGGCTGGAGTGTCTGAAATAGCTGGTGAATGTCTGGCATCCGGTATGATGCCCTATCTCCAGCAAAAACAGAAAGATAAAAAAATACGATGCAAAATTAGACACGAATCTTCCTGACGTAGATCACCGGCCATATCAGAAGATTTCCAAGATCTTCAATGACAACGTTAAACTCAACCATTGGATTCATCAAATTTTAAAACAGAGACTTATGGAAAGTAGATATTAACGGTGGGAGAGACCATCGCAGTCACACTGCTAACCTACTGCCTGCCTACAAACTAGGCAGCCCCAAGACAGACAGGTGCTAATCGGTCACTGTCTATCTGCTTCAATGGGTGATTGGAGCTAGGAAAAAGACCAACATTCAGACTGAAAACCCTGCTCTCCCCACCCTTAAAAAAAACAATGAAAACCAAAACCACAAATCTAGCGATTAGCAAGCTGAAATGGCAGTACAATGTGCCCTGGCCTCTCTGATGATCAACAACGGGTCAATGACTCCATTAATATAGCTTTCATTTTCAGGGAGCTCAAAAGGCTAAACATCGATATAGCTACCCTAAATGATAAAAGACGCATTAAGTTGCAGCCTCAGAGAACAGAACTACACGTGTTTCTGGAACGGTAAAGAACCTGTGGAATCAATATTGCATGGCGTTGGATTCGCAGTTAAGAATTCTCTACTTGCCATAGTAGGACCGCCATCCGGTGGTACAAGCCGAATCTTGTCTCTCCGCCTGTCAGCCGCCGCGGGCCCACTGAACAGCCTCAACGTTTACGAGTTGTACAAAACGAATGTTTTACGTTTCTCACACAAAAGTTACTTATTATTCATTAATGAAGAAATGTCCGAATTGAAATTGTAAAAGATATACGTGACAAATTCGGTGTCGACGTTTAAAAGTCTGTCTTTTAAATTTTTTGTTCATCAAGAAATTAAACACTTCGTCGCCATTTTGTCTTTGAAAGGAATCTGGAACAATTTGAAATGTCTCATCGAAAGTTATTTCTGGTTTTAAAATAAAAACGAAATGGATTAGTCTATTGGTTTAAAGGTTGACACATCATGTGATTTCATGTAATGATATAAATAATACTTATTGGTTCTTCTACAGAATTTAAACTGAACCAAACCAACTTTTGCCGAATTAAACCTACAACTTAGGCTAAGGTTAGTTTAGGATGAGTTTAGAGTTAGTGTATGGTTAGTTTAAGGTTAGTGTATGGTTAGTATATGGTTCGTTTAATGTTAGGTTGAGAAAAGGGTCAAATCAGTTCGGTTGACATTCTGTAGAAGTTCCAACATATTGAATCCAAAGGATCCGTTAAATTAAAGTCTCATGAGTTGGAAGTTGGAGTAGGGTTAGGGTTCGGGTTCGGGTTAGGGTTAGGGTTCGGGTTAGGGTTAGTTGGAGGTCTTTCCTCTATAATGGGATCCAGTGAAGTACGAAATTTAGGAGAGTAATACTTTCGCGAACCCGAATCTTCCGGTTCGCGAAACGATCCTAAGTTTATGTTAGGGTTAGGGTTCGTGTGAGGGTTAGGGTTAGTTGGAGGTCTTTCCTCTATAATGGGATCCAGTGAAGTACGAAATTGAGGAGAGTAATACTTTCGCGAACCCGAATCTTCCGGTTCGCGAAACGATCCTAAGTTTATGTTAGGGTTAGGGTTCGTGTGAGGGTTAGGGTTAGTTGGAGGTCTTTCCTCTATAATGGGATCCAGTGAAGTACGAAATTTAGGAGAGTAATACTTTCGCGAACCCGAATCTTCCGGTTCGCGAAACAATCCTAAGTTTATGTTAGGGTTAGGGTTCGTGTGAGGGTTAGGGTTAGTTGGAGGTCTTTCCTCTATAATGGGATCCAGTGAAGTACGAAATTTAGGAGAGTAATACTTTCGCGAACCCGAATCTTTCGGTTCGCGAAACGATCCTAAGTTTATGTTAGGGTTAGGGTTAGTTGGAGGTCTTTCCTCTATAATGGGATCCAGTGAAGTACAAAATTGAGGAGAGTAATACTTTCGCGAACCGGAAGATTCGGGTTCGCGAAACGATCCTAAGTTTATGTTAGGGTTAGGGTTCGGGTTAAAGTAACTGTTAAGGTTAGGATTAGGGTTAGAGTCAGGGTTAGGTGTTGTAAAAGGCCGCTCATGAGGACGGGAATCGTTTCGCGAATCGGAATGTACCGATTCGGGAAACCATCCCAATTTTAAGTTAGGGTTAAGGTTAGGGCAAGGGTTAGGGAAAGAGGAAGGGTTAGGGTTAGGGTAAGGGTTAGGGTTAAAGTAAGTGTCAGGGTTGGGGTCAAGGTTAGGGTTAGGTGTTGCAAAGGGCCGCTGTTGAGGACTGGAACATTTTCGCGAATCGGAAGGTTCCGCTTCGCGAAAAAATCCCAGACCTTGTAAACACAATATGAGAAGTAGAGTGCATAGATTAATGGCCACAACAAGTGCTGTTGTTTTCATTATTGTGACGGCCACGGATCCACTTCTCATATATAATGATTTTAAGCTCAGTCGACCCATTTTTAAATGCGACACCTTGCATATTAGGGGTTTTTGATAGAAATACTCATAAGGGTCTATAAAACTTAGGATTTTTATCAAAATTCCCGGCTGGCAATATTTGGATTCCAATACATCGACGACGCCGGCGAGTAAAAATATTACCGCAATTGATGCGGCCATTTTCATCCATCTCATGTGTATCGTATGTTTTCCAATTTGTGGGCCGAGTATAATGACTACTTGCACCAGGGAAGCAAAAATTGCTAAACCATTTTCCAGCCGATACCCATTGGCCCAACTCGGCAGAATAGTATCGAGCATTATCTTTTTTTCTTGGATTTTGTTTCTCTCTGTAAAGATTTGGCGGTGTTTGCGTTTTCAAGGTCTCGACTCGGCAGGTTTTGTATCAGTCCTTGAACCAGTCGGCCTGGACAGGGGCGACGGTCGCGGGCCTGACGGGATGACTGTGTTTGCTTTTCGAGCCGGAAAGCCGCTGATCTGGGACGCCACTTGTTCTGACTCCTTTTCACCAGCAAGGATTGCGGAATCCGCGGTGAAGCTCGGCACGGCGGCTCTGCTCGCCGAAACAAGGAAGCGCGGAAAATATAGCTCGCTCACTGACCGTTTCGTCTTCCAACCAATTTCAGTTTAGATATACAATTTTCAACAATTTCACACGGAATTCTAATAAAGCTTGCTTCATGAGTATCAAACTATGACTGCGCGAATTCTCTCGAAGATCAAATCTTTCTTTTATTTTGGTGACGTCATAATAGCAAAAATGTCTCTATTATGACGTCTTTAAAAATGAACTTTGTGTCTAACTCTGCCCTCGTTCGGAGGCAAGTAAATAGGAACAGACGAATGACGTTATCTTTTCGAAAGACCCTATTTAGGGTTCCGGGTATATGTTACGACGCTCAGCAGAGGCGCGAACGGGGTCCAAAAAAAGAACGAGAAAGTGTTTAAAAACATAAATTTTCAACAAGTAAAGTTGACTTATGTCTAGAATAGACATTTTTCTACTTACCTATGTAATTTGTTTGTATTTTTACGTAGTATAAATGGCTGTTTATTAGATGTTAAAAAAAACTTTCTCAAAGAAAATGCCTCTATATTATTACGTAGAGCGGCCATTTTGAATTCTTCGAAAACCCTCTGTCGAACATAAATTTCTAATAAATAGCACTTCAAACGGGTTTAAAATACAAACAAATAGCACATGCAAGTTTGAAACTAACTTTTACAGCTTACAGTTACTTTTACTCGTGCGGAGGCAAGTAACTAGGAACAGACGAATGACGTTATCTTTTGGAAGGACCCTATTTAGGGTTCCAGTTTTAGAATATGATTTTGGGAGAACCCACTTTTGGGAGACGTTTTTAAGGAAAAATGTTTTAAGTAATATTTAAATGTGTGAGAGAAATGTATGATAAAAACAAACAAAATAAAGAGTACAAAAGCATACATTCACAAAAGAGATATTTTATATATGTTTAAAATGAAGAAGCTTAAAACGTCAATAACTAGATTGAAATAAGCGTCAAAAGAACAATGTATCAAAGTAAAATAAAATAAACGAACGATAAATCTTAGCAAGGAATTACAAAAATAACTATAAAAAGGGAAAACATTGTGAAATTCAAATGAACATAAATATGATAAATAACAGATTATTTGCGAGTCGAAAAAAGTAGAAAAATAAATAAATTGAACCCAGACAACCTCAGTTATTTTCTTTTCTTTTATTTTAACAAAGTTCGCCCCAAACAAGGCAGGCCGCCACTGTAGATGTAAGTTGCTACTGAGAATTAGTGTGTGGGTTTAGGGGTCATCCTAGTTGGGAGCTGTGCAGCGAGATGTCTGTTTACATTAGTTTTAAGCTTCTGCATGTCGGTACAGTCGGGGAAACAGGGAGCAGGGAGAAAGTTCCAGATGCCGGCAACACTCGGATAGAAGCTATTGAAGTAGAAGGCGGTCCGTCATCTGAGGACCTCCACAGTGAATGGATGGAATTTAGCTGATTGTCGAGTTAGACTGGTGTATTTATGTCGAGGGGGCACTAGAACAGCCAGTTCATCGGAGCACAATACATTGAAGTAGTTGTAAAACAAGCACAAGGATGCAACATTGCGGCGATGGGACAGGGGATGGAGCTTGGTGGATAGTGAGGGACCTATTAAGTTGGCGAATCTATTTTGGACCATGTCTAAGAAAGATTAACTAGTAGATGATGCACCAGCCCAGATGTGACAACAATGCATAGAGTTATACCCAATTACGCTCTCCCTCTTGAAAATCAAATTTCCCCACCCTGGAAGGTGGAGGGCACCACATTGGGAATAACCGGTTCCTCTAGTATATAGTATGAAAATATGACCCGTTTTGTTAGTTATTGAGCTTGGGTTGAATTGTTTTAATCAGCAAAAAGTGAGTTTGCAAAGCCAGTAAAATATGAGAAAATAAAAAGAGAAAATTCAAAATTAGCTTTGTTCTGTTGGCTCCCTCTCCCTCTCTTTCCAAAGGGAGAGAGAGGGGGGAGAGACAGATAGAGAGACAGACAGACAGACAGACGGACGGGGAGAGAGAAAGACAGAGAGACAGACGGAGAGAGAAAGACAGAAAGACAGACGGAGAGAGATAGAGAGAGAGACAGACGGAGAGAGAAAGACAGAGAGACAGACGGAGAGAGATAGAGAGAGAGACAGACGGAGAGAGAAAGACAGAGAGACAGACGGAGAGAGAAAGACAGAGAGACAGACGGAGAGAGATAGATAGAGAGACAGACGGAGATAGATAGAGAGATAGATAGATAGATAGAGAGACAGACGGAGAGAGAAAGACAGAGAGACAGACGGAGAGAGATATATAGAGAGACAGACGGAGAGAGACAGACAGAGATAGATAGATAGAGAGACAGACGGAGAGAGAAAGACAGAGAGACAGACGGAGAGAGATAGATAGAGAGACAGACGAAGAGAGAAAGACAGAGAGACAGACGGAGAGAGATAGAGAGAGAGAGACCGAGACAGAAACAGAGAGACAGACGGAGAGAGAGAGAGATAGAGAGAGAGAGAGAGACCGAGACAGAAACAGAGAGACAGTTATTTATTAATTATCGCGTATTACAACAATTAAAATGGTTGTCTTTTCCAACATAACTTAGTTCCAAAAAATGAAAATTTCAGCATGTGATTAAAATATATAGATAAAAAACTTAGGGAAACAAACGTTGATTAACTCAGTACGACTCGTTACTACACCTCATCTATCCCGTTTTGTCTTTCTCTCTCTCCACACAGAGAGAGAGAGAGAGAGAGAGAGAGGGTGTTAGACAGTTATTTACTAATTATTCCTAATTAAAACCATTAAAATGCTTGTCTTTTCCAACATAACTCAATTCCAAAAACAGAAAATTTCAGCATGTGATTAAAATATATAGGGAAAAGAACTTAGGGAAACAAACATTGATTAACTCAGTATAAATAATCGATATACAATCACTGTCTACATAGACGACTCGTTACACGACGACTATGTTCTATTTTAATGGATATGTAGAGACGATGTTTACCCTTCGGTGTCCAAAATGGAAATGCTGAAACTCGTCTCTGCGCATGCTCGACGAACTGAATTACTATTTATCTACCTCCCACAAGGTAAAATGTGACACAAGGTCGGAAAAGTGGGATTAGATAAGCCAGAGCTCGAGGTGAGTATTCTGGCCATTTAAAAATTGCCTGGGCAGCCCCGTCGGCATTCCACGGCAGGGGCGCCTCAGACAGTAAGCAATAAACTTACTCCCCCCAAAGAGGGGAGGCGAAGCCTGGGAGGGTGGACCTCCTAGAACTGCACAGGACCAGACAACCCCCAATAGACCGGCGTAAATCCAGACCCAAAGGCCAGGACAATACCAGTCTATTAGGTGGGTTAAAAAAACCCTGGTTGAATTAATAAGAACAAATAAGAACAAATAACAATAAGCCAATCAGATGCATTTCTCTGAATTTATCTAATTCGCAGTTTTGATCCACCCGGAAGGCATATAAAGCCAGATTTTTCCTTCGATAAAATCTCTTTTTGCCTTGGATTAAAGTGTAGTATCTGTTCCGATCGATACTACACACCTAAGACCGGTACCCTTGGCCTTCAAGGTTTGTTTCCGCCGGTCTTACGGATTTTCTTGTGCAGTTTTAGGAGATCCACCTTACCAGGCTTTGACTTCTCACCCTTTGAGAAGGGGTTAGTTTATTGCTAATCGCCTGAGGCGCTCCAACCGGGGAATGCCGACGGGGCTGCCCAGGCAATTGTTTACGGTCAGACTGCCATTCTTCCTCTAGGGCGTTGATTTATCAAATCCCACTTTCTCGACCTTATGTCTAATTTTACCGCTGTGGGAGGTAGAGTAATTTACTCCTCTCCAGGAGTTAGGCACAAGGCCAGTTTTTATCCTACTCCCACAAGTAAGATGTGACCCAAGCTCGGGTCGGAAAGTGGGGGTTGAAAAGCCAGCGCCCGAGAGGTGAGCACTCTGACCATCAAAAATTGCCTGGGCAGCCCCGTCGGCATTCCCCGGTAGGGGCGCCTCAAGCAGTAAGCAATTAACTTACTCCTCCCCAAAGAGGGGAGGCAAACCCTGGGAGGGTGGACCTCCTAGAACTGCACAGGACAATCCCATAGACCGGCGTAAATCAAGCCCCGAAGGCCAAGACAATACCAGTCTATAGGGTGCAGTATCCATCGGAACAGATACTACACTTTGATCTCGACCAAAAGGCCGAGCATGTCTATTTACTCCTCCCGGAGTTAGGCACAAGGCCAGTTTTATCTTACTCCCACAAGTAAGATGTGACTACAGCTTGGGTCGAGAAAGTGGGGTTAAAAGCCAGCGCTCGAGAGGTGAGCACTCTGGCCATTTAAAAATTGCCTGGGCTGCCCCGTCGGCATTCCTCGGTAGGGGCGCCTCAGACAGTAAGCAATAAATTTACTCCTCCCCAAAGAGGGGAGGCGAAGCCTGGGAGGGTGGACCTCCTAGAACTGCACAGGACAGGCGTGCAGTATCCATCGGAACAGCATGTCTAGCCTTAATCGACGACAGAGCTAACATCGACATTTCGTCAGCCCTCCCTCGCCCCACTGTCGGGCTTTGGGAAAACTGAGAATGCCTTTTCTAAACTCACGCACAATACATTAACTTTTTGACTGTCTTACGCATACGCACACTAAAAGCGACACACACACAAACACACACTGCTTGAATCCCCTTTCAATGTCGTCTGCTCATTGGAAACAAATGTATAAACTTAACCACTTTAATACTTAATACATTTCTCACTGAAGTTTCTACTATGAAAACAAATGAATATTGGCCTTCTTTAAGAATTTTCACTGAAATGAAATTCATATAATTGAGTGAGTAAGTTTTGATTACCATTTTTCAGACCCGTGGATAATTCACAGCCCTTAAATTATCGACTCAGGCTTCCTCGATATCTCAACTAATAAATCCCTTTTCATTCTTCAAGGGCATTCAAAATATGAACTATTATTCTCTTTTTAGTTTTTCTATCTATGTAGACTTCCATTTGAAACATATATAAAATATATAAATAGGTAGATAGATAAATAGATAGATAGAGACAGAGAGACCAGGGTTTCTCAACGTTTCCTTTTTGCCAGGCCACCATCTAACCATCTCTAAAGCCTAATTGCTTCTTCAGCTTAAACGGGAGTTCGCTTTTTAAATGAAAACAATTACGTATCACCATTTTGAGGAGGGCAATTGGACTTTAGAGATGTTTAGGTGGGGGCCTGGCAAACAAGAAACGTTGAGACACCATTGTCACTCTCTCTCTCTCTCTCTCTCTCTCTCTGTCTATCTATCTATCTATCTATCTGCCTATCTATCTATCTATCTACGTATTCATCTATATTTTTCTTTTATACGTACATAAAAGTAATCTACTAAATCTCATTCATTCACTGTGGAGGTCCC
This sequence comes from Sepiola atlantica, assembly GCA_963556195.1. Taxonomy (NCBI): domain Eukaryota; kingdom Metazoa; phylum Mollusca; class Cephalopoda; order Sepiida; family Sepiolidae; genus Sepiola; species Sepiola atlantica. The sequence continues at coordinate 4,490,495 of OY744542.1, forward strand.
CAGATGCCGGAGAGCATTCTACTCAAATAGCTTCTTTCCTCGTGCTGCTGGCCTCTGGAACTCCCTCCCTGTCCCCTGTTTCCCCGACAGTACTGACATGCAGAAATTTAAAACTAATGTAAACAGACATCTCGCTGCTCAGATCCCAATTTAAGCTGAACCACCAATCCTTCCCCCCATTTCCTTTTTCTCAGTAGTCCCTTACGTTTACAGTGGCGTCCTGCCTTGTTTGGGGGTGAATCATGTAAAAAAAAAAATTAAAAAATCTATGGACACGTGTTTCTAGCTATGAGCCGTCATCAGCATGGCTATCTTAGACAAAGATCAAACCTTCGATATCTATAGCTATACTCTGTCTAGAAACGTGTCTATTGATTACTTTTATGTACGTATAAAATTAATAAATATATAGAGATATCGACAAAAATATGTCCTATAAAGTTAAGGGCGATAAACATGTAGAAAATTGCATTATAAGTCGCCCTTAACTTAATAGGTCGTATTTTTCGTTGATATATATATTCTTTATTAATTTTATACGAACATAAAAGTAATCCATGGACACGTGTTTCTGGCTATGAGACGTCATCAGCATGGCCAACTGGGACAAGGATCGAACCTTCCATATCAATGTCTATAGTCTGAGTTCCAGACAATGACGTCTTGCCCGGACATATATACGATTTTTATCACCTTTATATTTTAGGTATTTTTATGTAATTGTTTGTATAAGGGATGATAGCGTTCATCTTTGTCTGATTTGTTTGTCACTTCCTAAGTGATAAAGAGTAATACACAAGATTGCATTTTAGTTGTCCATAACTTTATAGGTCGCATTTTCGTTGATAACTATTTCTTTTATTAATTGTGATGATGACGGCTCATAGCTAGAAACATGTGTCCATGGATAACTTTTATGTTCGTGGCGAATGGGGGGGGGGCATCTTTCTTTTTCGACTGAACCGGCAGAGAGGGCAATGGGTTTGGATAGCTGCTGTTCCCCACTGGGGAGGGTTTGATGTTTTATGCGTATACATTTATGCTATAATGAAAGACTAAAACACAAAGAGATTTTTTTAATCCAATTGCATTGCTATTCTTTATTTATCACGTTTATGAAAACTGTTATTGAAAAGAAGACAACGACAGAGAGAGCGCTGCCATCTTACCACTGCGACTACAAAAATTCGATCAGCTGATTTTGTCGACGAAGTGGGCGCACTGTGGGGATCGCAGAACCCCTCAGATTACGCTTCCTGCCTCATGTACACACAGAAAAACGCACTCATCCACATTGTTTTTTCATTCGCGCCTCCTCTTTCTCTTCAACAGACTGTTTTTCTGGTTCTATATCTTTTCTCATAAGCACACATAAAAGCAGACACACATTCTTACGCACATACACGTACAAGTACATACTTACACATACAAATATAAATATATAGAATATGCATTCGCACACATACATCTGTTAAAGCGTAATTCACATCCATACGTTAGCACAATCATGTACTCATACGTATATATATATATATATATATATATATATATATATATATATATATATATATATATATATATATATATATATATATATAATATTTGTTATTGTTTATATCTATGGACGTATACGTTTCGTCTTTTTTCAATCAAGACTCATCAGCATAGAAGTACGACTATTCATCACCGGTCACACGATTCGAAACCCTGGACTACAAGTATTTTCCAACTCCCGTCCAACGTCGCTAACCGCTAGGCCAGTTCTGAACAGCTTATAAACAATGATAATTTTAACACGTTAACGGCGGCGAAGCGAAAAGGCATTCAAACTTCTATAAGTGAAGGAACGATGCATATAAAGCAAGTGACGCTACGCTGTGTTACTACTACCATTTTACGGTGCTCTACTTTTTAATGAGGAGCTTCAAATATAAAATATTTGTTATTGTTTATATCTATGGACGTATACGTTTAGTCTTTTTTCAATCAAGACTCATCAGCATAGAAGTACGACTATTCATCACATATGTATATATATATATATATATATATATATATATATATATATATATATATATATATATATATACACGCAAAATGCACACATGCATAATTATGCACGAACGAACACATACAGACTAATGATATACACATTTTCACACATACATAACACGCATTTGGGTTAGGGTTAGAGTTAGAGTTAGGGTTTAGGTTTGGGTTTGAGTTTAGGTTAGGGTTAGTGTTTGTGTTAGGGTAAGGGTAAGGGTTATTGTTGCTTACTTGTACACTTGTATAATGATGCATGCGGGTGCGTCCCTAGCTTACAACATCAACCAGAATTGGGATGAACTTTTCGGAGGCGGAGGGGTCATCCTGGATCCAGGTCGTGGACTCCACGCAATCAAGCGGAGAATGTACCATGGTTGCCTTTGTTTCATTGGGGGAGTGGCACATTCTCTGTCGGTATTTATTTGTTGGGGCTGCCTACAAGAGATAGTAATGGTGTCTATTGTATCCAAGATTGAGGTCGCTTTTGATAAGAACATTCAGATGCTGTTTAGATGTATATATCTTTTTTGGAAATTTTAATTCTTAGCCATTTTGGCAGTGACCGAGAGGGGGAGGTTTACCCTTCTTCTTCATCTGCTTGGCCATTTGGGGGTGGGGAAGTCAACGTTCTGTGTTTGCATTGTCAGTCAAGTGACTGTCAACGTAGCGCTTCCTTACCCTTCCCTTTCAGCGTTGGCATCATAATCATCATTGACTGATGTAGCGCGACTACAGAGGGGGGAGGATGACTTGCACCGATGTACCGGGAAACTCGAAGGTCAAGGCCATTTCCCCATTTCTTCAAGCCGACCATTTCGCACCCTTTTGAAATTAGTAGCAGCCTGGAACAGAGTCTGAGGTAGACATGTTGGTAGCTCGCTCTCGGTCGGATAATACGACGTTAAACTTTTAAAGAAAACCCTTGGGAAGGCCAGAGGCCATTTATTTGGAAGAAAACCTTTGAGAAGGCCAGAGGGCATTTTTATTGAAGAAAACCCTTTGAGAAGACCAGAGGCCATTTTTATTGAAGAAAACCCTTTGAGAAGGTCAGAGGCCATTTTGATTGAAGAAAACCCATTTGTGAAGGCCAGAGGCCATTTTTATTGAAGCAACCCCTTTGTGAAGGCCAGAGGCCATTTTTATTGAAGAAAACCCATTTGAGAAGGCCAGAGGCCATTTTTATTGAAGAAACCCCGTTTGTGAAGGCCAGAGGCCATTTTCATTGAAGAAAACCCATTTGAGAAGGCCAGAGGCCATTTTTATTGAAGAAACCCCGTTTGTGAAGGCCAGAGGCCATTTTCATTGAAGAAAACCCATTTGAGAAGGCCAGAGGCCATTTTTATTGAAGAAACCCCGTTTGTGAAGGCCAGAGGCCATTTTTATTGAAGAAAACCCTTTGAGAAGGTCAGATACCATTTTTATTGAAGAAAACCCATTTGTGAAGGCCAGAGGCCATTTTTATTGAAGAAAACCCTTAGAGAAGGTCAGAGGCCATTTTTATTGAAGAAAACCCATTTGTGAAGGCCAGAGGCCATTTTTATTGAAGAAAACCCATTTGAGAAGGCCAGAGGCCATTTTTATTGAAGAAAACCCATTTGAGAAGGCCAGAGGCCATTTTTATTGAAGAAAACCCATTTGAGAAGGTCAGAGGCCATTTTTATTGAAGAAAACCCATTTGTGAAGGCCAGAGGCCATTTTTATTGAAGAAAACCCATTTGAGAAGGCCAGAGGCCATTTTTATTGAAGAGCACCCCACTGCAGAAGACCCATTTTTTTAAGACCATTATCCTTTTGAAAAGGATAATTTTTATTGTGGAGTTGGGCTATTATTTGTATGCTTTCTTTTCAGCACTTTTTTCAAGTTAGGCCTCTTCTCTTCTCTTATGTATATTTGTTTGTTAAGGCGAGAACTAGTCTTTTCAGCACTTTTTTCAAGTAAGGCCTCTTCTCTTCTCTTATGTATATTTGTTTGTTAAGGCGAGAACTAGTCTTTTGAAGAGCCTCTATTTTTCCTTTATTTCATTGTTTTTGTATTTAAATTTTATTGTTACCTTGGGTTAATTTGTTTTAATCCGGCTTTGGGAAACAAAAGCAGGAACTAGTCCTTTTTTGGTTACTAATAAACCATATTGAATTACATCTCTGGGTATGTTTATTTATTTGCTCCCTTTTTTGTCAATCTATTTTATTCCTTCTTCTTTTCATGGTAACAACCGACGAATTTCGGTGACGACTACGAGATTTTTTCATCACTTTTAACTGTTCATTTACATGGCTTGTTGCACTTTGCTATTTTTTCCACTACGTTTGATTAACTTTGATTTCATTTAAATGAATATCTCGGAAAGTTCGGTCCCGTAAATTCCAAACGCCCCATTTTAAGTTAATTTAACTTTACACAATACATGCACCATCTTTCCATATTCTGATGATGGATGTGCGATATCAGTCGCAGGGTTAATTAATTTGCATATTAGTTTTGAACAAAGAAAATGTTATTAATTAGACTTCATTTCTTATTGCTTTTTAATTCAATGACTAGCCAAAATAAACTCCCTAACGGTCGTCTATTTTTGCTAGGCTGCCGCGTTCTTGGGGTGTGAGACAAAGAAAAAAAAATTGTTTCAGAATACTTTTTTGTTTAAAAAGGAAAAAAATTGTTTTTCTTTTGGCGGGAAAATTATTTTTGTATTTTGCGGGAAAATTTTTTTTTTCGCGCCAAAAAAAAGGCGGGCGAAATTTATTTACTTCCCCCCCCACCCGACCCCTTCCCCCCTAAAACAATAGAGAGTGAACGCTGACCCGTATGCATTTCCAATTATACGATCATTAATTTGTAACTGGAAGTTGAAAAAAAAAAACGAATTCTTTATCATTTAAAATTAATATGATTATATCACTTGTCTTGGTGGTGTAAAGGTTAGCGCGTCCGGCCGTCAGCGTCAAGGTTGCGAGTTCGAATCGTAGCCTGGGCGCTTAAATTATTTATTGTTTGTTTCTGAAATTACGTTTGCAAAAATTCCCCAGAACGGACAGACAGACATCCTGACATCGTGACAGAGAAAGTGTTCGTTATATTATAAGTGGACTAGCCAAAATAGACTCCCTAACGGTCGTCTATTTTTGCTAGGCTGCCGCGTTCTTGGGTGGTGAGACAAAGAAAAAAAAATTGTCTCAGTATACTTTTTTTGTTTAAAAAGGGGAAAAAAATTGGGGGGGCGGGAAAATATTGGGGGGGGCGGGAAAATTTTTTTTTTTTTCGCGCCAAGAAAAAAAAAAAAAATTGGGGGGAGGACGAAATTTCTCCCCCCCCCCCCGCGACCCCCTCCCCCCCCCTAAAACAATCGAGAGCGAACGCAGACCCCAATGAACAGTTATACGATCATTCATTTGTAACTGGAAGAAGTTGAAAAAAAAATGAATTCTTTATCATTTAAAATTAAATAGGATTTTATCACTTATCTCGGTGGAGTAGAGGTTAGCGCGTTCGGCAATTAGCGTCAAGGTTTCGAGTTCGAATCGTAGTCACGGCGCTTAAATTATTTATTGTTTATTTCTGAAATTACGTTTACAAAAATTCTCAGAATGACAGAGAACCTGCTCGTTATATTATAAGTGGATTGATATGTGACATCTGTGACGAGTGTGTGTGCCGTGCGTGTTACCAAGCGATACTGATCTTTACCAGGACTTTTATTGTAAAAACAAATGTATACAAGAGTAAAGTAACTTCATTTAATATACGTCATGTGTTGATGAAAGAATACTTAATGCTCTTCTTTATGGTGAGTTTTTTAAAAACTCTTAAAATCTAGGCAGACCATTTCATCCTTGTATTTTTTCCAAGATACGTAAAGTACCTCATAAAACTTGGTAAACTTTGGTACTAGAAGGAGCATTACCATCTGAAATCTTCATTTCACTGAATGCTGAGACCCCGTTTGCTACCCAGTGCACATTTCCATTTACATTTTCATGCAGTTATGTCGAAGAAAGAAACGCCAAAATAGTAGCCCGTTTCACTCTGGTTTACCATAAGCTAAAAAAGTTGCCACTTCACCCCGGTTTACCCTAACCTCTAGAAGTGACAAATTTCATCCCGGTTTACCCTAACCCCGAAATGTGGCCCATATCACCCCGATTTACCTTAACCCCGAAACTTGGCCCATATCACCCCGGTTTACCCTAACCCCGAAACATGGCCCATATCACCCCGGTTTACCCTAACCCCGAAACGTGGCCCATATCACCCCGGTTTACCCTAACCCCGATACGTGGCCCATATCACCCCGGTTTACCCTAACCCCGAAACGTGGCCCATTTCACCCTGGTTTAACCTAACTCTAACAAATGACCCATTTCACCCCGGTTACTCTAACCCTAAAAAGTGGCCCATTTCATACCGGTTTACCATAACCCCTAAAAGTGGCCCATTTCATGCCGGTTTACCATAACCGCTAAAAGTGGCCCATTTCATGCTGGTTTACCATAACCCCTAAAAGTGGCCCATTTCATGCCGGTTTACCATAACCCCTAAAAGTGGCCCATTTCATGCCGGTTTACCATAACCCCTAAAAGTGGCCCATTTCATGCTGGTTTACCATAACCCCTAAAAGTGGCCCATTTCATGCCGGTTTACCATAACCTATAAAAGTGGCTCATTTCATGCCGGTTTACCATAACCCCTAAAAGTGGCTCATTTCATGCCGGTTTACCATAACCCCTAAAAGTGGCCCATTTCATGCCGGTTTACCATAACTCCTAAAAGTGGCCCATATTATGCCGGTTTACCATAACCCCTAAAAGTGGCCCATTTCATACCGGTTTACCATAACCCCTAAAAGTGGCCCATTTCATGCCGGTTTACCATAACCCCTAAAAGTGGCCCATATTATGCCGGTTTACCATAACCCCTAAAAGTGGCCCATTTCATACTGGTTTACACTAACCTTAAGAAATGGCCCATTTCACCCCGATTTACCCTAACCCCTAAAAGGTGCCCATTTCACCTCGGGTTACCCTAACCCCAAAAAAGTTACTAATTTCATCCCGCTTTACCCTAACCCTAACCCCGAAACGTAGCCCATTTCACCCCAGTTTACCCTAACCCCAAAAAGTGGCCCATTTCACCCCGGTTTACGCTAACTCCAAAAAGTTGCCCATTTCACTCCAGTTTACCCTAATCCTACCCCCAAAAAGTGGCTAATTTCACCCCAGTTTACCCTAACCCCAACCCTCAAAGATAGCCCATTTCACCTCGGTTTGCCTTACGTAAAGTATGAAACTTAACATTTGTTCATTTTCGCTCTCACTTACCTATAAATAATGCTCTATCCTCAATATTGAGCACATCTTTATTATATTAGGAATTACTTCATAACATTAAAAACACATTTATAAAATAATTATTTTATAATATTTGAAATTGTATATATATATATATATATATATATATATATATATATATATATATTAAAGTAGCATGCCTTGGTTTACTTCATTTAATATACATTTTTTTAAAATGATGGTTCAGTTTTAGGTGATATCCTTTAGTTTCGTAACTCAATGTTTTGAATTAACACTCCCAATGTAAATTACGTAAATTATATGAGTTTTTTTGCAGGTTGATTAATGTATTTTTTAAAAAGAAACTGTTAATTATCCTCTAACCAGGTTTAAATATTAGTTTCCCAACAGATTTTCGGGCAATTGTTGTGCGTATTTCTCTTAGCTCTGCTTTAAATAACAGTATGGCCGCCTTCTTTAGGTGGTTATTTCAAAGACGCTCTGGATGAAAGGGTATTCGATGTGAGTTGTTTGTTCTTTCGGACTTGTATATTTTGTCGCATGCCAATGTATATTTTTTAATGTTTAAGCTAACACCTGAAAACAGAAAACTTGCTCGCTGCGCCAAGAAGCGAACAAGAAAAATAACAAAAAGAGAAAATTCCGTCGTCTTTAACGAAGCCTGCAAAAATGGATATACAGTGATAAAAAAGGAAAACACGTACATATTATTCACTGCATTTATTATACAAACAAACGACTGTTGCATAAACATGTAATGAGAAACATATGTAATAAGAAGCATGTGTCATATAAGCAACATATGTAACCCTACTGTATACCTACTGTTGTACCATTCCCCTGTATATACACACATATTTTGGTACAGAAAAATTAGTACAACATTCGTACCGTCGGTTTCAAGCACAGAAGGACTTAGAAGCTTAAGAGAACCGGATGGCTAAGTCCTTCTGTGCTTGAAACCGACGGTACGAATGTTGTACTAAATTTAAGATTTTTAACTTTAATGTTTAATTAATCAAGCACTCTGCTGGGGTTTGTTCCTGCTATATTACAAAGAAGTTTATATATACAAAGAAGTTTATATATATATATATATATATATATATATATTTATATATATGGAGCAATAATGAAAGTAAAATGCTATCTTTAAAATAAGAAAATGAGTGATGAGAATAAAAATTGGAAAACGACCAATATTTATTAAATCATAGTTCAAACAAGGAATATATAAATAATATATAAAAAGTTAATTTATATATTCCTTTTTGCAAACTATTTGATGATGTAATAAATATTGTACTTTTTCCAATTTTTATTCTCATCACTTATTTCCTTATATATATATATATATATATATATATATATATATATATATATATATATATATATATAGTTTTGAAAGGTTCATACTTTAAAAAAAATTTTTTTAAGCATCTGAATGAAATTTAGTAAAAAAGAAGTGTGGTAAATTAACTACCATCAAAGCTGGTAATAGATGCAATATTTATTTTATTTAAAAGAAAAGACAAAATCGAAACCGATTTTTTTTCTTTTTTTTCTATAAACTGTCATTTTTTTATAGTTTATAGTTATACATATATTTCGCTAATAATATTAGCCTCATCAGTGTGTTTGAAATTCCGATGTAATTGGGAAACCAGCTTCAGTTGGTGTGAGCCGGCGAGTGAGATGTCGTTTGTTTTTGATTTTTTGTTTT
>OY744542.1:4507073-4522073 GCA_963556195.1 Sepiola atlantica
TAGTAATATATTAAAATGGTCTAATTATTATTATTAATAGTAATGTATTAAAATGGTTCAAGTATTATTATTAATAGTAATGTATTAAAATGGTTCAATTATTATTATTAATAGTAATATATTAAAATGGTTCAATTATTATTATTAATAGTAATGTACTAAAATGGTTCACTTATTATTAATAGTAATATACTAAAATGGTTCAAGTATTATTATTATTAGTAGTAGTAGTAGTAGTAATATGTAAAATGGTTTAATTAAAAAGCAGGAAAAACTATGCCTGAAGAAGGTGGGAGAGCACATCGGCTTAATAGTGGATATAAATATCAACTTTCGCTTGGACAATAGTCCAAAGATGAACTATTTAAGTGATGGTAACTCCTCATTCTCAAAATTCAGATAAAAATAAATAAATAAAGCTGAACTCTGTCGTCTCTCTTGTAAAAGCCCCTTACGTCTACAGTGGCGTCCTGCCTTGTTTGGGGTGAACTATGTTAAAAAAAAAAATTTTTTTAAAACGTTTCATGAAAATGACCGACGATGACTTCAAATCCCATCGGATGCTTTTGTTGTATGGGAGACACCGGGGGGCCATGATCAGTTTTAATTTCATTTGCTCATCAAAGTTGTTAGATGAAGCAACTTTTGGGAAACTAAAAATCTTTTCTATCTTTTCCCCAAACATGATTTTTCTGAACTGCAAAACAACGACACTATAAATTTACAAAAAAGAAAAAAGGCAAAAAAAAAAAAACAGCAAGAAAAAGCCAATAAAAGCAATAGTTTTTTTTGATTAATCAGTATTTTCTTAACTTTTTAACGCCGTGTAAACAAAACAAAACAAAAATAAAAATCTCAATTTAAATCCTGATTTATTTCGCATGAGATTAGCAAAACTAAACAATTTTCGAATAAGATTTATTTTATAGAATCCAATTTAAATAAAGCGATAAACGAATATTGTATGAGAAAGCTCGACTTTTGATTGAATAAAAATCTAAACATAAAAATCTTATTTCAGCCAATCACAAACCTGGAAATCATATGCTCCACTATATTTTAAAAAAGACGTTTCAATTTACTCAAAAGCCGGTCGAATTCATATCAAAACAGACACAAGAGATTGAAGATCAAAGTGGAGTATCTGTTCTGATACTAATGATCAGTTAATCAGTTTAGTAGTGAATCCTATACAAATGATTAAAATATTTCAGATTTGCATTAAATTTATCTGCACTTCATTTTTTCAGTTCTCGAAGAAGCAATCATTTTAAATTGAGACAGTTTTTATTTTTTGTCCTTATCAAGGATGTTTTTTTTTTGTTTTTTTTTTCAAAGTCTGGATTTTCCTCCACATAAAACAGTGGTCTTATGTCTTATTCTGCCCTTGTGGGGAGACAAGTAAATAAGACAGCTTTAAAATCAGTTTTCATTCAGTCGACTGAAAAAAAGAAATTTCCGACACTCTCTCCCCCAGCGTATTGTATACTAATTACTTCTAGGCTTAAAGCTCGACTATACTTATTACTGTATTAGCCAAGCAACCACATTACATCTCCTGGATTCTCCTGTGTAGATCAATGGATTCTTCATTCTCTGCTCTCTCGCTATGATGTTATGTATATTCCCCACTATGGTGGACCTTGATCTGAGACGTATATATTTGGAGTTTGGTGCGTCATAATTCAACTTTTCAGAAAAATCTTGATCCAAAGTTATTTAGATGCAATAATTTTATGAATAGAAATGAAAAATAAGATTAACAAAATTTGTGAAATTTTTTTTTTTAACGATTTTTGTTCAAATAATTAATAACCATTAATAGAATGAAAAAACTTTAATTATGGGGGCAGTTTATGAAAGGTATTTGTTGGCATTGGATTTGAAGATGGTTATGTAGTCTGCAGAGAAGCAGTCCTGTGATAATGTGATCCACAGATGGGGAGTTCTTGGAAGGAAACTATTTGTGGCGGTTTTGCTTGCTTCGGTTTGGTTTACAATATATCGGCCATCTATGGGTTATTTGATGCGGAATAAAGTTGTCAAATGAAATCCTATAGAACTACGACAAACATGTGGACACACATTGTCACATTGACTGCTACGAACATGTCGACACGCATTGTCTCATTGACTGCGACAAACATGTGGCCACGCATTGTCCCATTGACTACGACAAACATGTGGCCACGCATTGTCACATTGACTGCGACAAACATGTGGCCACGCATTGTCACATTGACAATGACAAACATGTGGCCACGCATTGTCTCATTGACTACGACAAACATGTGGCCACGCATTGTCACATTGACTGCGAAAAACATGTGGCCATGCATTGTCACATTGACTACGACAAACATGTGGACACACATTGTCACATTGACTGCTACGAACATGTCGACACGCATTGTCACATTGACTACGACAAACATGTGGCCACGCATTGTCACATTGACTGCGACAAACATGTGGCCACGCATTGTCCCATTGACTGCGACAAACATGTGGCCACGCATTGTCACATTGACAATGACAAACATGTGGCGACGCATTGTCCCATTGACTACGACAAACATGTGGCCACGCATTGTCACATTGACTGCGACAAACATGTGGCCACGCATTGTCACATTGACTACGACAAACATGTGGACACACATTGTCACATTGACTACGACAAACATATGGCCACGCATTGTCACATTGACTGCGACAAACATGTGGCCACGCATTGTCACATTGACAATGACAAACATGTGGCGACGCATTGTCCCATTGACTACGACAAACATGTGGCCACGCATTGTCACATTGACTGCGACAAACATGTGGCCACGCATTGTCACATTGACTACGACAAACATGTGGACACACATTGTCACATTGACTGCGACAAACATGTGGCCACGCATTGTAACATTGACTGCGACAAACATGTGGCCACGCATTGTCACATTGACTACGACAAACATGTGGACACACATTGTCACATTGACTACGACAAACATGTGGCCACGCATTGTCACATTGACTGCGACAAAAATGTGGCCACGCATTGTCACATTGACTACGACAAACATGTGGACACACATTGTCACATTGACTGCGACAAACATGTGGACACGCATTGTCACATTGACCGCTACGAACATGTGGACACGCATTGTCACATTGACTGCTACGAACATGTTTACATGCATTGTCACATTGACCGCTACAAACATGTGGAGATGCATTGTCACATTGACCGCTACGAACATGTGGACACGCATTGTCACATTGACCGCTACAAACATGTGGACATGCATTGTCACATTGACTGCTACGAACATGTGGAGATGCATTGTCACATTGACCGCTACAACCATGTGGAGATGCATTGTCACATTGACCGCTACGAACATGTGGACACGCATTGTCACATTGACCGCTACAAACATGTGGACATGCATTGTCACATTGACCGCTACGAACATGTGGACATGCATTGTCACATTGACCGCTACAAACATGTGGACACACATTGTCACATTGACCACTACGAACATGTGGACACGCATTGTCACATTGACTGCGACAAACATGTGGACATGCATTGTCACATTGACCGCTACGAACATGTGGACAGGCATTGTCACATTGACTGCTACAAACATGTGGACAGGCATTGTCACATTGACCGCTACGAACATGTGGAGACGCATTGTCACATTGACTGCTACCAACATGTGGACACGCATTGTCACATTGACCGCTACGAACATGTGGACACGCATTGTCACATTGACTGCTACGAACATGTGGCCACGCATTGTCACATTGACCGCTACGAACATGTGGCCACGCATTGTCGTATTGACTGCTACGAACATGTAGACACGCATTGTTACATTGACCGCTACAAACATGTGGACATGCATTGTCACATTGACCGCCACGAACATGTGGACATGCATTGTCACATTGACCGCTACAGACATGTGGACACACATTGTCACATTGACCACTACGAACATGTGGACACGCATTGTCACATTGACTGCGACAAACATGTGGACATGCATTGTCACATTGACCGCTACGAACATGTGGACATGCATTGTCACATTGACCGCTACAAACATGTGGACAGGCATTGTCACATTGACCGCTACGAACATGTGGAGACGCATTGTCACATTGACTGCTACCAACATGTGGACACGCATTGTCACATTGACCGCTACGAACATGTGGACACGCATTGTCACATTGACTGCTACAAACATGTGGCCACGCATTGTCACATTGACCGCTACGAACATGTGGCCACGCATTGTCACATTGACTGCTACGAACATGTGGACACGCATTGTCACATTGACTGCTACAAACATGTGGACACGCATTGTCACATTGACTGCTACAAACATGTGTACACGCATTGTCACATTGACCGTTACGAACATGTGGAGACACATTGTCACATTGACTACGACAAACCAAGGACAACAATTAATAGTCTAGCTATTAATCTTCTACTTAACCCTAACTATAACCGTAACCCTCATTGATTACAGTTATAAATATGCATATAACTTTTTAAATGATTTTTTTAATACTAATTGACCTGCCAGATAATGTTACTAAATATGAAATATATAGACAAAGAAGGCTCTGTAGACTGGCTGAAACGAAGATTGTTTCATTATGATCAGGAGAGCATGATAATGGCTGCTCAAGATCAAGGCTTGATGACCAATGCTTTTAGAAAGATGAGTGGTCTCAGCAACAATAACAAGTGCAGGTTCTGCCACACAGAAGTAGAGAGTGTGAGCCACCTGACATCCAGTTGTAAGGTTCTCCTGGGGGATGGCTATTATACAATGCGACACAACGGAGTGTGCAAATATCTTCACTGGACTATATGTAAAATGTTGAATATAAAGTGTAGCAGCAAGTCCTGGGAGCATATACCAGAAAGAACAGTTGGAAATAATTGATACACCATCCACTATGACTATGCAATCCCTACAGCTACATATCTAGAAAACGGAGCTGTTAAACCTGACATCGTAATATGGGGCAAAAGGGACAAAGTAGCAACCCTAGTTGAAGTCAGTGTCCCTAATGATGCTGGCTTAACTAGAGGTGAGAAGGAGAAAGTAACAAAATACTAAGGTCTTATGTACGACATGAAAAGAAACTGGAATCTTAGGAAAATCCCCATCATCACAGTAATTATAGGAGCAACAGGACTAATGAAACATAATTTCAAAAGCTATCCGGCGAGTATACCCGGTGAACCGAGTGCAAGAGAAATACAAACAATTCCACTTAAAGGGACGATTAGAATCTTAAAAAGATCTCTCGGCTGGAGGGTCTGAAATAAGGGATGGATGCCTGGCGTCCTAGAGGATGCCCCATCCTCAGCAAAGGCAAAAGATAAGAAAATTGAAAAGAAAATGGAATCGTTTATGTCATATGCGATAATTTCCATACTAATACTGATTAGAAATAGAATAAACTAACATCGAAATCCGTATTACCATAATTGTCTTCTATTATATAAAGGGCGAACGTGTATGTCCAGCTAAAACGTTAAAACTACAGAACAAACGCCATCAAAGTGGATATTTTCTTGATCGGCGTTGCCCAGAATAAATAATATCTAAAATTTAGAGAAAAAAAATGCATTCTTTGATCATAAACTGCATCCGATTTCGTCAGGGGGGGGCGTCGGTTTTGTAGTCATTTTCATGTACTTACTAAAGTGAAGTAACTGAATTTTATCAAGGAGTTATTTCCCTTACACCAACTGAGTAATCTAGAAAAAAGAAATGGGCTGGGTGGAAAAGAAAGAGTTGGTGAGGGAGAGGGAGGAGGAAACCGGGGCAGAGAGATATAGAAGTTTTAATATAAATATGTTACACCTTTGGCCCGGGCAACGCCGGGTAACCCAGCTAGTATCATATAAGGCGTTTTTAATAGCTATAATCTTTCGACATTAAATAATTCCCAAATGTTCTGTCGTGACGTTGAACATACAATTCGAAGGTTCAATCCTCAGTGCGGGCGATACTAAGAATACAATTACGAATTACTGAAGACTTCCAATGGCTGATGGAAGAAGAGCAAGCCACCCTCGTGGGTTAAATAAACGGTTCCGTTGCAAATTCTGTATAGATTCCTGAGTTCGACAAGATGCACCGGAAGAAGGTCGGAGGTTACTGTGGTGAGAGTGTGGAGAGACTAAGGAATAAGCAGCCACGACTAGCATGCACCTGCTGTAAGGAAACAGTGGCTACACACGTGAGCGAACCTGGGACTGTTTGATTTCGAGGCGAGGGTCGTGATAATTAAGCAAAATAGGCGTTTATGGCAGTCGAAAATATCTGTATTTTCATCTATAAGCACCAAAATAATCTTTCACGAATGTCAGTTTCAAGTATTTTACAATTTTTTTATTCTCATCTTTCATCTCTAGAATATCTCTCTCTCTCTCTCTCTCTCTCTCTCTCTCTCTATATATATATATATATATATATATATATATATATATATATATATATATGAGTAATATCAAATATTATGTTGTATTATTGATTTAAATTACAGTAACCCGTGTTGATGGTAATATACGAGTGATGAATGAAAAAAAAACTTTTTCATGTATTCTTTTAGATATATCATATTTGGATTTTAATCTTCGTAAAGAGGACATAAAAGTGGTGCAAAACTGTTGTGTTGGGGTTTAGAATCAAAATGATACTTACCGGCATTAATGAAGTAATATTTATACATTAGAATGTCCATCCATGAACTAGCAACCAATAAGAACTCAGAGAATAGACTCGCCCATCTGATGATAATGGAACACTCTAACCTTAATATAAACCGGCGTTTTAGTATGCTTGACAGTTTTACTTGTTCGTAACTCAACTAATTATGCAATTGAGCTCTGACTACCAAATTCTACAGAGGGAATTAATTTTACCAAATTCTATAGGGGGGAATTAATTTTACCAAATTCTATAAGGGGAATTAATTTTACCAAATTCTATAGGGGGAATTAATTTTACCAAATTCTATAGGGAGAATTAATTTTACCAAATTCTATAGGGGGAATTCATTTTACCAAATTCTATAAGGGGAATTAATTTTACCAAATTCTATAGGGGGAATTAATTTTACCAAATTCTATAGGGAGAATTAATTTTACCAAATTCTATAGGGGGGAATTCATTTTACCAAATTCTATAGGGGGAATTAATTTTACCAAATTCTATAGGGGGAATTAATTTTACCAAATTCTATAGGGGGAATTAATTTTTCCAAATTCTATAGGGGGGAATTAATTTTACCAAATTCTATAAAGGGGAATTAATTTTACCAAATTCTATAGGGGGAATTAATTTTACCAAATTCTATAGGGGGAAATTAATTTTACAAAATTCTATAGGGAGGAATAAATTTTACCAAATTCTATAGGGGAGAATTTATTTTACCAAATATTATAGGGGGGATAAATTTTACCAAATTCTATCAGGGGAATTAATTTTACCAAATTCTATAGGGTGGAAGTAATTTTACCAAATTCTATGGGGGGGGGGGGGAATTCATTTTACCAAATTCTATAAGGGGGGGGGAATTAATTTTACCAAATTCTATAGGGTGGAATTAATTTTACCAAATTCTATAGGGGAATTAATTTTACCAAATTCTATAGGGGGAATTAATTTTACCAAATTCTACAGGGGGGAATTAATTTTACAAAATTCTATAAGGGGGAATTAATTTTACCAAATTCTATAGGGGTAATTAATTTTGCCAAATTCTATAGGGGGGGGGGAATTAATTTTACCAAATTCTATAGGGGGGAGGGAATTAATTTTACCAAATTCTATAGGGGGGGGGAATTAATTTTACCAAATTCTATAGGGGAATTAATTTTACCAAATTCTATAGGGTGGAATTAATTTTACCAAATTCTATAGGGGAATTAATTTTACCAAATTCTATAGGAGGAATTAATTAATTTTACCAAATTCTATAGGGTGGAATTAATTTTACCAAATTCAATAGGGAGGAATTAATTTTGCCAAATTCTATAGGGGGAATTAATTTTACCAAATTCTATAGGGGGGAATTAATTTTACCAAATTCTATAGGGGAATTAATTTTACCAAATTCTATAGGGGAATTAATTTTACCAAATTCTATAGGGGGAATTAATTTTAATAAATTCTATAGGGGGGAATTAATTTTACCAAATTCTATAGGGGGAATTAATTTTACCAAATTCTATAGGGGGGAATTAATTTTACCAAATTCTATAGGGGGGAATTAATTTTACCAAATTGCTTAGGGGGGAATTAATTTTACCAAATTCTATAGGGGGAATTAATTTTACCAAATTCTATCGGGGGGAATTAATTTTACCCGTCCTGAGACGTATTCTTTCCATTTCTATTACAAGAGATGTTCAATTTGATACCCAGCAAATGTCGGCTACATCTATTCATATATTTTATTTTAAAAGTAGAATAAAATTCATGTTTGTACCGCAAATCTGAACAAAACTATAAAAATGATGAATAAACATTTTTCTAATGATTACATTTTAGAAATTCAATAAGGAGAAAATCAAGTTTGCGGTTAAGAATGTAAATCTGTTTGGAAAACGGAATTGAATATGTGCGTTTGAATAGAAATGTTGGCGATTATTTTCGCTAAAATGGAATCACAATATTGAATGACGAGCGGAAAATATCTATTAATTCTCTACATATAAAACTCAATGTATGTATGTATGTATGTGTGTGTGTGTGTGATGTTTGTGTGTTCCCTATAGAAAGAAAGGTTAGAGAATCTACATCAAATCTAAAAGTGTATTCGGTACTGATATCGATCCTGACCCAGTTTTCGTGAGGTTCGACTCGGAAGCGTTCGGCTGTCCTACGCAAACGCCCGAGAAATGACGAGCCGATTTGTACCAGACGACAATTTTGATACGGTGCTGCGTTTTATGATTATAATGTTTTGCTTGTTTTTTTTTGTTTTTTGTTGTTAGGGTTAGGGTTAAAAATATTTATTTGATAACAGTAATTTCGCTCTGTTTTGCTTGTTTTATTTGTTTTGTTGTTTAAAAAATTTCTTGCAACTATAACTAAAAATTATAGGACGCAGCAACGTATCAAAATAACAAAAATATTTATTTGATAACAGTAACTTCGCTATGTTTTGCTTGTTTTGTTTTTGTTTTTTTGTTGTTTCTTTTAGAAAATTTCTTGAAAATATCACTTACAATCACAGGACGCAGCACCGTATCAAAATTGTCGTCTGGTACCATTCGGCTCGTCAACACTCGGGCGGTTGTGTAGCACAGCCGAACGCTTCCGAGTCGAACCTCACGAAAACTGGGCCAGGATCGATATCACTACCGTGTATTCTTATGCAAAATTTACAGGGGAAGACAATGGAAGTGTTCCCGAATCTCTAAGTGCACCCCTAAGAGGGCTAGGAGGGCATCACCTCATCAAAACTTCAAATGTATCCTATTTTTATTTAATTTAAATCATATGTATAATTTCCTGTGGAAGACAATGGAAGAAGAAGAAGTCCCGAATCTCTAAGTGCCTTTCTAACCTAAGGAAGTTCTGGTGCCGAACATTTTTTTAAACTTCAAATATATCCTATGTAAGTGGTTGCGAATCACTATTTTGATGAAATTTGTATCATTTGTGTAAAATTCTCTGAGGAAGACAATGGAAGCGGTCCCGAATCTCTACGTTAGCATCTATGTACCGAATACCTACGTGCCCGCACCTTTAAGTAACCCATGGGGCAGAACACCCTCAAAACTTCAAATACATATATCTGATTTTAATTAAGTTTAAACTATAATTTAAACTAATTCAGAAAATTGTAAAAAATAATTCAGCTGCTTCTGACTATATTAGAAAGCGTAACGGAAAGAGGGGCCAGTAAAAACAAAGAAAGTAATACAGTGTTATAAACATAGTGATAAAAGTACATGGGAGTTATCCTAATTCAATCCCGAGCAACGTCGGGTCTTCCTGCTAGTTGAGAATAAAAGAAATTAACGTATGTAGAATAAAAATTCGGCTTGTATGTCTAAGAGTTCAAAGTTTACAAACTAGAATGTCCATTCATGGACTAGCAACCAATCAGTACCCAGGGAATGAACTTGCCACAATAGTACATCCCATCCTAATGTAATAACTACATTTTTATAAAACGTGTTTAAATTTTATGAAGAGAAAATTAAGCTTAACTTTGTGTAATATATATATATACAGGGTGGGCCAAAATAAGGGTCCTATCTTTAAATTTGAATAACTTGAATTTGAATAACTTCCACAAAATAAAAGTTAAACTCACCAAACTTTATGTGTGTGTAGACTGACCCTTCCGAGATTTTTTGAAATAAACAAAACAAATTTTAGCCGAAAAACACTTCTTAAAACTTACAAAAACTAAAGTATTGTTTTTTACACTGTTTTGAGTTTTTTAAGCAAAAATAATGTTTTCTAAATGAGGGTACGTTCCTTAGGGCTAATACGGCTCATGCTTACTTCGGAAGGGGTCCTTTACTTATTCTAAAAAAAAAAAAAAAAAATCAATAAATAAAAAAGTTATGAATTTTTAAAAATAGGACCCTTATTTTTGCCCACCCTATATATATATATATATATATATATATATATATATATATATATATATATATATATATAGTGCGTATTTAGGCAGCATTTTTTAATTTATGCAAACAATGTTAAATATAACAGAATTCGTCTGTTTAATTATACCTGTTTTTATTTTTTCACTTTTTTTTCTGATGGTCTTTTTTATATTAAAATCAACAAAATTAATAAATGTTCCATAGGTTTCACGAACGTTTTCCATTCTTTGTCGAATCATTCTCAGGTGTCAAAAGCAAATGGACAAAATAGCTGGAGAAGGAAGCGAATTAAAAAAAAAAAGGACAACGAAGAAACGCGCAGAAAATTTTCAGAAGGAAATCAAAGTCGAATAAATAGTGATAGCGGTTGTGACCCAACGGGGCACGGGTACGTCTAGCTTTATTATAACCGGAAGGTTCTGTCGGTATATAGCAGTCGAGAATCCTTTCTCGACAATCAGCGCGGCGGGAATTTGCCATTTCGATTACCTTTTATCTGTTGGACTGAGATATTAGTCTTGGGTAGTCATAGAAGGTCAACCCTTCCAGGCCTTGCCTCCTCTCGTTGGGTTATTTAGCTCCCCGGGAGGTTAGGCACAAGGCCAGTTTTATCTTACTCCCACAAGGTAAGATGTGACCCCCGGTCGGGTTGAGAAAGTGGGACTTGAAAAGCCATCGCCCGAGAAAGTGAGCACTCTGGCCATTAAAAATTGCCTGGGTAGGCCCGTCGGCATTCCCCGGTAGGGGCGCCTCAGGCAGTAAGCAATAAACTTACTCCTCTCCAAAGAGGGGAGGCAAAGCCTGGGAGGGTGGACCTCCTAGAACTGCACAGGACCGTCCCATAGACCGGCGTAAATCACGCATCGAAGGCCAAGACGATACCAGTCTATGGAGTGCAGTATCTATCGGAACAGATACTACACTTTGATCTTCGCCAAAAGAGGCTCCTCTCGTTGGGGATTAGTTTATCGCTAACTGCCTGGTGCGCTCCGACCGGGGAATGCCGACAGGGCTACACCAGCAATTTTTAAGAGGCCAGAGTGCCCTTTTTTTAGGGGCACTGGCTTCCTACGGTGAGAAGAAAGTAATTACCAGCATTAGAGATGTTGTTTTTTGTCATAATTTGGTAACGCCTGCGTGTCTTCTCGTAAAATAATAAAAACAAATCTTGACAACATTTAGTCTGTGATGTGAAAACGAAACTGTTTGGCAATAATTAATGTATTTTTTTAATTGGCAGTGCAACCTAGGGTTTTTAACCCACCTAATAAACTGGTATTGTCCTGGCCTTTGGGTCTGGATTTACGCCGGTCTATTGGGGTTTGTCTGGTCCTGCGCAGTTCTAGGAGGTGCCCCCTCCCAGGCTTTGCCTCCCCTCTTTGGGGAGGAGTAAGTTTATTGCTTACTGTCTGAGGCGCCCCTACCGGGGAATGCCGACGGGGCTGCCCAGGCAATTTTTAAATGGCCAGATTGCTCACCTCTCGAGCGCTGCCTTATCTAATCCCACTTTCCCCGACCTTGTGTCACATCTTACCTTGTGGGAGCTAGATAAATAAAATAAAAAAATAAATTAAAAAATATATATATATATATATATAAGTACTGTGTGGTAGGGCAGGAAAAACCAGCAGAGTGCTCGATTAATTAAGAAATCCGAGATTCCTGGCCCCCAAACCCCGACCCCTACCCTACAGAATTTCTTACACTTTTTATATATATTACAAAAAAACTTTTTCTTCTGCTTTATTTTAATTAATAACAATTCTATATACATTAACAATTTAAATATTAGAATCTAAATTTAACTCCTCATGCACACATATGTAACCCCCCCCCCCCCATTTTACACAAATCACGTCCTACGTGATCTCAGACGTGACCGAATAAGTCCCACCATTCCTGAATATGTTTATCAGCTGACGATAATCGGGACCAACCTCCCGCTTTGAAACCGACGGTACTGATGTTACATTGAATTTCTGTATTTTATAAATAAATATATATATATATATATATATATATAAGACGACTAAACATTAAATAGTGGCTTACACATTATTACTTTAATTTACAATTAATCGATTCTTTATTGAAATAAAACAAATCAATAGCATAAAATACTCAAATGAACTTTTGAAAATTTTTATTTTTTTTAAATCAATTTAATTATGAATTTAAATACATCACAATGCATTTTTGTTTCTTCAGACATTTTAATCTTTTGAAATTAGCAAAAAAAAATAAGAGAATAAATTTTACAATGAATGTGTAAGCATTTCAACATTCAAATAGGAAGTCATTTAAACTGGCTTTAAAATACTTAACATGTATTGAACTCATGTACTGAACGTTTCGAAAGCTTTTCATAACTAATCATTTCATAAATAGACGCTAAAACGAAATTATCGTAAATCTAAAAACATGTAATTCAATAAACAAACGTGATAATTAATTTTTAACTTTAAAACTCTTATTTTGACAAATAATAATAATTTGGCAAAAAAAAAGAACAAAAAAAAAACGGCATCTTAAAAAAAGAAGGCGATTCAAACATAAAAGTTAAAAGACTCCCGGGCAACGCCGGGTGCCTGAAGCTAGTATACTATAAGCCCGGTGTGAATAAACCTGAAATAGATTTCAAATGATTCTTTTGATACAAGTGAGTAACATGTGTCACAAGGGCTATTTCAGATGAGTTTTGATTTACTCCTCTCCAGGAGTTAGGCACAAGGCCAGTTTTTATCCTACTCCCACAAGTAAGATGTGACCCAGGGTCGGGTCGGGAAAGTGGGGTTTGAAAAGCCAGCGTCCGAGAGGTGAGCACTCTGGCCATTTAAAAATTGCCTCAGCAGCTCCGTCGGCAGTCACTGGTAGAGGCGCCTCAGACAATAAGCAATAAACTTACTCCTCCCCAAAGAGGGGAGGCAAAGCCTGGGAATGTGGACCTCCTAGAACTGCACAGGACAGACCTATAGACCATAGACCGGCGTAAATCAAGCCCCGAAGGCCACGACAATACCAGTCTATGGGGTGCAGTATCCATCGGAACAGATACTACACTTTGATCTTAGCCAAAAGGCCAATGAGTTACACCGAGTTTTATTTTTGTAATTATGATGGTGACTGATTTTATTTTCTTCTAAGAAAACGACTTTCTTTGTTTTTTCTTCTTTCCATTCTGATAAGAATTGACATCGTGTGCAACGAAAAGTGCAAAAGCTGTCAAGATTGAAACACCTCCGATTTGTAGATTT
This sequence comes from Sepiola atlantica, assembly GCA_963556195.1. NCBI lineage: Eukaryota > Metazoa > Mollusca > Cephalopoda > Sepiida > Sepiolidae > Sepiola > Sepiola atlantica. Next base: position 4,521,015 of record OY744542.1, read on the forward strand.
TATTTCACTAGATATTCCAAGATGGCCGACAACGTTTAAAAATATTAAACCTTTTTTTTTTCTCGTTTCTCTCATTTGTTATAGATTTTACTCCGTTTACTCCGATTTTTTGTTTTTTGCCACGAAATAAATCAAGACGAAAGGATTTTTCTAATATTTCATAATAAAATATTATTTTATCATATAAGTGCATATATATGAAATACTAATATCCCTTTTTTATAAAGTTAAGTATGTTAGATAGTAGTGGTTGCAGAGAGTAGGAGGCTCTAAAAAGAGGGTAGGAGCCAAAACGGAAATCAGAACTGACGTAACAACGGTGGGAGGCTTAGTCGCTCTCTTGTTCTTGACTTTCAACCGAGAAAGATTTGAAAAGACCCGATGCGTGCCAATAGGCGGGGACCTGGGGGGGGGGGAGTGACGAAAATATCTTGGATATCTTTCTCCAGTAATTATTTCTTATATCTCTCTCTCGTGCAGAAAACGACTAAATCTCTGTCTATGTTTATGTTAAATAAATCCTCTAAACTAAACCCCGGTGTCTTATGCGTATTGATCACGGCCGAAAGACAGGAAACACCAGCCAGCAGAGACGAAACCTGGGTACACATCCGCGAAGGTAAGCGAGTATCCAACATTTCCGATCTGGAGTATTTAACAGGTATATCAATGTGTTTACATAGGTATATGTATAGAACTCACTCTTGAAATAATTAATCAATCATAACACAGCTGCTAGGCGTAAGGGGCTAAATGTCGGCTATATTTAGTTTAATTTAGTTTTATGCAAATGAGGTAAAAAGGGGGCAGAAAGCGTTCGTGAAAATCAAGATTACTCCGATTTTTATAAAATTTTACCAAAAAGGATTTTTTTTTTAATTCAAATATTTCAGATTTGCATTAAATTTGATCCATATTCGTTAAATAGCAATTAAAAATTTCATGAATTTAAATTTCTTCTTAAGACCACTTAAGCTTAAGCCTTAAAATTAAGAAATGTTCTAGAATCAAAATCGTGTAATTGATTTTGATTAGTGACGGGACGATTCCAATATTTTT
>OY744542.1:4532073-4539573 GCA_963556195.1 Sepiola atlantica
AGAAAACGATGTTTTTTTCTCATCAATCCCATTCCCGTCCAGGATGGAGATAAGCTATTTCATCAAGATATTTTCCAGCGGAAGAAGCAATTCCAGAACGGATGAGAGCGATGCTTTCCGCAGGGAACATCCGAAGCATGAAATACTTATTGCCAGATTGTGTACACACATTTCGCAAAATGCCTCTTCTATCGAATTGACCTGTCAAGGCTGAAGAATGATCTTATAAGTTTTATTAATACAAAAACCAGTGAACAAATACAGGATTACCACCCCCTCAAATAAAATGCTACCCAAAGAATCATTGACTTCAGTCTATACCTGACTTGTCCACCAAGCTTCAGTCATCAATGTCCAACAGTCTGTTTTATCTCTATTCAATAAAAAGCTATATATACCAAATGACCACCCAAAAATGCCACCCATAGAATCGTAAACAAAATTTACAATCCTTTCTGCAGTACAACCATATTTGGTGCACCTGCGTTTCTCGCTAATGACCTTCCCAGCATCTTTGACAATCTGACAAGTTTGTTTTTCGGTGCACCTAACTCTAATCTGCATGTCTTCTAGCAGATGATCTTTCGTACATCTTTTCACAATCGATCACATGTTGTCTCTTCCTGTGCAGACGTTTTCTTTTCGAAAGATTATTTATTTATTCATATCATCCTCTTACTCTCCTTCTCGTTTACTTTTCTTCTTTATTTCCGCCATTTATTAATTCATATAATCCTCTTACTCACTTTCTCGTTTCATTATATTCTTTATTTCCGTCATTTATTTATTCATATCATCCTCTTACTCTCCTTCTCGTTTCATTATCTTCTTTATTTCCGTCATTTATTTATTCATATCATCCGTTTACTCACTTTCTCGTTTCATTTTCTTCTTTATTTCCATCATTTATTTATTCATATCATTCTCTTACTCTGCTTCTCGTTTCATTATCTTCTTTATTTCCGTCATTTATTTATTCATATCAATCATCTTACTTTCCTTCTCGTTTTATTATCTTCTTTATTTCCGTCATTTATTTATTCATATCATCCTCTTACTCTCCTTCTCGTTTAATTTTCTTCTTTATTTCCGTCATTTATTTATTCATATCATCCTTTTACTCTCCTTCTCATTTCATTATCTTCTTTATTTTCGCCATTTATTTATTCATATCATTCTCTTACTCTCCTTCTCGTTTCATTATCTTCTTCATTTCCGTCATTTATTTATTCATATCAATCATCTTACTTTTCTTCTCGTTTCATTATCTTTATTTCCGTCATTTATTTATTCATATCATCCTCTTACTCTCCTTCTCGTTTCATTATCTTCTTTATTTCCGTCATTTATTTATTCATATCATCCTTTTACTCTCCTTCTCATTTCATTATCTTCTTTATTTTCGTCATTTATTTATTCATATCATTCTCTTATTCTTCTTCTCGTTTCATTATCTTCTTTATTTCCGTCATTTATTTATTCATATCAATCATCTTACCTTCCTTCTCGTTTCATTATCTTCTTTATTTTCGCCATTTATTTATTCATATCATTCTCTTACTCTCCTTCTCGTTTCATTATCTTCTTCATTTCCGTCATTTATTTATTCATATCAATCATCTTACTTTTCTTCTCGTTTCATTATCTTTATTTCCGTCATTTATTTATTCATATCATCCTCTTACTCTCCTTCTCGTTTCATTTTCTTCTTTATTTCCGTCATTTATTTATTCATATCAATCATCTTACTTTCCTTCTCGTTTCATTATCTTTATTTCCGTCATTTCTTTATTCACGGTATAGTCTTACTCTCCTTCTCGTTTAATTTTCTTCTTTATTTCCGTCATTTATTTATTCATATCATCCTCTTACTCTCCTTCTCGTTTGATTTTTTTATTTCCGTCATTTATTTATTAATATTATCCTCTTACTCTCCTTCTCGTTTCATTTTCTTCTTTATTTCCGTCATTTATTTATTCATATAATGTACTTGCTCTCTTTCTCGTTTGATTTTCTTCATTTACGTCGTTTCTTTGTTTATGTATTCGTCTTAATCGCCTTTTCTTATTTTTTTAATTTACGTCATTTCTTTATTCACGTTATAGTCTTACTCTCCTTCTCGTTTAATTTTCTTCTTTATTTCCGTCATTTATTTATTAACGTCATCCTCTTACACTCCTTGTATTGTGCAGCTACTGCGATTAATACTAATATTACTTCCTTTTTCACCTTCTCCTACTACTTCTCGTCTCATTCGACCTTCATCGCCAAACATGTATACTGGTCTGTCACGCTAAACTCTAAAATAGCATCTCCATTCGTCTGTCATGCTAAAGTTTGAAATAGCATTTTCATTGGTCTGTCATGCTAAAGTTTGAAATAGCATTTTCATTGGTCTGTCATGCTAAAGTTTGAAATAGCATTTTCATTGGTCTGTCATGCTAAAGTTTGAAATGGCATTTTTATTCATCTGTCATGCTAATGTGTTAAATAGCATTTTCATTGGTCTGTCATGCTAAAGTGTTAAATAGCATTTTCATTCGTCTGTCATGCTAAAGTTTGAAATAGCATTTTTATTCGTCTGTCATGCTAAAGTTTGAAATAGCATTTTCATTGGTCTGTCATGCTAAAGTTTGAAATAGCATTTTCATTGGTCTGTCATGCTAAAGTGTTAAATAGCATTTTCATTGGTCTGTCGTGCTAAAGTTTGGCATAGCATTTTCATTGGTCTGTCATGCTAAAGTGTTAAATAGCATTTTCATTGGTCTGTCATGCTAAAGTGTTAAATAGCATTTTCATTGGTCTGTCATTCTAAAGTGTTAAATAGCATTTTCATTGGTCTGTCATGCCAAAGTTTGAAATAGCATTTTCATTGGTCCGTCATGCTTAACTCTGAAATAACATCTCCGTTCATCTGACACGCTAAAATTCCAAATAACATTTAAATTGGTCTGTCATACTTAAATCTGATGTGGATGAGAGCTATACTTTTACAGGAAGCATTCCGAGCGTAAAAGACACGCTGCCATATTTTTCCCACGCATTTCAAATAAAAAAAAAATGGCCGCTCTGTCAGGTTGACCTGTCAGAGATGAATAATTGTGTAATATTTATTTATGCAGTTATATGTATGTGTGTGTTGCTGTCAGGTACCGGAACGTTCCATGGTTTAACGAGACTGCGATACTGATATAAAAATATACATGCACCTATTATTTTTAGACTAAACGCTGCTTTTTAAAGAATCTCCGAGTTCTGCATGGAAAAATTCCGTATTATATAAATGCATAATAATTTATATAGAATTGGTCGACGGAAACACAGGCATTGTGTAAAAAGCAGCAGGTACTCAAAAGCTTAGAAAATGCAATATTTACTTAATCCATATATATATATATATATATATATATATATATATATATATATATATATATATATATATATATGTCTTGTTTTTAAATTCCCGAAACAGTGTTTCATGGTAAACAACTGATGATCCCTTTAAATAGTGTTAGAAACAAACTAATATAATAACTGTAAAAAATAAATTGACTTACATGAGTGATGTTCCACTGAAAGACTTGGGACTATAAGTTTGTTTTTTGTTTTTTAATATAGTTTTAATGGTTGAGAAACTTCCGAGACTATATATATATATATATATATATATATATATATATATATATATATATATATATATATATATATATATATATATTATATATGGGGTAAGGTGCACGATGAGTCATGAAAATGAAATGCCGTGGTAGACAAAATGTGTGAAAAAAGACAAACGGAAAACAGGTTAAAATGCAGGAGAAAAACAAAAACAAGAGATTTGACCGGTTTCGTTCGTATTATCGAACGTCTTCAGAACGTCTTTTTCTGAAGACGTTCGTAAAACGAACGAAACCGGTTAAATCTCTTGTTTTTGTTTTTCTCCTGCATTTTAACCTGTTTTCTGTCTGTTATTTTTCACACATATATATATATATATATATATATATATATATATATATATATATATATGATTGTGAAAATGTTTTAGCATATGCTTTCAATACTTTATACTTACCAACCTCTTCCAATCTAAACTCGATGATTGTCAACCAGTAACAACAGAGCATATATAAGTAAGCAAAGTTCATTTCTATTCCAAAAGCCAAAACGTTTTCAAAACAAAAAACATTATTCAGCGTAAGATATTTTACGAATCGTTTCGCTTAAAGTGAACCAGCCACAATTATTATGTCAATATTGTATCTGCCCACCTCAAGCTCATCAGAAAGTACATAAAAAAGTTCTTAATTTAAAAAATTATACAACATAGTGTGACATGATAGACAAACGTTCAAAAGGAAACTTTGAACTCACATTCGACCGTCGGAAGTCCGCCATCTTGAAACTACAATTCAGAGTTAGCAATATAATTGACTTAACCTATTCCATCAATTTTAATTTAGTTTTTTCTTCTATTTTAGCAAGTAATACTTATTGCTTATCTATAAAATACTTAACTTAACTCAAAGATAATTATCATTGCATAATTTACTTCATTAATGTTGTGATTATCTATTTACTTCATTCGAATACGAAACTAAGTGCGGAGTTAATACAAATTATGTATTCTATTTGAATTTTTGTACTTATTCCCTAACATTTAAGTTAATAATCGTTCCTATTTAAAATAAGGTACATTTTTTAACTTTTATGTAATAACCTGATATAATTTTGCGCTCTTCACAATGGGGTATAATTTTAAGATATTAAGATTTTAAACTTACGAATGTCAGTTAAAGTTTATAACGAAATCAGTCTATTTTAGATATTTCCCTGTCGGATGCCGTTTTCTTTTTTTATCTTTTTGTTTTTTGGCGGTGGTACATTAATGGGTGTACCACGGTTGGCTGTTTGGTGTCTGTTGGAATTTATTGGAGTGTGTGAAGCTCTTAAGCGATTAACCAATCAGACTAACAATACAAACATGTTCTTCTAAAAAAAAACGCCACCAGTACAAATAACACCGACAAGATTTTCAAAAAATAAATCTTATATAGTTCTCCCCATTAACACCATCTTTATCTCATTACAACTATTCAAACCTGACCTGAAAACAGCGACATCAACTTCTAAGACAATTAACACATAACCCACCCCCATTTTTAAGACACTTCTTCTTAAGCCGGCATCTATGAAGTAAAATGTACCCCAAGTTTTATATCGGCGAGACGGCCAGAAAATAAATCCCGTATTCATGAGCAGAAACAGCACCTCTAAAATAACAATCAAACGCACTAATCATACACATGAACAATTTTAACCACAATCTAAAAACTACATAAACCATTACATTTCGGCTCCCCAAGTTATTCTGGACATCTAAGGCTATAAATTGAATACACTATAATAATGCTTCGGAGAAAAATATTGTAAATACATATGTAAATTTGAGAATAGCAGTTATAAATGTATATTTGTAAATATGAATTTATTAGAAGTTTAAAACAAATGAATTATGTAAATTGCAAAACACGCATGTTGTTATTTTATAGATCTCTGTTTGCTGTCAATGTAGGTTTCTTCATTGCGGAGGTAGTCGGTGTTGTAAATACCCCGCCATTTCATTATCAACTCCGACCCCTGCTAAGTACAACTTTGAATTTCTTATTGTTATTAATCTTATGACGTTGCACCTTCTCGTCACTATCTCTTTGTCCTGGAAGCGTTGAGGTCTAAGAATGGTCCGATATAATTTGCAATCAATCACTTTTCTTCCCACGTTGTGATTTTGATCTCAGGCAAGTTAGGATCACGTGACGGGACTGTAAGGCTAGTGAAAAGATGGTTCAAAGTGACGGCATCATAGACGTTATCAAAAACAATAAGGATCGACTTAAGTTTAAAAGAGTAAGAGAAAGCAATTAATATTTTAAAAATCATAGAAAATACCAGTGCAAACCCTTCCCACTGTTGTTCGGCAATCGATAGCGTGGCTTGGGGAGTAAGCGTGAACTCTTTGAGGCAGGGATAATAACCCAGCACAAGGAGTTACTTCCCTTTTAAATATAATGTTTTTCATATTTATTTTCTCTTTGCGCTTGGCTATTATCCCGGCCTCAAAGAAATTGTGAGAGTGAGTTATGTCTCTCGTATTTTTCAGACAGACGAAACTATGGATTAGACATGTCGCACAGCGCTCTTCAATTCATGCATTTAAACTAATAAGCTATTCTTCTTAAGTTGTAAATAGAAACTAGATATCAATTGTTGATCTATACAAAAGGGTTTTGATTCAATTCTTAATATTCGTCCCCTGTATCACAAATACCACAACTTCGTCATATATATGTATGATGTGTAGGGACATATAAATGTTCAGGTTGGTGTCTGAATGGATGGTAAAACAATCAGGAGAGATATCTTAGGTTAAAACTTAAGCGTGACGGACCAACGAAAATGCTATTTCAAACTTAAGCATGACAGACCAACGAAAATGCTATTTCAAACTTAAGCGTGACAGACCAACGAAAATGCTATTTAAAACTTAAGCATGACAGACCGGCTGACTGACGGACATATCACCTCATCCGGATGCAAGGACGCATGCATGAAACCAAGCGAGACGAACTAAGTGAAACTGACGAAGATGACAAGCGAATAAAAGAGACTTACAAAAAGCTTACATCGAACAATCGATAAGCTTCAAATCTTTAAATATTTTCACAGACAGATTAGGAATAAGACAAATGCTTCAGGATTTACAGTCAAACAGGAAAAATCCATGTATCCGTGTATTTCACATGGAAGCAAGGAGAAGACTCTCCATCGGTAAGCCAACCAAACCAAACACCATTAATAAATATTTAAAGATATAAAAATTTGAAGCATAAAAACTTTTACCAAAATGACATAATTCAGAATTAAATAACCCGAAAAAGTGTTGATATGCCGTAAAATAAAACAACCAAACGAAACACCATGAATAAATACTTGAACATATAAAGAACTTGAAGAATAAAAATATTTACTGAAATGACCGGATTCAGCATTAAATAACCCGAAAATTGTCGCTATGCCGGAAAACCACACAACCAAACCAAACACCATGAATAAATATTTGAACATTTGTTTCATAGAAATCGCTCCAGACAAGGCATGAAGCCAATTGATGTAAGAAGCTAAAGAAAAACTACTTCAAGGTCAAAAACTAGCCAACGATAAGTGTTAAATGGATAGATTCTGACCCAGAAAACAGCAACTCTTACTCCTTTGCCAGAAAGTGAGGACTAAAGGACAAAATAAGACAAGCGAGAGTTACGAGGCTGCCGAAAGTAAACCCAAGTTAGTCACTTTCTACTCTCTTCCCATGGTCTACTTTAAAAACAATATCGTGTTGATGAGTTGGAGAATTGTTTACAACGGTTTCAATGCAGCAAAAAGAGGTTTTTGCGTTAATATGTGACAATGGATGAAACATAGATACACCACTTCACTCCGGAG
>OY744542.1:4544573-4634573 GCA_963556195.1 Sepiola atlantica
AGAGAGAGAGACAATCTTGGATTAACACGTGTTAGAGACCTCTCTCTCTCTCTCTCTCTCTCTCTCTCTCTCTCTCTCTCTCTCTCTCTCTCTCTCAGAAAGACGTTTTGAACTGAGAAATAATTATTTTCTTCAGTTGTAAATGGAGAATAAATGTTAATTGTTGATTTACACAGGAGTTTTATTCAATTTATTTATATATATTCGGCCTATATCTCACAAATACAACAACTACACTCCAAGGGGTAAATTAAGTAATAAAATATTTCAACATTTAGAATGGGGGTTCACTTTACTATATAAATTAACTGTAAAATGATCTCCCATTTCCCTTGCTGTGATAAAAATGAGAAAAGAAAGAAAGAAATATGAATATATATGGAAAGGAAAGAAACAAAGAAAGACTACAGTCACCAATGATTTTAATTCATAAGTCCTTGGTGATAAATTCATTGGGTTCAGCTATTTTGACCTTCTGGCAATAACTTCGAGCCGTCAATGTCAAACATCTTTCAAACTAAGCTAGTATCAAATCTGATTGACGACAAACTTTTTCTACTAACTGTTATAGTGACATTTTGATGCGACAATAAACCTTTCTTGATTTTACGTGTCTCTCCACGAGAGCACTAAAAGTCAGGTGCAAGGCTTTTAAATGTGGGAAACTCAAGCTCCCACAAAAGGGAACATTTCATTGTACCACAAGCGTATTATTATATAAATTATAAAAGGCCATAATATCGACTCTGATATCAATAAAAATTAATTTTTTTCATATATAATATACAAGAATAAACTTTGAATTTTAATAGCATTATTGAAATCACTATTCTGTCAGAAAGGTGAATTCGTTTATTTAAATTGAAAGGCTCGAATAGTATCACCGAAGCAGAAAATGTTGATTGCTTCTTTGTAGTTCATTGAAATTATGCACAAAAATATTCTATTAAAACTGTTTATTGCGAATGAAAAACAATTTCTATTTCTATTTTTATATTTTGAAATCTTGGAAATTCTTATACACAGCTCTGTTAACCTTCTTAAATGAATGTGAATTAAATTATTTAGCAATATTGAATTTTCTTACCCACTTGCTCCTATTCCGAACTTGCATGTTTGTTTATTAAAACACGTTCTCTGACTCAAATTCACTTCACGTGTTCTCAGTGGTCTTATCTCCTTTTGTATACTGATGCGCCGGCACTGTCGTCGTCGTCGTCGTCATCATCATCATCATCATCATCATCATCATCATCATCATCATCATCATCATCATCATCATCATCATCATCATCGTAGCTGGCTGCATTTCGCCGTCATCATCATCATCATCATCATCCTCATCATCATCATCATCATCGTAGTTGGCTGCATTTCGCCGTCATCATCATCATCATCGTCATCATCATCATCATCATCATCATCATCATCATCATCATCACCGTAGTTAGCTGCATTTCGCCGTCATCATCATCATCATCATCATCATCATCATCATCATCATCATCATCATCATCATAGTTCGCTGCATTTCGCCGTCATCAGCAGCAGCATCATCATCATCATCATCGTAGTTCGCTGAATTTCGCCATCATCATCATCATCATCATCATCATCATCATCATCATCATCATCATCATCATCATCATCATCATCATCATCATCATCGTAGCCGTGTCTGAAATCAAGTACTTTTCATGCGCAGAGAGGAAAGAGCGAAAACCGACAGAGAGTTTAATGGGTCTTTATTTTGGAGACAAATTCTCGTGATACGAATAAAAGTCACGCATTAACATTAAATAGAGATGTAGGTTGAGATTAAAAACAAAAATTAACACATTATTTATATCCGTTCCAAAAATTACAAAGACAACAAAAAAATTGAATTCTTGCACCTGATATAAATAATGTGCTAATTTTATTTATCTCAACCTCACTTTATAATAGCTCTGTTTGATCTTAATAATCAACCATTGAGCTGATGTACATAACTGCAGTATTTGGAGTATTTAAATGCTTGTATTTCGAATCCACTTTCTTTTAGTTTGAATTCAACGTACTTTTAAACGTGTATTCTTTTGATTAGATTTGAACGTATTTTGAATCCACTTAATGTTGATTTGATCCGCGCGTAATTTGAATCCACTTTCTTTTTGAACGTATATTGAACCCCTTTCCTTGTTGAGCGTACTTTGATTTGATTTGAACGTACTTTGAATCTACTTAATTTCGATTTGATCCACACGTAATTTGAATCCACTTTTTTTTAACGTATTTTGACCCCTTTTCTTGTTGAGCGTATTTTGATTTGATTTAAACGTACTTTGAATCCACTTAATTTCGATTTGATCTGCACGTAATTTGAATCCACTTAATTTCGATTTGATCCACACGTAATTTTAATCCACTTTCTTTTTAGAACGTATTTTGAACCCCTTTTCTTATTGAGCGTATTTTGATTTGATTTAAACGTACTTTGAATCCACTTAATTTCGATTTGATCCGCACGTAATTTGAATCCACTTTTTTTTAAACGTATTTTGACCCCTTTTCTTGTTGAGCGTATTTTGATTTGATTTAAACGTACTTTGAATCCACTTAATTTCGATTTGATCCGCACGTAATTTGAATCCACTTCATTTCGATTTGATTTCATCGGCCCGTAATTTGAATCCACTTTCTTTTTAGAACGTATTTTGACCCCTTTTCTTGTTGAGCGTACTTTGATTTGATTTAAACGTACTTTGAATCCACTTAATTTCGATTTGATCCGCACGTAATTTGAATCCACTTTCTTTTTTAACATACTTTTTTACATGAAAGGGTTTGTTTGCCACATTTTTAAAAACAGCCATTATGAGCAATTATTTAAGTTCGAATTGATTTTATATGAAATTAAACATTTTAAGCGTTTTCTATTTGAAAAAAAAGAAAAACAAACATTTTCCTCGTTTAATTGAAATGATTCCGTTGTTGTCAGTGAAGCCGAAAAGATAGCATTTGATTCGAATTGCCATTCAAATAAAACATTCGTCTTTAATGTTTCTTGAACGCCATTTTGCATCGACATTCGACTTGTCTTTTCTTTTTTTTCTTCTTTTTCTTGAGCGTTTGACACTTTGAGCTTTTAATGTCAAAATTGCGCTTTTCATTCTGTTATCATTCGAGGCTTCTCTTTTAAAAACACTGATTGTTTTTAGTCATTCAATATTTCAGTTCGAAATCTTTTTATTCAATTCAAGAACAGACACAAGGAAATAATTAAAATATCCTTGAATCAAATAGAGCTCAAATTTTCTTCTAAACAAAAATATATGTACTAGAAGATACACCCGGCAATGTAAAATACAGGATGCATCCCCCCACACACACAAAGTACATCATTGAGCTTGTTTGACCAGTACTTCCACGGAATGTGCTCTTACGAACTTACCCTTTAAACGAAGACATCCTCGATCAACCCGACTAGCAGAAAAATCACACCCTTCACTTTAGAGATCGCCAGATGCTGGAAAACAGGAAACATGAATTGAAACAAATAAATAGAAGATACTGCCAAGTCTGCTGCAAAGATGGTAGGCTCCCTCTACTGGGCTAGAAAAATTCAAACATTTGCCAGTATCCTATATCTCTATAAAGCCACAATGTGCCTATGCATGGAACAGGGTGAAAACAAAAATCTCTAGCCTAACAGGCCCCCACACTCTCTACCAAGCTCCAGTCCCCGAACCATCGCCACAATGCTGCATCCTTGTGCTTGTTTTACAAATACTTCTACAGAATGTTCTCTGATGAACTGAATGCACTTGTACACCCTCAACGTAAATACCCTGACTAGCAGCAAAATCCCACCCCTTCACTATAGAGGTCCACAGTTGCCGGAAAGCAGCTTTCTGATCTAATATATTATTTCATCGAACTGCTTGCCTTTGGATTTCCTTCCCTTCTCCTTGTTTTCCAGACTGTACCAACATGCAGAAATTTAAATGTAATGTGAACAAATATCTCGCTATACTCCTTCCAACTTAGGATACCGCCTATAAATCTGGCCCTAATCATAGTAGCCCCTTACGTCTCAATGGCAATTGGAGGTGAAAAAAAGTTTAAAAAGAAAAAGAAATTAATCTAATATATAAAGTTATCAAAGTCAGACCCAAATTTCGTCTGACATATCGATACTTGATTCGGACTAGCTTTCTTTTTTTTCATTTTTTTTTCTATCCAACATCTTTTTCGCCAAAAATATATTTTATTTTGCGTTAGTTTTTCTTTCTAAAAATAATTATTCCGGCTAAAAATTTGGGTGCTTGTATAATAAAAAGCCGAAAAATTTTTTGTTTTGTCTTTTAGTGTTGGAGAGGTAAATAAGGGGCAGATAACTCTTCTCATCAGCGCTAGCTTTCAAACAATATTTTTCCATAAAATACAATTTTTTTGTTTTATTAATCTAAATTAAAGCAATTTACTTAATAATAAATGCACAACAAAGGTTAGGGTTAGGGTTTAGAGATTAGGGTTTAGGGTTAGGGTTTAGGATTTAGAGATTAGGGTTTAAGGTTAGGTGCATGTTTCTGCACCAGAAATTAATCTGTGTGCTTGTAGAAAATCTATTTGTTTTGCACTGTCTGAGGTAAAATAAATAATATCTTCGAACTTGAAAGAGTTAAGATCCATTTTCCTAATTTCAGAGAAAAATCGTGTTTAAAAAGCGTGGTAAGAGTTATCTGCCCGTTATTTACCTCTCCAACACTAAAAGACAAAAAAAAACTTTTTTTCGGCTTTTTCTTAAACGAGCAAAATTTGTTACAGTGGAGACATTTTCCCTTAGTGTTCTTGAACGTTAAAGGGAAGTAATCATGTAAATAGTTATTTTCCTTAACATCTGAAAAAAATAAATATCTAAAAGCACATAATATTTTTGAACAATAAAAAGAAGTTTAATCGATTAGTATCTAAACAAACTTTTTTCCAAATCCTATTTCAAAAAATAATTTAATTGCAAAATTAAAATCAGAAAAATTAATTTCTGTTTCATTGTAAACAAGTCGGTAACTGTTTCTTAATTTTTGAGATGAAGATTAAAAATTTGTTATTCGGACTACTGTTCTCATCTTGAGTGTTATTCTCATAACTTTTAAGCCGATGTAACCTCCAACCATACGTATATAAAAACCCGCCATGCGCTAGGAATTTTAGCATGGCCTCCTTCACCATTCGCAATCATGCTCACTCATTATACCATCTAAAGATCTTGGAGACGATCCACGTTCGTCTTAAACGTCCCTTCCTATTGGGACTAGTGATTAGTGTCTAAGATTCATCCTCCATTGTACATATAACATAACGCTATTTTATTTTCTGTACTCTCTTTTTACCCCCTTTTTTTAAAATCCCTCGTTTTTTTCTGTTAAATCCCTAGATACAGCCTTTGTTAAGAGATGGCGAAACCGGTCGGCTGGACTTTTTTTTTCTTGATTAACTTTTAATCATGAACGATAGAACTTGTCTTCCCTTCATGCTTGCGATAATAAAATTTTGTACTCCCCCAAAATCATGATATATATATATATATATATATATATATATATAGGTAGACAGATGAAAAGGAATTAGAAAAGCAAAAGTCAGATCATTTTTCAATTCAGTTGCTCAGAGCAAGGTATATTCCGCAAAAAGGCAATTTATTAAAATTAAATTTAACTCTGAATCCTCTCATGTCACTTCTCGTGCCTTTTAACGACCTACCTATCTACAATTCACTTTCTCCGCTGGACTTTTTGACACCGGACTTTTTTGCAATCGGACATTTGCTTGCATTCGGGCAGAGTTTTGCCATGTGTTTTTTTCCCCACAATCTTTATTTTACTTTTTCAAATTTTAAATCTTTGCCTTTGCCAACTTATCTATCCCAGCGATTTCCTCTGATGATAAGATTTTGATCTTTGAAAAGCCTGGCTTAAGGAAAAAATTAATTTGAATAAATTGCCTTTTTGCGGAATATACCTTGCTCGTAGCAACTGAATTGAAAAAAATATCTGACTTTTGCTTTTCTAATTCCTTTTCATCCTTCTACCTATCTATCTGCTCTATCCTGTATATTGAGCTGTATACTTTTCACAATAGGTCTTACCTTTCCTAAAAGTTCGCTTTTAGTTCACCACTTTATATATTTCTTTTTATATATATATATATATATATATATATATATATATATATAAAGAAATATAAATATTGATATCGTTTTTTTTTCAGCTAGCCATACAAAAAAAGCAATAAAAACTGGTAATTAAATGCATTATTTTAATATTGCTGTGGTCTGTCTTTGTGGCCTAGTTGTGATTCCACTCTCTGACTAGCGAAATGTTGATGACTTTATTTTTTATTTGTGCTGATGAAGACACTTAATAAATGTATCTCAGAAACATATGTACATTATATTGGTGTCTATTTTTTGGAACTTGTATAATTAATGATCAATATGTCATAATTCTGTATATTTTTAACTTGTTATATACAAGCTCTAGTTGATCCAAAGTCATAGCCATATAGCTGATTGGATACCTGCAGTAGTCATTTGTATCTGACGGGCTTTATTTATTTTACCTTTCATCTATGTTATCTTGAAGTGTTGCTGTCTTTGTCTAGTTAAGATACTGTTAAAGTTAAAGCATTTGACATTACTTATATATATATATATATATATATATATATATATATATATATATATATATATATATATATACATCTTTTAGAATTTGACATCTCTTTCTGCTCATATCGTGATTCGACCCCTCGGGGTTAATATCATCAAAATGAGGAGGAGATAAAGACAGTCTTGTCTGACAAAGTTGTTCTACAACGAAAGCTTGCAAAAAAAATTAAATAAATGAATTTTTCATTTAAATTTGTTGATTTTTAATATATTTCACTTAAATACATTCTCATGCGTGCTTCAAAGATGTTGTCAATTTCCTTATATATATATATATATATATATATATATATATATATATATATATATATATATATATATATATATATATATATGTGTGATTTTATGAAGGCTTACCAAAGCATTTCTTTCAGGACACCAATGATCACCATTAAAGATATTTTTTCTTACAAATATTATTTATTCAAATTAAATGTTTTTTCCTACACGTGTTTCACTACCAAGCAGTTACTTGCTTGGCAGATCATCAGGGAAATTAAATGTCTGGATATATATATATATATATATATATATATATATATATATACATATATATATATATATATATATATATATAACTTAGTTCACCCCAAACAAGGGAAGTTGCCATTGTAGACGTAAGTGACTACTGAGAATTAGGGTGAAA
The DNA here is from genome assembly GCA_963556195.1 of Sepiola atlantica. Classification (NCBI taxonomy): domain Eukaryota; kingdom Metazoa; phylum Mollusca; class Cephalopoda; order Sepiida; family Sepiolidae; genus Sepiola; species Sepiola atlantica. The sequence goes on from OY744542.1 coordinate 4,551,932, forward strand.
GTTTTGGGAGTCATCCTAAATTGGGAGCTGTGCAGCGAGATGCTTGTTCTCATTAGTTTTAAATTTCTTCATGTTGGTACAGTCGAGGAAACAGGGAGCAGGGAGAGAGTTTCAAAAGCCTGCAGCTCGAGGAAAGAAGCTATTAGAGTAGAGAGCTCTCCGGCATCTGGAGACCTCCACAGTGAATGGATGGGATTTAGCTGATTGTCGGGTTGTTCGAGTGTATTTACGTCGAGGGGGCACCAGCGCAGCAAGTTCATCGAAGCAAATTAAATTGAAGTACTTGTAAAACAAGCACAAAGTTGCAACATTGTGGTGATGGGACAGGGGCTGGAGCTTGATGGACAGTGCGGGACCTATTAGATTAGATACACATTTTTTGACCTTGTTTAAGAGGGAGAGACTAGTGGATAGTACACCAGCCAGATGTGACAACAATACTCCATGTATGGTCAGATGGTTGCTTTGTAGAGATATAGGATATTGTCAGGTGTGAGAAGTTTACTGGCACGGTAGAGAGAGCCCACCTTCTTTGCAGCAGCCTTGGCAATGTCTTCTATGTATTTGTTCCAATTCCTGTTACTTGTGAACGTTAGGCCGATGAGTTTGAATCTTGGACTCTCAAGTAGTGGGTTGTTTCTTATGGCAATCGGTGGTTGAATAGGTTTCTTGTAGTTGTTGAAAGAAAGAAGCTTTGTCTTAACAGCATTAAATGTTACCATCCATTTATGACCCCATTCCACTACAGACTGGAGGTCATTTTCTAAGGATTGAGCCTCGGATATGTGCGCGTCCGTTTTACCCATATGACGAGAGTAAAGCGTGGTGCCGTCATCAAATATATATATATATATATATATATATATATGATGGACTCTCCCGTCGATTTCGACATATGAGTGCCCCGCCTGGGGCTGCCCGCGCGTGAATTTGTAATTGCAAGGGTTGCACAATCCCCAACAACCGCTCTCCTGAGTCGGCATTGCTTGATTCCAATGGCAAGTAGTAATACAAGACGACTGGAAACAATGCCGAGATAAGCAGAGAGCACATACAGCACCTGGTATTCCCAAATGGTCACCCATTTAGTACTGGCCAGGCTCAACGCCGCTTAACTTCGGTGATCTAACGGGAACCGGTGTGTCAACGTGATTGTGCCGTATGTATGTGTATATATATAAATTCCCGAAACAGTTTTTCATGGTAAACAACTGATGATCCCTTAAAATAGTGTTAGAAACTAACTAATATAATAACTGTAAAAAATAAATTGACTTACATGAGTGATTTTCCACTGGAAGACTTGAGACTATATATATATATATATATATATTTTTTTTTTTTTTTTTTTTTTTTTTTTTTTTATATAGTTTTAATGGTTGAGAAACTTCCGAGACTATATATATATATATATATATATATATATATATATATATATATATATATATATATATATAAAAATAAACATCATCATTATTTAAGTTAAGGGCTAACAATATTTTATCAATTGACATTTCCAAATTTTAACGAGGTTTTGTCCGGTTTTAACTTCTGAATCGAAGCATGAAGATACTAACTCTGCTTACTCGGTTGGATGGTGGCCTGAGAATCGGCTTACGCTGTGTTAGATGTTTGGGGGGGGGGATTTATCTCTAATTGTTATCTTTTAATGTGATTTTTTTCGTGTCTTTGACTTGCCGTTCTTATTTTTCTTGACCATGTTGATTCCTATTTGTTTTGGAATAATGTGCTTGTTTGTTTATTGTTAAATAATGTTTCTCTGAAGAGCAGAGGAAGACTAGTTTTTCTTACAGAGTTGTGAAGGGGCGTAAGACAGAAGGAAAAAATATAGGTATTCGCCATGAGGGCCATATGAAACATAAATTGTTTTAGTTAATGTCACATGATGCATAAAAGGGGTTTAAAAACTCAAGCGTAGTTACCAACGGAAGAGCTACATTAAGTGTCCCAACACTATCTAAACACATGTATTGCCAGGGTAAACAGATAGAGAGAGATGCATAGACGAATCTAATGAGTGATATCCTATTCTTTTTCCTAAAGTCTCTTTCTTACAAAAAAGAGTTTGCTAGTCTTTCTCTACTCTATCGTTATTTTAATCGTAGGTGCTCGACTGAGCTCCAATCTATGGTTCCTCATATAAAGCATTCACAACCAGAACTCATCTAGTTACAATTCCTGTAAATAATTTCTCTCTCTCTCTCTCTCTCTCTCTCTCTCTCTCTCTCTCTCTCTCTCTCTCTCTTTCTCTCTCTCTTTCTCTCTCTCTTTCTCTCTTTCTCTCTCGGTACCTTAAACTAAATATAACTTCAATAAGCACACTTTCTTTACAAAAACTACCCGTCTGCGGAACACAATACCATGGGGCTGCTTTCTAGCTGACTACAACATGGTCGTTTTGAACTCCAATATTAACATTTTTTTTTAGCCGTTTTCATAAATGATCAAATTCTTCTCAATTTCAACTATCGTTACCTAAGATGTTGTCTAACACTAACCTTAACCCTAACCCTAACCCTAACCCTAACCCTAAGATGTTGTCTAAACTGTGCTTATTTGTCCACGGTGTCGATGAGTAGAGTGACAGTACAGAATTGTTAGGGAGGAAAGTTTTTGCTACCACCTATATAGAGTTGGTTTTTTGGAGAGACGTTGATGGTGGGCCAAATGTAATATTTAGTGTTAGGTAGGAAAAAATAATAACAAATTTACTAAAACACGCTCGAGTGAATAAGTGTAGTATAGTGGTGAGTTTAGTAGCCTGTGATGCATGTGGTTATTTTCCTATACTCCGAGAAGGTACAGGGGAAAAATCGTCCTTACTTTATATATTAGATAACATGATACATAAGGAAGTTGAAAAGCACAGAGGTAGGTATAAACGGAAAGTTTACATGAATTGTCCAAACTAAATCAAAATACATGCATTGTCAGGGTAAACAAATAGAGAGGTATGTATAGGTGAATGTAGAAGTAAAACGATTTACTTTGTTATTGATATCTGGGAACATACAGCTGCAACCAGTAAGGAAAGACTATGCAACGACGGTGAGCTGTCTGGGAGTTTCATCTGACATGACATGACCTGTACCTTGGCTTACTGAGAAGTTGGCTGACAGGAACCGCGTCAAACTTGTGAAGAGCATGTAAAAATGGAGATTCAGTCAGACTGTGTTGACCATCTTAAAAGCCCAGCCCAGCCCAGCCCAGAAAAAGCAAGAAGATCCGGTTTTTTATTTGCACACTGTTGGAATTTAGATATATTTGTTTTCCAGAAGAAAAAGATTGCATTCAATCGTTGGTTAGTAATATTCAAGGGAGATAACTTTGATCTAGTCCAAGTGAAATAACTGCTTGATTGTTCTGAGCCAACCCAGTGTTTAATGTGTATCTTTTAAACAAACTTATTTGATTTTAAAGAAAGATTGAACAAATTCAAAAGAATTCTGTCAGATTATCAAAATAAAATGTATTTAAAAAAGAAAAACTGATGGTTTATCTTTTATGATTTTTTTATCGCCAAAATTCTAAGCCTGTTTCAGTCTGAGAATTTTTTAGGAAAAAAATGTCATTAATGACAGTACGAAAATACGAGAAGCCGATGACGCCATTATTGAATAAATTTCGATGTCTGGCGACGGTAAAATATTATTATCACACTTAACGGAGTTTATGAATAAATTCATGAATTGAATTTGGATTTGGATTTGAATTTGAATTGGTGCGTAAAAATAGAAAACGATTTAGATTATTATTATTATATTTATAGTAACGTGAGACAGAATTTGTAAAGATTTACTGCAATATGTATAAGGCTCTTGATGTCAGTATTTCAACAGTGTCCGACAATCTGAACCAAATTCGTAAGGTTAAAAATGGGTCTTGCATGAGCTAATTCTATTTATGACGTTATATTCGATTTTGGAACAATTCATTTTGAAATGGGTAAAATTTAATGTTGCCAATAATACAATAGAAAAATAACAAATAAAAATGCTTGTTTCTCAATTCGGTCATTATTTTCCGAACAACTTAATAATAATTACTACTACCTGTCAATACCCGGCGTTTCCCGGGATTCAGCTTTCAATTTTTAATTGTTTGCACATTTTTTAAAGCTTTTAAAACGATTTTAGTCCTAACGTAGATAACTCCTATCATATTCTTCAATTTAAAATGAGTGAATTTTATTTTTTAGGTGATTATTTTAAACTGCTTCATATTAGCAGTCGGCATTTGAAAACATTTTACTAATATATGTCTAAGGCACTTGATGTCAGTATAGCAACAGTGTCCGACAACTTGAAGCAAATCGCTAATGTGAAAAAGTTTGATAAATAGATATCAAATGAGTGTGTGCTTCCGATATCGATAATTATTTTCCGAATAAACTAGCAATAACTATTATTACTAACAGGACCTGTGAAAATTCCACGGTTTCTTAAATACGGGTTCCTTTTTTTCTCCTTAACAGAAACATAATTATCAGCTAAATATATTTTAAATAAATAAAACGAATGCCACTTTTAAAATAATGGCAACAACATAATTCTATTCGGTCAGTGAAAAAGAAATCCTTCTAGACTGAGGCAATTTAAATTTTTGTACCACTCCAGAGTGACCCCTTTTTCAGGCGGCTGGATTTCCGTCACATTAAGGGGAGACAAGTAAATAGCAATATATTTCTATTTATAACGTTATATTCGATTTGGGAACAATTCATTTTGAAATAGGTAAAATTTTAATTTTGACAGTCAGGGGCCTCAGATGATCATCAGTTACTTTCTAGCATTACATCTTTAGCGATCGGGCGATCTCATTACTTTATGGGGGTGGAAGGTGATAACGTTCGTACAAACGAAGTGATATGGGTATTAGTATACAAATTGGTATGGTTTGGTTTATTATGTTTGAAAACATTTTACTAATATATGTCTAAGGCACTTGATGTCAGTATTTCAACAATCTGACAATCTGAAGCAAATTGGTAAGGTTAAAAATGGGTTCCACATAAGCTAAATGTATGAATGCTTTATTCAGAAATAGGTCATTATTTTCCGAACAATCTTCTTTTTTTTTTTTGCTAATTGGTCACGGTTCAAGGCCCGGGAGTAGGGGGGGGGGCACTCGAAGATAAGAGTTAAAGAGATTTTTGGACGATGAACGCCATTTTTTTATTTTTTATTTTTTTAACATAGTTCACCCAAGACAAGGCAGGCCGCCACTGTAGACATAAGGGGCTACTGAGAAGAAAAAAAAAGGGAGACGGTTGGGGGGGGGGGGGGTTCAACCTAAACTAGGATCTGCGCAGCGAGATGTCTGTTTACATTAGTTTTAAATTTCTGCATGTCAGTACCGTCGGGGAAACAGGGGGCAGGGAGGGAGTTCCAGAGGCCAGCAGCACGAGGAAAGAAGCTATTTGAGTAGAAAGCTCTTCGGCATCTGGGAACCTCCATAGTGAATGGATGAGATTTAGTTGATTATCGAGTTGGTCTAGTGAACTTACGTCGAGGGGGTACCAGAGTAGCCAATTCATCGGAGCACAATCCATTGAAGTATTTGTAAAACAAGCACAAGGATGCTACATTGTGGCGATGGGACAGGGACTGGAGCTTGTTTGACACTGAGGGACCTATTAGGTTGGTGACTCTTTTTTGGACCTTGTCAAGGAGGTAGAGACTTGTAGATGATGAACCAGCTCAGATGTGGCAACAATACTCCATGCATGGGCGGATGGTGGCTTTGTAGAGATATAGGATAATGTCAGGTGTCAGGAGTTTACTAGCACGGTAGATGAAGCCAACTTTCTTTGCGGCAGGAATGGAATCAAATAGGTGGAATGAGCAGAATATTACTTAAGAGGAATTGATCATCCAAGGAAACTGCTCAACAAATATTTGTTTACATTAGACTTAAAGACGACCATGTAGTAGTCGGTTGGGAAGCCACCTCTTTGTGGTATTTTAATTCACAGATGCGGTGTTAGCTGACAGAAACTTTGTTAATGGAAGTTCTGTTTGGTTTTTGGTACAGAGAGAGAGAGAGAAAGGACAGTTCTCTGCTGTGGTTGTAGGAAGACGAGTTCTTGCTGTGTATGCTTTCCATGGATGAGGGAACAGGGACCGGAGCTCAATCGAGCACCTCCCCAAATATGACAGCAATATTTAATCTTCGGACGTATCTGGCTCTTATACAGGTAGAAGATTACATCAGGAGTTAGGTACTTTCAGGAAATAATTATAACAAAATAATGGTAGCTTTGGCATGACGTCATAGATTTAGGATTTACGTCATGTTTCAAAACATGAATTCAAACATAAGCGATAATAAAAAATAAATAAATGAATGGGTAAACATTATGAATAGCGTTAGAAATCATTTCAACCCTCTGAGCTCTGAATATTTTTTTTGAATAAAAATGATTTTTTACACCTATTTTTAAAATGACTCAGTAAGCTTAACCTTTCATTGAATGGCCAAACAATTTCTATGACATTTGTAGCAAATAAGTAGGACTATCAAAATAAATTGTAAAATTTGACCAATTTGCATATTTTGATGGCGGCCATCTTGTATTTATAATGAGGTTAGCCATCTGCTCATGGAAAATTGTCATTTTCCCGTGCACATATGAGTCAATTGCTGAATTTATTGTGAATATCTGTGCTGTTGTGTCTTAGATTGCAAATAAAACCAGATTTGCATGTCGTATCGTCTGTTATTAGAGGTGGAAGATTTGTCGCAATTTTGGGACAGTCGCTCTACAAGGGTTAATCGTCCAAAACCATTTATTTTGCTTTAGCTACATATTGGTATTAAAAAACGTTTGATATCTAAATGAATAAATGCGAAAGCTTTCTTGATTTATCCGAACTATATTCATATCAGAACACCTTGGCTCTACCTTATTCAATTATACGCTAAAACATTTTCACATACCGTATATATATACTCAGAGAAAACCTGACTAAATACTCTCACGGCTATACATTATTTGCATATTTATTTTTTAAACATTGCCTAATAAATTCATATTCATAAGTATTCACTTATAATTTGATTCTGCTATTTTATTATATACACGAAAAACATTTCTTGATATTAATTTCTTAATTATTATTATTAGTAATATTATTTTAAGCGATTTAATTAAGTTTAAAATTCAAAATCATAATTTTCGTTTCATTATTTGTTGTGTTTTTTTTTCGGTTACGTTTTCGCACGCGTATATTTACACATAGAAACAACCTCAACTTTGGAATAATTACTTTTTAAAAATAAAATTTGCACTAAACGCAATAATTACCAAAGATTTTCTGTTAATAATTAAATACATGTTTATTATTTAAAAAAATAAATTTCTTGGCGTTGTTGCTGTTGTTCCTATTTACTTCCTCCCACGAGAGCAGAGTTAAGCACAATGGTAATATTTAACGTGGGGGAGAATCCAGCTCCTTCAAAAGGGGCATTCTGGATTGGAACAAAAATTTAAATTGTCTCGGTCTAGAAGGATTTCTCATTCAGTGACTGAGGACATGAAAACCAAGTGCAGATTCAGAACAGATACTACATTTTGCTCCGAGCCTAAAACAAAGGAGTCAACATGATGATGATGATGATGATGATGATGATGATGACTTTAACATTTGTCATAGAAAACAACTCCTCTAATTTTTCTAAATTACAAAAAAAAAATGGATTCTTTTTCTTGGATATTCATTAAGTCATTTTTCCTTTCTTTTATAAAAAAGGCGAAAAGTACAAAGTAGCCATTTTGAATTACCCAGAAATATAAAATTCGTTTATTTGACCAATCGACCTTCCACCCGTTATGTTTATTCATTTCATTATATAACCAGTTTTTAATTGTTAATCTATTTTCATTTTTATGCTGAAACAAATAAAATACTCCGACATCAGCCCTAGTTAGATGGGAACGGTGGAGGTCTTGGACTGCCAAAAGTGTTCAAGTTGGTGAAGGATAGGCATCCAGCCGTAAAATTGCCTTAAATACAATGTCTAGTCGAAATACAGCAGGAAAAAAGAAAGGCAGTACCAGTAGCACTAATGCTGCTGGTAATGTCTTGGGCTTCGTAGATCCCAGGATGCATGGATCTTCAGGGCCTATGGATTCCATCAAGCCTTGCCAAAGACAGGAGTGGAGAGGAAGACTTAGATTTCGAGACTAGACAATCAGGCCCCACCCTCATCAGAGGATTAATTGTGGCCTGATTCAACAAATAAACCGGTTGTTGTTGTTGATGATGATGATGATGATGATGATGATGATGATGATGATGATGATGATGATGATGATGATGATGATGATGATGATGATGACGACTTTGAATATCTTAAAGACCATATCAATTAAACATTTTTTTCCTAAAACAAAAAATTTGACTATGTTCATGCACAGTGCATTTCCTCCTCATTGGAATATATCAAATTTACATTTTAAATTTTTTTTCTTTTTTTCTCCATTTCATTCTTTCCAAATATGATCTAAGGTTAAGATCGGATTATTTTATTTTATTTCATTTATTTATCTATTTGTATTTGTTTTGTTTGTTTTAGATTTTAGTTTTTAACTTTTTAAATTTTAACGGCCCTAAACCACGTGACTCCCTAAATTTTGAAATTCTAGATTTCTTTTCTTCTTCTTCTTTTTCTCTCCAAATATGATCTGAGGTTAAGATCGGATTCTAACTCTGCCTGATGAGATCTCAGTTTATAATAACTGTTGATCGATAACATCGACATGCCAGTGTTGCAGATTTTGTACATGTCTGTGTAAATAAAAATAATCATATATAAAAACTCTATTTGATATTGAGCACTTTTTATAAACCCGGTTGAAATTCTTTGGATTACTACCCTGTGGATGTTTTACCTGGATTATTATATATATATATATATAGAGAGAGAGAGAGAGATAGAGAGAGAGAGAGAGAGAGAGAGAGAGAGAGAGAGAAAGAATGGTAGTTTGCTTGAAGCATTGCTGGGAATAGTAGTAGTATGTTTAAAAAGGCTGAGGGCAATGCAAAGTGCCGAATAGGTTGTAAGCTGGAAGGAACAAAAATAATAAATCGAAATGGAACTTACTATTTATTTTTTCTTAAAATCTTACATAACAGCAAGTGTAGTGTTAGCTGTTTGTGTGTTGTCCGGATGATTATTAAAAATCATTTATTTAATATTTCGGAAAAATCTTCCGTTTGTCAAAAATAATAAACACCAAAGGAAAAATTCGTCTGTATTGAGTATTCACTAAAATTCCCTCACTTCGATTTATTATTTTTGTTCCTTCCAGCTTATAACCTATCCGGCACTCTGCATTGCCTTCTAAACATATTACTAATATATATATATATATATATATATATATATATATATATATATATATATATATATATATATATATATATATAATAATAATAATAATAATAATAATAATGGTAATAATCCAGGTAAAAAATATCCACAAGGTGGTAATCCAGAGAATTTTAACCGGGTTTATAAAAAGTGCTCAATATATATATATATATATATGATTATTTTAATTTACACAGAAATGTACGAAATCTGCGACACTGGCATGTCGATGTTATCGATCAACAGCTATTATAAACTGAGATCTCATCATCGTGGTTTGGACCGTTAAGAATAAAAAATAAAAAAATAAAAATAAAACAATAATATGTAAAAAAAAATATTCATATAAAATAAAATAAAGTGAAAAGAAAGAGAAATAATAAAAAGATAGATAGATGAATAAGAAGATAGATAGATAGATAGATAGATAGATAGATAGATAGATAGATAGATAGATAGAGATTAAATAAAACGGTATGGGATAAAATAAGATCATTTAGGATAGAGATAGAAGTGGGAGTGGGAGGGAAGGAAGACACATGCGATGGGATATATATATATATATATATATATATATATATATATATATATATAATAAGACATTAATTGTTCATTTCAAATGTCAAAGAAGTAATAAAATGTGTATGCCTGTAATTTATGAGTGCGTAGTTCTACGAATGTGTGTGTGCATGCACATGTGAATTGAGATTTGTCGGGGTGCATAAGTGTACGACTGTGTATACGAATGTGAGTGAGAATTGATATGTCGTGTAGGCATGTGTGTGCGTGTGTGAGTTAGAAAATAAAAATTGCTCGAGCCGGGCCTTGCCCCCCTAAGAGGGCAAGAGCAGCTTAGTGTAATATAGATTTTAGAGTTCGCTGATATTTTTCCAACCGATTTTCTCAACGGAAATCTGGGCTTCTATTGCATTTTATCGGCTCCCACGAAGCACCTTGAGTTTGGCGCCAAAATGGGATTTTAATCACGTGATGTGGTGGGTGTAGTAGCGATCAGGCTACGTGACAGCTATTTTTGTTTGTTTTTTTGTTTTGTTTTTCTTGGTAAAAAATGCTTAGTTGGTTCTGGGAGCTGATTTTTGGGAACAAAATTCTGATTTGTTTTTAGCAGGAATTTTTTTTTTTGGGGGGGGGGGGCGTGACTTGTGTTTTCGCCCACGCCGTCGGTCAGTCAACTTTAGAAGATTGGGATAAATCTCAACCTTAACCTTATCCCTAACCCTAACCCAGGGGCGGGCAACCTTTTCAGAGTGAGGGCCAGATAAGACTTTTGGAAGGAGATCGCGGGCCGGAGTGAAAAACGAAATCTCAGAATTACTATAGTTTGTTTACATGAATAAATTGTACAAAAATTGCATTGAACACTTTACAAATCTGATATTTTTTCTCAAGAGACTTCTGTATATAATGTTATAAAAGGCGCCGACGAAGAGCCATTTTGGAATCATAAAAAATAATGACGGGGAAGTAGCAAGTTGATCCAGCATTCGTTTTGACACACCTCACATAGGTTCTATGTTTCATGCCCTTTCCTCGTCTCACGTTTTCTCTTTGCTTCTCCCTTTCTCTTTTTCTATTTTTATCTCAGGCCAAGGATTTGAAATTAATAGTTAAAGAAAAATGAAATATACACACATCATCGCTCGCTGATATTAATACATTTTTATCCCACTGTAAATCTTAATTGAAACCTACTTTTACGTCTGTCACAAAATGATATTAGTTTTACTGGGAGGTCCGCGGGCCGGATTGCAATAATAAAGCATAGCAGAGTGGCGGGCCGGACGCTAAACCTTCGCGGACCGGAGGTTGCCCGCCCCTGCCCTAACCCTGTCCTAACCCTATCCCTAACTCTATAGACTGTGTTAGGATCGAGAGGGTCGTGTTCCCCCGATTATAAACGTGTTTAGTAAATCAAGCAATGTTGCATGCAAAGACGGAGTAATAATTAATAAACAAAATGAAGTAGTTCAAATAACGTTTATTGAACGTGTGTGTACGTGGAATGGTGAAGTGTGTGATGTATGCATGTGTGTCGATGGAAAAACAGTTCTTGAAAAGGTATAAGAAGAAATGAATCCGGCGTGTGGAAAGTCTTAGAAAGCCGTAACACAAAGAAAACGAGTTGAGAGACTCTTACCGTTGTTTGCCCACGTGTGTTGGTAGTTGTTATGCTGGTTGAGAAGAAAAGCGTGAGACGAAACGCTAGTGTATTAGCGTCGTTCTGCCGACCAGAGAAGAGTGAAACGGAACGCTAGTGTCAGCGTCTGCCTGCCGAGGCAGGTCGGTGAGGAAGAGAGAGAATTTCCGTTTTGCACCGGCTCTTATAGTCCGAAGGGCAGATAACTCTGGTGTCGCTTTACGGCGCCACCTGTCGGTGAAAAAGCGCCGCCTACCGGCAAACCGGTGTAGTTATGTTTTGAAAGGAGGAGGTAACTGCTACAAGGACTCCCCCCCAGATTGAAAAATATTGAAAATATTATTCAATATGAACAGTTGTAGATGAGAAGCATTCTTTGTGGGTATGTCTGTTTTGCTGTTGAAGATTAGAAAAAGTAGTGTGCACGCTACTTATTTCTGTTTCTGCATCTGTATTGAATGATTGATCGCAAGTGCGTCTGCGGAATTGAGTGTTTGTAACGCATGTGGATCTGCGTGTTGTTTACGTGCAATTGGGACTGCATCAAGTTTGAGCGCAAGCGAATTTGCACTTGTTGGTGGCGTTGTTCATGTTGATTAGTCTGCGTGATGCGGAGCTAATGAACGAACGTTGAATTGTCAGTGTTGTCCGGGAATGTTTGGTGCTTGGGTCTGCGCGGTTGTTGATGAGGGAGCACAAGTGAGTCTGTGCAGTTGTTGATGAATGAGCACAAGTGAATCTGTGCAGTTGTTGATGAATGAGCACAAGTGAATCTGTGCAGTTGTTGATGAATGAGCACAAGTGAGTCTGTGCAGTTGTTGATGAATGAGCACAAGTGAGTCTGTGCAGTTGTTGATGAATGAGCACAAGTGAGTCTGTGCAGTTGTTGATGAATGAGCACAAGTGAGTCTGTGCAGTTGTTGATGAATGAGCACAAGTGAGTCTGTGCGGTGTTGATGAATGAGCACAAGTGAGTCTGTGCGGTGTTGATGAATAAGCACAAGTGGGTCTGTGCAATTGATTGATGAATGAGCACAAGTGAGTCTGTGCAATTGATTGATGAATGAGCACAAGTGAGTCTGTGCAGTTGATGAATGAGCACAAGTGAGTCTGTGCAGTTGTTGATGTTGTTCATGTTAATTAGTCCGTGTTGTGGAACTGATGAACAAACATCTAGTTGTTGAGATTGGTGGTACACTATGGTCAAAATCAGATGCACAAATGTCTGCAAGTGAGTTAGCAGGTCCAGGTACAAGTGGGTCTGTACTGGTGTTGGTGTGCGTCGTTCGAGTTGATGTGTCCTCCAGTTGATCAACGAACGTCCAGTTGTTGAGTATTTAGTCGTGCTTGTGCAGTTGTACTCATTTTGAACTGGTGTGATTTCTTCCATAGTGATGTCAGTGATGTCCGGAAATGTTTGGTGCTTGATGAATATCCGGGAAAAATGTGGTTGTTCAAGTTGATGGGTCCTCCTGTTGATCAATGAACGTCCAGTTGTTGAAGAGGGTTGGTAGCCCTTGAAGGGTGATGTTGGTGCTTGCTGAGCCTGACTTTTTACAACCAGTATTAAGTCTTGAGGCTTGGTGATGTTCGACATCGTGTGTTGTCTGTTTTGTAGTTTTCTTTTCTTTTATATATATATTTCCAACACATGGGTAGAAAGGAAAAAGAAAAGAAAAAAAATGGAGCCGTAATTTGTTTCACACGGAATGACGTTTTTTGTTTTCGTTTTAGTTTGCTTGAATGTTAGTTTCCAAGTAGAGAAAGAATGGCGGCTTCTCTTTCCTTTGTTGTTGAAAAGAAAGAAAAAAAAATAAATTCGTATTTTCCTTTTTTCGTTTGAATTTTAATTTCCAGGTGAAAAAGATGGCGGCACTATTTTGAATTTTTTTATCAACACGTGGTCACGAAAAAGATGGGCAGCGTGAGCGTTTGTTTTCTTTTTATCTCCACGTGTTCAAAACAAAGGAAGTGGCGTCTTGTAAGGTCCTTTTGTTCGTCAAAAAAAAAAAGGATTGGCAAAAGTTTGTCTTTTTCTTTGTATATAATTTTCCGACACGTGGGTAAAGAGAAGAAGAAAAAAAAATGAAATTGTAATTTGTTTTATACTCGGGGAAAGCCGAGAAATGTTTTTGTTTTGTTTTGTTTGGGTATTTCCGCGTGGCCAGGAAAAATGGCTTCTTTTTTTTTTGTTTGTTTGTATATTTCTACCACGTGGGTAGAAAAAAAAAGGAAAAAGATGGATGCGTAATTCGTTTCACCACGAAAGAAAAAAACGAGAAATGATTTTTTTTTTTTTTGTTCTAGTACGAAATTAATTACTCCGTCAGATACAACAAAGCTTGCACGTCGGGTCACCAATTGTTAGGATCGAGAGTCGTGTTCCCCCGATTATAAACGTGTTTAGTAAATCAAGCAATGTTGCATGCAAAGACGGAGTAATAATTAATAAACAAAATGAAGTAGTTCAAATAACGTTTATTGAACGTGTGTGTACGTGGAATGGTGAAGTGTGTGATGTATGCATGTGTGTCGATGGAAAAACAGTTCTTGAAAAGGTATAAGAAGAAATGAATCCGGCGTGTGGAAAGTCTTAGAAAGCCGTAACACAAAGAAAACGAGTTGAGAGACTCTTACCGTTGTTTGCCCACGTGTGTTGGTAGTTGTTATGCTGGTTGAGAAGAAAAGCGTGAGACGAAACGCTAGTGTATTAGCGTCGTTCTGCCGACCAGAGAAGAGTGAAACGGAACGCTAGTGTCAGCGTCTGCCTGCCGAGGCAGGTCGGTGAGGAAGAGAGAGAATTTCCGTTTTGCACCGGCTCTTATAGTCCGAAGGGCAGATAACTCTGGTGTCGCTTTACGGCGCCACCTGTCGGTGAAAAAGTGCCACCTACCGGCAAACCGGTGTAGTTATGTTTTGAAAGGAGGAGGTAACTGCTACAACTGTATGCCCGTTATCCTTTTATAAACTCTGCATACAAGCAGTTTGATTTTTTTATGTGTTAACAATTTAAAAAATATATCGTCCGCCCTAATATACAATGTGGAAAAGTTTTTTGCAATGCATTTCGGGAGCGGAAGTAACGCTCAATGAACTTTATGCCCGTTAACCGTTTATAAACGCCGCCTAGTGCTGATCTAAATAAATCATGATGAAACACCGAATATGAATCAATATTTCTTCCTGCATTTTGTTGCGAGACTTTTCCATTCTTTAATGAGGAATATCCGTGACACTGGGCGTCGTTTGTTCCTTTTTTTTTTGTTGTTCGGCAGAAGAAAAATGTCGTGTTTGAAACCAACAAATCATTTTCCACAGGTTTCATTAAGTTTTCGATGACATCTCTTTTTCAAAAGAAGAATTTTTTTTAATTTTTTTACAAAATGTATTCTTTCTAAAAATTAAAAAAAAAAAATGGCTGATTACAAAATTTTATTAATAATCAGTAAAAGATATTTGTCCAAAAAAACACAAGAAAAAAAATGGCAACAAAAGAGCCGCGAAAAACATTCGATTTAATAAAATTAATTTAAGATTTCTCTTTCCGCGTCGCGAAAGTCCATGTGATTAATGCTGTCCAATGATCTTCGAACGCAGGGTGATAATTAAGAATCCATGGTTCTCGTTATTTTGCAGCAAGAAATGCGAAATATCATTTTTTTTTCTTCTTTTACGTTGCTTTTTATTCCCTGCCCTCTGCACTCTTATCTTTAAAAATCAAAATTAATTTCTTCACAATTTTTCACTTTTGTTTCTATTAAACAAAAATTAATTTTTTTTTCCTCGATATTTCAAGAATCTGTATTTTTTATTTTTTCCTTTAAAGGAAGTTCGAAGAGTCGATTTCTCTTTCATGGGCAAACACTTTTGGGTACTGTTCCAGATGACGCGCCTGATTTCCGTGACTTCGCGTCGACAACGATCGGGCATGTCACGGAAGCGCCCGAGCGCTGACGGAATAATAGCATTTTTTATTTCTTTTATCTCATAAAAACATTAACAATTTTACACCCCCCCCAAAAAGAAATAACATTATTTTCCCAAAAATAAAATGATTTTAATCTATGTTTTATTTACTCCTCTGCAGGAGTTAGGCACAAGGCCAGTTTTATCTTACTCCCACAAGTAAGATGTGACCACAGGTCGGGTCGAGTAAGTGGGGGTTGAAAAGCCAGCGCCCGAGAAAGTGAGCACTCTGGCCATTAAAAAATTGCCTGGGCAGCCCTGTCGGCATTCCCCGGTAGAGGCGCCTCAAGCAGTAAGCAATAAACTTACTCCTCCCCAAAGAGGGGAGGCGAAGCCTGGGAGGGTGGACCTCCTAGAACTGCACAGGACAAACCCACAGACAGGTGGAATCAAGCCCCGAAGGACAAGACGACACCCGTCTATAGGGTGCAGTATCCATCGGAACAGATACTACACTTACTTCCTAGCGTGCCAGGTTCTTTGAATTTATTCGTCTTATTAGCGTCTGCCAGTCTTCCAGTTAGAGCTTGGCAGTTTGAATGCAGGGCTTGGCTATCGCTAAGAACGGGAGCCCTAACCCCTAAACCCTAACCCTAAACCGAACCCATTTTCTTT
This sequence comes from Sepiola atlantica, assembly GCA_963556195.1. Taxonomy (NCBI): domain Eukaryota; kingdom Metazoa; phylum Mollusca; class Cephalopoda; order Sepiida; family Sepiolidae; genus Sepiola; species Sepiola atlantica. Next base: position 4,568,067 of record OY744542.1, read on the forward strand.
CTTTCTTTGTTTTATGTTAGCAAGAAGAAGAAAAAGAAAAAAAAAACAGCGAAACAAATGAAAAAAAAAAAATTGACAAACTCCCCCCCCCCCCAAAAAAAAATTTCTTTCTACACATTTGATTGAAAAGGGTTCATTGGACCCCCCTCCCCTACCTTACAGTTTGTTCGGTTTTTATCTATGTATTTTTTCTTCGAATTTATTCGTCTTATATTATCGTCTGCAAGTCTTCCATTAACGCTTGGCGTTTTCGTCTCGACAATTCTCGGGCGCTTCCGCGACATGCCCGATCGTTGTCGACGCGAAGTCACGGAAATTAGGCGCGTCATCTGGAACAGTACCGACTTTTGTTCAAAGCTCTTCGTTCTGATTTTAAACCATACAAAATAAACATGAGCTGCATGAACGGAAGATCCGAGTAATTATATATTTATTCCCAGGTGTTTGTTTGTACTCGAAACATTTGAAAAGTTACACTAAACTATTTTGAAATTCGTCGAGAAGAAATAAATCAAGATGTAATTAGAATTTAAAATACCATTGTTTACTTTATATATATATATATATATATATATATATATATATATATATATATATATATATTATTGTTTATTATCTATGTGCGTATACGTTTCGTCCTTAATAATCGGTACTCATCAGCATAGAGATATGACTATTCACTACCGGTCATGCGATTCGAAACCCCGGATTACGAGTATTTTACAACTCAAATCCCAAACCACTGGGCCAATTTTGAACAGCGAATAAACGGTGATAATTTTAACACTTTATGCGGCAGCCTGACGTCATAGAGCGTTCTACTTAATGAAAGGAACGATACATTTATAGCTAGCGACGTCATGCTGTGTTAATACTACACTTACAGTGCCCATCTAGACGGGTTTTTCTAGGAGCTACAAATAATAAATAGTGTGTATTTAGGCAACGGTTTTTCATTTAATCAAACATTGTTAAAAATAAAATAATTTCTCTGCTTAATTCTACTATGAGGTGATTTGGTCACACAATGACCACTCAGCATCTAAGACATATTAATTTGCACTGGGTATTTATTTCTTTCCCACTGCAAGATGGTGTGGCACAAGGCCGGAATGTGGGAGAAATCAAGCCAGCGCCTTTAAAGAAAGGACATCCTGGCCTATTAAAACTCGCCTGGACAGCCCCGTGAGAATTCCCCGGTCGGGGCACATCAGGCAGTCAGGACGCTGGTGTCGCTGGAAGCGGTCTAAAGTCATTAGTTTTGCTGTTATGAGAAGGTACTCATCGAGGAGGCCACGAAAAGGCTGACTTTATCTCCTAACCTACCAGGCATGGACCTCCCTCGCCGGCAGTGGACAATGCTCAACCGCCTCAGGACAGTCGTTCTTCCAAACCAATCATTCCACAACTAAAATACATTCCTCCAAGAAAAGCGGTTGTCGACTTTCTGAATTTATTATCTTCTGCACTCGAACACTGTCCAACTTTCTCGAACCTACACCCAACGGTGCAAGTAACTTAGATAAATACATTTCGTTGTTTGGTTGTAAAAAAGGTTTTGTTTTCCTTTCGTATGACGAATGTTTTCGTTGTTACAAAGAATGTTATAAGAGTCGGTCTTGACAAACAATATCATAAGAGTTGGCCTTAACCAACAATCAAGGGAGGCGCTGGAAATCTCATTTCTTTGATCAATCATAACTCAAAAACCAATAAACAAAATTAGTTAAAACTTTGCACAAATTTTTTATTTGATAGGTTCTATAAGTGTGTAGAATTTCAGCATCATTAGTCAAGGCAACCCAGAGATCCAGAAAGTTCAATCATGAAATCATGTTATCTGTGTGTTCGTACGTACGTACGTATGTGCCACCCTGTATCTCATCAACTATTTGATGGATTCAACTGATTTTTGGCAGAGATAGAGGTTCTAGGGTCTAGTTGATGGCATTTTAATTTCAGTTTACCATATACCTTAGTTTTCCAGAAAATTCAAAAAAACCTTAAAAATGACCAGTATTCATACACATATCAATTATGAGAAGGCATTGTATTGAGGCATAGCCTTTACAAAAGTAGTGACATTCCATGATAAATGCCAGTATACTGAAATCATATGCCCTTAATAGGGTTAAGATGAAAATTCATATACACTAAATGTACAAAAGAAAGGAAATTCCCAAATTTTTACACTTTTATTGTCATTAAGGGTATGCGAGCACAACAGGGCTATGTATTTTACTGGTAGGAATTTTTCTTCAGCACACCTCACACACACTTCATCCACTCATGCAATTTGGGAATTTCCTTGCTTTTGTACATTTAGTGTATATGAATTTTCATCTTAACCTTATTAAGAGCATATAATTTCAGTATACTGGCATTTCTCATGGAATATTATAAGAGTCAGCCTCAACCAACAATATTATAAGGGTTGGCCTTAACCAACAATATTATAAGGGTTGGTCTTCTTCTTTCGTGTGAATCAGATGATTCTGGTGTTGGCATTAGTTTCCCCGACGTTTTTCTAGTTAGAAATCTTTCTGGAAAGACATCGGGTACTTACGGGAAGGACCACGAGAAGGTTGGCAACATCCCTGAGTGACATTGGTACTGTGGAATCGACTGGATTCGAACTTGGAACACCCAGGTTTTCAGTCCGTGTCGATACCAACTTAACCACCGTCACCTCCCAGAGTTGGTGATAACAGTTTATGTTAAGATTAGTTCATTATAACCCAACTCGATTTACGTCGAATTAAAATCGAAAAACTTTTTCAACTCCGACGACTAGAGCTTGTTAAACCTGTTATTGGTTTTGTAATGGACCTATTTACAGACAAAACCATCGTTTCTATTTGCTGCGGAACAAACGAGGGGTTAGGGGCTGGGTGTGCAAGCGGCCATTTCGATTCTCATGTTGTCATCTGACTGAATCAACAAATTCTGCAATGGCTTTCTTCCCTAGAATAAAGCGGGGGTATTTTTAGTCAATTTCAATTTCAATTGTCTGCCACCGCCCGTAAAAGGATGAACACAATTTATAGCGGTTAACCGCAAAACAGGAATCATTTATCCGGATCTCGCTTGACTTCGTTATAAATCATTAATGGATTATTTATCGAGTTAACTATGGAGTTTCTATTCTTGGATCTTTCCATTTCGATTTCTGGAGAAAAAAAAACACGAGGGACAAACTAAAATCGTCTATGTAAGAATTTCTTAATTCTGCTGGTCCCTCTCTTTTGTTTTCTAGACGGTTATTGTTTTTAACAAGTCGAGGTTTCGGTTTATGCGACTTTCTTCAAAACTATTATTTTGAAAAGTGTGTATGTGTGGGGATGAGGGGTTGATGGTTGGGATTTGAGGACTGGTAGGCGATGTTGATGTGTCTGGATGGGCTTGTAGGAATCTGAAATAGGACCTATTTCTTATGCGTCCACTGTGGGCAAGTTGGTCTTAAACTAACTAATCGGCTCACAGGGCATATTGATTTCAGCTAGTCCCTTGCGGACTATTTGCACCCCTGTTGAACGGTGGAACGGATCGTCAGAGAGACCCTAGCCGTCAACCTAGAAGGAACTCTTCTTCACCTCTCTCCTGCCCCTCATCCACTGGATTTACAAGCACCGCTCCCGGGCAGTAAAAGAACTTTGTTTCCTTCCACTGGACACCAGTCCTACCTTTTTCTATGCTATACCCCAACGGTATAGGATATGCAATAAAGATTTGTTTAATGTTAAAAGAAGCGTTGAGTTTTTCCTCGTATGACTACCGTCTACCGTGCTTATACTTATAGTGAGACTACAACTATTAGCCTTAGCTATTATAGGCTAAGGGTCCTATAATCTTGTTAAATGGTCTATCATGTATCCTTCGATGGAATAAAAGCGTTTTATTGTTTTTAACTTTAGTTAGGGGTAATAGAGATCCGGTGTTAGGCTAAAGTCAGACAGTTGCGACAGAAACATATATGCATTTGTCACCATGCACGTACGTTACAACATGCACAGACACATTTATCTGGATCGCCATTATTATTATTATTATTATTATTATTATTATTATTATTATCATTATTATTATTATTATTATTGTTATTATTATGATCATTATTATTATTATTTGTGTGTTATGTCTCCTTGGGCATCTCCCCTTGAACTATCTTCTCAATTAAACTGTTAAAAAAAAATAAACTCTTAGTACAGTATAAATATCCAGATCAAATTCTGTCAAATATTTCATTTGATAACTCCCAAAAGTGCCCCCTCAATTTCTCCCTCCTACCACTTTCTCTGAATTCATCAAACCTCATCTTAAACTGATCCACGCTATTGCTGTTCTTAATCCGATCTGGCAACTTATTCCAAAAACATATTACTCTGTGAGCAAAAAAACTTAACTGGTTAACAGATCTAGTTTTTGAAAACTGCCTTAACAATAACCTTCCAGATCTAGGAGAAATACTAAAAAAATGCCCACCATAGTTAGTAATGCGATTTACTATCTTGAAAGTCTCAATCATATCACCTCTCATTCTTCTCCCCAGAAAAGTAGTCAATCCCAATTTGTCCAATCTCTCCCTGTAACTGCACTCCTTTACTTTACTTATTAGTTTTGTCACCCTTCTTTGTACGCCTTCCAGTTTCAATATTACATTCCGATTTCCATGTCTAGTTGCTCGAGCCAAGGCCTGGGTGCCATATTCTATATTCATTGGATTCGTTATAAATTATTACTGGATTCTTTATCGAGTTAACTATGGAGTTTCTATTCTTGGATATTTCCATCTCGATCTCTTCAAAAATGCACGGAAGTCAAATTAAAACCGACAAATAAGTTTGTTAGTACGGTCGTTGTTTGACAAGTTACGGTTTACGTTTATGAGACATCGGCATAGGCTTTACCGTAATTGTATCTATTATTTTGGAAAGTGCATATGTGGATTGGAGAGTTGATTCAGGTGGTGTTAGAACTAGTAGGTGATGTTCATGTGTGTCCGCAGGGAGATAGGTGTGCTAGAATTTTACTAAGTGGTCTGCTAGGTAGATTTCCTTGGAATCAGTTCTTTTTATTATTTAGAGTTTTTGTCAAGAAAAATCGAAATTCAGTCGCAGAAAGAGTAGTGACAGGGGCATATACACATCTGTCACCGTAATGCATACGTTCACACATCTGGACATATTTATCCGGATCACGATCGGATTCGCTATAAATCATTAATGGATCATTTATCGAGTCAGCTGTGGAGTTTCTATTCTTGGATATTTCCATTTTGATCACTTGGAAAAGCGCGAGGGACAAACAAAAATCGTCTATATGAGAATTGTGTAACTCTGCTTGCCACTCCCTTAGTCTTTTAGTAGAGTCATTGTTTTTAGCAAGTGATTGTTTTGGTTTATGCGAGACTTTTTCATAACCAGTACACTATTCAACTGATAAAGTGTCTATTATCTGTGACCGTGTATATGTGGGGGTAATGGTTAGGTGTGTTGTGGGGAGGGAAGAGGATAAGCCTGCCAAAATGGTGCTAAATGGAATTCGTCCGTTTTATTGTTTTAAACATTTTTTGGAGATAATAGAAATGCAAGCCCAGGTTAAAGCCATGCAGAGTGGGGACACGGACACGTATACACTGTATACCTGGACACATACTCATATATATATATATATATATATATATATATATATATATATATATGGGCACTCACTCATATATGCCCATGTACTCATAATGACTTATACAAATGCATTTTAAAAGCATACACTTGCAAAACACGTATATAAACAGATCTATCTCTGAAACAGGTATACATACACACCAATGCACCTATCTATACACATATACCTCCACACACACCTATCTATACACATATACCTCCGCACACACCTATCTATACACATATACCTCCACACACACCTATCTATACACATATACCTCCGCACACACCTATCTATACACATATACATCCACACACACCTATCTATACACATATACTTCCACACACACTATGTATATGATAATTCTGTTATGTGAAAATTTCTTAATTCTGCTGGTCCCTCCCTTAGTCTTTTAGCACGATCTTGTGTTGGGACGAGTAATCGGAATCGGGAATCGGGAATCGAAAATATCGGAATTTTGGGGTGTATTGGAATTGGCATCGGAATTGGAAAAATTTGTACCTAATTTCTGATTCGAAAAACGGTTCTTTTAATTGGTGTGTTTTAATTTTTTTGTAAACTTTAAACTTCCATTGCTTTCCCTAATAATCAAATTATAAATATTTATTGATTTTAAGCTACCAGGAAAACTTGAATCTATTAATACCCTAACCCTAACCCTAACCCTCCCACCAACGTATGTTTACGTTTGCGAAAATATGTGCACATATAAAATGAATTTTTACGGTAATACGAAAATTAGAAAAATAACAATAACTCAATAGCTAAATATTTAGATTTGAAAAGAATTGGAATCAGTAATTGTATCGGAATCGAGAATTTAGAACAGAATCGATAATTGTATTGGAATCGGTAATTGTATCGGAATCGGTAATTGTATCAGAATCGGGATTTAAAATATAATTGGTAATTGTATCGGAATCGGTAATTTAGTACAGAATCGGTAATTGTATCATAATCGGAAATTTAGAACAGAATCGGTAATTGTATCGGAATCGGTAATTGTATCGGAATCGGTAATTGTATCGGAATCGGGAATTTAAAATATAATCGATAATTGTATCGGAATCGGTAATTTAGAACAGAATCGGTAATTGTATCGGAATCAGAAATTTGATCATAATCGGAAATTTAGAACAGAATCGGTAATTGTATCGGAATCGGTAATTGTATCGCAATCGGGAATTTAAAATATAATCGGTAATTTAGAACAGAATCGGTAATTGTATCGGAATCGGAAATTTGATCATAATTGGAAATTTAGAACAGAATCGGTAATTGTATCGGAATCGCTGATTGTATCGGAATCGGTAATTGTATCGGAATCGGGAATTTAAAATATAATCGGTAATTGTATCGGAATCGGTAATTTAGAACAGAATCGGTAATTGTATCGGAATCGGAAAATTATTGGAATCGTCCCATCGCTAGTACAATGATTATTTTGAACAAGTTGAGTTTCGGTTTATGCGAGTTCTTCATAGCCACTACTCTATTAAACTTTTAGGGAGAGTAAGTATGCTTGAATCTTGTCATGTGCTCTCTTAGAATCAGGCCGTATTTTTGCTTAGAACTTTTGATAGGGATAACAGAAATTCAGTCGAAGGCTAAAATAAAAGAAAGTAGAGACAGGGACATATACGCATTGGTCGCCGTACGCATATGTTCACCCACTCGGACACATTTATCCGGATCTCCATCGGATCAGTCATAAATCAATAATAGATTATTTATCGAGTCAACTCTCGAGTTTCTATTCTTGAATCTCTTCATTTCGATCTCTTGAAAAAGTGTTAAGGGAAAACGAAAACCACCTATATGAGAATTTCTTAACGCTGATCAGCCATCCCTTAAACTTTTAGCAAGTGATGGTTTTTGTTTATGCGAGACGTTTTCATAACCACTACACTATTCAACTGATAAAGTGTCTATTATCTGTGACCGTGTATATGTGGTTAGGGTGATGGTTGGGTGTGTTGTGGGGAGGGAGGAGGATAAGCCTGCCAAAATGTTGCTAAATGGAATTCGTTCGTTTTATTGTTTTAAACATTTTTTAGGGATAATAGAAATTCAAACCCAGGTTGAAGTCATGCAGAGTGGGGACACGGACACGTAGACATTGGTCACTGTACACCTCGGCACATACTCATAGACACACACACATACATATATATATATATATATATATATATATATATATATATATATATATATATATATATATATATATATATTAGTACTTCATGTATCCACATAAAATATTATAAGGAGATATAATTTTTCATGTGTCAGTTTTCAGTATTTACTTCAACAGTGCTCGATACGTAAGTAGAGCTAGGTTATAAGCCTCTGTGTAGCTTGATTGCCATATATATTTTCATTGCTTACTATATATATATATATATAAATATATATATATATATATATATATGGGCACTCACTCATATATGCCCATGTACTCATAATGACTTATACAAATGCATTTAAAAAACATACGCTTGCAAAAACACGTATATAAACAGATCTATCTCTGAAACAGATATACATACACACCAATACACCTATCTATACACATATACGTCCACACACACGTATCTATACACATATACTTCCACACACATGTATCTATACACATATACCTCCACACATACACCTATCTGTAGACATATACCTCCACACACACCTATCTATACACATATACCTCCACCCACACCTATCTATACACATATACTTCCACACACACCAATCTATATAAATATACCTCCACACGCACCTATCTATATAAATATACCACGACACACAGCTATCTATACACATATACCTCCACACACACACCTGTATCAGATCTGTTGCTAAGGTTGCTGTGAAAAGTGTTGGATCATTTTATCTCTCCAGAAAGTACTGTACTCTTGACGCAATCCCCTACCTGTATAAGAGTCAGATACGTCCTAAGATGGGGAGGTACTGTTGCCACATCTGGGGAGGTACTGTTGCCACATCTGGGGAGGTGCCTCTCAGAGCACTCTTTTAGCCTTGATAGAGTAAAACGTCGACTTCACAATCAAGTGGGGGATGATCGCTTTTCTTCCCATACGACGAGAGAACAATTATTACAACCTCTGCTACAAAGAAGAAAGAGAAGCAGACAATCTCTACACAGGATCGCCATGATGACGAGTTACGGTTAGGGTTAGAATTAGTGTTAGAAGTAGGGTTAGGGTTAAGGTTTTTTCGGACAAAGGTAAACAATGGAACATCTTTTCAATCTTTTTCCCCCCCAAAGATATTTCTTTAAGCATGTAAAAACACTCGTCCTTTTGTTGTTGTTGTTATTATTATTTAAAAAGGGGTCGGTCGTCGGCGAACAGTCAATTAATACCTAGGTGGGCGGTGACGGTGACTAAGTGGTTAACAACATAGACTGACAACGTAACTCTAACCCTAATTCTGACCCTAACCCTAACCCAACCTTGGACCCCTTTATGCCTAGCAGCTGTGTTCGACAATTCATAATGATCTGTTAATTAGTTTAGGAGTGAATCCTATACATAGAAATATATGCCCATAAAAACTCACCAAACTTTATAACGATAGAGATAAGCAAATAGTATTTGAAACAATTGTAAGAACTGCCAGCCCTAACCCTAACCCTAACCCTAACAAAGGTCCTTCACAATATCATTGCTAATGCGAAGGTATGCTTGTCGCATTGTATTGAAATGCTAAACAAAGCCAGGTGGATCCTCTCTAACCCTAAACCCTAACCTCTGACCTCTAACCCTACCCCTACCGCTAACCTCTAACCCTAACCCCAAACCCTACCCCAAATCCATAACTCTACCCCCAACCCTATCCCTAACCCCTAACCCTAAACCCTAACCCTAACCCCTAATCCTACCCCCAACCTCTAACCGTTACCCTAATTCTAACCCTAACCTTTCTTCATAAAAAAATACATTCAAGTGAGTGTGTGTTTTGTAATGATTTTTTTTTTAAATTATATTTAATTCCTTAGGAAAAAGTTGTTCCCGGGATACATCGTGTGTGACCACTAGTGTTAGATGAATACCGTATGTTGACCTTTAAATTGTTCTCCTGAAAGATAAATGGTCAAATAATTCTCAGGAGAATGTTTGCCAAAGTATGAATTTTTAATTTCGATAAATTTTTCAGCATTCCTGCAAAAACAAAATGTCATCAGATTTTCGGATTAGAAATAATTTGGTTTCTAGAAATTAACACATCACCCGGTAAGTTCAGATGCTGACATATAGATGGCGCCACTAATGAAAAAAAAATCAATATGATCTTTATAAAGTACTAAACTTCAAATGGCACATGTCCAAAATTTGAGCAAAAATTGGATTTTTAGTCTAATTTGCATAGTGTGTTTGTACACACCGTAAACACGTATGTAAATTAGATGGCAAAATAATAAGTGTCTTGACTTCTATATTTGTTCTTGACTTTTATATTATTTCTTATGAGTCATAGTTTATTAATAATAAGTGTCTTGACATCTATATTATTGACTTCTATATTATTTTTTGACTTCTATATTATTTATTGACTTCTATATATATTTATTGACTTCTATATATATTATTGACTTCTATATTATTTATTGACTTCTATATTGTTTATTGACTTCTATATTATTTATTGATTTCTATATTATTGACTTTTATATTATTTCTTATGAGTCATAGTTTATTAATTATAAGATTCTTGACTTCTATATTATTGACTTTTATATTATTTCTTGACTTCTATATTATTTCTTATGGGTCATAGTTTATTAATTATAAGATTCTTGACTTCTATATTATTGACTTCTATATTATTTCTTGACTTCTATATTATTTCTTATGGGTCATAGTTTATTAATAATAAGTGTTTTGACTTCTATATTATTGACTTCTATATTATTTCTTGACTCTTATATTATTGACTTCTATATTATTTCTTATGGGTCATAGTTTATTAATAATAAGTGTTTTGACTTCTATATTATTGACTTCTATATTATTTCTTGACTCTTATATTATTGACTTCTATATTATTTCTTATGGGTCATAGTTTATTAATAAGTGTCTTGACTTCTATATTATTTATTGTTATGCAATAAAATTTCTTGTTAGTCACAGTTTATTAATTTCCAAATAAAATAAAATTTGGAGCAAAAGATGGTAGTGTTTGTGCCACAACGGGTCATGGATAAGTATATTAACACACAACTCAATAAGTGCCGTCCTTGACATATAGATGGCGCCACTAATAAAAAAAAATCCATATGATTTTTATAAAGTACTAACCTTCAAATGTCAGAATTTGAGCCGAATCGGATTTTCAGTTTTCAAATTACAGTTATTTATTATTGAAGCTACGGTTGCCAATTTTCAAAACAATGGAAAAATCTGAATGTTGTGTGTTGATAAAGCATTGCTTTCTGATGAGTAAAAATACTGTTCAATCAAAGTAATGGTTTGATAAGTGTTATTCGGACTCTGGTCTGTCATAAACAACGGTTAACATTAAAATACAGACACAAATGATGCTGAAATGTTTTTTATTTCTGAATATGAATGTAAACTATTTATTTAATTGTCAGGAGTTTTAAAAACATTTTAAAAATCAGTGGGGAGGGGTTCACCCTCCTTTAGGACCCCTTTAGTTCTGATTTACCGTGAATAAACAATCTATTATATAAATATTACTTCATTCAAGCAATATTTACATATGAACTATTGGAGTCCTTTATACCGGTAAGTGTCAATTTTATACTACAGAAGGAAAACGAGTTCTTGCTGTGAATGTCTTACATATGTGACGGACAGGTTACACCAGATTCGACCAATTTGTGTTGAGGCGTCTTCACCCAGAAGAAACGGTAGACGAATTTCTGGTTGAAATCAAGGGTTGGAGCTAAGAGAGTGAACTTTATGCGATAAAATTTTATTTTTTCCGAACTTGGTTTTCTCAGAAATGGAGGAGAAGGAATTAGGAATTTATCGGGACCATTTCTTCTACTTGGCGTTGTCCAGGATCAATAATTGTAAGATTACTTTTGGTAAGTGGTATATATAAAATCTCTTCAGACTATTGCTTTTATCAACATTATGTATCTTCTTAATACCGTCAAATGGAGTGGGCTGACAAGAAATTAGGAAGTGATTGGAACCATTTGTTCTACTCGGCGTTGTCCAGGATCAAAATTGTAAGATTACAATATTACTTTTGGTAACTGGCATATAATAACTCTCTCCAGACTTTTGACTTCATCAACATTTCGTATCTTCTTAATACCGTCAAATGGAGTGGGCTGACAAGAGACTAAGAAGTGATTGGGACCATTTGTTCTACTCGGCATTGTCCAGGATCAAAATTGTAAGATTACAATATTACTATTGGTAACTGGCATATAATAACTCTCTTCAGACTTTTGACTTCATCAACATTTCGTATCTTCTTAATACCGTTAAATGGAGTGGGCTGACAAGAGACTAGGAAGTGATTGGGACCATTTGTTCTACTCGGCGTTGTCCAGGATCAAAATTGTAAGATTACAATATTACTTTTGGTAACTGGCATATAATAACTCTCTCCAGACTTTTGACTTCATCAACATTTCGTATCTTCTTAATACCGTTAAATGGAGTGGGCTGACAAGAAATTAGGAAGTGATTGGGACCATTTGTTCTACTCGGCGTTGTCCAGGATCAAAATTGTAAGATTACAATATTACTTTTGGTAACTGGCATATAATAACTCTCTCCAGACTTTTGACTTCATCAACATTTCGTATCTTCTTAATACCGTCAAATGGAGTGGGCTGACAAGAGACTAGGAAGTGATTGGGACCATTTGTTCTACTCGGCGTTGTCCAGGATCAAAATTGTAAGATTACAATATTACTTTTGGTAACTGGCATATAATAACTCTCTCCAGACTTTTGACTTCATCAACATTTCGTATCTTCTTAATACCGTTAAATGGAGTGGGCTGACAAGAGACTAGGAAGTGATTGGGACCATTTGTTCTACTCGGCGTTGTCCAGGATCAAAATTGTAAGATTACAATATTACTTTTGGTAACTGGCATATAATAACTCTCTCCAGACTTTTGACTTCATCAACATTTCGTATCTTCTTAATACCGTTAAATGGAGTGGGCTGACAAGAGACTAGGAAGTGATTGGGACCATTTGTTCTACTCGGCGTTGTCCAGGATCAAAATTGTAAGATTACAATATTACTTTTGGTAACTGGCATATAATAACTCTCTCCAGACTTTTGACTTCATCAACATTTCGTATCTTCTTAATACCGTTAAATGGAGTGGGCTGACAAGAGACTAGGAAGTGATTGGGACCATTTGTTCTACTCGGCGTTGTCCAGGATCAAAATTGTAAGATTACAATATTACTTTTGGTAACTGGCATATAATAACTCTCTCCAGACTTTTGACTTCATCAACATTTCGTATCTTCTTAATACCGTTAAATGGAGTGGGCTGACAAGAGACTAGGAAGTGATTGGGACCATTTGTTCTACTCGGCGTTGTCCAGGATCAAAATTGTAAGATTACAATATTACTTTTGGTAACTGGCATATAATAACTCTCTCCAGACTTTTGACTTCATCAACATTTCGTATCTTCTTAATACCGTTAAATGGAGTGGGCTGACAAGAGACTAGGAAGTGATTGGGACCATTTGTTCTACTCGGCGTTGTCCAGGATCAAAATTGTAAGATTACAATATTACTTTTGGTAACTGGCATATAATAACTCTCTCCAGACTTTTGACTTCATCAACATTTCGTATCTTCTTAATACCGTTAAATGGAGTGGGCTGACAAGAGACTAGGAAGTGATTGGGACCATTTGTTCTACTCGGCGTTGTCCAGGATCAAAATTGTAAGATTACAATATTACTTTTGGTAACTGGCATATAATAACTCTCTCCAGACTTTTGACTTCATCAACATTTCGTATCTTCTTAATACCGTCAAATGGAGTGGGCTGACAAGAGACTAGGAAGTGATTGGGACCATTTGTTCTACTCGGCATTGTCCAGGATCAAAATTGTAAGATTACAATATTACTTTTGGTAACTGGCATATAATAACTCTCTCCAGACTTTTGACTTCATCAACATTTCGTATCTTCTTAATACCGTTAAATGGAGTGGGCTGACAAGAGACTAGGAAGTGATTGGGACCATTTGTTCTACTCGGCGTTGTCCAGGATCAAAATTGTAAGATTACAATATTACTTTTGGTAACTGGCATATAATAACTCTCTCCAGACTTTTGACTTCATCAACATTTCGTATCTTCTTAATACCGTCAAATGGAGTGGGCTGACAAGAGACTAAGAAGTGATTGGGACCATTTGTTCTACTCGGCATTGTCCAGGATCAAAATTGTAAGATTACAATATTACTATTGGTAACTGGCATATAATAACTCTCTTCAGACTTTTGACTTCATCAACATTTCGTATCTTCTTAATACCGTTAAATGGAGTGGGCTGACAAGAGACTAGGAAGTGATTGGGACCATTTGTTCTACTCGGCGTTGTCCAGGATCAAAATTGTAAGATTACAATATTACTTTTGGTAACTGGCATATAATAACTCTCTCCAGACTTTTGACTTCATCAACATTTCGTATCTTCTTAATACCGTTAAATGGAGTGGGCTGACAAGAGACTAGGAAGTGATTGGGACCATTTGTTCTACTCGGCATTGTCCAGGATCAAAATTGTAAGATTACAATATTACTTTTGGTAACTGGCATATAATAACTCTCTTCGGACTTTTGACTTCATCAACATTTCGTATCTTCTTAATACCGTTAAATGGAGTGGGGTGACAAGAGACTAAGAAGTGATTGGGACCATTTGTTCTACTCGGCATTGTCCAGGATCAAAATTGTAAGATTACAATATTACTTTTGGTAACTGGCATATAATAACTCTCTTCAGACTTTTGACTCCATCAACATAATGTATCTTCTTAATACCGTTAAATGGAGTGGGGTGACAAGAGACTAGGAAGTGATTGGGACCATTTGTTCTACTCGGCATTGTCCAGGATCAAAATTGTAAGATTACAATATTACTTTTGGTAACTGGCATATAATAACTCTCTTCGAACTTTTGACTTCATCAACATAATGTATCTTCTTAATATTACAAATTGAAGGGGCCAAGAAAAATGGAATTGAGCATTAAAGTAAGAGAAAGGAATGGGGTGGGAGGGGGAGGAGAAAGAGAGTGTTGAGGAGAGGGATGGGAACATGGGGGAGAGGGAAAGAAAGAAAGAAAGATAAAGAGACGACTAGAGAGAGAGAATTAGAGAGGTAGAAGTTTTAGATAGTGTGTGTAACATCATTATATTAACTTCTATTTTTAATGGCCTTGGGCAAGGCAGGGTAGCCTTGCTTTAAGGAAAATTCCACCTGTCATTTCCTGCAATTCCTGGATAATTCTTAATTTGAAGCTAAATTGATGATGACATACAATGAATCTCGGAGGGCAGATTCTGATGATTATGAGAAAACAAAGAATTAAAATGCAACAAGTTGTTTAGAAAGGGAAAACGATGAAATGATTCAAAATAATAGAAATAAAACGGAATCGGCTGAAAAATTACTAATCAAACAATGAAAGTTTTTTTTATCCGAAGAGCGAAAATTCTAAAGAGCTCATTGCGTTGAGACATCGGTACCGAAGGGATTTTTACCCTCAAAAGAAAGTTCAATTCTCGCGCGAGAGAAAATAGGAATAATGCTCTAAGTTAAATGCTGAAAGTTGAATTGGTAGCGACAGCTTTCGAAGTAAAAGAATAACAACAATGTCCGTTAATTGAAGAATTTTTCTTCGATGATATACAAGAGAAAACGGTAAATATATAGAACGAGTCTATACTTAAATGAAAATGGGAATTCAGAAGTCTATGACTAGACTCCAAACGTTAAACAAAAAAAAAAAAACTCAGTTCGGTTCAATTCCTGTAGAAGCACAAAAACCTTCTGTGTAACTTTGAGCTCCAATGAACGAAAAATAATTCGGCTCACTGCAGAATCTCATTCGACACTCACTTCACCTTCTCCTGATTTTCTTCTCTTTTTATTAGCAGATTTTCCTTCAGTTAATTCCGCTTAACCAATCAGAAATAACAATCTGCTGGCTCACTATTTGTCGTCAAGGCGAATCCATGTATTATTGTGCAGCAACCAATAGATTCGTTACTTCAAGGTTGCGAGTTCAATCCTCACTAGAAAACTAGTAAGCCAAAACTTATTTCCCTTTCCATCTGCAAGCCAGGCAAAGGCGGACCCGCTTACTGCGGGGATGAAGTAAGTCCGGGCCATCTCCACCACACAATTCCGGCACATTAAATAAAGGAACTCATGGTTGCGCTGGCTGAGTAAGCACAGCTGAACACATTGTAACTAGAATTAGGTCACAGGTAGGTCTCGTATATATGAATACAAGTAAATATAAATAAAAGAAATAAAACTGTTTCATGGGTAGTAATATAGAATGTAAATCTAATATATTAGAGAATAAATGATAGGACGAAAATAATAAAATTGCTGTCAAAACATTTTAGATATTTTCTTTGCCTCCATCAAAAAAAAACGGCTTAGAGGCCATTGAAAAAAAAAAAGCTCTTAAATCCACACAAGCTTTTTTATCATGCAAGACAGACACAAGAGAAAAACCAATTAAGTTCATTTTGGTCGCCCCAGGCGAAATCTTCCTCACATTTCACCACTCACAGCACCAGATTTTATTCTGCCTAAAAGCCACGCTATTTTGCCTAACACATACCAACAAGTACTTACAAAATTTATTTTTAGCAGTCAATTGTAAATTTGTAAGCTTTTTGTCAATGTCAGCTAGGATAGCTTTTTTGAAAATTGGGGAGCCGATGATTATAAGTTTGTCATGATCTCTGAGACGGTCGCCATAAAAGATTCGGCCAGAAAGTCAATATTGATGACTTCAGATCAAACAGGGTTGACCTCAAGCCTGATTGCAACAAGGGATGGGATAATTCGTGAGAGGCTCTCAGCAACTTCAGACCAGCTGCCTCCAAATGTTTCATCATCAGGAAACCAGATGTTCAAAGACGTAGTCACTGAACAGACAATATTGGCGACTCCCAGGATGAAAATAAGAGGTCCCATCAGATCATCGTGCTGGATACTGCACTGGGAGGTGAGGGTGCAGTCAGAAATAATATATGCGGAATAAAGTGCGCTGTTAAAAAATGAATAATAAAATTATTTGTTGTAGATAATAATTATCAGAATGTGGTTTAGTTTTTAATTGAGTTATCCCCCCTTTGCAGATTAGCAGTTTGAAGTCTATAAACATAGATGGCTCTGATTGACAGTCAATTTGAATGGCTGGTAGGTTTTAGTTGTTAATTGAGTTATCTGCCCCTTTGCAGATTGGCAGTTTGAAGTCTATAAACATAGATGGCTCTGATTGATAGCTAATTTGTTCAGCTGGTGGGCTTTAGTTGTTAATTGAGTTATCTCCTCTTTGCAGATTGGCAGTTTGAAGTCTATAAACATAGATGGCTCTGATTGATAGTCAATTTGCATAGCTGGTGGGTTTTAGTTGTTAATTGAGTTATCTGCCCCTTTGCAGATTGGCAGTTTGAAGTCTATAAACATAGATGGCTCTGATTGATAGCTAATTTGTTCAGCTGGTGGGCTTTAGTTGTTAATTGAGTTATCTGCCCCTTTGCAGATTGGCAGTTTGAAGTCTATAAACATAGATGGCTCTGATTGATAGTCAATTTGCATAGCTGGTGGGTTTTAGTTGTTAATTGAGTTATCTCCCCTTTGCAGATTGGCAGTTTGAAGTCTATAAACATAGATGGCTCTGATTGATAGTCAATTTGCATAGCTGGTGGGTTTTAGTTGTTAATTGAGTTATCTCCCCTTTGCAGATTGGCAGTTTGAAGTCTATAAACATAGATGGCTCTGATTGATAGTCAATTTGCATAGCTGGTAGGTTTTAGTTGTTAATTGAGTTATCTGCTCCTTTGCAGATTGGCAGTTTGAAGTCTATAAACATAGATGGCTCTAATTGATAATCAATTTGCATAGCTGGTAGGTTTTAGTTGTTACTGTAGTTATCTCCTCTTTGCAGATTGGCAGTTTGAAGTCTATAAACATAGATGGCTCTGATTGATAGTCAATTTGTATAGCTGGTAGGTTTTAGTTGTTACTGTAGTTATCTCCTCTTTGCAGATTGGCAGTTTGAAGTCTATAAACATAGATGGCTCTGATTGATAGTCAATTTGTATAGCTGGCAGGTTTTAGTTGTTACTGTAGTTATCTCCTCTTTGCAGATTGGCAGTTTGAAGTCTATAAACATAGATGGCTCTGATTGATAGTCAATTTGTATAGCTGGTAGGTTTTAGTTGTTACTGTAGTTATCTCCTCTTTGCAGATTGGCAGTTTGAAGTCTATAAACATAGATGGCTCTGATTGATAGTCAATTTGTATAGCTGGCAGGTTTTAGTTGTTACTGTAGTTATCTCCTCTTTGCAGATTGGCAGTTTGAAGTCTATAAACATAGATGGCTCTGATTGATAGTCAATTTGTATAGCTGGTAGGTTTTAGTTGTTACTGTAGTTATCTCCTCTTTGCAGATTGGCAGTTTGAAGTCTATAAACATAGATGGCTCTGATTGATAGTCAATTTGCATAGCTGGTAGGTTTTAGTTGTTAATTGAGTTATCTGCTCCTTTGCAGATTGGCAGTTTGAAGTCTATAAACATAGATGGCTCTAATTGATAATCAATTTGCATAGCTGGTAGGTTTTAGTTGTTACTGTAGTTATCTCCTCTTTGCAGATTGGCAGTTTGAAGTCTATAAACATAGATGGCTCTGATTGATAGTCAATTTGTATAGCTGGCAGGTTTTAGTTGTTACTGTAGTTATCTCCTCTTTGCAGATTGGCAGTTTGAAGTCTATAAACATAGATGGCTCTGATTGATAGTCAATTTGTATAGCTGGCAGGTTTTAGTTGTTACTGTAGTTATCTCCTCTTTGCAGATTGGCAGTTTGAAGTCTATAAACATAGATGGCTCTGATTGATAGTCAATTTGCATAGCTGGTAGGTTTTAGTTGTTAATTGAGTTATCTGCTCCTTTGCAGATTGGCAGTTTGAAGTCTATAAACATAGATGGCTCTAATTGATAATCAATTTGCATAGCTGGTAGGTTTTAGTTGTTACTGTAGTTATCTCCTCTTTGCAGATTGGCAGTTTGAAGTCTATAAACATAGATGGCTCTGATTGATAGTCAATTTGTATAGCTGGCAGGTTTTAGTTGTTACTGTAGTTATCTCCTCTTTGCAGATTGGCAGTTTGAAGTCTATAAACATAGATGGCTCTGATTGATAGTCAATTTGTATAGCTGGCAGGTTTTAGTTGTTACTGTAGTTATCTCCTCTTTGCAGATTGGCAGTTTGAAGTCTATAAACATAGATGGCTCTGATTGATAGTCAATTTGTATAGCTGGTAGGTTTTAGTTGTTACTGTAGTTATCTCCTCTTTGCAGATTGGCAGTTTGAAGTCTATAAACATAGATGGCTCTGATTGATAGTCAATTTGCATAGCTGGTAGGTTTTAGTTGTTAATTGAGTTATCTGCTCCTTTGCAGATTGGCAGTTTGAAGTCTATAAACATAGATGGCTCTAATTGATAATCAATTTGCATAGCTGGTAGGTTTTAGTTGTTACTGTAGTTATCTCCTCTTTGCAGATTGGCAGTTTGAAGTCTATAAACATAGATGGCTCTGATTGATAGTCAATTTGTATAGCTGGCAGGTTTTAGTTGTTACTGTAGTTATCTCCTCTTTGCAGATTGGCAGTTTGAAGTCTATAAACATAGATGGCTCTGATTGATAGTCAATTTGTATAGCTGGTAGGTTTTAGTTGTTACTGTAGTTATCTCCTCTTTGCAGATTGGCAGTTTGAAGTCTATAAACATAGATGGCTCTGATTGATAGTCAATTTGTATAGCTGGTAGGTTTTAGTTGTTACTGTAGTTATCTCCTCTTTGCAGATTGGCAGTTTGAAGTCTATAAACATAGATGGCTCTGATTGATAGTCAATTTGTATAGCTGGCAGGTTTTAGTTGTTACTGTAGTTATCTCCTCTTTGCAGATTGGCAGTTTGAAGTCTATAAACATAGATGGCTCTGATTGATAGTCAATTTGTATAGCTGGTAGGTTTTAGTTGTTACTGTAGTTATCTCCTCTTTGCAGATTGGCAGTTTGAAGTCTATAAACATAGATGGCTCTGATTGATAGTCAATTTGTATAGCTGGTAGGTTTTAGTTGTTACTGTAGTTATCTCCTCTTTGCAGATTGGCAGTTTGAAGTCTATAAACATAGATGGCTCTGATTGATAGTCAATTTGTATAGCTGGCAGGTTTTAGTTGTTACTGTAGTTATCTCCTCTTTGCAGATTGGCAGTTTGAAGTCTATAAACATAGATGGCTCTGATTGATAGTCAATTTGTATAGCTGGTAGGTTTTAGTTGTTACTGTAGTTATCTCCTCTTTGCAGATTGGCAGTTTGAAGTCTATAAACATAGATGGCTCTGATTGATAGTCAATTTGTATAGCTGGCAGGTTTTAGTTGTTACTGTAGTTATCTCCTCTTTGCAGATTGGCAGTTTGAAGTCTATAAACATAGATGGCTCTGATTGATAGTCAATTTGTATAGCTGGTAGGTTTTAGTTGTTACTGTAGTTATCTCCTCTTTGCAGATTGGCAGTTTGAAGTCTATAAACATAGATGGCTCTGATTGATAGTCAATTTGTATAGCTGGTAGGTTTTAGTTGTTACTGTAGTTATCTCCTCTTTGCAGATTGGCAGTTTGAAGTCTATAAACATAGATGGCTCTGATTGATAGTCAATTTGTATAGCTGGTAGGTTTTAGTTGTTACTGTAGTTATCTCCTCTTTGCAGATTGGCAGTTTGAAGTCTATAAACATAGATGGCTCTGATTGATAGTCAATTTGTATAGCTGGTAGGTTTTAGTTGTTACTGTAGTTATCTCCTCTTTGCAGATTGGCAGTTTGAAGTCTATAAACATAGATGGCTCTGATTGATAGTCAATTTGTATAGCTGGTAGGTTTTAGTTGTTACTGTAGTTATCTCCTCTTTGCAGATTGGCAGTTTGAAGTCTATAAACATAGATGGCTCTGATTGATAGTCAATTTGCATAGCTGGTAGGTTTTAGTTGTTAATTGAGTTATCTGCTCCTTTGCAGATTGGCAGTTTGAAGTCTATAAACATAGATGGCTCTAATTGATAATCAATTTGCATAGCTGGTAGGTTTTAGTTGTTACTGTAGTTATCTCCTCTTTGCAGATTGGCAGTTTGAAGTCTATAAACATAGATGGCTCTGATTGATAGTCAATTTGTATAGCTGGTAGGTTTTAGTTGTTACTGTAGTTATCTCCTCTTTGCAGATTGGCAGTTTGAAGTCTATAAACATAGATGGCTCTGATTGATAGTCAATTTGTATAGCTGGCAGGTTTTAGTTGTTACTGTAGTTATCTCCTCTTTGCAGATTGGCAGTTTGAAGTCTATAAACATAGATGGCTCTGATTGATAGTCAATTTGTATAGCTGGTAGGTTTTAGTTGTTACTGTAGTTATCTCCTCTTTGCAGATTGGCAGTTTGAAGTCTATAAACATAGATGGCTCTGATTGATAGTCAATTTGTATAGCTGGTAGGTTTTAGTTGTTACTGTAGTTATCTCCTCTTTGCAGATTGGCAGTTTGAAGTCTATAAACATAGATGGCTCTGATTGATAGTCAATTTGTATAGCTGGTAGGTTTTAGTTGTTACTGTAGTTATCTCCTCTTTGCAGATTGGCAGTTTGAAGTCTATAAACATAGATGGCTCTGATTGATAGTCAATTTGTATAGCTGGTAGGTTTTAGTTGTTACTGTAGTTATCTCCTCTTTGCAGATTGGCAGTTTGAAGTCTATAAACATAGATGGCTCTGATTAATAGTCAATTTGTATAGCTGGTAGGTTTTAGTTGTTACTGTAGTTATCTCCTCTTTGCAGATTGGCAGTTTGAAGTCTATAAACATAGATGGCTCTGATTGATAGTCAATTTGTATAGCTGGTAGGTTTTAGTTGTTACTGTAGTTATCTCCTCTTTGCAGATTGGCAGTTTGAAGTCTATAAACATAGATGGCTCTGATTGATAGTCAATTTGCATAGCTGGTGGGTTTTAGTTGTTAATTGAGTTATCTGCCCTTTGCAGATTGGCAGTTTGAAGTCTATAAACATAGATGGCTCTAATTGATAGTCAATTTGCATAGCTGGTAGGTTTTAGTTGTTACTGTAGTTATCTCCTCTTTGCAGATTGGCAGTTTGAAGTCTATAAACATAGATGGCTCTGATTGATAGTCAATTTGCATAGCTGGTAGGTTTTAGTTGTTAATTGAGTTATCTGCTCCTTTGCAGATTGGCAGTTTGAAGTCTATAAACATAGATGGCTCTAATTGATAGTCAATTTGCATAGCTGGTAGGTTTTAGTTGTTACTGTAGTTATCTCCTCTTTGCAGATTGGCAGTTTGAAGTCTATAAACATAGATGGCTCTAATTGATAGTCAATTTGCATAGCTGGTAGGTTTTAGTTGTTACTGTAGTTATCTCCTCTTTGCAGATTGGCAGTTTGAAGTCTATAAACATAGATGGCTCTGATTGATAGTCAATTTGCATAGCTGGTAGGTTTTAGTTGTTAATTGAGTTATCTCCCCTTTGCAGATTGGCAGTTTGAAGTCTCTAAACATAGATGGTTCTGATTGATAGTCAATTTGCATAGCTGGTAGGTTTTAGTTGTTAATTGAGTTATCTGCCCCTTTGCAGATTGGCAGTTTGAAGTCTATAAACATAGATGGCTCTGATTGATAGTCAATTTGCATAGCTGGTAGGTTTTAGTTGTTAATTGAGTTATCTCCCCTTTGCAGATTGGCAGTTTGAAGTCTCTAAACATAGATGGTTCTGATTGATAGTCAATTTGCATAGCTGGTAGGTTTTAGTTGTTAATTGAGTTATCTGCCCCTTTGCAGATTGGCAGTTTGAAGTCTATAAACATAGATGGCTCTGATTGATAGTCAATTTGCATAGCTGGTAGGTTTTAGTTGTTAATTGAGTTATCTCCCCTTTGCAGATTGGCAGTTTGAAGTCTCTAAACATAGATGGCTCTGATTGATAGTCAATTTGTATAGCTGGTAGGTTTTAGTTGTTAATTGAGTTATCTGCCCCTTTGCAGATTGGCAGTTTGAAGTCTATAAACATAGATGGCTCTGATTGATAGTCAATTTGCATAGCTGGTAGGTTTTAGTTGTTAATTGAGTTATCTCCCCTTTGCAGATTGGCAGTTTGAAGTCTCTAAACATAGATGGCTCTGATTGATAGTCAATTTGTATAGCTGGTAGGTTTTAGTTGTTAATTGAGTTATCTGCCCCTTTGCAGATTGGCAGTTTGAAGTCTCTAAACATAGATGGCTCTGATTGATAGTCAATTTGTATAGCTGGTAGGTTTTAGTTGTTAATTGAGTTATCTGCCCCTTTGCAGATTGGCAGTTTGAAGTCTCTAAACATAGATGGCTCTGATTGATAGTCAATTTGTATAGCTGGTAGGTTTTAGTTGTTAATTGAGTTATCTGCCCCTTTGCAGATTGGCAGTTTGAAGTCTCTAAACATAGATGGCTCTGATTGATAGTCAATTTGCATAGCTGGTAGGTTTTAGTTGTTAATTGAGTTATCTGCCCCTTTGCAGATTGACAGTTTGAAGTCTATAAACATAGATGGCTCTGATTGATAGTCAATTTGCATAGCTGGTAGGTTTTAGTTGTTAATTGAGTTATCTGCCCCTTTGCAGATTGGCAGTTTGAAGTCTCTAAACATAGATGGCTCTGATTGATAGTCAATTTGTATAGCTGGTAGGTTTTAGTTGTTAATTGAGTTATCTGCCCCTTTGCAGATTGGCAGTTTGAAGTCTCTAAACATAGATGGCTCTGATTGATAGTCAATTTGCATAGCTGGTAGGTTTTAGTTGTTAATTGAGTTATCTGCCCCTTTGCAGATTGACAGTTTGAAGTCTATAAACATAGATGGCTCTGATTGATAGTCAATTTGAATGGCTGGTAGGTTTTAGTTGTTAATTGAGTTATCTGCCCCTTTGCAGATTGGCAGTTTGAAGTCTATAAACATAGATGGCTCTGACTGATAGTCAATTTGAATAGCTGGTGGGTTTTAGTTGTTAATTGAGTGATCTCCTCTTTGCAGATTGGCAGTTTGAAGTCTATAAACATAGATGGCTCTGACTGATAGTCAATTTGAATAGCTGGTGGGTTTTAGTTGTTAATTGAGTGATCTCCTCTTTGCAGATTGGCAGTTTGAAGTCTATAAACATAGATGGCTCTGACTGATAGTCAATTTGTATAGCTGGTGGGTTTTAGTTGTTAATTGAGTTATCTGCCCCTTTGCAGATTGACAGTTTGAAGTCTATAAACATAGATGGCTCTGATTGATAGTCAATTTGAATAGCTGGTAGGTTTTAGTTGTTAATTGAGTGATCTCCTCTTTGCAGATTGGCAGTTTGAAGTCTATAAACATAGATGGCTCTGATTGATAGACAATTTGCATAGCTGGCAAGTTTTAGTTTTTAATTGAGTTATCTCCCCTTTGCAGATTGGCAGTTTGAAGTCTATAAACATAGATGGCTCTGATTGATAGTCAATTTGCATAGCTGGTGGTTTTAGTTGTTAATTGAGTTATCTCCTCTTTGCAAATTGGCAGTTTGAAGTCTATAAACATAGATGGCTCTGACTGATAGTCAATTTGTATAGCTGGTAGGTTTTAGTTGTTAATTGAGTTATCTGCCCCTTTGCAGATTGGCAGTTTGAAGTCTCTAAACATAGATGGCTCTGATTGATAGTCAATTTGTATAGCTGGTGGGTTTTAGTTGTTAATTGAGTTATCTCCTCTTTGCAGATTGACAGTTTGAAGTCTATAAACATAGATGGCTCTGATTGATAGTCAATTTGAATAGCTGGTAGGTTTTAGTTGTTAATTGAGTGATCTCCCCTTTGCAGATTGGCAGTTTAAAGTCTATAAACATAGATGGCTCTGACTGATAGTCAATTTGAATAGCTGGTGGGTTTTAGTTGTTAATTGAGTGATCTCCTCTTTGCAGATTGGCAGTTTGAAGTCTATAAACATAGATGGCTCTGACTGATAGTCAATTTGAATAGCTGGTGGGTTTTAGTTGTTAATTGAGTTATCTCCCCTTTGCAGATTGGCAGTTTGAAGTCTATAAACATAGATGGCTCTGATTGATAGACAATTTGCATAGCTGGTAGGTTTTAGTTTTTAATTGAGTTATCTCCCCTTTGCAGATTGGCAGTTTGAAGTCTATAAACATAGATGGCTCTGATTGATAGTCAATTTGCATAGCTGGTGGTTTTAGTTGTTAATTGAGTGATCTCCTCTTTGCAGATTGGCAGTTTGAAGTCTATAAACATAGATGGCTCTGACTGATAGTCAATTTGAATAGCTGGTGGGTTTTAGTTGTTAATTGAGTGATCTCCCCTTTGCAGATTGGCAGTTTGAAGTCTATAAACATAGATGGCTCTGATTGATAGACAATTTGCATAGCTGGTAGGTTTTAGTTTTTAATTGAGTTATCTCCCCTTTGCAGATTGGCAGTTTGAAGTCTATAAACATAGATGGCTCTGATTGATAGTCAATTTGCATAGCTGGTGGTTTTAGTTGTTAATTGAGTTATCTCCTCTTTGCAAATTGGCAGTTTGAAGTCTATAAACATAGATGGCTCTGATTGATAGACAATTTGAATAGCTGGTAGGTTTTAGTTGTTAATTGAGTTATCTCCCCTTTGCAGATTGGCAGTTTGAAGTCTATAAACATAGATGGCTCTGCTTGATAGTCAATTTGAATAGCTGGTAGGTTTTAGTTGTTAATTGAGTTATCTCCCCTTTGCAGATTGGCAGTTTGAAGTCTATAAACATAGATGGCTCTGATTGATAGTCAATTTAAATAGCTGGTGGGTTTTAGTTGTTAATTGAGTTATCTCATCTTTGCAGATTGGCAGGTTCGAGACTCTAAACATAGATGGCTTTGGTTTGTAGGCAATTTGCATAGCTTGTCGGTTGATTAGTATAAGTATTGTAATCTTTGGGTTGAAAAGTTGAGTTCTACAGACAGCAGAGTGAAGTGCAGAGAGAGAGAGAGAAAGAGGTGGGGTTGGAAGTCGGTTGAACATTGGATTTTTTTATAAACTTATCCTTGCAGATAGACCACCGTAAGTTAGTATGAGCACATTTCGTGGAAGTAAAACAAGCCTAGGGATGCAACCCTGCGGCCATAGGACCGGGTCTGGAGCTTGGCAAACTGTACGGGACCTATTCGGTTAGAAATTCTCTTTTGCGTCGTCTCTCTCAACCTGAATGAAAGAAAATTATAACAATGAACTCGAAACGATCGTATTAAACACAATGGAGAAAGATTGGAAATCACAACATTCCTTTGCTCTAATGTCAATGGTCGAACAATGAACAGGGATAAATGCGGTTCATCAAATGTTTGCGACGGAATTCGGTTAGGAATTCTGACTAAAATTAGGTGACAACTTTTAGGATGAGTTAGAAGTCGGTTGAACATTGGATTGCCAGAAAACTTTCTTTTACGGATAGACCACACAAAACACTTTAGATATTTTCTTCGCCTCCATCAAAAAAAGAAAAATGGCTGAGATGCCATTTAAAAAATAAAAAGAAAGCTCTTACCGAAACCCACACAATCTTTTTTACCATGCAAGACATACACAAGAGAAAAACCAGTTAACTTCATTTTGGTTGCCCCAGGCGAAATCTTCCTCACATTTCACCACTCACAGCACCAGATTTCATTCTGCCTAAAAGCCAAGCCATTTCGGCAAACTCATACCAACAAGCACTTAAGAACTTTCTTTTAGCAGTCAATTGAGAACCGCTTCACCAATATATCAGCTTTATTGCTATTCAATGATTACGCTATTCTTTATTGGATCTCGTACTGCGTGAATTTAACCAATTCTACTTTGCCTATAAAAATATCCCTTATTCAACCTGCAACATCATATTTATCACTATCATGGCTTCCCGGCGTTACCCGGGCGAAGTAGTAAGTAATTTATTTTTCCTTTTTAGCATTTAACTATTTTTTGTTTTTTCGTAATATCTTCCCAAATGTCGTAGATTTATTCAATAAATAACAACAAATAATAGTTAATTAATAAAATGTCCTTTTGCAAAACCAATGTGCAAATATCAAGAAGTTTCATCGGATGTCCGGTTGGCTTGACAGGCCGAGAGCAGGCTCTATGCGTTTTTTTACGAATAGAGACACTCATAAAGCCTAGTAAATTCACGATGATCCCTGGTGTGGCGCATCATTAACAGATCAAGGCGGTTGAGGAAGTCTCGTGTGGTGGGGCGTGACTGTGGTAATAAACAGATAGGTGCACTGGAAAATGACGTCATACTATAAAGTAGTAAATGAGATCGGTCGAACAGTCAGACTATGGGCAAAATGAATGGCCAATCTAAAAAATGTCAAAATATTTTGACCCCTTCCTTCATGTGACGTCATGCTGTATAGTAAAAAAAACGAAAGCTGCCAGACTATGGACATTTCGACTTAAAGTTATATCACAGGGTACTAAAATAACGTTCGCAATAAAAATCTTTTAAAATATAGTTTTCATATATTACGAAAAATATGTATGTGTTCGATGAAACACTTAAAGCTAACAATTTTATATATTTTATATAGAATTTTTTTTAAATTTCAGTGTAGATATAGCTAGTAATTATGATTAAGCCTCCCCTTGTTTGCTCATGATACTTAAATTTTCGTTTCTTTATTATTGTTAAGATAAAGCCTCCACTGCTTTGCTCATAAAGATTTAATTTCCTTTCTTTATTATTATTAAGATTAGGTCTCCACTTCTTTGCTTATAAAAATTAAATTTCCTTTCTTTATTATTATTAAGATTAAACCTCCACCGTTTTGCTCATAAAAAGTAAATTTTCGTTTCTTTATTATTATTATTAAGATAAAGCCTCCACTGCTTTGCTCATAAAAATAAATTTGAATGTGTGATTATTATTATCAGTTATGAAGATTAAGCCTCCACTTCTTTGCTCATAAAGATTAAATTTCCTTTCTTTATTATTATTAAGATAAAGCCTCCACTTCTTTACTCATGAAAATAAATTTGGATGTGTGATTATTATTATCAGTTATGAAGATTAACCCTCCAGTTTTTTGCTCATAAAATGTAAATGTTCGTTTCTTTATTATTATTAAGATAAAGCCTCCACTTCTTTGCTCATAAAAATAAATTTGCATGTGTGATTATTATGATCAGTTATGAAGATAAAGCCTCCATTTCTTTGCTCATAAAAAGTAAATGTTCGTTTCTTTATTATTATTAAGATAAAGCCTCCACTGCTTTGCTCATAAAAATAAATTTGAATGTGTGATTATTATGATCAGTTATGAAGATTAAGCCTCCACTGCTTTGCTTATAAAAATTAAATTTCCTCTCTTTATTATTAAGATTAAACCTCCACTGCTTTGCTAATGAAAATTGAATTTCCTTTCTTTATTATTATGAAGATTAAGCCTCCACTTCTTTGCTCATAAAAATAAATTTGCTTAAGTGATTATTCTTTCCTTTCTTTATTATTATCAGTTATTATTAAGATTAAGATTAAGATTGATTTTTCGAAAACGTTTTCAGAGATTTTATGGAAATGGAGTCGGGTGCAACTCAATTTGTGTATATTCTCCTGTCGATGTTTCGTTGGGTTTCACCAATGTAGGTTTTGTTGCATTATAAAATGATGCATGACAAAATGTCGCGGAGCTGAAACAAACAAACAGAATTTTAGTTTATTTTAACGTGAATCAGTTTAGAATCAAATTGACGCTTACCGGCATAAAGTGCTCAAATTGTTGATATCTAAATATTTCTTAATTCAAGCAAGTTCCTATTTCAAGCCAATAATCAAAACAACAATCTGAATACTCTATTTGCTGCATTGTCTGCCTTGAAATTCGTCTTTGTCTTTTATATATAACAATAATAAATAATAAATGTGGGCTCCCTCTATTCGATTCCTCCCACCACTTCTCGTCCCTGTGTACCAAACAACCATACAAGGTCCTCAAATTTTAGTACTATACAAATAGGTGTTTAAAATGCACCTTTCCGTTTGTCTAATCACTACAGACATTAAATGTGTGGTTGAAATCTTACATGTTGGAGAGAAGGGCCTTTTAGTGACCGTTTAATTTAAGACTCTTTATTTACTGTTGTGAACTCCTTGTTAAGGTTCTCAAGAAAAACCTTACTGTACCTCGTCGCAAGTTGTTGTGACCCTGTAAAGGGGCCGGAAGGAAAACACGAAGTCGAAGTTTAGAGAAAACAAGTATATTAAAAAAATTCTCATACAACAAAGAACAAGAGTGATTGTACGTCAGTCTTGACTGCCAGTAGAGACTGGTGTGCTTCCAAGTATTCAATTGCTTCCCACCGCAGGAATATGTGACACAAGGTCGGAAAGTAGGGGAAGAGTCAAGAAGGAGCATTCTGGCCTAGCAAAAATAGCCTGGGCAGCCCCGTCGGCATTCCCCGGTCAGGGCACCTCAGGCAGTAAGCGATGAACTTACTCCTCCCCAAAGAGGGGAGGTAATGCCTGGGAGGGTGCACCTCCTAGGAAAACCCAGAACAGTATACTTCAGTCCGGCAGATAAAAGGCCACAGAAATGGCCCAGTTCCTGCCGGACTGATTGTCGAGAACGAATCCTCGACTGGTATTACCCCATCCTGACGTCCTCAATCAACCGTTAAGTTAATGAGAGACTGAACAGGATGGGGTGGATCCAACACTGTGGCGCAGATGCTGCCAGTATTTATGGTGAGTGGAAGAGTCCAAGTAGTCCATTATAGGTAAGTTAGCATAGCATTCACCATATATTCTCTCGTCTAGTTTTTGTTGTGCTTCATCAGTGCATGGGGTGTTGCATGGAATTGAAATTATATCTGCAGCCCAAATTATAATGTGTGTATTTTTACACTGAAATAATTCTTTTCGTTTTCTTTTATTTTCATGTGGAAATTTCAATTTGGAAAATAGGTAAGTAGAATGTTTTTATTCATTTTCGATTTTACTTACATTACTTGAAATATTTTTTCATATTTTTTTTTAGACTTTTCACACATTATTAAATTGTACATGACAAAATGTCTTGGAGCAAAGAAAACAGAACGTTTGTTTAATTTGTTGGTTTTCTATTTTATTTATTTTTTATTTTTTATTATTTTTTATTTTTTTATTTTTTAAATTTATTTTCTATTTTATTCATTTTTTTATTATTTTTTTTTTTTTTTTAATTTTTTTTTTTTTAATTTATTTTCCATTTTATTTATATTACTTAAAATAATTTCTTATATTTTCACGCATTATAAAATTGTACGGGACAAAATGTCTTGGAGCAAAAAAAAAAGATAATTTTATTTTGTTTTGTTTGTTTTAACAGTTATCATGCACTAGCAGGGCTACCCGGCGTTGCCCGGGGCAATAATGTACCATATTTTTTTATTCAAAGTTCTATCTCTCTACTCCTCTCGATCCGTCTCTTTATCTTTATCTCTTTTTTCTTCCCTCGTGTCCCCATCCATCCCCCGAACCCCCTCCTTCTCCTCCGCCCAGTCTATTCCTCTCTCTCTGGATATACACACAGACATTTTTTTTATTTCATATAGATTCCTCGAGAAATGAGTCGGCATTTTATTTGCAAATTAGTACATACGAACACTGAAGATGGAAGAAAAAAACTGACCTTCCCTAACGAAACTTTGCTCAGTTGACGACCAAAGAATGATTTTTTTTGTAATTTTATATATTTTTAATCCAGGGCAACGCCGCTCAAGAATATACAAACTTTGTAGGTGTTTGTTTTGTAGTTTCTTTTACTTTTAGCTGGACATACACACACACAGACAACTGCCATTTATATATTAGACTAGCGAAAATAGACTCCCTAACGGTCGTCTATTTTTGCTAGGCTGCCGCGTTCTTGGGTGGTGAGACATTGATTTTCTTTGTTTCGGACCAAAAATATTTTTAGTTAAAGAAAAAAAAATGTCTCCTAATATTTTTTGTTTAAAAAGGAAAAGAAATGTGTGTGTGGGGGGGGCGAAATCCGAGGATGGGCTTGCCCCGGAGGAGCATAAAAGAAAATCCCATAAACCGGCTTTCTAATGTTTGTTTTTTTTTCAGTTTATATGTTTGTAGTTTCACGGGGCGGACAGTTGTGCCTTGATTACTAAATTCAATAAAATCCAGAATAAAACTGTCAAAAATTAAAACGTGACAGACCAGTTAAAATGCAATTATAAATGTAAGCATAAAATATCTACTATAATAAATAAAAGAACCCAACGAAAATGCTATTTCAAATTGAAACGTGACAGTCCAACGAAAATGCTATTTCAAAATTAGCATGACAGACTAATGAAAATGATATTTCAAATTAAAACGTGACAGACCAACGAAAATGCTATTTCAAAATTAGCATGATACACTGATGAAAATACTATTTCAAATTGAAACGTGACAGACTAATGGTAATAATATTTCAAACTTAAACGGGTCAGACCAACAAATATATTCTTTCAAACTTACGTAAATGTATGCATAACTAGCTTACCCGTTGCCCGCCGTTGCCCGGGGACATAGATTAACACAAGAAGTTCCAGGCTCAAATCTTATAGTATTGAATTATTTTCCCGATATAACGTGGTGTCAGTGGTCATAGATCTGGGCGTGTGGGTTAAAATTCCCAGATTTCCCGTATGTATGACGATGTTAGGAGAAGCTGTTGAATCTGAAAAAAAAAACGCAAACATGATTGAAAGCGAACGAAACAATGCATATTTTCCGAAAACATTTATGAAGAATTAGCCTAAATCGTGACCGTAGTAGAATTGTATATACCGCCTGTGTTTACAGAGCTATAATAGTCAATAGAATAGAGGGAACATCCACTCTACTTTATTATCAAGATGAAGGTAAACCTTTATTTTAAGACGGCGCACAAACTTCTCTCCTCAGCCTCAATATATGATTCCATTTGAAGTTGCGGTCGTTTGTCGCAGAAAGGCTAGTTCGTGACAAGCAGAACTCTTTCCGCAGACTTGTCCAATGAACAGAACGAAACAGATGTTGTATAAGAAATGGCGGAAACAATTTCGAAAGAAGAGAATCGGTTGTATGGCTGACCCAAGGGCCCATTGCGCTCTCTAGAAATGGAGGTAGAAACATATTTCACAAAAATCAATGTCTGCAGAATCCATCCTCCTCTTTATGGATTTTATTATTCCCGTTTTCAAAGAAATTCTTTCTCCGACGCCTGATGTGACCTCAACTTATTCATCTCATTCAAAAGTATTAGGGGTTCACGACACGGATGTTCTGCGCGTAGAAACCTAGGGAAATATGGACGTAACTCCTGTTTTTCTCCTTACTTGATGAAAAAAAGACCCGAGGATTTCATTTTGTCCTAATTCGTCGTAATTTTCAATTAATTAACCACGTGACACATTTCTTATTATCCAAGTAAAATGTCTTTTGAATATAAGACTGGGAGACCATCGAAAATGATATTTAAAAATTGAGCGTGACAAACCAACTAAAAACGAAAATGCATAACTATGACCGATGGCCCGGCGTTGCATGGGAAATTAGATTAACTTACATGCCTCAACCATTACCGTACCTAGTTATTTTATCGGTGTAAGGTGGTGGCAGTTGTAGTGGATATGAGCGTGTGAGTGTGAATTACTCCGTCTTCCTGTATGAATGACGATGTTAGGAGAAGTTGTTAAGTCGGAAAAAAGGTATAGAAATTATTGAAATCGAACGAAACGGACGCATATTTTCCGAAAACATGCGTGAAAAATTGACCTAAATCGTGACTATAACAGATTTTTATATAGCGCTTCTGTTTACAGAGCTATAATGGTCAATAAAATGGGGGGGGAACATTTGCTCCACTCTTTTATAAAGATGAAGGTAAAGCTTGGGATGAGGATTAATAATAAACTTTGTGCACTGTCTTAAAATATAGGTTTACCCTTTTATGATTTTGATTAACTGGACTAATGTTCGGCCGATGTAACATCCGACCTTCTTCAGGTGTATCTTGTCGAACTCGGGAATCTTTCTATCGAACTCGGGAATCTGTACTAAATTTCGAACGGAACCATTTATTTAATCCACAGGGTTAGCTTGCTCTCATTCCGTCGGTCATGATCGGGTAAAAGTCTTAAGTAATTTGCAATTGTATTCTTAGTATCGCCTATACTGAGGATTGAACCTTCAAGAACCCGTGGTGTAACGGATAAAGTACCGAGTAAAAGTCAGTTCTCAGTGACACTCTTCTTGAGGCTGAAGGTTCAATCCTCAGTGCAGGCGATACTACGAATACAATTACGAGTTACTTGCGACTTCTACACGGTCATGGCTGACGGAATGAGAGCATGCTACCCCCGTGGATTAAATAAAGAATTCCTTTCGAATTTGCGTACAGATTCCCGAGTTCGACAAGATACACCTGAAGAAGGTCGGAGGTTACATCGACCAAAACGTTGCGAGAATAACACTGAAAATGTTCTTCAGAATTATGTGATCTATTCCCTGCTTCTTTTGTTCCAGCTCGTTTGACTCGTTGGTCTAGTGGTCTCAATCAATTCGCTGTTTTGATACCTCATTGTAATACAGCTAGCTATTTCAATAGCTTATTTGCAAAAACTGCAGGCTTGTGGAACTCTCTTCCTACTGACTGTTTTCATCCTACCTATAGCCTTGGCCTGTTCAAGACTAAGGCCAATAGACATCTCCTATATTTGAAATAATCATATTTCGTTCTTGTTAGCTCCTTACATCAAGTAGCTTTAGGCCTTGTCTGGAGCGATTTTCATAAAAAAAATAGTCAGAAAATTTCAAATAAGACAAAAGTAACCTTATATTTGAAGACAGCGCACAAAGTTTTTACTAAAGCTTAATATCTAATTTTATTTTTAGTTGCAATCGTTAATTGCCGAAAGAGTTGTTCTTGAGAAGCAGAACTCTTTCCGCAGACTTGTCTAATGGACAGAACGAAAAAGATGCTGTATCAAAGATGGCGGAAACAATTTAAGAAGAAAGAAATCGATTGTACGACTTCCCCATGGCACCATTGCGCTCTCTAGTAATGGAGGTAGAAACATACTTGACCAAAATCAATGTGTGCAGAATCTCTCCCCCTCCTCCTCCTCCTCCTCCTCCTCCTCCTCCTCCTCCTTTTTTGCGGATTTCGTTATTCCACTTTTCAAAGAAAATCTGTTCACCGACGCCTGATGTGACCTCAACCTATTCATCTCATTCAAAAGTGTTAGGGGTTCACGGCACAGGTGTTCCGTGCGTAAAACGTAGGGAAATATGGACGTAACCCCTTTTGCCCCCTTATTTGATAAAAAAAATACCCACGAGGATTTTCTAGTTAAACATGCGTGGATATTTCTATGTTAAACAAATGCCGGTCAACTCCGCACTTTTCGGAAAATCTTGAATGGACAAAAGTATATTTTTATCTAAATTTAAAAATAAAAAGTTTATCTATTAATAGACGGAAGCTTAGTTAATCGACATTTGTTTCCCCAAGTCGTTTTGTGCTCCACTCCTCCAGCTTTCGTGACGTCACCAGTTCGGCCCCTCCTGGGTCCGGTGGTCACCCGGTACAGCTCGGGAAAAGTTGCCGCCCTGATGAAGGTCGCAGGTTCCGAAACGCCTGGTTCAGCGATCGCTCACTCCCACGTTGTGTTTTTTTTTTTTAGATCAGTGAGCGATCAGCCGGGTTGGCTCCGCAACTTCGTATCGCTGGGAAGTGAAGGGTCATTTCATGCAGAACAGTTGAATACAAGGAATTAAGTCTGCAACGACGTGGTCTGTTGTGGGTTTTCTTAGAAGAAGAATTATTTAAAAAATAAATAAAAATAATTTACACTTGTTGGTCTACAAAGCAAGGCAGCTCGGTAATATTAAAGTTCAGCTCTGCGTGTTTTAGTTGGACCGACGGACTCTAGTAATTCTGGTTGACTTGATTGTTTGTAAGCGAAAATCTGTTCTGGCGAGAAAAGAATACACACGGACTGATGTGATGTTTTCGTGGTGGGGAACATAGCTGCCCGTTCGTTCGGTTCTCTCGCGAACCGTCTCACTGACTAACTAAAACTATTCTGTCTTCTCTTTTTATTGGGACCCACTAACCGAATTTTCCTTTGTCTCTGAAAAACAAATATAGCGTTATCTCACACAGAGAAGTAATCTACTTCTCTCCAGAGGGGTCTATAAAAGCAACCCTATCCTTGCAGCTGATCCAGTCCATAAAAGCCCTTTCATCTAACAGCTGATGGGCTCTCCTTTGTCTCTGAAAAACAAATTCGGCCCCGGCTTTTATCTACTTCACAAAGTAATTCATTTCTCTCTATGGGGGGTTCATAAAAGCCCTGCCGGCTAACAACTGACCGATTACTCCTTTGTCTCTGACAACCAAATAAAGCTTCATCTACATTTGAGAAGTGCCAATGAAAAAAATATATCTCAATTACCTATGCTACTTGACAAGTAATTTTATTTCTCCCCCTAGTCAGGACGACTTGAGATTTTATTACCCAGCTGTTCACGTGTCAGAGTGATTTTAAGGTTTCTCCTCTCTCCATTCATACTAGCGCTGTATCTTAGGCTCCAACGTCCGTGGGGCTGTTCGATACTGTCACCTTTTCTCTTCTATATTTTAATCAAACAAAATACATGAAGTAGTTTTTATTTTATAAATAACAATTAAATTTTATCGATAAACGAATAACGGCGAAACACGGCCGCCATTACGACATATTCAATGGAGATAACCTAAACTATTGTATACGGGGTTGATTTGGGCATCGTTTCTGGCGGTGTGGGGCCAAAGACATGGCCGGAGCGCGTACATTCATTCGTTTATCGGTAAAATTTAATTTTTATTTATAAAATAAAATCTGGCGGAGTGGATATAGTATTTAGTAAAATTCAGTTCTAAGTGACAGTCATCTGAAGGTTGAGGCTCAATCCTCTGTGCGGGCGATACGAAGAATTGCGAATTACTGAAGACTTCTTCCCAGTCATGGCAGATGAAACGAGAGCATGCTACCCCCGTAGATTTAATAAAGGGTTTCGTTCGAAATTCCGTCCATATTACTGAGTTCGACAGAAAGATTCCCGAGTTCGACAAAGTACACCTGAAGAAGGTCGGGGGTGACATCGGCCGAAACGTTGTGATAAAAACACCCAAGATGAGAACAGTAGTCCGAATATACCAAATTCTACGAATTATCAACACTCATCTAAAAAAAATCTGAAGCATAAATAAAAACTATTTAATTTACATGATTTTTGGTAAAGAATATATTCAGCCCGTGACAGGTACGTACATTAATCAGATATTCCTCAGTTTTTTTTTATTCTTACGTATACATGAAAAAAAATAGGGTTAGGGTTAGGGTTAATACCTTTTTTGTTTAAAGCTCCGATGATGCTCGTTATATCGAGTGAAATATTATTAAAAAAAAGTCAAAATGAAAATATTTGTTTTGATTTTAATAAAATAATATATGCATCTAACAAATATATTTCTGAAGGCATTTTGCCTCTTTCTTTACGTTATAAATTCTAAGATGCTTCAAAAATGAACTTTCCCAAATATATATATATATATATATATATATATATATATATATATATATATATATATATATATATATATATATATGAAACTAAAAGATTTTAATCTTTGAAAAGCCTTGGCTTAAGGAAAGAATAATAAACATGTTTTTACCGAGTACACCTTGAAGTTGAAATAGATTTGTCATTCGTACATGTTTATCCCTCTTCTTACATTTATCTTTATATATATATATATATATATATATATATATAGAGAGAGAGAGAGAGAGAGAGAGAGAGATTTTGATGGAATAAATTCGGAATGGCCACACTATCAGTGGCTTGGAACGCTAACTTGTGGATTGTGTGTTGACTGTTTTATTTTTGTTTGGGGATATGCCTTCATCGTTGTGCCGCCCGATGAGGAGGTGCATTCTCGCACATTGTTCCTGATTCATTTGGACTGCATCGGGGCCAATTCCTCGTTGGGTATGCATAGTAGCAACCATACTGCGAAAATCTCTTGAACAACTTTCTTAAGAGGTTTTTCTTTTTTCTTTTTTCTTCTGTTTTCTTCTTAAATGGCCTCAATTAGGGCAACATCACATTGGGTATTGCCAGTTGTTCAAATTCTCATTCCAGGTATATAATTCACCTGATGAACTGCCAAGCAAGAACCTGCTTGAGTAGAGAAACACGTGTAGGGAATAAACTCTTTAAATTTGAAAAATCTGATAAATAAATAAACTTTGAAAGGAAAAAAGTATTTTGTTGTGATGAATGATTTCATGAACGAAATGTTTTGGTAACCATTCAAAAAAACATATATATATATATATATATATATATATATATATATATATATATATATATATATATATAAACAATACGTTACATATTTCAGAGTCGAACCGCAGTTTCATCCAGATGGACTGGCTTTTTAAATTTTACAAAACCGTCTATCGCCCATAAGGACTCACTGGCGAAAATGGCGCTTGGAATCACCGTTAGCCGGTGTCTTGCTGAAGTGTCCCTTTTGATAAGAAAGCCCTGATATCAGAGTTATATTTTGTTCAATGGGATGTATTTAATGTTTATTCTATTTATTTATGGTTTTCTATTTTTGTATGTTTTATTTTATTCTATGTCTTATTTTATTATTTCAAAATGTCAAATGAAAATTGCTTGTTTGTTTTTCTGTAAAGAAAGCTACACCAAGATTAATTAGGGGATGGCACAGTGACTTAGTTGGTATCGATGCAGACTGAGAATCTGGGTGTGCCAGGTTCAAATCCAAGTCATTCCACTGAAAAAAAACGCTACCATCAAACCCACATGACACTTGTGTCTAATCTCCTGGAGGGGGGATAAATAGAAATCGCATTAACACTTGTCCACGGGTGGCCTCGGCCTTGATAAAGTGGTAGTTTCTGTTTATAATGTAAAAAAAAAGATTAATTGCTTCGATCAAGACTGAGAGACAGGCTCCACCCTCTTATAGAGGACTAATCAAAGACTTGTTCAAAAATAAATCGGATAAAGAAGAATATTTGACCAATTGTCGTTCTGCTTTTTCGTTTATTCCTTTGTAATTGTGAATTCATTTTTATGCTTATACAAAATCAAATCCCTTGACTTTGAATATCGAAAAGACCACATAAGATAACCCTTTTTTTGATATTTTTCTTAATTAAGAAAATGTTACCATGTTCATATACCGTAAATTTCCTCAACATTGGAATATATCAAATAACACCATGACAATCATCTTTTTGTTGCTTTTCACCATATTGCCTAAATGTCAAATGAAAATTGTTTCTTTGTTTTTCTGCAAAGAAGGCTACACCAAGATTAATTTCTGCCTGGAGGGCAGATTGTATTACGCTAGCATGACATATAATTACATATCATTTGGCATCTAATCATTTTTGTTCAAATGTTTTCATTATGCGCGTCTTGTGAGAAAATACGCCTGGCAGCGTTTTGTTTCTGCTTCAAAAACAAGCAACAAATGAAAACATCTTTGAACAAAAATGATTGGATGACAAATTATCTTAGAGAACAAAGGATTTACTTAATCACACATCGTTAATTAAATTACAAAGAAAGTCTCATCGGTCTCAAAATGATCGCCCAGTGGCAGAAAGAGTTGAAGGAGGAAAGAGAACGAGAGTTAATTACATGTTAAGCGCCTTGCTTAATTATATTATCATTTTGTTAGAACATTTTAATACCTCTGAATGCTTGGCCAATTCAATCAAGACAGCCAAGAACTTCGCCTATCACTCTCTTTATTGTCCATATCTGACGTCTTATCCGACTAAACACCATCGACTTCCTTTTCCAACGATTCTAGCTTATTACCGGCACGGTGAAACCTTTAAACTCAGCTGATCTTTTAATCCAAAGCACTCACCCTAAACCATAACCCTAAATCCTAACCCTAACCCTAAACCTACCCCTAAACCATAACACTAGCCCTAACCCTAAACCCTAACCCTTAACCTTAACCCTAACATAACCTAACCCTAACCTTAACCCTAACCATAACCCTAGCCCTAGTCCTGACCTAACCCTATCCCTAACCTTATCCCTATCCCTAACCCTAATCCCAGCCACAACCTCTAA
Source organism: Sepiola atlantica (assembly GCA_963556195.1). Classification (NCBI taxonomy): domain Eukaryota; kingdom Metazoa; phylum Mollusca; class Cephalopoda; order Sepiida; family Sepiolidae; genus Sepiola; species Sepiola atlantica. The sequence continues at coordinate 4,607,255 of OY744542.1, forward strand.
CCCTAACCCCTAACCCCTAACCCTAACCCTAACTCCAACCTCAGCCCCAACCCCAACCCCAACCCCTAACCCTAAGCCCTAAACCCTAACCCTAACCCTAACCCTAACCCTAACCATAAACCCTAACCCTAGCCCTAACCCTAACCCCAACCCTAACTCCAGCCCAACCCCAACCCCTAACCCTAAACCTTAAACCCTAGCCCTAACCCTAACCTGTTTAATCGCTAATAGGTATTAGCCAACAAATGACAAATCTACTCCCATCGATGCATGACTTTCACTCAGTCTTCAGAGACAATGGATACCCCGTGTAAGGGTGACTGTGCGTATAACTGTGAATCAAGGGTTGCGCATTGTGCATTGCGCATTGTGCATTGCGTAATCCCAAACCACACTTCTCCTGAGCTGGCACTCCTTGATTCTAGATATGAAACACCTCTCTATATTACTTGTAAGCATAAATAAAACGGAAGTTAAGCGACACTGAGCCTGGTCAGTACTAGCTGGGTGACCATTTCGGAATATCACGCGCTGTATGATATACACGGAAACAGTTTCAAATAATCACCTAAAAAATAAAATTCAGCAAGGGGGATAACTCACATTTCAAATTGAAGAATATCATAGCAGTTATCTACCTTAGGACTAAAATCTTATTTTATTTTCATTAAAAGTTTAAAAAATGTGGTAAACTAATAAAAATTAGAAACTAAACTGACTTCACTAAATCCCGGGCAACGCCGGGTAGGAACAGCTAGTAGTCATTATCATTACGTTGTTCGGAAGATAATGACCGAATTGACAAACAAGCATTTTTATTTGTTATTCTTCTACCGTGTTATTGGCAACATTAAATTTTACCCATTTCAAAATGAATTGTTCTCAAAACGGATATATCGTCATAAACAAACATTTATCCATTGGTCTCATTTGAGATCGATTTATCAAACTTTTTTGCATCAGGAATTTGCTTCAGGTTGTCGGACATTGTTGATATACTGACATCAAGTGCCTTAGACATATATTAGTAAAATGTTTTCAAATGCCGACTGGTAATATGAAGCAGTTTAAAATAATCACCTAAAAAATAAAATTCAGCAAGGGGTATAACTCATTTTAAATTGAAGAATATGATAGGAGTTATCTACCTTAGGACTAAAATCTTTTTAAAAGCTTTAAAAAATGTGCAAACAAATAAAAATTGAAAGCTGAATCCCGGGAAACGCCGGGTAGGGACAGCTAGTAGTAATTATCATTAAGTTGTTCGGAAAATAATGACCGAATTGAGAAACAAGCATTTTTATTTGTTATTCTTCTAACATTAAATTTTACCTATTTCAAAATGAATTGTTCCAAAATCGAATATAACATCATAAATAGAATTAGCTCATGCAAGACCCATTTTTAACCTTACCAATTTGCTTCAGATTGTCGGACACTGTTGAAATACTGACATCAAGAGCTTTAGGCACATTGCAGTAACTCTTTACAAATTCTGCCTCACGTTACTAAAAACAATAATCCGAATCGTTTTCTATTTTTACGCACCAAAACCAATTCAAATTCAAATCCAAATTCAATTCATGAATTTATTCATAAACTCCGTTAAGTGTGATAATAATATTTTACCGTCGCAGACATCGAAATTTATTCAATAATGGCGTCATCGGCTTCTCGTATTTTCGTACTGTCATTAATGACATTTTTTTCCTAAAAAACATCTCAGACTGAAACAGGCTTAGAATTTTGGCGATAAAAAACTCATAAAAGATAAACCATCTGTTTTTCTTTTTTAAATACATTTTATTTTGATAATCTGAAAGAATTCTTTTGAATTTGTTCAATCTTTCTTTAAAATCAAATAAGTTTGTTTGAAAGATACGCATTAAACACTGGGTTGGCTCAGAACAATCAAGCAGTTATTTCTCTTGGACTAGATCAAAGTTATCTCCCTTGAATATTACTAACCAACGATTGAATGCAATCTTTTTCTTCTGGAAAACAAATATATCTAAATTCCAACAGTGTGTAAATAAGAAACCGGATCTTCTTGCTTTTTCTGGGCTGGGCTGGGCTGGGCTTGGCTGAGCTTTTAAGATGGTCAACACAGTCTGACTGGATCTCCATTTTTCATGCTCTTCACAAGTTTGACGCGGTTCCTGTCAGCCGACTTCTCAGTAAGCCACGGTACAGGTCATGTCATGTCAGATGAAACTCCCAGATAGCTCACCGTCGTTTCATAGTCTTTCTTTACTTGTTGCAGCTGTACGTTCCCAGATATCAATAACAAAGTAAATCGTTTTACTTCTACATTCACCTATACATACCTCTCTATTTGTTTGCCCTGGCAATGCATGTATTTTGATTTAGTTTGGACAATTAATGTAAACTTTCCGTTCATACCTACCTCTGTGCTTTTCAACTTGTTTATGTATCATGTTATCTAATATATAAAGTAGAGACGATTTTTCCCCTGTACCTTCTCGGAGTATAGGAAAATAACCACATGCATCACAGGCTACTAAACTCACCACTATACTACACTTATTCACTCGAGCGTGTTTTAGTGAATTTGTTATTATTTTTCCCAACCTAACACTAAATATTACATTTGGCCCACCATCAACGTCTTTTGAATCTGTTCAATCTTTCTTTAAAAATCAAATAAACTTGAGTTTCTGAATTTTTGAGATGAGGATCGATAATTTGTATAATTTGGATTATTCGGACTACTGTTCTCATCTTGAGTGTTATTCTCACGAGGTGTATCTTGTCGAACTCGGGAATCTGCACGGAATTTCGAACCGAACCCGTTAGTTAATCAATGGGAGTAGCATGCTTTTGTTCGTAAATGAGTATTGATTTACTTCTCTCCAGGAGTTAGGCACAAGGCCAGTTTTTATCTTACTCCCACAAGTAAGATGTGACCCAAGGTCGTGTCGGGAAAGTGGGGTTTAAAAATTGCCTGGGCAGCCCCGTCGGCATTCCCCGGTAGGGGTGCCTCAGGCAGTAAGCAATAAACTTACTCCTCCCCAAAGAGGGGAGGCGAAGCCTGGGATGGTGGACCTCCTAGAACTGCACAGGACAGACCCATAGACCGGCGTAAATCAAGCCCCGAAGGCCAAGACAATACCAGTCTATGGGGTGCAGTATCCATCGGAACAGATACTACACTTTGATCTTATCCAAAAGGCCAAGGGTTAATTTCTTTCAGGTTATTTCAAGTTAAGTTACTATTTTTGATGACAGGCGATTTATTCGTTTTTGAATTTGGTGTGCACAATATTGTGTGTCTATGCATATAAAGATGGACCCATCTTAAAGAAAAGGGCTACTCGTCAATATGGTGTGCTTAATATAGGGTTTTAAGTTAGTGAATGAAATACTAAATAAATTTATTTTTGCCCTATTGGTTTGATAGTTTTATTTTTACGGCATATCAACCAATTCGAAAGGGTCGTTATCCGACCTCACTTTAGTTTAAGTGGTTATCACAAACCAGCCTAGAGTTTAGGGTGCAAAAACAGGTGAACAGGGTCAAATTCTTTAAAAACTGACATTGCATTTTGAGTCATTAATATACAGTGTGTATCTGTATGGAGTCTACTACAAAGAAAAGCGACGAGTTTTAGTAGCTTATTTTCTTTTTTCTTAATAAGTCATATCGTCAATCAGCAACAATAATAATCGGCAGAGCAATCTCTCATTTAATTTTTCTACTTATTTTGATCATATTTGGATGTAAATTTGATCAAATTTGGATGTAAACTTATTTTGATAAAATTTGGATGTAAATTTGATCAAATTTTGATGGAAACTTATTTTGATTAAACTTGGATGTAAATTTGATCAAATTTGGATGTAAGCTTATTTTGATCAAATTTGGATGTAAATTTGATCAAATTTGGATGTAAACTTATTTTGATCAAATTTGGATGTAAATTAGATTAAATTTGGATGTAAACTTATTTTGATCAAATTTGGATGTAAATTTGATCAAATTTGGATGTAAACTTATTTTGATCAACTTTGGATCTAAATTCGATCAAATTTGGATGTAAATTGGATCAAATTTGGATGTAAACTTATTTTGATCAAATTTGGATGTAAACTTATTTTGATCAAATTTGTATGTAAATTTGATCAAATTTGGATGTAAACTTATTTAGATCAAATTTGTATGTAAATTTGATCAAATTTGGATGTAAACTTATTTTTATCAAATTTGGATGTAAATTTGATCAAATTTGGATGTAAACTTATTTTGATCAAATTTGTATGTAAATTTGATCAAATTTGGATGTAAACTTATTTAGATAAAATTTGGATGTAAATTTGATCCAATTTGGATGTAAATTTGATCAAATTTGGATGTAAACTTATTTTGATCAAATTTGGATGTAAATTTGATCAAATTTTGATGTATAAAGAGTAATTTGTACTTACTTATTTAGTTTACATCCAAATTTGATCAAAATAAGTATTTTGATCAAATTTGGATGTAAACTTATTTTGATCAAATTTGGATGTAAACTAAATAAGTAAGTACAAATTACTCTTTTTACGGGCGCAATGTCTGACTAGTTTATTGGTGAATCTGAATAGTAAATAGAAATCTGAGATTACAAATACGAAACATTGGCTCATATTCAAATACATACTACTCTACAATCCTATATTTCCATTAACCATGACCGGCTGGAAGTCTTCAGTAATTCTGCAATTCCTAGTATCGCCCGCACTGAGGATTGAACCTTCAACCTTCAGATGACTATCACTTAGAACTGAATTTTAATTAGTACTTTATCCGTTACGCCATGGCTCCTTGTGGAAAATTCCAGTATGAATTTTGGTAGGCTACAACTTATTCTTGTATTTTAGATGTGGAGTCTTACCATTTATCACTAGAGACCACTACTACATATTACTACACATCACTATATATATATATATATATATATATATATATATATATATATATATATATATATAAATAAGTATAAATTTTTATTTATACAAATATTATTGGTTACATATGTGCATACATGTTTCGGTTGCACTTTTCCAAGAAAGTCAACCTCATCAGACCAAGAATTTTTCAGGAATTCCTGAAAAATTCTTGGTCTGATGAGGTTGACTTTCTTGGAAAAGTGCAACCGAAACATGTATGCACATATGTAACCAATAATGTTTGTAAAAATAAAAATTTATACTTATAAACAGCTCTACTTGGTATTGAGCACTTTTTATAAACACTTGAGTTTCTACGGATTTACATTTACAGAAACTAATACAATACATGTACGATATATATATATATATATATATATATATATATATATATATATATATATATATATATATATATATATATATATATATATGAAGAATTCGAATGCAAAACGCGATAAACGCCATTTTCAAAATTATGAAACTATATTTACAAAAAGCGTTGGATTTCAACCCTCGACCACACCCCAAAATCATGTTGTAAATAATATGATACCGGCATCATTTCGTTTTGTTTTCAATTAAAAAAAGCTTTTAGTCAAAGGCTAGATTTGATATATTCACCATTTTATTGTTTCATGTATCAATTTAAACGAATTGGATTTATCGCGTTTTGCATTCGAACTCTTCATATATTTTTACTATATATATATATATATATATATATATATATATATATATATATATATATATATAAAATTGTATAATTTTATAAATGCTCTACTTTGTATTGAGCACTCTCGAAAAAATTGTTATATGTTCACTTCATTAACATATTTGAACTTGATGAAATGAATATAAATATAATATGAATTATTCAAAATAATAATGAGCAATTAGAATGAAATACTATGCATTTTAGTTTTAATTTTTATTTTTTCAATTTAATTTTCGAAGATATACTTCATCGTCAAATAAAGAAACAAAATACCTTTTTTTTCCTTTCTTTTCTTCATCTCGTTTTTGGTGTGTTATCAATTCGTCTGTTGTTAAAACGAATGTGGGATGAGAGTCTCTTTAGTCAAGCCCGCAGCACGCGGCTGTGCAAACTGAATAAGAAATGTTGTTCTTGGTTTGGAAAGCATTGTTTATATGGTAATATGAATTATTACAAATTCAATTATTAAAAATTCAACCAGGGGTTTATACCCCGCCTAATAAACCGGTATCGTCCGGGCCTTTGGGTCTGGATTTACGCTGGTCTATTGGGGGTTGCTGGTCCTGTGCAGTTCTAGGAGGTGCACCCTCCCAGGTTTTGCCTCCCCTCTTTGGGGAGGAGTAAGTTTATTGCTTACTGTCTGAGGCGCCTCTACCGGGGAATGCCGACGGGGCTGCCCAGGCAATTTTTAAATGGCCAGAGTGCTCACCTCTCGAGCGCTGGCTTATCTAATCCCACTTTCTTGACCTTGTGTCACATCTTACCTTGTGGGAGGTAGATAAATAACATGAATTATCAAAAATAAGAATGAGCAATTAGAATGCCATACAATGCATTTTAGGTTTGTTAACTTTTTTTTTTCAATTTAATTTTTTAATTTTCGAAGATATATTTCATCATCAGAATTTCAAATAAAATATATTAAAATACCTTCTTTTTTTTCTTTTCTTTCATCTCGTTTTTGTGGTGTGTTATATATTTGTGTGTTGTTGAAACGAATTTGGCATATGAGTCTCTTTAGTTAAGAATGGCACGTGACAGTGCAAATTGTAATAAATAAATGTTGTTCTTGGTTTAGAAAGCATTGTTTATATGATAATATGAATTATTAAAAATGATAATGAGCAATTAGAACGCCATACAATGCATTTTAGTTTTATTAACTTTTTTTTCCCCAATTTAATTTTCGAAGATAGAATTTCAAATAAAGATATATCAAAATAACTGTTTTTTCTTCTTCATCTAAATTGTTGGTGTTATATATATATATATATATATATATATATGTATGTATATATATATATATATATATGTATGTATATATATATATATATGTATATATATATATATATATATATGTATGTATATATATATATATATATATATATGTATGTATATATATATATATATATATATATATATATGTATATATATATAACAAGTTGTTTTCATCTGCGCTGAGATAATTATCCTGATATTATTATATGTAGGCCGATGTAGATATATTGATTATATATATATATATATATATATATATATATATATATAGTCTTGGTAGTTTCTCAACCATTAAAACTATATTAAAAAAACCCAAAAAAAACCCTTAAGTCCCAAGTCGTTCAGTAGAAAAATCACTCATGTAAGTCAATTTAACTTTTTCAGTTATTATATTAGTTTGCTTCTAACATTATTTAAGGTATCATCAGTTGTTTACCATGAAAAACTGTTTCGGAAATTTAAAAACAAGACAGTATTTAATTTCATGGCTTCCCAGCAGAGTTGATCAGATCCCACTTCCCTTAAAAGACAAAAACATAAACGTTCCATATACTAAACCTAAGTTTTGTTCCGTATAAATGTTTTGCTAACTTATATTAGTTATTAAAAAAAGAAAAAAGTCCTCCTTACCTGTGTTGTTCGTCTGTCTAATAAAATTTATCCGTTACTTACAAAAATGTTGCTGCAATTTAAAGTGTGTAGACGAATCCATTAAAAAATTTTTTTTTAATTATATATATATACATATATATACTTTTAGTCCTTTTTTCTCCCCCCTCCTCCTCCTCCGCCTCCTCCTCCTTTGTTGTTCAATTCCTTGACATCAATTTCAAATAAATATTAATCCTCCTTGTAAACTCACAGCGTTCATAAGCTTAACTGCCGATTTTTCTCTTTTTTCTTCTTTTTTAACTCACAGCGCCTCCAACCGGCGTTCATAAGCCAACTGTCCATCCTTTCTCTCTTTCTTCTTTTTTTAAAAACTTTTTTAAAAACTTTTTTTAAACTATATATATATATATATATATATATATGTTCATTTTAGTTTTACTAACTTCTTTTTTTTTCAATTTAATGTTTGAAGATAAATTTCGTCGTCAAAATTTGCCTTTTTATTGTCTTTATCTATTATTTATAATTAATGCTTCCCATATTTTATTAAATTCCATACTAGGTGTTGACTCAGAATTATAAAGGAGTTATCTCTCTTGGACCAGATTTAACACACTCCAACTGTTTTTCGCATGGATTTTACAACTCCGTTCCCGTCAGCCGACTTTTCGCTAACCCAGGTAGCAGTTATATCAACACTCTTTCATTTCTGGTCGCAGTCAGATGAGATTTCCAAACAGCTCGCCATCTTTGCATAACCTTTCTTTACTGGTTGCAGCTGTATGTTCCCAGATATCGAATCGTTTTTACACATTAAATACTGGGTTGGCTCAGAACAATCAGGCAGTTAGTTATCTCTCTTAGACTAGTTCCAAGTTATCTCCCTTGAACATTACTAACCAACGATTGAATGCAATCTTTTTCTTCCAAAAAACAAACATATCTAAATTCCAACAGTGTGCAAATAAAAAACCGGATCTTCTTGCTTTTTCTGGGCTGGGCTGGGCTTTCAACGCAGTCTGACTGGATCTCTATTTTTACATGATATTCACAAGTCTGACGCAATCCGGTCAGCTGACTTTTCACTAAGCCAGGTACAAGTAATACCCATGTCAGATGAGATTCCCAGACAGCTAGCCATCTTTCCATAGCCTTTCTTTATTTGTTGCAGCTGTACGTTCCCAGATATCATCAACAAAGTAAATCGTTTTTACTTATACATCTACCTATGCGTATCGCTCTCTATTTGTCTACCCTGGCAATGCATGTATTTTGATTTAGTTTGGACAATTCATGTAAACTTTCCGTTAAATAACAAATAAAATCGTTCTTGGCCTTTTGGCTAAGATCAAAGTGTAGTATCTGTTCCGATGGATACTGCACCCCATAGACTGGTATTGTCTTGGCCTTCGCCGGTCTATGGGTCTGTCCTGTGCAGTTCTAGGAGGTCCACCCTCCCAGGCTTCGCCTCCCCTCTTTGGGGAGGAGTAAGTTTATTGCTTACTGCCTGGGGCGCCCCTACCGGGGAATACCGACGGGGCTGCCCAGGTAATTTTTAAACCCCACTTTCCCGACCCGACCTTGGGTCACATCTTACTTGTGGGAGTAAGATAAAAACTGGCCTTGTGCCTAACTCCTGGAGAGGAGTAAATCAATACTCATACATGTAAAAAGCCTTCAGATAAGTATCAGAAACATCAAAATAACTTACTCACTATGTGTCACTTCAGACTTCCCACCTATGACGTCATATCCTGAGACGTTACCTTAATATTAAAGTTTAAACTTCTAATTGAATTTTCCACTTTTCTTCTTACTCTAACCTTATTGAAAATACCGTTTTTTCGCATTATTTTCACACATCCAAAGTCCAATATCTCCGCACTTGTATATAACAAATAATCTGTGTTCTTTAAAAGACGGTAGAAATCTTCAACTATCTTTTGTCATTAAAACGGAGATAACTTTATTTCTCCATTGAACCCAAGAAATGTAAATACTATCTTGTTTGCTCCGTTAAAGGAGAACTTTTAAATTATTATGACATGAGAAAGATTTTATCAGTTTATCTGCAACGTGTCTTTGGTGACTTCCTGTTAGTGACGTCATATCCTAACACGTCGCCCTAATTTTAGTTGTCAATTTCTAATGGAATTTTCCACATTTCTGCTTAACCTAACCTTATGGAAGACCGTTTTTTCACTTTATTTTACAACAATCTCTGTTCTTTGATATTTCTTTTAAAGACAGTAGACATCTTCAATTATCTTCCCTCATAAAAACAGAGATCACTTTATTTCCCCATTGAATCCTTGAAAATAAAACTTTTCAATTATTGTGACATTTGAAAAGAAAAATGAAAACTTTCATTTTCTGTTTTAAGTTTTTTTTTCTGTTCATTTTGTAGAATCCAGAACAGTTTTTGAATGTCTATAGAAATACTTATTTTTCGCTTTCTCGTTCGAATAAATGTTATTAGAAATTGTCTGCATAATATTTTTTTTTAAATATCTATACTAAGTCGATATTGTAATCTGTTGTTAAGGCAAGAAAGAGTGGTCTGAGCAGTACCTCCCCAGATGTGACAGCAGTACTCCATCTTAGGACGTATCTGGCTCCTATATCAGTTGAGCATTTCATCCGGAGTCAGGGACTTTCTGGAGTGGTAGAATAATGATCCAACCATTTTTATACACATATAGAACATAATCCCAAAGTTATTCCAACCATTTTCCAAACAAACTTGTATAAATATTCCTGTAAGTTGTAACCCTAACCCTAAATATTCCTATAAGTTGTAACCCTAACCCTAAATATTCCTATAAGTTGTCAATTATCAATTGCTCAACGGATATTAGTCTGTTGTATTCTGTTACCTGAAATAAAAATAGTGTCAATATTCACAGGATGCCAATCGAATCCCCATGTTGGCTATAAAAGGAGCCCTTGCTAATCATGACGCTCAGATCTTTCTTCTAATCCCCACGGCTTTTATATTTGTAAGGTGTCATTTGTTCATGGTTTTCTTGATGTATGTGGCAATACCAGGTCTAGGCTTATTTTAAATCTCTGTGTGGATACTTGTACCTGTCGCAGGAGAATAAACATTATACATTCGTTAAACCAAACATTATACACCCGTGCAAAAAAATTATACACCCATTAAACCGTTAGTTATACACCCGTTAAACCAAACATCATACACCAGTGCATAAACATTATACACCAGTTAAACCGTTAATTATACACCCATGCATAAACATTATACACCCGTGCATAAACATCATACACCCATTAAACCGTTAGTTATACATCCGTTAAACCAAACATTATACACCCATGCATAAACATCACACACCCGTTAAACCGTTAATTATACACCCATGAATAAACATTATACACCCGTGCATAAACATTATACACCCATTAAACCGTTAGTTATACACCCGTTAAATCAAACATTATACACCCGTGTATAAACATTATTCACCCGTGCATAAACATTATACACCCATGCATAAACATCACACACCCGTTAAACCGTTAATTATACACCCATGCATAAACATTATCCACCCGTGCATAAATATTATACACCAATTTGTAAACATTATACACCCGTTAAACCATTAATTATACACCCATGAATAAATATTATCCACCCGTGCATAAACATTATACACCTATTCGTAAACATTATACACCCGTTAAACCATTAATTATACACCCGTGCATATACATTATACACCCGTGCATAGACATTATACACCCATTAAACCGTTAGTTATACACCCGTTAAACCAAACATTATACACCCGTGTATAAACATTATTCACCCGTGCATAAACATTATACACCCGTTAAACTGTTAATTATACACCCATGCATAAACATTATCCACCCGTGCATAAACATTATACACCGATTCGTAAACATTATACACCCGTTAAACCATTAATTATACACCCGTGCATATACATTATACACCCGTGCATAGACATTATACACCCGTGCATAAACATTATACACCCGTTAAACCGTTAATTATACACTTGTTAAACCAAACATTATACACCCGTGCATAAATATTATACACCCGTTAAACCGTTAATTATACATCCATGCATAAACATTATACACCCGTGCATAAACATCATACATCCGTGCATAAATATTATACACCAATTAGACCGTTAGTTATACACCCGTGCATAAATATTATATACCCGAGCATAAACATTATAAACCGGTGCATAAACATTATACTTCCGTTAAACCGTTGATTATACCCCGATTAAACCAAACATTATACACCTGTGCATAAACATTATATATCTGTGCATCTACTGTCATACCTAGGTTTCGTCGATGCTTGCGCTTTTAAATTCGGCTGTTGATTGAAAACCATGTGTACGCTTGTTTAGTTTTAAAGTTTTATTTTCAACAAAACAAAGACAGAAATAAAATGCATGTGTACGAGAGAGAGAGAGAGACAGACAGACAGACAGAGAAAAGGAGAGAGAGAGAAAGAAGTAATGAATTTGAGGGAGATATACCATATAGATATACAGATAGGCCGTTCCTACCTCTCTACTTGGCTGGCCGGGACCACGGTGTTTCTCTGTCCGTTCAGATCCAGCGTCGGCAGGCCAAGAGACAGAACCGGTCTCCGACGGAAGTGACATGATTTCTCGACTTCCTTGTAGGGCGCCTCCTTCTCCACCCCCTTTCACTATCTAACATTTGTCATAATTACAAAATTAATAAAATTACAAAATGAACATAATTACAAAATTAACATACAGCAATGGTTACATTCGTAATTGCACTAATCACCCTTATAAGTCATTATTACTAAACTCTACTAAATGACGATAAAAGCAATTATTATATTCGTAATTGCACTAATTGCCTGTATTTATTGAGGCGGACATTTTTTTTCCTTGTAATCATCTTAAGGCGGACACAATCCGAATTCATCTCTGATTACAGGTCTCGTCGTAAATAGCAGCCATTTTGAAACATTTGTGCCAATTTCACTTCAGGTTAAACTTACTTTAATTAATCATTTTCCCGCCAAAAGATCAACTTTGGAAGATCAGACGTGGTGATTCCTTAACAGCAGTCATTGATCCATAATCGTTACAAGGTTTATTAAGAGTTGATGGTCACTCATTTTGATCCGCCATTGATCATATCTTCATCTTAACATCTTGAAACATTAAATCCAGTCGAGTCTTGATACAGTACTATTGTTTAGTGGAGAACTCCCTTACTGTCGCGGGGACGTCTCCAGAACGCCTCTTATCGTCCGGGCATGGTGCCACAAGATTCCGGAATAACGGTAGACACATTCACCTTCGATGAAGGGCTAATTCCATCGTTTGGTTTGACAGGTATTTGTCTTTATAAATTGTCTCCAGAGAATTAATTATCTGGGCTGGGACTATCGGCTGAAAACTGAACGCTTGTATAAAAGGAGCGAATCACGTATACGAAATACATAATTTATTATTATATTCCGAAAAGAAGATAAAACTCGAGAGTCGACTGATTTGCTTTCGCACGTCTATCGTGTACGAAAAAGAAACAACTAAAGTCGCCCTCAGAGTGACAAAAACGAGAGAGAGAGAGAGAGAGAGTAAAACGTCTGAAAGAGAATAAAAAAGACAAAATACACATAAAAAAGAAAAGGTTTTGTTATTGTTTTGTTTTACGGTATATCAACCCTTTTCGGGTTATTTAATGCCGAATCCAGTCATTTTTGTAAGTTGCTATGCTTCAAATTTTTAGTAAAATATTTATCAAGAAAGAAAGAAATAGAAAGAGAAAGAGGAAAAATGTTGTTTTTGTTTTGGGATTTGCAGAACATGATTGAGTTTTGCAAAAGGAAAGGAAAAAAACAATAACATCAATGTTAGGTGTATTTTTGGTCAGGAAGTAGATATATTCAGACAGACTGATCTGGTAGCACCAGGGAAAAAGAAAGCGACAGAGAAACATTATGAACAATGCATGTACAAGATAATTGATATTCTCATTCTGTGGTACTATTATTTCCTGGGGGAGAGTAAATGGAAGGGCTCTTATCGTCCTTGCAGGGCACTACCAGCTCCCCGATGGGGTACAGTTGTTATATTCCACTTCAATGAATGGGTTAATCCAGTCGTTTGGCTTAATGTGTCTTTGGCGTGATTAATTCTATTCAGAACATTAATTATCTAGACTAGGAGTGTCGGCTGAAAATTGAACGCTTGTATAAAAGAAGCAAACAACCATCTTGTATAAAAATATACCATGTATTTTTACATTGCGAAAAGAACATATAAACTCGAAAAGTCATCAGAGTTGGTTTGCATTCGACCATTCTCATTCAAAGAAAAACACCAACTGATTTTGTCTAAAAAGAGAAGGAAAGAGACACAATACATATGCTAAAAAAAAAAGATAGAAAGACTAACTTTAGTCTTTACTTTTTCCCTCCATGCACCTAGGGCTTTCCGTCTGTTGAACACATTACTGCAGGACTGCTTCTCTACTGATTACAACTTGGTCGGCTTCAAATCCAATATCAACCAATTCTTGTCATCGACCCTCAAATAAGGAATCAAACGCAGTTCATATCATTAATAAATGTGAGTACTTCCATAGTGTTCCTCATTTCTCGGCTGACAATTATTCCCGTCTCATTAACCCTTATCCTCGAATTGCTCTTGGCCTTGATATATAGTGACGCCAATAGTAGAATATTGTACTGGTATCGAATATGTACCAGTTTCTGAAAACTTCGCGTCGGCAGCGTTCGGGCCTGTTACGTGAACACCCGAGAGACGTAGAGGCGATTAGCCAATCAACTGTCAGATGACATGGAAGGGATGTGACGTTGGATCACCGAACCGAACACGCAGACTGATTAGAAGAATTTTTTTAAGGACGTCTGCGAAGACCATTTGTTATAAAATCCTCATCAGATCAAAGGCCCAGAACATACAGCTGAGATAGACGAATCTCTGTTTAACCCTAACCTGACTGATTAAAAATAAAACAATGTAAAAAAACATACAAAAAATTATTTTTAAGTTTTAAGAAAGACATAAAAAATATTTTTTAACCAGTTAACAGAATAAAAAAAAATAAAACTAATAAAAAATATATTTATTTACAGTTATTTAGTATGTTTTGTTAAAAAATAATAAATAAAAAATGTATTAACAGTTATTTAGTATGTTTTGTTAAAAAATAATAGATAAAAGATTTATTTACAGTTATTAAGTATGTTTTGTTAACAAATAATAGATAAAAAATTTATTAACCGTTATTTAGTATGTTTTGTTAAAAAATAATAAATAAAAAATTTATTAACAGTTATTTAGTATGTTTTGTTAAAAAATAATAGATAAAAAATTTATTAACAGTTATTTAGTATGTTTTGTTAAAAAATAATAGATAAAAAATGTATTAACCGTTATTTAGTATGTTTTGTTAGAAAATAATAAATAAAAAATGTATTAACAGTTATTTAGTATGTTTTGTTAAAAAATAATAGATAAAAAATGTATTAACAGTTATTTAGTATGTTTTGTTAAAAAATAATAAATAAAAAATGTATTAACAGTTATTTAGTATGTTTTGTTGAAAAATAATAAATAAAAAATGTATTAACAGTTATTTAGTATGTTTTGTTAAAAAATAATAAATAAAAAATTTATTAACCGTTATTTAGTATGTTTTGTTAAAAAATAATAGATAAAAAATGTATTAACAGTTATTTAGTATGTTTTGTTAAAAAATAATAAATAAAAAATGCATTAACAGTTATTTAGTATGTTTTGTTGAAAAATAAAAAATAAAAAATTTATTAACAGTTATTTAGTATGTTTTGTTAAAAAATAATAAATAAAAAATGTATTAACAGTTATTTAGTATGTTTTGTTAAAAAATAATAGATAAAAAATTTATTAACAGTTATTTAGTATGTTTTGTTAAAAAATAATAGATAAAAAATTTATTAACCGTGATTTAGTATGTTTTGTTAAAAAATAATAGATAAAACATTTATTAACAGTTATTTAGTATGTTTTGTTAAAAAATAATAAATAAAAAAATTATTCACCGTTATTTAGTATGTTTTGTTAGAAAATAATAAATAAAAAATGTATTAACAGTTATTTAGTATGTTTTGTTAAAAAATAATAGATAAAAATGTATTAACAGTTATTTAGTGTGTTTTGTTGAAAAATAATAAATAAAAAATTTATTAACCGTTATTTAGTATGTTTTGTTAAAAAATAATAAATAAAAAAATTATTAACAGTTATTTAGTATGTTTTGTTAAAAAATAATAAATAAAAAATTTATTAACAGTTATTTAGTATGTTTTGTTGAAAAATAATAAATAAAAAATGTATTAACCGTTATTTAGTATGTTTTGTTAAAAAATAATAAATAAAAAATGTATTAACAGTTATTTAGTATGTTTTGTTGAAAAATAATAAATAAAAAATGTATTAACCGTTATTTAGTATGTTTTGTTAAAAAATAATAAATAAAAAATTTATTAACAGTTATTTAGTATGTTTTGTTAAAAAATAACAGATAAAAAATTTATTAACCGTTATTTAGTATGTTTTGTTAGAAAATAATAAATAAAAAATGTACTAACAGTTATTTAGTATGTTTTGTTAAAAAATAATAGATACAAAATGTATTAACAGTTATTTAGTATGTTTTGTTGAAAAATAATAAATAAAAAATGTATTAACAGTTATTTAGTATGTTTTGTTAAAAAATAATAAATAAAAAATTTATTAACCGTTATTTAGTATGTTTTGTTAAAAAATAATAGATAAAAAATGTATTAACAGTTATTTAGTATGTTTTGTTAAAAAATAATAAATAAAAAATGCATTAACAGTTATTTAGTATGTTTTGTTGAAAAATAATAAATAAAAAAATTATTAACAGTTATTTAGTATGTTTTGTTAAAAAATAATAAATGAAAAATGTATTAACAGTTATTTAGTATGTTTTGTTAAAAAATAATAAATAAAAAATGTATTAACAGTTATTTAGTATGTTTTATTGAAAAATAATAAATAAAAAATGTATTAACAGTTATTTAGTATGTTTTGTTAAAAAATAATAAATAAAAAATGTATTAACAGTTATTTAGTATGTTTTGTTAAAAGATAATAGATAAAAAATTTATTAACCGTTATTTAGTATGTTTTGTTGAAAAATAATAGATAAAAAATGTATTAACAGTTATTTAGTATGTTTTGTTAAAAAATATTAAATAAAAAATGTATTAACAGTTATTTAGTATGTTTTGTTGAAAAATAATAAATAAAAAATGTATTAACCGTTATTTAGTATGTTTTGTTAAAAAATAATAGATAAAAAATGTATTTACAGTTATTTAGTATGTTTTGTTAAAAAATAATGAATAAAAAATGTATTAACAGTTATTTAGTATGTTTTGTTAAAAAATAATAAATAAAAAATGTATTAACAGTTATTTAGTATGTTTTGTTAAAAAATAATAAATAAAAAATTTATTAACCGTTATTTAGTATGTTTTGTTAAAAAATAATAAATAAAAAATGTATTAACAGTTATTTAGTATGTTTTGTTGAAAAATAATAAATAAAAAATGTATTAACCGTTATTTAGTATGTTTTGTTAAAAAATAATAAATAAAAAATGTATTAACAGTTATTAAGTATGTTTTGTTGAAAAATAATAAATAAAAAATGTATTAACAGTGATTTAGTATGTTTTGTTAAAAAATAATAAATAAAAAATTTATTAACAGTTATTTAGTATGTTTTGTTAAAAAATAATAAATAAAAAATTTATTAACCGTTATTTAGTATGTTTTGTTAGAAAATAATAAATAAAAAATGTATTAACAGTTATTTAGTATGTTTTGTTAAAAAATAATAGATAAAAAATATATTAACAGTTATTTAGTATGTTTTGTTAAGAAATAATAAATAAAAAATGTATTAACAGTTATTTAGTATGTTTTGTTGAAAAATAATAAATAAAAATTGTATTAACAGTTATGTAGTATGTTTTGTTAAAAAATAATAAATAAAAAATTTATTAACCGTTATTTAATATGTTTTGTTAAAAAATTATAGATAAAAAATGTATTAACAGTTATTTAGTATGTTTTGTTAAAAAATAATAAATAAAAAATGCATTAACAGTTATTTAGTATGTTTTGTTGAAAAAAAATAAATAAAAAATTTATTAACAGTTATTTAGTATGTTTTGTTGAAAAATAATAAATAGAAAATTTATTAACCGTTATTTAGTATGTTTTGTTAGAAAATAATAAATAAAAAATGTATTAACAGTTATTTAGTATGTTTTGTTAAAAAATAATAGATAAAAATGTATTAACAGTTATTTAGTGTGTTTTGTTGAAAAATAATAAATAAAAAATTTATTAAC
The DNA here is from genome assembly GCA_963556195.1 of Sepiola atlantica. Lineage (NCBI taxonomy): Eukaryota > Metazoa > Mollusca > Cephalopoda > Sepiida > Sepiolidae > Sepiola > Sepiola atlantica. The sequence goes on from OY744542.1 coordinate 4,625,274, forward strand.
CGTTATTTAGTATGTTTTGTTAAAAAATAATAAATAAAAAATGTATTAACAGTTATTTAGTATGTTTTGTTAAAAAATAATAAATAAAAAATTTATTAACCGTTATTTAGTATGTTTTGTTAAAAAATAATAGATAAAAAATGTATTAACAGTTATTTAGTATGTTTTGTTAAAAAATATTAAATAAAAAATGTATTAACAGTTATTTAGTATGTTTTGTTGAAAAATAATAAATAAAAAATGTATTAACCGTTATTTAGTATGTTTTGTTAAAAAATAATAGATAAAAAATGTATTAACAGTTATTTAGTATGTTTTGTTAAAAAATAATAAATAAAAAATGTATTAACAGTTATTTAGTATGTTTTGTTAAAAAATAATAAATAAAAAATGTATTAACAGTTATTTAGTATGTTTTGTTGAAAAATAATAAATAAAAAATTTATTAACCGTTATTTAGTATGTTTTGTTAAAAAATAAAAAATAAAAAATGTATTAACAGTTATTTAGTATGTTTTGTTGAAAAATAATAAATAAAAAATGTATTAACCGTTATTTAGTATGTTTTGTTAAAAAATAATAAATAAAAAATGTATTAACAGTTATTTAGTATGTTTTGTTGAAAAATAATAAATAAAAAATGTATTAACAGTTATTTAGTATGTTTTGTTAAAAAATAATAAATAAAAAATTTATTAACAGTTATTTAGTATGTTTTGTTAAAAAATAATAAATAAAAAATGTATTAACAGTTATTTAGTATGTTTTGTTAAAAAATAATAAATAAAAAATGTATTAACAGTTATTTAGTATGTTTTGTTAAAAAATAATAAATAAAAAATTTATTAACCGTTATTTAGTATGTTTTGTTAAAAAATAATAAATAAAAAATGTATTAACAGTTATTTAGTATGTTTTGTTAAAAAAATAATAAATAAAAAATTTATTAACAGTTATTTTGTATGTTTTGTTAAAAAATAATAAATAAAAAATTTATTAACAGTTATTTAGTATGTTTTGTTAAAAAATAATAAATAAAAAATGTATTAACAGTTATTTAGTATGTTTTGTTAAAAAATAATAAATAAAAAATGTATTAACAGTTATTTAGTATGTTTTGTTAAAAAATAATAAATAAAAAATGTATTAACAGTTATTTAGTATGTTTTGTTAAAAAATAATAAATAAAAAATTTATTAACAGTTATTTAGTATGTTTTGTTAAAAAATATAATTATTTATTAACAGTTGTTTAGCCATGTTTTGTTAAAAAATAAAAAGTTTATTAACAGTGATTTCGCTATGTTTTGTTCGTTTTTTTGTTATTTGCTGTCTTTCTTGAAAATAGAACTGAAAAAAATATGACGCAGCAAAGTATCGAAGTTATCGTCTGTCAACATTCGCCTCGGCATCTCTCGGGTGTTTACGTAACATGCTCGAACGCTGCCGACGCAAAGGTACATGTTCGCTTTCAGCACTCCAAAAAAGCTCCAATTAGTAAAACAATTGAGACGAGCATTCTAGTTATTTCATAAAATCTGAAAACAGAAAAATGTCTAGAAATGTCTGGAAATAAATGACCAGATTCAAGTGATTTTATTTTAACAAGAAGGCATTCATTTTAAAAATGAGAAAAGTTGTAATGAAATGTTGATCTTGTAGGACAAAAACTATCGTTAACAAAAGCCGAGAATCCGACTGGCTTTATTTTATATACTTGATAGCGCATTTGCTGAAGAACTGTGAGTTAAAAAAGGAAATAATGGAATCGGAACTTTGAGTCGATTTAATTAATGGACCAATTCTGAGAAAATCTAATTCACACCAAAGATCAAAACAAATAATCTAGAAATATAAAACCGAAATTATATATCATAGAAAAAAATATCTGGAAATGTCTGGAAATCTAAGAAATAAATGATCAGATTTGAGTGTTTTTATTTAAAAACAAAAGGCCATTTATTTAAAAACTTACGGCTCAACAATTGATTGATTAAGAGGAAATTGAAATGCAAAATTATTTTATAAAGACTGAAAAATCTCTGGAAATTTCTGGAAATAAATGACCAGATTTTAGTGATTTTATTTTAAAACAAGAAGCCATTAATTTTAAAGAATATTGATCTTGTAGGACGAAAACTATCGATGAAAAAATCTTAAAATCCGACTGACTTTATTTTATATATTAGATAACACATATTATTATTATTTGTTTGGTATGCCTCCTTGGGCATCTCCCCTTTAACTATCTTTTCAATTCATCTGTTAAAAATAATTAAACTCTTAGTATAGTATCGATATTCAGATCAAATTCTGTTAAATATTTTATTTGATAACTCCCAAAAGTGCCCCCCTCAATTTCTCCCTCCTACAACTTTCTCTGAATTCATCCAACCTAATCTTAAACTGGTCCACGCTATTGCTGTTCTTAATCCGATCTGGCAACTTATTCCAAAAACATATTACTCTGTGAGCAAAAAAAACTTAACTAGTTAACAGATCTAGTTTTTGAAAACTGCCTTGACAATAACCTTCCAGATCTAAGAGAAATACTAAAAAATGCCCACCATAGTTATAAATCTCATTAATTATCTTGAAAGTCTCAATCATATCACCTCTCATTCTTCTCTCCAGCAAAGTAGTCAATCCCATTTTGTCCAATCTCTCCCTGTAACTGCACTCTTTTACTTTACTTATTGGTTTTGTCAAATGGGTCAACGTGCAAATACCTTTGTGCCAATTCATTAATTTATTTAAATGTGTTGCTTGATTACAAATTTTGTTCAAAATTTGATGACGAATTGAGATTTAAAGAAAGAAATAATGATGTCACTCATTCATCAAAACTTGTAATCTAGAAATTGAGTCAGAGTTTTAAGGCTGAACTATTGATTGATCACTCTAAATAAAAAAACAATTAAACTCAACTCGGGGATCAATTTGAATCATTGCTGCGATTGTAGTGGCAATTAATTAAATACTGAATCCCTACATCATGAGATTCTCACTTGAGCTGCCGGATTTAGTAGAGTTGATCCAATTTTATTTACAGCTTTAACAGTTATATTAATAGGCTCAAACAACGTCTCAAATACAACATGTGGATCAAATAAATAATTTCGTCTGATCTTAAACTGAGATCAACAGCAGTTAAATAACTATTGAGATATCATTTTTTTATAATTTTTATAAAAAATAACATGAGTCAGCTAATATATTTCTAACAACATGGACCAACGTGCAACAAAATAAAATTGCTATTCAAATGAAATATTAATTTTGAAATAGAGTCAGAGTTTTAAGGCTGAACTATTGATTGATCACTCTAAATCAACAAACAATTAAACTCAACTTGCGGATCAATTTGAATCATTGCTTGTAGTGGCAATTAATTAAATACTGAATCCCTACATCATGAGATTCTCACTTGAGTTGCTTGATTTAGTAGAGTTGATCCAATTTTCTCTACAGCTCTTACAGTTATATTAATAGGCTCAAAAGGGTCTCAAATACAACATGTGGATCAAATAAATAAATTCTGTCTTATCTTAAACTGAGATCAAAAGCACTTAAATAACTCTAAATCAACAAACAATTAAACTCAACTCAGAGATCAATTTGAATCATTGCTGCGATTGTAAGGGCAATTAGTTAAATACTGAATCACTACATTGTAAGATTAGCACTTGATCTGCCGGATTTAGTAGAATTGATCCAATTTTATTTACAGCTTTAACAGTTAAATTAATAGGTTCAAAAAGGTCTCAAATACAAAATGTGGATCAAATAAATGAGTTCAATTTCGACTGATACTAAACTGAGATTACCAGCAGTTAAGGGTTAATCAAATAATGCTTTTAAGATATCACACTCTTTTAATTTGAATAAAAAATAACAGGTCAGTAAATAACTTTTTAACAACATGGACCAACATTAAACAAAATAAAATGGCTATTCGAAATGAAATATAGATTTTGTAGGACAAAAGCTATTGATGTCAAAAGTCGGGAACCCGACTGACTTAATTTTATTTATTAAATAACAGAAAACATCAAACATAAATTCATCCATTTAAGTTAATGTGTTGTTTGATGACTACGTTTGTGCAAAATTGATGAAGAACTGGAAGTCAAAGACGGAAATAATGGCATCACTCGTTTATCAAAACTTGCAGTCGAGAAAAAGAGTCGCGGAGAAAAAGAGTCGGAGAAATAGAGTCACAGAAAAAGAGTCGGAGAAATAGAGTCGGAGAAAAAGAGTCGGAGAAATAGAGCTTTCACCTCGACAGGTAATTCTTGAAAAGTTGAGCTGTCTTTTAACCAATTATTATTATTTCCATCAGGAGTTATGTCCTCTTCAATGATTGGTAGTCTGGAGAAGATGATTTGTCACCCTAGGTGGCGCTGTTGCCAAACTTTGAAATCGAGGTCCTAATTTGCATCGGAACAGTTCTCGCTTGTTAGCCAATCAAAATCGATCGGTCGTGAACGCTGCGGCGATATAAGATTGATGTTTTTCGCTGTAAAGTGAATTACTTCTCTCTTACAAATTACATTTTGATAATGTCAGGCTTATGTCCTTAGTCCTCGGGGGCAATTCTCCCAGACTGAGGTAATTTGTGGCTGCACCCCACATTAAGCCCGGCCTTTTGTCACACCGAAATCTTCGGTGGAGATGGGGGCAAGGAAATAAAATAAAATGACTCTTGTCTCGAAAATTACATTTTTATTAATGTAAAAATGATGTTGTCAGCCTGAGGAGCAGAAATTCTTCCAGACTGCAGAAATTGTTAAAATTTATTGTTACTGGTCAAGTACGCCCTTGTAGCATTCAGAAAATAGGCTACATCTTACATCTACCCCTCCTGGAAAGGAAGGTGAATAAAAATTGCTCCTGTCTTGTCAGCAGCAAATGGTGTCCGGTCAGATTCAGTTCCTGATATTAAAAACTTCCTGTTTCGGGTCGGTTACTCTTCTGGTTTGCCAAGTTCTGTACTAATTTTTATTTATTAATTTATTTATTAAATTGTAAGGTGAAAGTACAGAATAGTTAACAAAGCCCTATTCCCATGCTAAGAATGGCTTTCTAAATAATCTTCGGTGGAGGCAAGGAAATGAAATAAAATCTTCTTGAAAATTACAGCTTCAGGAGTAGAAATTGTTCTAAATTGTAGAAATTGTTCTAAATTGTGGAAATTGTTCTAACTTGTAGAAATTGTTCTAAATTGTGGAAATTGTTCTAAATTGTGGAAATTGTTCTAAATTGTAGAAATTGTTCTAAATTGTGGAAATTGTTCTAATTAAATGTTACCGGCCAGGGAAAGGCCAAACTCCACATCAAGGACTTTTGGTGGATATAGGTGAATAAAATTTTATTTTTCTTCTAAATGTGAGTGAAATAGGTCCACATCAGAGTTGTGAAAGGTATGCCAAAATGGTTTCAGACCAGAGTGATGTTCGATTGCCTAGGTACCCAGGTTATGTAAAAACTCCTCGGCCTAACTTTCAGAGATAACATGAATTGGAACAAATACATTGAAAACATTGCCAGGGCTGCTGCAAAGAAGGTGGGCTCCCTCTACTATGCTAGAAAACTTCTCACACCTGACATTATCCTATATCTCTACAAAGCCACCATCCGCCGATGCATGGAGTATTGTTGGCACATCTGGGCTGGTGCACCATCCACTAGTCTCTCCCTTATAGACAAGGTCCAAAAAAGAGTCGCCAATTTGATAGGTCCTTCACTATCCACCAAGCTTCAGCCCCTGTCCCATCGCCGCAATCTTGCTTCCTTGTGCTTGTTTTACAAGTATTTCAATGGATTGTGCTCCGATGAGCTTGCTGCTCTGGTACTCTGCCCCCTCGACGTAAATTCACTAGACCAACCCAACAATCTGCCAAATCCAATCCATACACTGTGGAGGTCCCCAGATGCCGAAGAGCTTTCTACTCCAAAAGCTTCTTTCCTCGTGCTGCTGAACTCTGGAACTCCCTCCCTGCTCCCTGCTTTCCTGACGTTACTGACATGCAGATATTTAAAACTAATGTAAACAGACATCTCGCTCCGCAGCTCCTAATTTAGGTTGACCCCCCCCACCCCACCCCAAAAAAAAACATTCACTCTTTTTTCTCAGTAGCCCCTTACGTTTACAGTGGCGGCTTGCCTTGTTTGGGGTGAACTATGTTAAAAAAAAAAATAGAACGGATATCCGGTTCTAAATTAATACATGGGTGAAATTTAGATGTAAAAATGATGTTCTCAGCCTGAGTAACAGAAATCCTTCCAGACTGCAGAAATTGTTATAATTAATTGTTACCGGTCAAGTACGACCTTGTAGCATTCAGAAAAAAGCCACATCTCACATCAACCCCTCACGGAAAGGAAGGTGAATTTTTATCTGAACTTTAAGCAAAGTCTAAGTATAGTAGCTGTTCTGTTAGTTTTCGGGAGGCCATCCTCCCAGGTATTATCTACTCCAAAAAAAGAGGGAGATGTCTTTTTGGCAGAGAATGCATGCCAGCATGAAAAAGTCATTAAACCAAATATGATGAGGTTCTCTCACCGGGGAATGCTGATGGCTCCAATCAGGCCATTTTTATAGGTAATTGTTAGTTGCCATGAACACCATTGTGGCCTTCAGGACTGACGCTACTCTACAGTAAGCTGACGATGTGTCACTGTAGCACGATAGATGGGAGACTTGTAACTTAGTCTAAATTACTGATAGAAAAAAGTCGAAATCTTTTTAAAACACAGTTTAATTAGGAATTTCGGAAATGCAATTTGAGTATGATATAAGTCAGCGGACAATGAACAATTAATAAGGAGGTTTTCTGTTGTGGCAATTTACCCCCACACACACATGAATTCCTTCAGCTATAAATATGTATGGAGTACTGTTGTCATATTTGGGCTGGTGAATCTGTCCCATTTTAGGGTTCTTGATAACGTGCAGAAACGTATCTGTAATTTGATTGGCTCTACCCTTTCTTCCTCTCTGCTCCTCCTCTCTTACAAACGGGATGTTGCTCGTCTCAGTCTTTTCTATAAGTGCTATTATGGCATGTGTTCTTCAGAATTGTGTGATCTAATTCCCTGCTTCTTTTGTTCTAGCTCGTTTGACTCATTAGTCTAGTGGTCTCCATCAATTCGCTATTTTGATACCTCATTGTAATACAACTTCATATTCCAATAGCTTCTTTTCAAGAACTACAGGCTTATGGAACTCTCTTCCTGCTGACTGTTTTCCTCCTACCTATAGCCTTGGTCTTTTGCGATAATCATATTTCATTCTTGTTAGGTCCTTATATCCAGTGGATTCGTGCCATTGTCTGGAACGATTTCCATAAAAAAAGCAGCAGGTACTGTTATTAGAGAAGTCAATATTCCAACAGACAGCCCTGACAGTTGGACCGAACAGTCTCTCTGGTAACCCTCTCATTTGTATTTATTTTGTACTACTGTTTTTTTGTTTAATATATTTGCTTGCTAAATTGCTCTCTTATCTCGTTATTCCTGGTCCCAAATTTACAAGTAATATTTTGATAATGTAAAGCTGATGTCTTTCGTCCTAGGGGGAAATTTATAATAGCTATGGCTAGTAGTCGTAGCCTCACTAGAAGTATAAGCACGGTAGACGGTAGTCATACGAGGAAAAACTCAACGCTTCTTTTAACATTAAACAAATATTTATTGAATACCCTATACCGTTGGGGTATAGCTTAGAAAAAGGTAGGACTGGTGTCCGGTGGAAGGAAACGAAGTTCTTTTACTGCCCGGGGAGCGGTGCTCGGAAATCCAGTAGATGAGGGGGGGGGAGGGGGAGGGGGGGAGGGGGGCAGAAGAGTTTCTTCTAGGTTGATGGCCAGGGTCTCTCTGACGATCCGTTCCACCGTTCAACAGGGGTGCAAATAGTCCGCAAGGGACTATCTGAAATCAATACGCCCTGTGAGCCGATTGGTTAGTTTAAGACCAACTTGCCCACAGTGGACGCATAAGAAATAGGTCCTATTTCAGACTGCTATAAATTCTCCCAGACTGAGGTAATTTGTGGCGTTCAGTAATGGGTATACCTAACAAAACCCCCATCTTTTATCTCACCCAACCCTCAGATCATGGGGGGGGGGGATAAATTACTCTTGTCTTGAAAATTTTGTAAAAAGTCTGTCCTCAGTCTAGCGTGAAGCAATTTTAAAACAAAACACACATTGTCCCACTATTAATAATTAAATAGAACACTTCTAAACACGACACATAATACTAATAATCATTACTGATAACATAATGTAACAATATTTTAACTGCACCAAACACTTAACCTCAACGTTTAAAAAAAAAAGATTTTTCTGCAAACCTGTCACAAAAAACATCTGTAATTTCCACCATTGGCTACTGGCAAAAAACACACTCCAATGAGAGGCTGTATTTTATTTTCTGAAGATGAGACCTTTCCTCGGAAATTTAAAAGAAACACACACCAACCCTGTGATCACGGTTCGAATATAACACATTGGTAAATATAATAAAAATTATTTGAAAATTATTTATAATGGTGAAAGGTGGCCTGTGATTGGTTGATTTTCATCCAATCCCAAGGCACATAAAAAAACTACTACGTTATAATAATTTTCAACAAAAGAAAAAGGGATGAATAAAGACCTGGACAGAGATTAGCAATAAACTAACCTCTTCTCAACGAGAGGAGGTAAAGCCTGGGGGGATGGACCTTAATTTAGGAAATGCTGTTAACAGTTAATAGTTTGGATATCGTTTGATGTTGGACAATTTCCACGGATTTATATGGAGCTTTTGTCAGTTGTGTAATCGCTCCAGACAAGGCATCAAGCCACTTGATGTAAAGAGCTAAAAAAAATACTACTTCAGGGTAAAAAATTAGACAACTATAAGTGTTAGATGGATAGATTCCGACCCAGAAAACAGCAATTCTTCCCCCTTTGCCAGAAACATCGTCCATGGAATGTGAGAACTAAAGGACAAAATAAAGGAATTGAGAGTCACCAGGCTGCCGAAAGTAAACCCAAGTTAGTCACTTTCTGCTCTCATTTTAGAAGTCAATTTCTAAAATCCGTCTAACGCATCAGAATGTAAAACGGACGTTAAACCGAATACTATAATGAAAGAATGGATGAGAGAGATTGGGTTAGTAGATGTAGAACAGTTGAGGTAGCAGGGTCAGTCAATTTATTTTCTAATGCCGCCCAACGCATGTAGAACGGACGTTAAACCGATGATGATGATGATGATGATGATGATGATGATGATGATGATGATGATGATG
>OY744542.1:4637073-4687073 GCA_963556195.1 Sepiola atlantica
CTGGGCATTGTTTATAATCGGAGTACATGTTGAAAACCGGACATTGTTTATAATCGGAGTACATGTTGAAAACTGGACATTGTTTATAATCGGAGTACATGTTGAAAACTGGACATTGTTTATAATCGGAGTACATGTTGAAAACCGGACATTGTTTATAATCGGAGTACATGTTGAAAACCGGACATTGTTTATAATCGGAGTACATGTTGAAAACTGGGCATTGTTTATAATCGGAGTACATGTTGAAAACCGGACATTGTTTATAATCGGAGTACATGTTGAAAACTGGATATTGTTTATAATCGGAGTACATGTTAAAAACTGGACATTGTTCTTGTGAACGTAAAAAGAAGAAAATGCCCGCGATTGCATGTCTCAATGACAAAACGAATTTAGAAAAAGTTCCTCACTTTTTCCTCTTCCGTGGAGTTGGATATCTTTTTTTTAATTGAAATTGCTCCAGACAAGGCATGAATCAACTTGATGTAAGGAGCTAACAAGAACGAGATATGATTATTGCAAAGACAGGAGATGCCTATTGGCTTTAGTCTTGAAAATACCAAGATTATAGGTAGGAGGAAAACAGTCAGCAGGAAGAGAGTTCCACAAGCCTGCAGTGCTTGGAAATAAGCTGCTGGAAAAGGAATATGTATTAAAATGAGGTATCAAAACAGCGAATTGATGATGACCACTAGACCAACGAGTCAAACGAGCTGGAACAAAAGAAGCAGGGAATAGATGAGACGATTCTGAAGAACACATGCGATAATAGTATTTATAGAAAAGACTGAGACTAGCAACATCACGTCTGAGAAGGAGGGGGGCCAATTAAATTACATTTACGTTTCTTTGGAAATCAAACAGGCAATAAATTCATTTATGCGCCCCCCCCCTCATAAAGAAGAAAGTATATATCAATGAGCCAAAAGCACTAGAAAGCAAAAAATAAAAAACACCCCTTCTTCTTCGCCTGTTTGCTTGTGGCTAAAATCCAGCCACATGCGCAAATTGAAGGGGGGCTGATAAAATGATGATTATATATAGAGAGAGATGATTTTTATATAAATATGTCATACTATTGCCCTGGGAATCGTAGGATGAAATGGTGTGGAAGAAACAGCTTTCGCAAAAGACAAAATGAGAAAGTAGCGGTGAAATGGGGCGACCAGGGAAGAGAAAAGTAGAAAGATAAAGAGACGGCTATAGAGAGAGGGAGAGAGATAGAAGTTTCAATATAAAGATGTTACACACACGAGTTTTCTTCAATTAAATGTTTTTATCACCCCGAGCAACGCCGGGTAGCCCCGCTAGTTATATATAGAGAGAGATGATACCTACCTGTGTGCTATGGCTCTGGTGTGGCAGAAGGGGAGAGAGGAGAGTGATGACGCTCTCTTTGCTATTATGTAATGAAGTCAGATTTCTTTTTATTTTACAAATAATAGTTTCTAACTATATACATTTGTACATGATAAAACAATATTACAATGAACTAGAAAAATAGACCAGGTTTTAGCAAGCTGCCAGACATTTACGAATAATAGTCTCTAGCTACATAAATTTTAAGTAATAAAATTTATTTAAATGAATAAGCAAGATATAATAAAAAAAATTGTGTGTATGTCTGTAACTAACATTATGTCACAGTTATAAAATATATGACTTTATATTCTCACATTTTGTTTTTGAATGGTGAAAATTGCTCCGGAAATGCAACAGGCAATAAATTCATTTATCCCCTTCATAAATGAGCTTAACGGACTAGAAAGCAAAAAAAGCACCCCTTCTTCTTTGCCGATTAGCTTGAGGATAAAACCCAGCCACAGGCGCAAATTGAAGTGGGGCTGATTAAGTGACGATTATATAGAGAAAAATCATACCTACCTGCGTGCTATGGCTCTGGCATAGCAGAAGTCAGGAGAGGAGAGTGATGTTATGTAATGAAGTCAGATTTCTTTTTATTTTACAAATAATATTTGTACATGATAAAAAAAACATTACAATGAACAAGGAAAATATAACAGGTTTTAGCGAGCTGACGGATATTTACGAATAATATTCTCTAACTACATAAATTTTAAGTAATAAAATTTATTTAAATAAATAAGCAAGATATAATTTAAAAAAATTGTGTGTATGTCTGTAACTAAAATTACGTCACAGTTATAAAATATATCACTTGATCTACCTATTCTTACAACTCCGTCTTACACATGTCGCTATGCTTTTTATTTTATTGTTCTACCTGCGATCAAAAGAGAAAAGAAGGAGTTTTAACCCCAGACTTTGCGATCTCCCAAGAACGGAGACGAAGTCACATATATTCACAAGATTTGGGGTCTCTGACCCTTTTCTCTCAAGCACACAACTCTAGCCTCCACCTCCTCTCCAAACTCCGAAGGGAGATAACTTTGCCGTCCTTACAATCCTTTGAGAATCTGTGGCCTCCATGTTGGGAAACATTAAAATTGAGATGAAAATTTTGAAGGAGGAGGCCCCCAAGACCCTAGCGCCGGATCGGTCTCCAATAATAATGTTGTTATTTTTGCTTTTGTTTGTTTTGTTCTTTTATTTATTTTTTTTTTTTTTTTTTATTTTACTAATTCTTGATTTTAGCATTTCTATTTTCGTTTCATTTGTTGTCAAGGCAGAACCAATTCTACAGACTTTATTTATTTGTTTAATTTTCTTGACTTAACGAAATTCGCAGACAAGAATCTGTTTTTCCCGCCTTTTTTTTTTTTGATTTTGATAATGGATATGGAAGGTGGAGCAGGTGTTAGTGTGATTGCAAGAATTAGGTGTGGATGGAATAAGTTCTAGCAAATTCTTCCATTACCAATCAGCAGAGTGTTACCATTATCGACAAAGGGAAGAGTCTATCAGGCATGTGTACGCAGTGTGATGATATATGGAAGTGAAACCTAGCCAATGACGGTTGAGGACATGCGTTGCATGTAGAGAAATAATATGAGAATGATACAATGGATGTGTAATGTGAGCCTTAAAGACAGGCTTAGATCTGATGACCTCAGAGGAAGATTAAATCTGGACAGTATAGCGAGATGTGTGCAGTAGAGGAGACTTTGTTGGTATCGTCACATTGAAAGAATGGATGAGAGTTCTTGGATCGGTAGATGTAGAACAGTTGAGGTAGCAGGTTCAGTTCACAGAGGAAGGTTAAAGAAAAAATGGGAGGAAGTGATAAAAATTGACCTGAGGGAAAGAGATAGTTTAGTTTGGAAGTAAATCTCTTAAAGTTGTTGGGTTAGTAGATGTAGAACAGTTGATGTAGCAGGGTCAGTTGGTAGTGGAAGGCCAAAGAAAACATGGAAGGAAGTGATACAGATGGTTTTGAGAAAAAAGAGGGATGAATAAAAACCTAGCCAGAGATAGGTTAGTTTGCAAGTAAATCTCTGAAAGCCGTCCAATACATGCCAGCATGTAAAACGAGCGTTAAACCGAATATGATAATGAAAAAATGGATAAAAGTGCTTGGGTTAGTCGATGTAGAACAGTTGAGGTAGCAGGTTCAGTTCACAGAGGAAGGCCAAAGAAAACATGGAAGGAAATGATAAAAATTGACCTGAGGGAAAGCAATCGGTTAGTTTCGAAGTAAATCTCTTAAAGCCGTCCAATAATAGAATAGGAGATTTTGATGGTATGGCCACGTTGAGAGAATGGATGAGAGTCGTTCGGTTAGTAGATGTAGAACAGTTGATGTAGCAGGGTCAGTTGGTAGTGGAAGGCCAAAGAAAACATGGAAGGAAGTGATACAGATGGTTTTGAGAAAAAAGAGGGATAAATAAAAACCTGGCCAGAGATAGGTTAGTTTGGAAATCAATTAAAAAAAAATCGTATAACACCTGCCAACATATAAAACAGATGTTAAACCGAATATGAAGATGAAATAAAGAACTAGAGGACTTTGATTGGTAGATGTAGATGTAGAACAGTTGAGGTAGCAGGGTCGGTTTGCAGGGGTAGGCGAAGGAAAACACAGTGAGGAAGTGATACGAATGGATTTGAGAGAAAGAGGGACACATGAGGACCTGGTTAGAGAGAGAGGTTAGTTTGGAAGTCAATTTCTTAAAGCCGTCCAACACATGCCAGCATGTAAAACGGACGTTAAACCGAATACGATGATGATGATTGATGACGACGATGATGCTGCTGCTGCTGGTGATGATGATGCTGATGATGATGATGATGATGATGATGATGATGATGATGATGATGACGATGACGATGACGATGATGATGATGATGATGATGATGATGATGATGATGATGCCGATGATGATGATGATGATGACGATGATGATGAATGAACTGTGCAAGAATAATTAAATGGTGAAGCAAATGTTCCCCTAGAAATACACAATCATGAAAAAACTGTTATTTTAATGCTTCATGTAATTATATTAGCGAAAAGGTCAGTAACACAGCAATCAATAAGTGCCGCAACTGACATATAGATGGCGCCACTAAAAATAAATCCATATGTTTATAAAGTGCTAACCTTCAAATGGCATGTGTCAAGTTTTGAGCCCAACAGGATTATTAGCAATGGCCACTAATAACATATCATAGCTGTAATTTGTAATTAACTGAACAAGTCACTCGTCTCTCTCTAAGCTATCTATGTATTTCTCTCGCCCCTCTCACTCGATACTGATTCAACAACTCACTCTTTTATACGGTATCCATCACTCTCTCTTTCTTTCTCTCTCTCTCTTTCTCTCTCTCTCTTTCTCTCTCTCTTTCTCTCTCTCTCTCTTTCTACCTTTCTCTCTCTCTCTCTCTCTATTTCTCTCTTTCTCTCTCTCTTTCTCTATTTCTCTCTTTCTCTCTCTCTTCCTCTCTCTTTCTCTCTCTCTCTTCCTCTCTCTTTCTCTCTTTCTCTCTTTCTACCTTTCTCTCTCTCTCTCTATTTCTATCTTTCTCTCTCTCTTTCTCTCTCTCTCTCTTTCTCTCTTTCTTTCTCTCTCTCTCTCTCTCTTTCTCTCTCTCTTTCTCTCTCTCTTTCTCTCTTTCTCTTTCTCCCTTTCTTTTTCTTCCCTCTCTCTCTCTGTGTTAGTAACAGTCAAAAGGAAACAAATAAGGAATAGACCGTTATAAACAAAAGGGAATATCACCAAAGTAGTAATATTATTTAACCCATATAGAGAGAGAGAGGGGAGGAAGAGAGGGGCAGAAAGAGAGAGAGAGAGACTAATTTTATATGCTTTCATTTTATTTTTTTATTGTTAACTGGCTTTGCAAACTCACCGTTTCCTGATTCAAACAATCTAACCCGAGCTCAATGGGTGACCCAACAGGTCACATTTTTATTCTAGTATAAGTATAAAAAAACACTCGTACGCTTGTGTCCTGCCCCCCCCCCCGTTAACTGAATTATTACTCTAGCGATCCACCTCGTCCTGTTTGCATTCAACAGACACCTACTTTATTTACTTACTAAAACGGAAACCATTCCAATAATCAAATCAGACCTACCAAACTCAAAGGGAAATCGAATCAAATTCGAATTTTTTTTCTTCGATTCTTTCAGAGTTTTGGAAAGAAGAAGGAAATAAATCGTAAAAGAAAATCGAACGGTTACACAATTTGATAACTTAGTTAAGGGAAAGGTGCAAATATCTCACTTGCTTTTACTATAAGTCGTTTTATATATATATATATATATATATATATATATATATATATATATATATATATATATATATATATGGGAAGAGAAGGATGAAGGTAATCCGACGTGATGGGAAAATGAAAAAGGAAAACCAAAAAATGGATGTTTTTTTATGTGTACATCAACGTTTCGTCTTTATTTATAAGACTTCATCAGGATGATAAAATAGAGAAAAAATGTCATGCAAGTACAGATACATGTAGGGTAGACATATTGGGAGGAAAAATAAAATGAAATAATGGCCCCTACTGGGTGGACGTCCGTACTTGTTGGACATTTTTTCTTTATTTTATCATCCTGATGAAGTCTTATAAATAAAGACGAAACGTTGATGTACACATAAAAAACATCCATTTTTTAGTTTTCGTTTTTCATTTTCCCATATATATATATATATATATATATATATATATATATAGTAAAAAAGAAGTGTGGTAAATTAACTACCATCAAAGCTGGTAATAGATGCAATATTTATTTTATTTAAAGGAAAAGACAAAATCGAACCGATTTTTTTTTCTTTTTATAAAAAAAAAAAATGACAGTTTATAGAAAAAAAAAAAGAAAAAAAAATCGGTTCGATTTTGTCTTTTCTTTTAAATAAAATAAATATTGCATCTATTACCAGCTTTGATGGTAGTTAATTTACCACACTTCTTTTTTATTAAATTTCATTCAGATGCTTAAAAAAAGTATGAACCTTTCAAAACTATATATATATATATATATATATATATATATATATATATATATATATATATATATATATATATATATATATATAACTTCTTTCTAAATAGCAGAAAAATCCCAGCAGAGTGCTCGATTAATTATGAATTAAAGTTAAAAATTAAAAATTACGAGCGTAATATTTATTTATTTTGGTACAGAAAAATTAGTACAACATTCGTACCGTCGGTTTCAAGCACAGAAGAGCTTAGCCATCCGGCTCTCTTCAGCTTCTGTTGTCATATTTTCTGTTGTCATCTAATTTTTCTGTACCAAAATAAATAAATATATATATATATTATATATATATATATATATATAGTGTGTGTGTCAGGTTGTATATGAAAAGAAATCAAGTAAAGTGCTCGATCATATAAGAGAGCTAATATAATTTATTTAAATACTGTATATTACATATTTCAGAAATGTACCGCGGTTTCATCCAAAAGGGCAGATTTAGACATCTTTAGTAAATCTCTGTGCCCAGTGGAATCGTCGGCAAGCTGAAACGATTGTAGTCACGGCCCGATGGGGAATGGCGTCAACAATGACAGAAAACGGTGCATCTCTGAGGGAAACACCTCGAATCTGTAAGCGTTCACCTAGTCTCTTAGGCCACGGGCGAGTGTCACGTGATAACTGAGAAATTAAGTTATATTTTACACTTAAACATAAAGACCTAGTTTTTAACTTAAGGACTTCTTCACAGAACTGCCTCAACATTCCACTGCTAATGTCATTCGTTTACGATTCTAATTCGGGCTAGGAAGTATTGTTTTAAAATGACCCGATTTCTTCATTTTAATTCCGTTTAAGTGCGCTCCATCTACGATTTGAACTCAACATCTCACTATTTGATTTACTTCATTCTTGAGCACTTTCCTATGCTGCCTTCACGAAACTTTTTCTTCTCTATCTAAATCTCCTTCAATTGGACACCTTATCAACGGACAATTACCATCTGGACAAACCCCCATATCTTTTTTACACGAACTTTTTTTCGCCCTCCATTTTCTTAATGATATTTTTTCAAATGTTGAATTTTGGCTTCCATACAGCCAACTTATCTATCTGTATAATTCCTCTGATGATAAGATCTCGATCTTTGAAAAGCCTTGGCTTAAGGAAATAATAAACATTAGTTTATTACAGAATATACCTTGCACTGAACAATCGAAGTTTGAAATAAATCTGGACATTCGTACATATTTATCACTCTTCGTTCATCTATCTCTCTCTCTCTCTCTCTCTCTCTCTCTCTATATATATATATATATATATATATATATATATATATATATAGCACTAGATAAAATGAAAGAATAAAATAAGGTGCGAATCAAATTTTATTACAATTCAAAGTTCAAGCAAAATACTTTGCTTTAATTTGATTCTCACCTTATTTTATTATTTTGTTGTATTGTTGTATTAACTATATATATATATATATATATATATATATATATATATATATATATATATATATATATATATATAAAGTCAGTTCATATTATATTCCAATAAGAATGTTTTTATTTTATTATTTTTATTTTTTTATTTTTTCACATTTCCCAAAAACATAACATTTCTGTGAGATATATTTTTTACGGTCCGTTTCATTTGTCTTGTGCCAAACAACATTTTTATGTCAATATCGTCTCTGCAACATTACAAAATCATCAGAAAAAATTCACAGAGAGTAAAAAGTTCTTGGAAAAACCTACACTATACAGTGGTTCATTTTGGGGTGAAACCAAACAAAAAAACAAAGAAAAGAGCAAATTCATACGTGGGGAACCCACTAATACGCCATTTTGAATTCACGTGTTTCTGGCTCACAGCTGTCATCGCCATGGCTAGCTTATACAAGGATCGAACCTTCGATGTTGGTGTCAATAGTCTAGTGGTTTACCTCCGGCACATGACGCCTTGCCGGGAAATATGTACGGTTTTTATCACCTAAATATTTAATGTATTTTTATGTAAATTTTTTTTATCGGTGTTTGGTAGTGTTTGGTACTTTGCTTACTACTTTTCTTACTAGTATTATAATTCTAATAAGTACAATTCTAATATATATATATATATATATATATATATATATGTTATACTTAGAAGGCAATACAATGCTGAGGTGTGTGACGGATAGACACAAGTTGGAGCAAATAAGACATATAATGGTGGAACAAATTAAATAGTTTCACCCTTAATACATACACATATATATATTTATTTATTTATCTTTTTGTCACAAACACACATAAATCTGTTAATCTACACAATGTTACAATGTTATGTAATACCTGTATCAAGATGGTCTGGTGGAAACTCCGTATGATATAATATTTCGGGAACTCAACTTCTTCAGAACCGTGCTCAACTCAAGTTCAAGCGTGCATATGAAGGAAGCAAATCCATACTTATCACTTGCTTCCATGTTTTCCTTGGCCTTCCCCTGCCAACTGACCCTGCTACCGCAACTGTTCTACATCTACTAACCAAAACACTCCTATCCATTCTTTCATCCTCATATTCAGTTTAACGTCTGTTTTACATGAAGGCATGTGTTGGACGACTTCTAGAAATTGACTACCGAACTAACCTTAACCTTAACCCAAACCCTAACCCTAACCTCTCTCTGACCAGATCTTTATTTATCTCTATTTTTCTCCAATCAATCCTTATAACCTCCTCCTATATTTTCCTTGGTCGCCTTTCCCCGTCAACTGACCCTCCTACCTCAACTGTTCTACATCTACTAACCCAAGAACTCTCATCTATTCTTTCAATGTGACCATACCAACGAAGTCTCCAGCTCTGCACGCATCTACTTATACTGTCCACATTTAATCTTCCTCTGAGGTCATCAGATCTAAGCTTATTTTTAAGACTCACATTACACATCCATCGTATCATTCTCATATCATTTCTCTCCATGTAACGCTTGTCCTCAACCCTTACTGGCCAAGCTGCACTTTCATACATCTCTCATCTTACACACAAAAGTAATTCATTCAAATTTAATGAAATTCGGATATATATATATATATATATATATATATATATATATATATATATATATATATATATATATATACACTAGAAAAATGTGACTCTCCCATCGAGCTTAGGTTAAATTTGTTGAATCAGGAAAGTGAGTTTGCAAGGCCACTCCAACTTTAGAAAAAGCAAGCCAAATTATTCGCTTTCTCCTCTCTATTTCTCCTTACAGCTACATTTTAATAGTATTACTTCTTGTGTTGATATTCCCTATTGTTTATAATGGACTATTCTAATCTTTTTACGTTTTCCATTCTTTATTACCTTCGGCTGTTAATAAGCAGACAGTGAAATTAACGGAAGCGATAGACATCATATGACATCATATGACATCATATGACATAAGAGCGACATATAGGGAGAGTGGTGCACATGCCTGATAGACTCTTCCCTTGGTCGACAGTGGTAACTCTCTGCGGGTTAGTAATAGCAGAAGTTCCCTGAATTTACTCCATCGACTCCTAATTCTTGCAATAACACTAGCACAAAGAATTGAGTTGCCAATTCTATGCACACACTAGAATCGAAGAAGAACGGATGTCGGCATCGAAATAAATAGAACTCCACAAGAAATATATCGCAGGTTGGTCCTATGATAATTGATTATTACTATGGCAGAGCGCAGCATAACAAATGATAGTCAAGAACTCCAAGAACTGATATTTTCCGATTCTTCACGCAGTCTTGTTACCAGGGGAAACGGTTTTCTTTACAAGCATCGAAAACGGGAATGAATTTCGGATTTCTTTCTGACCTTGAAAAACAAAAGACTATTCATGGAATAGCATTATCCAGCGGTTCACCTAGAATCTAGCAATACAAACCGACCTTTTATCAGATACAAAAAAAAAATGGGAAGACATTCGCATAGAGTTTCTGCCAAAAGGTAGAATGATTAATTCCAGAGGATCTTGCGAGACCTCGCAGGATTGCAAACAATAAACCGGTGGAATCTGCCACGAAGGGAAAAGATTTTTTTCTCTTTTTTTGTGTTTTCTCGTCACAATACAAGGTCGCATGATACAAAAGATGGGGAATGCACTCTCGGCTGCATCTCGAAGTTGATATTAGAAGACTTCCTGGTTAATCTTGAAAAAGAAAAATGGAAAAAGTTAGTTACGGGTTCAACATTGTTCATATAATGCAAGCTTGAAGATAATACACGACGCTGTTAAAAGTTTTCAACGGATTGAAACTTTACAAAAACTTGAATAGATTCATTCTTAAGATCCCTCTTCCAATTTGCAATGAAATTGCCACACATAGAAACATACATGCCTGACTTGTCCACCAAGTTTCTATCATGATGGTCCAACATGTCTTTGTTTAATAATATGCCTCAAACGTGCAGTTATGTGTAGCAAGCACACCTTACAGATTTCAATATGTACGACAATGGGAGATTAATTCTATGCATTCGTTTTCTACTTTTTAAAGCGATTACATGTGGTTTTATGACTTTGTCGGTCGGGCTTAGGGTTAATCGTAAAACAATTTAGTTGACTGCCCTAAAATGTTAGAATGGTCCGGAAAGTGAAGATCATTTTACGTTAAATTTATATGCGCAACTAATCCCTGACCCTAAATTAAAAGAATAATTGTTTTTGTTTTTTTCAGTGTGTTCACATGTAATCGCCTAAAAAATGTAGAATCTCATTTAATTAATAATATGCTCCAGACGTGCACTTTTATGTTGCAAGCACATCTCGCAGATTTTAATATGCACGGTAATTGTTGTTCAGAATTAAAATCATCTTTTATATTTGGCTTGAATTATCAATAATTGTCTATTAAATTTTGTTTTCATGAAGAGTAACCTCCCTTCTTTTTCTTCTTCTTTGACCCTTTACTTTTGTTGAACGTTGGTCCATGTTGTTAAGAACCATAAAATGTAATTCGAATGAATTTATTTAAGAAAATAATTTATCTGGTCGGATTTATTTTCGCATAGCTGCCATTTTTTTTAGGAAGGTTCTCTGTATTCGTTCATTAATTCCTGACTTGTCCACCAAGTTTCAGTCATAATTGTCCAACATATCTTTATTTAATAATATGCTCCGAATGTGCAATTTTATGTTAGAAACACATCCTACAGATTTCAATATGCACGGCAATTGTTGTTCAGAATTAAAATCATCTTTTATAATATACCTGAATTATCAATCATTATCCAGTAAATCTTCTTTTAATAAAGAGTAACCTCCCTTCTTCTTCTTCTTCTTCTTCTTTTTCTTCTTTTTCTTCTTGTTCTTCTTCTCCTTCTTCTTCTTCTTCTTCTTCTTCTTCTCCTTCTTCTTCTTTTCTTCTCCTTCTTCTCCTTCTTCTTCTTCTTTTTCTTTTTCTTCTTCTTCTTCTTCTTCTTTTTCTTCTTCTTCTTCTTCTTCTTCTTTTTCTTCTTCTTCTTCTTTACATTCCCTCTATCTTAATCTTTTGCCTTTAAATTTCGTTGAACGTGTGTCCATGTTTTTAATAACAATAATTCTTATTCAGAATTAAAATCATCTTTTATAATAAAGAGTAACCTCCCTTCTTCTTCTTCTTCTTCTTCTTTACATTCTCTTCTTCTCTATCTTCATTTTTTGCCTTTTAATTTCGTTGAACGTGTGTCCATGTTTTTAATAACAATAAAACGCAATTCAAATTAATTCCTTCCAGAAAATAATTTATCTGGTCGGATTTATTTTCGTATAGCCGCCATTTTTTTTTTAAAGGCAAGTTCTCTGTATTCGTCCATTAAAGACTTCTCTCATTTTGTTTAGAAGAGAAAAATAATATTTTGGATAAAAAATGAGACGTAACTCTGTATTCATGCATTTAATTATTCTTGTAAAAATGGAAAATGTAAGTAAAAGATTCGACATCTTTCATACATTCTGTTTAGGAGCGCGATCTCATCATTTACCTAGTTTAGTTATAAAATGGATGTAACTCTGTATGCGTTTATATGGTTATTTCAAAAAATATTTTTTTAAAGTAGTGAAGGGGTAGGGTTAAGCTTCGTTCATACAATACCAACTTGATGGCAATATGAGACGCTGTTAAATGTGCTTGATGAATTGAAATTGTAAAAACCTAAAATAGATTAATTCTTAAAATCGCTCCCTTTAATCTGCAATGAAATTGTCACTCATAGAAACATTAATGCCTGACTTGTTCACCAAGTCTTTGTCATGAATGCCCAACATGTCTTTGTTTAATAATATACCCAAAACGTGCAATTATGTGTTGCAAGCATACTTTACAGAAATCACTGTTCAGGATCAAAATCATCTTTTATATTTAGTTTGAATTATCCATTTAATCTTGTCATTTTCATTCGTCGATAACATCAAGACGAATTTCAACTTGACTGCGATAAATGTCTCAATCAAGAAGGATTAAACGAAAAAAGAAGAAAAAAAATATGCTTAAACTTTTGACAAGGGTGTATATCACCGAAAGTGCTCAAGTTTTTAAAGTAAATAAATAATTTATTTCAAACAACATAAAGAAATGTGTTGTCCAGGTTTTTCAAAATATTTTGAAAAAAATATTTTGAAAAAAATATTCTCCTTATTATATTTGTTCAGCTTTGATTGGTTGCGTGATTGCGTTTTAATTGCTATTAGCATGTTATCTTGCTTATCCACTATTCCATGATCTTATTTTCCATATATATATATATATATATATATATATATATATATATATATATATATATATATATATATGGGAAATGAAAAAGGAAAAACTAAGAGATATTTTTTTATATATTCATCAACGTTTCGTCTTTATTGTAAGACTTCCTCAGGATGAGAATTTTAAGAAACATGTCATGCAAGTACATTTAAATATTGGGTTGACATGATGAGTTATCTTCATTTCTTCAAATCTTTTTCTAAAACTATGATACCACCTACATACCTAAGACACAGAGTTTCCCCCTTCCCTCCTTTTTCCTCAGCCCCTCAAAATCCATGCCACACTTCACCACGACAAAACCTAAGCACCCCTTCCCCTCTTTTTCACCCTTAGACAAATTCACTAACACCCCCCCCCCTTTTTCACTGTTGCCTTAATATACCCACTCACAGCTGTCCACATTCATTTCACTCTCTGCCACTGACTGACTTCTCTCAGCCCGGACCTTGGTCCAGCGCTCTTAGTAGCCACGGCTACTACTTTTTCTCATCAACCCATAATGTCAACCCAATATTTCGATGTACTTGCATGATATTTTTCTTAAAATTATCATCCTGAGGAAGTCAAATAGGTTCTGAAACAATTGTCGGATACTCAAACTATGTTTATTTTAATATAAAAAGCTCTGATATATATTGAGCACTTTTGAAAAGTATTGGTTTTCTTCATTTTGTTAATATATATATATATATATATATGTGTATATATATCTATCTATATCTAGACAGCATCTTCTCTTGCAGGCAGGTATTGTTGAATATAAGAGACAACTCGTGTCTAGATATCTTTTCATAGATCCTTTCAATAGTCCGAATCAGGATCTTAGTTTCATAGGAGATTAACCTCATTTCCACGAAGATGGACCCAGATGGGTCCGAAAGTAGTTGGGAGACAAATCCAAACAATTCCGCTCCGAAACTAAGATCCTGATTCAGACTATTGAAAGGATCTACCAAAAGATATCTAGACACGAGTTGTCTCTTATATTCAACAATATATATATATATATATATATATATATATATATATATATAATATGCAACTTTGATCAACTTCGCCAACAGTGTATGTGGCATCTCCATTGAGTCAAAAAAGAACCATATTTTAAATATACCAACTTTTAGAAAAGGGCAAGCCTATCTTTGTGTATCGCTTCCATGATAATTAAAACTGTCTCTTATGGTCTGGTCAACCGTTCCACTGGGTTAACATTCGCCTGTTAAAGAAATCTTTCAATGGTGACTTGGGGAGTGGCAAGGGAAACCAACCAACGGTCAAACTCGACGACGAAGACGGTTTGAAATCATATGCGGAAAATGTAAAATTGATACAAAGGACTTGGAGGTCATCGTTCAAGACAGCAGCGGCTGGTGCCAAATCACTTTCTCAAGAACACAGGTCTTTGAGACTGATAATGCATTTAATGTTTCTTTAATATGGTAACCCGTTTCCATTTAGCCGCCAGCCACATGTCTGCAATTTCTGCCAGGAATTCTGTCTCTTAAAAATCATGAGTGCAGCCATTCACATCTTATTGATCTGGCAAATAAATGTTGATACAAAACATAGGAGGTGGTCATGCTGGACGATGAGGTGACGGATTGATAGCCACTATATATGTATAATATATAAAGAAATGTCAGTCGGATTATCAAAGTTAGACCTAAATAGCATTGAATTTGATTCTTAATAGTCAGTTATTTACAGAAATCTTTTTTCAGTGCTCTTTCAAAACTTTATTTTTAAAATTCCTATCGATTTCAACGATTACATGCTATATCCAACCGGGATTTTCTCTTGGTAGTAGACTTTTCACCTTTTGAATTTAACAAGTCACTCTTCTCTCTATTAGCTATCTATGCATTTCTTTTGCTCCTCTCACTCTATACGTATTCAACCACTTGCTAATATTACACATTATTTTCTTTGACTAAATATCTCTGTTCATCGGACAAAGGGAATTAACTTCGTCTTTACATAGTTGCTGCCCTTTTTTGGAAACCAACAAATTACTTTTTAGAAACTGATTACCGCATGGTTTGATATGCAATCAGATTTGTCTTGGAGCAAAGTGTAGTATCTGTTCTGATACTACACTTCACCTTTTCTGTCCTCGGTCTGTGTGCAAATGGTGGCTTTGTAGAGATATAGGATAGCGGCAGGTGTGAGAAGTTTTCTAGCCCGGTTGAGGGAGCCTACCTTATTTGCAGTAGACTTGGCAGTATCTTCTATGTATTTGTTCCAATTTATGTTACCTGTGAATGTTAGGCCGAGGAATTTAAATGTTGGACTCTCAAGAAGGGTTCTTTTATCCATGGCAATTGGTGGTTTGAAAGGTTTCTTACAATTGTTAAAGGAAAGGAACTTTGTTTTTGTAGCATTAAATGTAACAATCCATTTTTGAAAAGGAGCTTTGTCTTAGTAACATTAAATGTAACCATCCATTTTGGAAAAGGAGCTTTATCTTAGTAACATTAAATGTAACCATCCATTTTGGAAAAGGAGCTTTGTCTTAGTAACATTAAATTTAACCATCCATTTTTGAAAAGGAGCTTTGTCTTGGTAGCATTAAATGTAACCATCCATTTTGAAAAGGAGCTTTGTCCTTGTAGCATTAAATGTGACCATCCATTTTGAAAAGGAGCTTTGTCCTTGTAGCATTAAATGTGACCATCCATTTTTGAAAAGGAGCTTTGTCTTGGTAACATTAAATGTAACCATCCATTTTTGAAAAGGAGCTTTGTCCTTGTAGCATTAAATGTAACTATCCATTTTTGAAAAGGAGCTTTGTCTTAGTAGCATTAAATGTAACCATCCATTTTTGAAAAGGAGCTTTGTCCTTGTAACATTAAATGTAACCATCCATTTTTGAAAAGAAGCTTTGTCTTGGTAGCATTAAATGTGACCATCCATTTTTGAAAAGGAGCTTTGTCTTGGTAGCATTAAATGTAACCATCCATTTTTGAAAAGGAGGTTTGTCTTGGTAGCATTAAATGTGACCATCCATTTTTGAAAAGGAGCTTTGTCTTGGTAGCATTAAATGTGACCATCCATTTTTGAAAAGGAGCTTTGTCTTAGTAACATTAAATGTAACCATCCATTTTCGTTGTCATTCCGCTACAGACGTTTTATATACGTATATAAATTTCCTGCTCTACCAGAAAGACTAATGTGTATTCATTTATATATAAATATATATCCACATCCTCACACAAAGTTTATCGAATAAAAAACTGCTTGAGGAGACCATTTCTAAGTGTTTAGGGAAACGGAGAAAGCAAATAGGAAGTCCGACACCCCCACTATCTAACATGAATTCAGAAAGAAATCCTTCACTCTATTTCTATAATGAGACGTTTTCTTTCGATGATACGAACGAAACCGGACATTACTATTAGAAAGTGGTTTATTTAACTTAAAATGCGAGAGGGTGAAGGTGATAGATGGAATCTTGGTAAGTTAATGGCAAATTACGGATAATTAGACAAATTAAATAGTTTATATTATCATATAGTATTATACTAGTGAAAAAAGTTTATATTATCATATAGTATTATACTAGTTAAAATAGTTTAGATTATCATATAGTATTATACTAGTTAAAATAGTTTACATTATAATATAGTATTATACTAAGTAAAATAGTTTATATTATCATATAGTATTATACTAGTGAAAATAGTTTATATTATCATATAGTATCATACTAGTTAAAATAGTTTATATTATCATATAGCATTATACTAGTTAAAATAGTTTATATTATCATATAGTATTATACTAGTTAAAATAGTTTAGATTATCATATAGTATTATACTAGTTAAAATAGTTTACATTATCGTATAGTATCATACTAGTTAAAATAGTTTACATTATCATATGGTATTATACTATTTAAAATAGTTTATATTATCATATAGTATTATACTAGTTAAAATAGTTTATATTATCATATAGTATTATACTAGTTAAAATAGTTTATATTATAATATAGTATTATACTAGTTAAAATAGTTTATATTATAATATAGTATTATACTAAGTAAAATAGTTTAGATTATCATATAGCATTATACTAGTGAAAATAGTTTATATTATCATATAGTATTATACTAGTTAAAATAGTTTAGATTATCATATAGTATTATACTAGTTAAAATAGTTTACATTATCGTATAGTATCATACTAGTTAAAATAGTTTACATTATCATATGGTATTATACTATTTAAAATAGTTTATATTATCATATAGTATTATACTAGTTAAAATAGTTTATATTATCATATAGTATTATACTAGTGAAAATAGTTTATATTATCATATAGTATTATACTAGTTAAAATAGTTTAGATTATCATATAGTATTATACTAGTTAAAATAGTTTATATTATAATATAGTAAAAAAGAAGTGTGGTAAATTAAATACCATCAAAGCTTGTTATAGATGCAATATGTATTTTATAAAAAAGAAAAGACAAAATCGAAAACGATTTTTTTTTCCTTTTTTTATAAACTAACATTATGTATGTATGTAGTTTATAGTTATACAGATATTTCGCTAATAAAATTAGCCTCATCAGTGTAGTTGAAAATTCCGATGTAATTGGAAAGCCCGCTTCTGTTGGTGTGAGCCGGCGAATGAGATGTTGTTTTTTTTCTCTCTCGTATGAAATCACGCAAGCACGTGGAAGGTTATAGTTTTAAAGGTTCATACTTTTTTTTTATAAGCATCCGTTTGAAATTTAGTAAAAGAGAAGTGTGGTAAATTAAATACCATCAAAGCTTGTTATAGATGCAATATGTATTTTATAAAAAAGAAAAGACAAAATCGAAAACGATTTTTTTTCCTTTTTTTATAAACTAACATTATGTATGTATGTAGTTTATAGTTATACAGATATTTCGCTAATAAAATTAGCCTCATCTATAACAAGCTTTGATGGTATTTAATTTACCACACTTCTTTTTTACTAAATTTCAAACGGATGCTTATAAAAAAAAAGTATGAACCTTTAAAACTATAACCTTCCACGTGCTTGCGTGATTTCATACGAGAGAGAAAAAAAACAACATCTCATTCGCCGGCTCACACCAACAGAAGCGGGCTTTCCAATTACATCGGAATTTTCAACTACACTGATGAGGCTAATTTTATTAGCGAAATATCTGTATAACTATAAACTACATACATACATAATGTTAGTTTATAAAAAAAGGAAAAAAAATCGTTTTCGATTTTGTCTTTTCTTTTTTATAAAATACATATTGCATCTATAACAAGCTTTGATGGTATTTAATTTACCACACGTCTGTTTTACTAAATTTCAAACGGATGCTTATAAAAAAAAAGTATGAACCTTTAAAACTATAACCTTCCACGTGCTTGCGTGATTTCATACGAGAGAGAAAAAAAACAACATCTCATTCGCCGGCTCACACCAACAGAAGCGGGCTTTCCAATTACATCGGAATTTTCAACTACACTGATGAGGCTAATTTGATTAGCGAAATATCTGTATAACTATAAACTACATACATACATAATGTTAGTTTATAAAAAAAGGAAAAAAAATCGTTTTCGATTTTGTCTTTTCTTTTTTATAAAATACATATTGCATCTATAACAAGCTTTGATGGTATTTAATTTACCACACTTCTTTTTTTACTAAATTTCAAACGGATGCTTATAAAAAAAAAGTATGAACCTTTAAAACTATAACCTTCCACGTGCTTGCGTGATTTCATACGAGAGAGAAAAAAAACAACATCTCATTCGCCGGCTCACACCAACAGAAGCGGGCTTTCCAATTACATCGGAATTTTAAACTACACTGATGAGGCTAATTTTATTAGCGAAATATCTGTATAACTATAAACTACATACATACATAATGTTAGTTTATAAAAAAAGGAAAAAAAACTCGTTTTCGATTTTGTCTTTTCTTTTTTATAAAATACATATTGCATCTATAACAAGCTTTGATGGTATTTAATTTACCACACTTCTTTTTTACTAAATTTCAAACGGATGCTTATAAAAAAAAAGTATGAACCTTTAAAACTATAACCTTCCACGTGCTTGCGTGATTTCATACGAGAGAGAAAAAAAACAACATCTCATTCGCCAGCTCACACCAACAGAAGCGGGCTTTCCAATTACATCGGAATTTTCAACTACACTGATGAGGCTAATTTTATTAGCGAAATATCTGTATAACTATAAACTACATACATACATAATGTTAGTTTATAAAAAAAGGAAAAAAAAATCGTTTTCGATTTTGTCTTTTCTTTTTTATAAAATACATATTGCATCTATAACAAGCTTTGATGGTATTTAATTTACCACACTTCTTTTTTACTAAATTTCAAACGGATGCTTATAAAAAAAAAGTATGAACCTTTAAAACTGTAACCTTCCACGTGCTTGCGTGATTTCATACGAGAGAGAAAAAAAACAACATCTCATTCGCCGGCTCACACCAACAGAAGCGGGCTTTCCAATTACATCGGAATTTTCAACTACACTGATGAGGCTAATTTTATTAGCGAAATATCTGTATAACTATAAACTACATACATACATAATGTTAGTTTATAAAAAAAGGAAAAAAAAATCGTTTTCGATTTTGTCTTTTCTTTTTTATAAAATACATATTGCATCTATAACAAGCTTTGATGGTATTTAATTTACCACACTTCTTTTTTACTAAATTTCAAACGGATGCTTATAAAAAAAAAGTATGAACCTTTAAAACTATAACCTTCCACGTGCTTGCGTGATTTCATACGAGAGAGAAAAAAAAACAACATCTCATTCGCCGGCTCACACCAACAGAAGCGGGCTTTCCAATTACATCGGAATTTTCAACTACACTGATGAGGCTAATTTTATTAGCGAAATATCTGTATAACTATAAACTACATACATACATAATGTTAGTTTATAAAAAAAGGAAAAAAAAATCGTTTTCGATTTTGTCTTTTCTTTTTTATAAAATACATATTGCATCTATAACAAGCTTTGATGGTATTTAATTTACCACACTTCTTTTTTACTAAATTTCAAACGGATGCTTATAAAAAAAAAGTATGAACCTTTAAAACTATAACCTTCCACGTGCTTGCGTGATTTCATACGAGAGAGAAAAAAAACAACATCTCATTCGCCGGCTCACACCAACAGAAGCGGGCTTTCCAATTACATCGGAATTTTCAACTACACTGATGAGGCTAATTTTATTAGCGAAATATCTGTATAACTATAAACTACATACATACATAATGTTAGTTTATAAAAAAGGAAAAAAAAATCGTTTTCGATTTTGTCTTTTCTTTTTTATAAAATACATATTGCATCTATAACAAGCTTTGATGGTATTTAATTTACCACACTTCTTTTTTACTAAATTTCAAACGGATGCTTATAAAAAAAAAGTATGAACCTTTAAAACTATAACCTTCCACGTGCTTGCGTGATTTCATACGAGAGAGAAAAAAAACAACATCTCATTCGCCGGCTCACACCAACAGAAGCGGGCTTTCCAATTACATCGGAATTTTCAACTACACTGATGAGGCTAATTTTATTAGCGAAATATCTGTATAACTATAAACTACATACATACATAATGTTAGTTTATAAAAAAAGGAAAAAAAAATCGTTTTCGATTTTGTCTTTTCTTTTTTATAAAATACATATTGCATCTATAACAAGCTTTGATGGTATTTAATTTACCACACTTCTTTTTTACTAAATTTCAAACGGATGCTTATAAAAAAAAAGTATGAACCTTTAAAACTATAACCTTCCATGTGCTTGCGTGATTTCATACGAGAGAGAAAAAAAACAACATCTCATTCGCCGGCTCACACCAACAGAAGCGGGCTTTCCAATTACATCGGAATTTTCAACTACACTGATGAGGCTAATTTTATTAGCGAAATATCTGTATAACTATAAACTACATACATACATAATGTTAGTTTATATAAAAAGGAAAAAAAAATCGTTTTCGATTTTGTCTTTTCTTTTTTATAAAATACATATTGCATCTATAACAAGCTTTGATGGTATTTAATTTACCACACTTCTTTTTTACTAAATTTCAAACGGATGCTTATAAAAAAAAAGTATGAACCTTTAAAACTATAACCTTCCACGTGCTTGCGTGATTTCATACGAGAGAGAAAAAAAACAACATCTCATTCGCCGGCTCACACCAACAGAAGCGGGCTTTCCAATTACATCGGAATTTTCAACTACACTGATGAGGCTAATTTTATTAGCGAAATATCTGTATAACTATAAACTACATACATACATAATGTTAGTTTATAAAAAAAGGAAAAAAAACTCGTTTTCGATTTTGTCTTTTCTTTTTTATAAAATACATATTGCATCTATAACAAGCTTTGATGGTATTTAATTTACCACACTTCTTTTTTACTAAATTTCAAACGGATGCTTATAAAAAAAAAGTATGAACCTTTAAAACTATAACCTTCCACGTGCTTGCGTGATTTCATACGAGAGAGAAAAAAAACAACATCTCATTCGCCGGCTCACACCAACAGAAGCGGGCTTTCCAATTACATCGGAATTTTCAACTACACTGATGAGGCTAATTTTATTAGCGAAATATCTGTATAACTATAAACTACATACATACATAATGTTAGTTTATAAAAAAAGGAAAAAAAAATCGTTTTCGATTTTGTCTTTTCTTTTTTATAAAATACATATTGCATCTATAACAAGCTTTGATGGTATTTAATTTACCACACTTCTTTTTTACTAAATTTCAAACGGATGCTTATAAAAAAAAAGTATGAACCTTTAAAACTATAACCTTCCACGTGCTTGCGTGATTTCATACGAGAGAGAAAAAAAACAACATCTCATTCGCCGGCTCACACCAACAGAAGCGGGCTTTCCAATTACATCGGAATTTTCAACTACACTGATGAGGCTAATTTTATTAGCGAAATATCTGTATAACTATAAACTACATACATACATAATGTTAGTTTATAAAAAAAGGAAAAAAAAATCGTTTTCGATTTTGTCTTTTCTTTTTTATAAAATACATATTGCATCTATAACAAGCTTTGATGGTATTTAATTTACCACACTTTTTTTTTTACTAAATTTCAAACGGATGCTTATAAAAAAAAAGTATGAACCTTTAAAACTATAACCTTCCACGTGCTTGCGTGATTTCATACGAGAGAGAAAAAAAACAACATCTCATTCGCCGGCTAACACCAACAGAAGCGGGCTTTCCAATTACATCGGAATTTTCAACTACACTGATGAGGCTAATTTTATTAGCGAAATATCTGTATAACTATAAACTACATACATACATAATGTTAGTTTATAAAAAAGGAAAAAAAAATCGTTTTCGATTTTGTCTTTTCTTTTTTATAAAATACATATTGCATCTATAACAAGCTTTGATGGTATTTAATTTACCACACTTCTTTTTTACTAAATTTCAAACGGATGCTTATAAAAAAAAAGTATGAACCTTTAAAACTATAACCTTCCACGTGCTTGCGTGATTTCATACGAGAGAGAAAAAAAACAACATCTCATTCGCCGGCTCACACCAACAGAAGCGGGCTTTCCAATTACATCGGAATTTTCAACT
This sequence comes from Sepiola atlantica, assembly GCA_963556195.1. Lineage (NCBI taxonomy): Eukaryota > Metazoa > Mollusca > Cephalopoda > Sepiida > Sepiolidae > Sepiola > Sepiola atlantica. Next base: position 4,659,902 of record OY744542.1, read on the forward strand.
ACACTGATGAGGCTAATTTTATTAGCGAAATATCTGTATAACTATAAACTACATACATACATAATGTTAGTTTATAAAAAAAGGAAAAAAAAATCGTTTTCGATTTTGTCTTTTCTTTTTTATAAAAGACATATTGCATCTATAACAAGCTTTGATGGTATTTAATTTACCACACTTCTTTTTTACTAAATTTCAAACGGATGCTTATAAAAAAAAAGTATGAACCTTTAAAACTATAACCTTCCACGTGCTTGCGTGATTTCATACGAGAGAGAAAAAAAACAACATCTCATTCGCCGGCTCACACCAACAGAAGCGGGCTTTCCAATTACATCGGAATTTTCAACTACACTGATGAGGCTAATTTTATTAGCGAAATATCTGTATAACTATAAACTACATACATACATAATGTTAGTTTATAAAAAAAGGAAAAAAAAATCGTTTTCGATTTTGTCTTTTCTTTTTTATAAAATACATATTGCATCTATAACAAGCTTTGATGGTATTTAATTTACCACACTTCTTTTTTACTAAATTTCAAACGGATGCTTATAAAAAAAAAGTATGAACCTTTAAAACTATAACCTTCCACGTGCTTGCGTGATTTCATACGAGAGAGAAAAAAAACAACATCTCATTCGCCGGCTCACACCAACAGAAGCGGGCTTTCCAATTACATCGGAATTTTCAACTACACTGATGAGGCTAATTTTATTAGCGAAATATCTGTATAACTATAAACTACATACATACATAATGTTAGTTTATAAAAAAAGGAAAAAAAAATCGTTTTCGATTTTGTCTTTTCTTTTTTATAAAATACATATTGCATCTATAACAAGCTTTGATGGTATTTAATTTACCACACTTCTTTTTTTACTAAATTTAAAACGGATGCTTATAAAAAAAAAGTATGAACCTTTAAAACTATAACCTTCCACGTGCTTGCGTGATTTCATACGAGAGAGAAAAAAAACAACATCTCATTCGCCGGCTCACACCAACAGAAGCGGGCTTTCCAATTACATCGGAATTTTCAACTACACTGATGAGGCTAATTTTATTAGCGAAATATCTGTATAACTATAAACTACATACATACATAATGTTAGTTTATAAAAAAAGGAAAAAAAAATCGTTTTCGATTTTGTCTTTTCTTTTTTATAAAATACATATTGCATCGATAACAAGCTTTGATGGTATTTAATTTACCACACTTCTTTTTTACTAAATTTCAAACGGATGCTTATAAAAAAAAAGTATGAACCTTTAAAACTATAACCTTCCACGTGCTTGCGTGATTTCATACGAGAGAGAAAAAAAACAACATCTTATTCGCCGGCTCACACCAACAGAAGCGGGCTTTCCAATTACATCGGAATTTTCAACTACACTGATGAGGCTAATTTTATTAGCGAAATATCTGTATAACTATAAACTACATACATACATAATGTTAGTTTATATAAAAAGGAAAAAAAAATCGTTTTCGATTTTGTCTTTTCTTTTTTATAAAATACATATTGCATCGATAACAAGCTTTGATGGTATTTAATTTACCACACTTCTTTTTTACTAAATTTCAAACGGATGCTTATAAAAAAAAAGTATGAACCTTTAAAACTATAACCTTCCACGTGCTTGCGTGATTTCATACGAGAGAGAAAAAAAACAACATCTCATTCGCCGGCTCACACCAACAGAAGCGGGCTTTCCAATTACATCGGAATTTTCAACTACACTGATGAGGCTAATTTTATTAGCGAAATATCTGTATAACTATAAACTACATACATACATAATGTAAGTTTATAAAAAAAGGAAAACAAATCGTTTTCGATTTTGTCTTTTCTTTTTTATAAAATACATATTGCATCTATAACAAGCTTTGATGGTATTTAATTTACCACACTTCTTTTTTACTAAATTTCAAACGGATGCTTATAAAAAAAAAGTATGAACCTTTAAAACTATAACCTTCCACGTGCTTGCGTGATTTCATACGAGAGAGAAAAAAAACAACATCTCATTCGCCGGCTCACACCAACAGAAGCGGGCTTTCCAATTACATCGGAATTTTCAACTACACTGATGAGGCTAATTTTATTAGCGAAATATCTGTATAACTATAAACTACATACATACATAATGTTAGTTTATAAAAAAAGGAAAAAAAAATCGTTTTCGATTTTGTCTTTTCTTTTTTATAAAATACATATTGCATCTATAACAAGCTTTGATGGTATTTAATTTACCACACTTCTTTTTTACTAAATTTCAAACGGATGCTTATAAAAAAAAGTATGAACCTTTAAAACTATAACCTTCCACGTGCTTGCGTGATTTCATACGAGAGAGAAAAAAAACAACATCTCATTCGCCGGCTCACACCAACAGAAGCGGGCTTTCCAATTACATCGGAATTTTCAACTACACTGATGAGGCTAATTTTATTAGCGAAATATCTGTATAACTATAAACTACATACATACATAATGTTAGTTTATAAAAAAATGAAAAAAAAATCGTTTTCGATTTTGTCTTTTCTTTTTTATAAAATACATATTGCATCTATAACAAGCTTTGATGGTATTTAATTTACCACACTTCTTTTTTACTAAATTTCAAACGGATGCTTATAAAAAAAAAGTATGAACCTTTAAAACTATAACCTTCCACGTGCTTGCGTGATTTCATACGAGAGAGAAAAAAAACAACATCTCATTCGCCGGCTCACACCAACAGAAGCGGGCTTTCCAATTACATCGGAATTTTCAACTACACTGATGAGGCTAATTTTATTAGCGAAATATCTGTATAACTATAAACTACATACATACATAATGTTAGTTTATAAAAAAAGGAAAAAAAAATCGTTTTCGATTTTGTCTTTTCTTTTTTATAAAATACATATTGCATCTATAACAAGCTTTGATGGTATTTAATTTACCACACTTCTTTTTTACTAAATTTCAAACGGATGCTTATAAAAAAAAAGTATGAACCTTTAAAACTATAACCTTCCACGTGCTTGCGTGATTTCATACGAGAGAGAAAAAAAACAACATCTCATTCGCCGGCTCACACCAACAGAAGCGGGCTTTCCAATTACATCGGAATTTTCAACTACACTGATGAGGCTAATTTTATTAGCGAAATATCTGTATAACTATAAACTACATACATACATAATGTTAGTTTATAAAAAAAGGAAAAAAAAATCGTTTTCGATTTTGTCTTTTCTTTTTTATAAAATACATATTGCATCTATAACAAGCTTTGATGGTATTTAATTTACCACACTTCTTTTTTACTAAATTTCAAACGGATGCTTATAAAAAAAAAGTATGAACCTTTAAAACTATAACCTTCCACGTGCTTGCGTGATTTCATACGAGAGAGAAAAAAAACAACATCTCATTCGCCGGCTCACACCAACAGAAGCGGGCTTTCCAATTACATCGGAATTTTCAACTACACTGATGAGGCTAATTTTATTAGCGAAATATCTGTATAACTATAAACTACATACATACATAATGTTAGTTTATAAAAAAATGAAAAAAAAATCGTTTTCGATTTTGTCTTTTCTTTTTTATAAAATACATATTGCATCTATAACAAGCTTTGATGGTATTTAATTTACCACACTTCTTTTTTACTAAATTTCAAACGGATGCTTATAAAAATAAAGTATGAACCTTTAAAACTATAACCTTCCACGTGCTTGCGTGATTTCATACGAGAGAGAAAAAAAACAACATCTCATTCGCCGGCTCACACCAACAGAAGCGGGCTTTCCAATTACATCGGAATTTTCAACTACACTGATGAGGCTAATTTTATTAGCGAAATATCTGTATAACTATAAACTACATACATACATAATGTTAGTTTATAAAAAAAGGAAAAAAAACTCGTTTTCGATTTTGTCTTTTCTTTTTTATAAAATACATATTGCATCTATAACAAGCTTTGATGGTATTTAATTTACCACACTTCTTTTTTACTAAATTTCAAACGGATGCTTATAAAAAAAAAGTATGAACCTTTAAAACTATAACCTTCCACGTGCTTGCGTGATTTCATACGAGAGAGAAAAAAAACAACATCTCATTCGCCGGCTCACACCAACAGAAGCGGGCTTTCCAATTACATCGGAATTTTCAACTACACTGATGAGGCTAATTTTATTAGCGAAATATCTGTATAACTATAAACTACATACATACATAATGTTAGTTTATAAAAAAAGGAAAAAAAAATCGTTTTCGATTTTGTCTTTTCTTTTTTATAAAATACATATTGCATCTATAACAAGCTTTGATGGTATTTAATTTACCACACTTCTTTTTTACTAAATTTCAAACGGATGCTTATAAAAAAAAAGTATGAACCTTTAAAACTATAACCTTCCACGTGCTTGCGTGATTTCATACGAGAGAGAAAAAAAACAACATCTCATTCGCCGGCTCACACCAACAGAAGCGGGCTTTCCAATTACATCGGAATTTTCAACTACACTGATGAGGCTAATTTTATTAGCGAAATATCTGTATAACTATAAACTACATACATACATAATGTTAGTTTATAAAAAAAGGAAAAAAAATCGTTTTCGATTTTGTCTTTTCTTTTTTATAAAATACATATTGCATCTATAACAAGCTTTGATGGTATTTAATTTACCACACTTCTTTTTTACTAAATTTCAAACGGATGCTTATAAAAAAAAAGTATGAACCTTTAAAACTATAACCTTCCACGTGCTTGCGTGATTTCATACGAGAGAGAAAAAAAACAACATCTCATTCGCCGGCTCACACCAACAGAAGCGGGCTTTCCAATTACATCGGAATTTTCAACTACACTGATGAGGCTAATTTTATTAGCGAAATATCTGTATAACTATAAACTACATACATACATAATGTTAGTTTATAAAAAAAGGAAAAAAAATCGTTTTCGATTTTGTCTTTTCTTTTTTATAAAATACATATTGCATCTATAACAAGCTTTGATGGTATTTAATTTACCACACTTCTTTTTTTACTAAATTTCAAACGGATGCTTATAAAAAAAAAGTATGAACCTTTAAAACTATAACCTTCCACGTGCTTGCGTGATTTCATACGAGAGAGAAAAAAAACAACATCTCATTCGCCGGCTCACACCAACAGAAGCGGGCTTTCCAATTACATCGGAATTTTCAACTACACTGATGAGGCTAATTTTATTAGCGAAATATCTGTATAACTATAAACTACATACATACATAATGTTAGTTTATAAAAAAAGGAAAAAAAATCGTTTTCGATTTTGTCTTTTCTTTTTTATAAAATACATATTGCATCTATAACAAGCTTTGATGGTATTTAATTTACCACACTTCTTTTTTTACTAAATTTCAAACGGATGCTTATAAAAAAAAAGTATGAACCTTTAAAACTATAACCTTCCACGTGCTTGCGTGATTTCATACGAGAGAGAAAAAAAACAACATCTCATTCGCCGGCTCACACCAACAGAAGCGGGCTTTCCAATTACATCGGAATTTTCAACTACACTGATGAGGCTAATTTTATTAGCGAAATATCTGTATAACTATAAACTACATACATACATAATGTTAGTTTATAAAAAAAGGAAAAAAAAATCGTTTTCGATTTTGTCTTTTCTTTTTTATAAAATACATATTGCATCTATAACAAGCTTTGATGGTATTTAATTTACCACACTTCTTTTTTACTAAATTTCAAACGGATGCTTATAAAAAAAAAGTATGAACCTTTAAAACTATAACCTTCCACGTGCTTGCGTGATTTCATACGAGAGAGAAAAAAAACAACATCTCATTCGCCGGCTCACACCAACAGAAGCGGGCTTTCCAATTACATCGGAATTTTCAACTACACTGATGAGGCTAATTTTATTAGCGAAATATCTGTATAACTATAAACTACATACATATATAATGTTAGTTTATAAAAAAAGGAAAAAAAATCGTTTTCGATTTTGTCTTTTCTTTTTTATAAAATACATATTGCATCTATAACAAGCTTTGATGATATTTAATTTACTACACTTCTTTTTTACTAAATTTCAAACGGATGCTTATAAAAAAAAAGTATGAACCTTTAAAACTATAACCTTCCACGTGCTTGCGTGATTTCATACGAGAGAGAAAAAAAACAACATCTCATTCGCCGGCTCACACCAACAGAAGCGGGCTTTCCAATTACATCGGAATTTTCAACTACACTGATGAGGCTAATTTTATTAGCGAAATATCTGTATAACTATAAACTACATACATACATAATGTTAGTTTATAAAAAAAGGAAAAAAAAATCGTTTTCGATTTTGTCTTTTCTTTTTTATAAAATACATATTGCATCTATAACAAGCTTTGATGGTATTTAATTTACCACACTTCTTTTTTACTAAATTTCAAACGGATGCTTATAAAAAAAAAGTATGAACCTTTAAAACTATAACCTTCCACGTGCTTGCGTGATTTCATACGAGAGAGAAAAAAAACAACATCTCATTCGCCGGCTCACACCAACAGAAGCGGGCTTTCCAATTACATCGGAATTTTCAACTACACTGATGAGGCTAATTTTATTAGCGAAATATCTGTATAACTATAAACTACATACATACATAATGTTAGTTTATAAAAAAAGGAAAAAAAAATCGTTTTCGATTTTGTCTTTTCTTTTTTATAAAATACATATTGCATCTATAACAAGCTTTGATGGTATTTAATTTACCACACTTCTTTTTTACTAAATTTCAAACGGATGCTTATAAAAAAAAGTATGAACCTTTAAAACTATAACCTTCCACGTGCTTGCGTGATTTCATACGAGAGAGAAAAAAAACAACATCTCATTCGCCGGCTCACACCAACAGAAGCGGGCTTTCCAATTACATCGGAATTTTCAACTACACTGATGAGGCTAATTTTATTAGCGAAATATCTGTATAACTATAAACTACATACATACATAATGTTAGTTTATAAAAAAAGGAAAAAAAAATCGTTTTCGATTTTGTCTTTTCTTTTTTATAAAATACATATTGCATCTATAACAAGCTTTGATGGTATTTAATTTACCACACTTCTTTTTTACTAAATTTCAAACGGATGCTTATAAAAAAAAAAGTATGAACCTTTAAAACTATAACCTTCCACGTGCTTGCGTGATTTCATACGAGAGAGAAAAAAAACAACATCTCATTCGCCGGCTCACACCAACAGAAGCGGGCTTTCCAATTACATCGGAATTTTCAACTACACTGATGAGGCTAATTTTATTAGCGAAATATCTGTATAACTATAAACTACATACATACATAATGTTAGTTTATAAAAAAAGGAAAAAAAAATCGTTTTCGATTTTGTCTTTTCTTTTTTATAAAATACATATTGCATCTATAACAAGCTTTGATGGTATTTAATTTACCACACTTCTTTTTTACTATAATATAGTATTATACTAAGTAAAATAGTTTATATTATCATATAGTATTATACTAGTGAAAATAGTTTATATTATCATATAGTATTATACTAGTTAAAATAGTTTATATTATAATATAGTATTATACTAAGTAAAATAGTTTATATTATCATATAGTATTATACTAGTTAAAATAGTTTAGATTATCATATAGTATTATACTAGTTAAAATAGTTTATATTATCGTATAGTATCATACTAGTTAAAATAGTTTACATTATCATATGGTATTATACTATTTAAAATAGTTTATATTATCATATAGTATTATACTAGTTAAAATAGTTTATATTATCATATAGTATTATACTAGTGAAAATAGTTTATATTATCATATAGTATTATACTAGTTAAAATAGTTTATATTATCATATAGTATTATACTAGTTAAAATAGTTTAGATTATCATATAGTATTATACTAGTTAAAATAGTTTATATTATAATATAGTATTATACTAAGTAAAATAGTTTATATTATCATATAGTATTATACTAGTGAAAATAGTTTATATTATCATATAGTATTATACTAGTTAAAATAGTTTATATTATAATATAGTATTATACTAAGTAAAATAGTTTATATTATCATATAGTATTATACTAGTTAAAATAGTTTATATTATCATATAGCATTATACTAGTGAAAATAGTTTAGATTGTCATATAGTATTATACTAGTTAAAATAGTTTACATTATAATATAGTATTATACTAAGTAAAATAGTTTATATTATCATATAGTATTATACTAGTTAAAATAGTTTATATTATCATATAGTATTATACTAGTTAAAATAGTTTAGATTATCATATAGTATTATACTAGTTAAAATAGTTTATATTATCATATAGTATTATACTAGTTAAAATAGTTTATATTATCATATAGTATTATACTAGTGAAAATAGTTTAGATTATCATATAGTATTATACTAGTTAAAATAGTTTATATTATCATATAGTATTATACTAGTTAAAATAGTTTAGATTATCATATAGTATTATACTAGTGAAAATAGTTTATATTATTATATAGTATTATTCTAAGTAAAATAGTTTATATTATCATATAGTATTATACTAGTGAAAATAGTTTAGATTGTCATATAGTATTATACTAGTTAAAATAGTTTATATCATCGTATAGTATTATACTAGTTAAAATAGTTTATATTATCATATAGTATTATACTAGTTAAAATAGTTTATATTATCATATAGTATTATACTAGTTAAAATAGTTTATATTATCATATAGTATTATACTAGTTAAAATAGTTTAGATTGTCATATAGTATTATACTAGTTAAAATAGTTTACATTATAATATAGTATTATACTAAGTAAAATAGTTTATATTATCATATAGTATTATACTAGTTAAAATAGTTTATATTATCATATAGTATTATACTAGTTAAAATAGTTTAGATTATCATATAGTATTATACTAGTTAAAATAGTTTATATTATCATATAGTATTATACTAGTTAAAATAGTTTATATTATCATATAGTATTATACTAGTGAAAATAGTTTAGATTATCATATAGTATTATACTAGTTAAAATAGTTTATATTATCATATAGTATTATACTAGTTAAAATAGTTTAGATTATCATATAGTATTATACTAGTGAAAATAGTTTATATTATTATATAGTATTATTCTAAGTAAAATAGTTTATATTATCATATAGTATTATACTAGTGAAAATAGTTTAGATTGTCATATAGTATTATACTAGTTAAAATAGTTTATATCATCGTATAGTATTATACTAGTTAAAATAGTTTATATTATCATATAGTATTATACTAGTTAAAATAGTTTATATTATCATATAGTATTATACTAGTTAAAATAGTTTATATTATCATATAGTATTATACTAGTTAAAATAGTTTATATCATCGTATAGTATTATACTAGTTAAAATAGTTTATATTATCATATAGTATTATACTAGTGAAAATAGTTTATATTATCATATAGTATTATACTAGTTAAAATAGTTTATATTATCATATAGTATTATACTAGTTAAAATAGTTTAGATTATCATATAGTATTATGCTAGTTAAAATAGTTTATATTATCATATAGTATTATACTAGTTAAAATAGTTTATATCATCGTATAGTATTATACTAGTTAAAATAGTTTATATTATCATATAGTATTGTACTAGTTAAAATAGTTTAGATTTTCATATAGTATTATACTAGTTAAAATAGTTTACATTATCATATAGTATTATACTAGTGAAAATAGTTTATATTATCATATAGTATCATACTAGTTAAAATAGTTTATATTATCATATAGTATTATACTAGTAAAAATAGTTTATATTATCATATAGTATAATACTAGTTAAAATAGTTTATATTATCATATAGTATTATACTAGTTAAAATAGTTTATATTATCATATAGTATTATACTAGTTAAAATAGTTTATATTATCATATAGTATTATACTAGTTAACTATTCTATATGTTTCCATGATTGGTGTGCAGACTACTTTTTAACTACTCTGAGACATCAAAAATATTAGAAAGTGGTTGAATCAATATAGAGTGAGAGGTGTGAAAGAAATTTATAGATAGCCAAGTGGGAGATGGATTATTTTCCAGTTAATTACAAATCGATGCTCAATAGAACAATTTAAAATGGAATTTTGTTCAGTGGCCATTGCGTTTCTTGAACAGTATTTTTCTCATCAGAAAGCAATGTTTTATCAATACACGGAATTCAGATTTTTCCATAGTTTTGAAAATTTTCAACAGTAGCTTCACTTAAATAACTGTAATTTGTAAACTGATAATCCGATTGGGCTCAAATTCTGACATTTGAAGGTTAGTACTTTATAAAAATCATATGGATTTTTTTATTAGTACCGCCATCTATACGTCAGGGGCGACACTTATTGAGTGAGGTCTTAATATACTTATTCATGACCCGTTGGGTCACAAACACTACCATTATTTGTTCCAAATTTATGTAATTTGGAAATTAATAAACTATGACTGATAAGAAATGTTATTGCATAACAAAAAATAATATAGAAGTCAAGAAATAATATAGAAGTCAAGACACTTATTATTGATAAACTATGACCCATAAGAAATGAAATAGAAGTCAATAATATAGAAGTCAATAAATAATATAGAAGTCTAGAAATAATATAGAAGTCTAGAAATAATATAGAAGTCAATAAATAATATAGAAGTCAATAAATAATATAGAAGTCAATAAATAATATAGAAGTCTAGAAATAATATAGAAGTCAATAAATAATATAGAAGTCAATAAATAATATAGAAGTCAATAAATAATATAGAAGTCTAGAAATAATATAGAAGTCAATAAATAATATAGAAGTCAATAAAGGATATAGAAGTCAATAAATGATATAGAAGTCTAGAAATAATATAGAAGTCAATAAATAATATAGAAGTCTAGAAATAATATAGAAGTCTAGTAATAATATAGAAGTCTAGAAATAATATAGAAGTCAATAAATAATATAGAAGTCAATAAATAATATAGAAGTCAATAAATGATATAGAAGTCTAGAAATAATATAGAAGTGAATAAATAATATAGAAGTCAATAAATAATATAGAAGTCTAGTAATAATATAGAAGTCTAGAAATAATATAGAAATCAATAAATAATATAGAAGTCTAGTAATAATATAGAAGTCTAGAAATAATATAGAAGTGAATAAATAATATAGAAGTCAATAAATAATATAGAAGTCTAGTAATAATATAAAAGTCTAGAAATAATATAGAAGTCAATAAATAATATAGAAGTCAATAAATGATATAGAAGTCTAGAAATAATATAGAAGTGAATAAATAATATAGAAGTCAATAAATAATATAGAAGTCAATAAATAATATAGAAGTCTAGAAGTAATATAGAAGTCAATAAATAATATAGAAGTCAATAAATAATATAGAAGTCAATAAATAATATAGAAGTTTAGAAATAATATAGAAGTCAATAAATAATATAGAAGTCAATAAATAATATAGAAGTCTAGAAATAATATAGAAGTCAATAAATAATATAGAAGTCAATAAATAATATAGAAGTTTAGAAATAATATAGAAGTCAATAAATAATATAGAAGTCAATAAATAATATAGAAGTCAATAAATAATATAGAAGTCTAGATATAATATAGAAGTCTGGAAATAATATAGAAGTCTAGAAATAATATAGAAGTCAATAAATAATATAGAAGTCAATAAATAATATAGAAGGCAATAAATAATATAGAAGTCTAGAAATAATATAGAAGTCTAGAAATGATATAGAAGTCAATAAATGATATAGAAGTCGAGAAATAATATAAAAGTCTAAAAATAATATAGAAGTCAATCATATAGAAGTCTAGAAATAATACAGAAGTCAAGACACTTATTATTTTGCCATCTAATTTGCATACGTGTTTACGGTGCGTAAGAACACACTATGTAAATCAGATGGCAAATAAATCAATGAAGAAGCAATGCTGAAAAAAGTGAGTCTTTCTTTAAATACTCATCGACATGAAAAATATTAGCCAGTGGTTGAATACGTATCGAGTGAGATGGGTGAGAGTCATACATAGATAGCTAAGCGAGAGACGAGTGACTTGTTCAGTTAATTACAAATTACTGCTAATTCGAACAAATAACATTAGATTTTGTTAAAACATATGCTCGAATGCATCTATAAATGTGACAGACTAACGGAAATACTATTTCAAAATCAATTGTATTGGTAGCTTAAGTTTGACAGACCAAAGAAAATGCTTTTTCAAATTTAAGTGTGACAGACCAACGAAAATGCTATTTTATACTTTGATAGAAAATATTTTTATAGAGATGCTTTAACCCATCCGAAAATGTGACAGACCAAAGAAATGCTATTTTAAACATAAGTGTTACAGACCAAAAGCAATGCTATTTTAAACTTAATTGTGACAGACCAAACAAATGCTATTTTAAAATTGAAAATGACAGACCAACGAAAATGCTATTTCAAACTTAATTATGACAGACCAACAAAAATGCTATTTCAAACTTAAGCGTGACAGACCAATGAAAATTCTATTTCAAACTTAATTAGGACAGACCAATGAAAATTCTATTTCAAACTTAATCATGATAGACCAACGAAAATGCTATTTCAAACTTAATTATGACAGACTAACGAAAATGCTATTTCTACCTTAAGCGTGACAGACCAATGAAAATGCTATTTCAAACTTAATTATGACAGACCAACGAAAATGCTAATACAAACTTAATTATGACAGACCAACGAAAATGCTATTTAAAACATAATGATGACAGACCAACGAAAATGCTATTTCAAACTTAATTATGACAGACCAACGAAAATGCTATTGAAAACATAATGATGACAGACCAACGAAAATGCTATTTCAAACTTAATTATGACAGACCAACAAAAATGCTATTTCAAACTTAAGCGTGACAGACCAATGAAAATTCTATTTCAAACTTAATTAGGACAGACCAATGAAAATTCTATTTCAAACTTAATCATGATAGACCAACGAAAATGCTATTTCAAACTTAATTATGACAGACTAACGAAAATGCTATTTCTACCTTAAGCGTGACAGACCAATGAAAATTCTATTTCAAACTTAATTATGACAGACCAACGAAAATGCTATTTCAAACTTAATTATGACAGACCAACGAAAATGCTATTTAAAACATAATGATGACAGACCAACGAAAATGCTATTTGAAACTTAATTATGACAGACCAACGAAAATGCTATTGAAAACATAATGATGACAGACCAACGAAAATGCTATTTCAAACTTAAGCGTGACAGACCAATGAAAATGCTATTTCAAACTTAATCAGGACAGACCAACGAAAATGCTATTTCAAACTTAAGCGTGACAGACCAATGAAAATGCTATTTCAAACTTAATCAGGACAGACCAACGAAAATGCTATTTCAAACTTAATTATGACAGACCAATGAAAATTCTATTTCAAACTTAATCATGACAGACCAACGAAAATGCTATTTCAAACTTAATTATGACAGACCAATGAAAATGCTATTTAAAACATAATGATGACAGACCAACGAAAATGCTATTTCAAACTTAAGCGTGACAGACCAATGAAAATGCTATTTCAAACTTAATTATGACAGACCAACGAAAATGCTATTTCAAACTTAATTATGACAGACCAACAAAAATGCTATTTCAAACTTAATCATGACAGACCAACGAAAATGCTATTTCAAACTTAATTATGGCAGACCAATGAAAATTTTATTTCAAACTTAAACATGACAGACCAACGAAAATTCTATTTCAAACTTTATTATGACAGACAAATGAAAATTCTATTTTAAACTTAATTATGACAGACCAATGAAAATGCTATTTCAAACTTAATTATCACAGACCAATGAAAATTTTATTTCAAACTTAATCATGACAGACCAACGAAAATGCTATTTCAAACATAATTATGACAGACCAACGAAAATGCTATTTCAAACTTAATAATGACAGACCAACGAAAATGCTATTTCAAACTTAATTATGACAGACCAATGAAAATTCTATTTCAAACTTAATTATGACAGACCAACGAAAATGCTATTCCAAACTTAATCATGACAGACCAACAGAAATGCTATTTCAAACCTAAGCGTGTCAGCTACATATCACTTTTAATTGTTTCTTTTACTATTCTTGAAAATGGATATTCTGTCCTGGTGAGAAATGGTGGCATCAAAATGTCTGCTCGATTCCTGTGGAAAGTTTCCTTTCCTGACAGTTAAACACTTCAATATCTCCAGTTGAGTTTCCGCACTGCTTTGTCAGTATTTTGGCGAAAGATTCTTCGTTGCCTCCTAATGGCGGAATAAAAGAGATGGAAGTGCAAAGATCGGCACAGATAATGTTCTTCGCTTCAGGACATTTCTACAGATGGAGATTCCTACCTTTCGTGCTTTTTAGATGGCATCGTGCTAACAATGGTAATGTACCTTCCGGTTTGTTTTTTGTTTCGTTTTCTTTTGTTTTCTTTTTTTTTCTGTTTTCTTTTTTATATATACCTGTAGGTTCTTTTAAAGGCCTGTAAGTAATGCTCTCAATGTATCATCTGTCAATGATTCTACCTCTTCATAAAGTTGTATTCGTGCTGGTTGCATTCGACTCGCTTGACATTTCAAATTACCAGAATCCGAATCCGATGGTCAGTCATTTCAAAGTCGATACATAATTAATCCTTTAAGAGAGTATAATTTCCACTGTAGGGACCAGGGTTGTCTCCCTTTCAAGAGAAATTATTTTAGTGGTTAGAGTTATGTCCCTTGGTAAAAAGCAATTGACACTTTTTTTGCTATTTACTAAGGTTGCAATGATTAATCAGAATCTAAATTGGGAATCGGAAAAATCAGAACTTTTGGGGGTATCGGAATTGGTATCAGAATCGGAAAACTTTGAGTCTAATTTCTGAGTTCAAAAACGATTCTTTAAAAACAAAATTATTTTTTTTGTTCAAAACTTAATTATATAATAACTTTAAAATGTCGATGAAAATCTTACAATGAGTTTATCCAAATCTTTGATTCAATACATGAAGAGAAAAACATTAACAAGCTTAAAAGGAAATTGTAGTTTGCTTGAAGCATTGCTGGTAAATAGAAATGTAAGTTCGTAATCCGAGGCAGGAGCAATGCGATATAGGTACCGGAAGGTGGAACAGATGAACAAACATAAATGAGAAGATAAAATATGAATGGAATCTTAAATCAATTGATTAATATTTCACGGTTTAAATACCAGAACAGTAAATAAAAAAAAGGTTTACTGGCAAGCAATTTAAAAGATAATGAGAGGTTCCGCTCTCGAAAATTAAAGTTTACCCCCTTTTCCAGACCTTTTAAATTTCTTGCCAGTAAACTATTTTTGATCTGTTTCTTTTGATAATGAGAGGTTCCACTCTCGAAAATTAAATTTTACCTTTTCCAGACCTTTTAAATTGCTTAACAGTAAACTTTTTTCTATTTACTGTTCTGGTATTTAAATCGTGAAATATTAATAAATTGATTTAAGATTCCATTCATATTTTCTCTTCTCATTTATTTTTGTTCATCTGTTCCACCTTCCGGTACCTATATCGCATTGCCCCAGCCTCGGATTACGAACTTACATTCATATATATATATATATATATATATATATATATATATATATATATATAAGGAAATTGTAGTTTGCTTAGAGCATTGCTGGTAAATAGAAATGTAATGTGTCCATCTCGCCTTTTCGACCACTCGGTCCTATTTTTGATCTGTTTCTTTTGATAATGAGAGGTTCCACTCTCGAAAATTAAAGTGTAAAGTTTACCCCTTTTCTGGACCTTTTAAATTGTTTGACAGTAAACCTTTTTTTCTATTTAGTCTTCTGGTATTTAAACCGTGAAATATTAATAAATTGATTTAAGATTCCATTCATAGTTTCTCTTCTCATTTATTTTTGTTCATCTGTTCCACCTTCCGGTACCTATATCGCATTGCTCCTGCCTCGGATTACGAACTTACATTCATATATATATATATATATATATATATATATATATATATATATATATATATATATATATATATATATATACTTGAGGAATGAATTACCAACTCAGATTAAGGACTTAACACCATTTTAAAGGTGTACCTTGAAGAATATAATGATAAAAAATAAATTAATACTTCATTTTCCTGAATTATACGATGAAATATTCAATAGAATTTGATTTTTATATTAAATGATTTATTGCAAATGTATGTGTTCTGTGCAATGATTATTTAAAAAGGTTTATTTAAGACGATAGTTTAACATACAACTGCCTAAAGTGATAGAGCGCTAAAATTCAGTCTTTAGTGTCCCGGTTTCGAATCTCGCTACTGTAAGAAAACGAAACACATTTCCCTGCATAATTATGTTACACAAAGAACTGTACATATACGTCATCAGGCATCATGCATCATTATTCCTACCTAGCATTTAGGTAAATGCTGTTCTGCATAGAAAGTTAAATAAGATCGAGTATCGCAAATAAAAATATAAACAAATAAAAGCACACAGAGACATATATATA
This sequence comes from Sepiola atlantica, assembly GCA_963556195.1. Taxonomy (NCBI): domain Eukaryota; kingdom Metazoa; phylum Mollusca; class Cephalopoda; order Sepiida; family Sepiolidae; genus Sepiola; species Sepiola atlantica. The sequence continues at coordinate 4,676,615 of OY744542.1, forward strand.
TATATATATATATATATATATATATATATATATATATATATATATATATATATATATATATGAATATTTTTTTCAAACCTTTGCTCCAGCCTCGGATTACGAACTTACATTAACAAGTTTGTCAAACTAAAAAGAAAATTATATCTAGATTTAAAAGAAGATGAAGACTCTCAGCTAAATTCCTCAACCGACCTAAAAAATGAAATTCTACTTTTTTTTAGGCGCTATTTCAGAATCGGAATCGGTAAACATATTGGAATCGTCTCATCACTAATATCTATTCATCACTTGTTTTCGTAGTTTTTACGGACCATTTTTTTTTTCTGTGTACAATTACCGAGCATGTCATTAAAAAATTCTGTTTGTTTTAAAAGAAAAATTCTCTAGCTGTTCTTGGCCTCTTGGCTAAGATCAAAGTGTAGTATCTGTTCCGATGGATACTGCACTCCATAGACTGGTATTGTCTTGGCCTTCGGGGCTTGATTTATGCCGGTCTATGGGTCTGTCCTGTGCAGTTCTAGGAGGTCCACCCTCCCAGGCTTCGCCTCCCCCCTTTGGGGAGGAGTAAGTTTATTGCTTACTGCCTGAGGCGCCCCTACCGGGGAATGCCAACGGGGCTGCCCAGGCAATTTTTAAACCCCACTTTCCCGACCCGACCTTGGGTCACATCTTACTTGCAGGAGCAAGATAAAACTGGTCTTGTGCCTAACTCCTGAAGAGGAGTAAATCAATACTCAGTAAGTGTACACACACAAAAAAAAATGGCCAAGTTTGTAATGGCCAGAAAGTGGGTGATCATTTTATGTTTATTTGATATAGAAAAGTGATCCCCAATCTAAAATCTAAAATTTGCAAATAACAAATAGTAAGAGATTCTCTAACTGCATAAAAGGTTGTCATACGCACACAAAAATATCTGGTGCGCAAAATAGACCAAAACAAGTGATGCGTAAATATCGGAACGGGATTGGCTGAATCTATTTATCCTCCTCCCACAAGGTAAGATGTGACACAAGATCGGGAAAGTGGGAAAAAACCAGCGCTCGAGAATTTGAGCACTCTGGCCATTTAAAAATTGCCTGGGCAACACCGTTGGCATTCCCCGGTAGGGGCGCCTCAGGCGATTAGCAATAAACTAACTCCTTCTCAAAGGGTGAGAAGGCAAAGCCTGGGAGGGTGCACCTCCTAGAACTGCACAGGACGAACAACCGATAGACCGGCGTAAATCCAGACCCGAAGGCCCTGACAATAACGGTCTATAAGGGTGGGATAAAAACATTGGCTGAATATTGCCGGAATTAGTGGCTAATCTATAGCATATTGATCTAAAGATTTGTTTGAAAACAACCTAACCTTCACAGGTAACATGAATTTGAACAAATACATTGAAGACATTGCCAAGGCTGCTGCAAAGAAGGTTGGCTCCCTCTACCGTGCTAGTAAACTCCTTACACCTGACATTATCCTGTATTTCTACAAAGCCACCATCCGCCCATGCATGGAGTATTGTTGTCACATCTGGGCTGGTGCATAATTTACTAGTCTCTCCCTCCTTGACAAGGTCCATAAAAGAGTCGCCAACCTAATAGGTCCCTCACTGTCAACCAAGCTCAAGTCCCTGTCCCATCGCCGCAATGTAGCATCCTTGTGCTTGTTTTACAAATACTTCAATGGATTATGCTCCGATGAATTGGCTACTCTGGTGCCCCCTCGACGTAAATTCATTGGACCAACTCGACAATCAACTAAATCCCATCCATTCACTGTGGAGGTCCCCAGATGCCAGAGAGCTTTCTACTCAAATAGCTTCTTTCCTTGTGCTGCTGGCCTCTGGAACTCCCTCCCTGCCCCTGTTTCCCCGACAGTAGTGACATGCAGAAATTTAAAACTAATGTAAATAGATATCTCGCTGCGCAGATCCCAATTTAGGTTGACCCCCCCACCAAAACCTTCTCCCCTTTTCTTTTTTCTCAGTAGCCCCTTACGTCTACAGTGGCGGCCTGCCTTGTTTGGGGTGAACTATGTTAAAAAAAAAAAAAATTTTTTAGATAGGGTTCATAAATGGATGGTAACATTGAATGCTGCTACGACAAAGCTCCTTTCCTTTGTTAACAACTACAAGAAACCCTTTCAATCACCGATTGCCATGGCTGATAACACCCTACCTGAGAGCCCGTTAAAACCCCTCAGCCTAACATTCACAAGTAACATAAATTGGAACTATACATGGAAGACATTGCCAAGGCTGCCGCAAAGAAGGTGGGCTCCCTCTACTGAGCGAGAAAACTTCTCATACCTGCCACAATCCTATATCTCTACAAAGCCACCATCCGCCCACGCATGGAGTATTGTTGTCACATCTGGGCTGGGGCACCATCCACCAGTCTCTCCCTCTTAGACAATCTAATAGGTCCCTCACTATCCACCAAGCTCCAGCCCCTGTCCCATCACCGCAATGTTGCATCCTTGTTTTACAAGTACTTAAATAGAATGTGCTCCGATGAACTTGCTGCTCTGGTGCCCCCTCGACGTAAACACACTCGACCAACCCAACAATCAGCAAAACCCCATCCATTCACTGTGGAGGTCCCCAGATGCCGGAGAGCCTTCTACTCTAATAGCTTCTTTCCTCGAACTGCAGGCCTCTCAACTCCCTCCCTACTCCCTGTTTCCCCGACTGTACCGACATGCAGAAATTTAAAACTAATGTGAACAAGCATCTCGCTGCACAGCTCCCAATTTAGGATGACCTCTAAAACTTTCACCCTAATTCTCAGTAGCCCCTTTACGTCTACAGTGGCGGCCTGCCTTGTTTGGGGTGAACTACGTTAAAAGAAAAAAATTAAAAAACATTTTTTTTTTATTTTAATAAAATTACACGTAATATTTATATTATTCAGACGACTATTCTCACCTTGGTTCATTATATTCACGTTTCGGAAGATCAAACCTCCGACTTTATTCAGGTGCATTTTTTCGTATTTAAATAATTTGATTAGGAAATTAAATCCACCAGTAGCCCCTTTACGTCTAAAGTGGCGACTTGACTTGTTTGCGGTGAACTAAGTTAAAAAAAAAAAACTGCGGGTGGATAGCTTGAGTGTTTATTTCTCTATAGACCTATCTCGTTAGATCACCAAAGTTAAGTGACGTTGAGCTTGGCCAGTACAAGATGGGTGACTATTTGGAAATACTAGGCGTTGTATGTCATCTCCCCTAACCGGGATATAGACGTTGACTGGGGACCGCATGTGAATTTGTATTCCCCATAAACTTCCACTTTCAGTGGTAAGGTAGAATGCCCAACGCTGCGCGAATACAACAAAAAGTGGTAGTACTAGTTATTAGATTCGATATATATATATATATATATATATATATATATATATATATTTTTTTTTTTTTTTTGTCTGGTGCTTCGAACAGGCGTGTTCAGGCTTGCTGGTTGTTCAACTCGCCCTGGCTGATGTGAGGATCCTGTGAGACAAAGGAACCGCACCAGCATGTGCTTGCATGTGCACGATAGAATTGGTGTCGGCTTGCCTGCACGCCGTGTATCCTACAATTTGGGGTTGGTCCGGGATATTAGCGAGGTAGGCATCAAGAGAGCGCTTAAATTGTTCCACAGCAGCATTTTTTATATCCCGAATACACCTAGGCATGGCATTGAAGAGTTGTGACCCCTGTACAGGTAAGCTCGTTTCAAAAATGGTTCGTATTTTCCCACCAGTTTTTAGCGAGGGAACAATACAGTGCCTCCCGCGGCGTTCATTGTCTCGGGCTTGAATGTGGCCATTAATGTTCGGTACCTTTCCTTCCAATATCTTCCAGATGTAAATTATCCGGTACCTTTCACGTCGTCTTTGCAGCGAGAACATTTTTGTCTTCTTCAGACATGACCAGTAGTTCCGATCAGCTTGAATTTTCCGTAGAAAGGACCACTGAATGGCTTCAAGCTTTTGGATGAGCCTAGGGCTACTTGGGTTCCACAAGACAGAACAGTATTCCAAAACTGGAATGACCAAGGATTTATACAGCGTGACCATTGCACGATATTCTCTGGTTTTAAATGTCCTCAGGATCCAGGCAATGAGGTTCTTGGCTTTTTCCACAACTTTGTTTATTTGATTGCTAAAAAGACAATCACTAGACATAGATACACCGAGGTCCTTTACTTCTTGCTTTATGTTTATCATTTTTCCTGACGGAGTGTGGTATGATATCTCGCTTTTTAGCTGGTCGTTATTACCATAGCGGAGAAGCTCAAATTTCACGTCATTTAGCTCCATGTTATTGTCCTCCGTCCATTTGTAGATCTGATCGAGATCCTTTTGAAACAACACAGCATCCTCGGGAGACTGAACGGATTTTGTGGCCCTTGTATCATCGGCGAATGACCTGACTATTGACATGGCGATATCCTCATCAATGTCCCCAATAAGGATTAGGAAGATTATGGGTCCCAATACACTTCCCTGGGGAACTCCAGAAATGACAGGTTGTGGCTTCGAGGTTGCACCATCAACCATAACTGTTTGGAGGCGATTACTCAGGAAGGATTCGATCCATTTGAAGATGCTTCCACGAATGCCAAGATCAAATATTTTCTGCAGAACTATTTTGTGGTCAACTTTGTCAAAAGCTTTGGCAAAATCTAAGTAGACAACATCTGCATTAGCGCCATCATCAAGAATTGATAGAATGGTGTCAAACTGCTCAAGGAGTTGACTTAAACAAGATCTTCCAGATCTCATCCCATGCTGACTGTCATTGAACAGGTTATTTTCATTCATGTGTCTAACTATGTGTTTCCGTATGACTTTCTCAAAAAGTTTAATGAGGTGGGAGGTCAAAGCTATTGGTCTATAATTGGCAGCCACCGACTTGCTTCCACCTTTGTGAATGGGTGTAATAAGAGAATTCTTTAGTTTGCTTGGAACGACCTCTTCTTCAAGACTTTTCGTCCATAGAAATACGAGAGCATGGACCAAATGGGCCCTGCAGTTTTTCAGTAGTAATGCAGGAAAGCCGTCAGGACCCGCAGCAGCTGACGGAGAGAGTTCATCAATTGCAAGCTCAAAATCGGCTGCAGTTAGAGTAACAGTTGACAGTATAGAACTTATATCAAAAGTGCGATTATGTGAAGCTTGACTGCTTTGCATTGGTTTGCTAAAAACGTCTGTGTATTGTTTTGACAAAATTTCTGCCATCTCAGTACTGTTACCAGTAAGAACACCATTCTGGTCCACCAATGGACCAACTTTTGTCTTGACTTTGGACTTTTTCTTGACATATGAAAAGAAATATTTTGAATTACTTTTAATGGAGTTGACAGCCTTTCCCTCCATAAAAGCGTTAGAGTCAGCAAAAGACTTCTGCAGTTTCCTTTCAATATCCAAACATTCCTTGGACAGTTTGGAAATAACAGCAGGCGATGACACTTTCAAAAGACGCTTTTTTATCTTCCGTCTTCTTTTAGAAAGTGAGTGACGGTATCTTACCACCTTGGGCGTTCTTTTCTCGCATTCTGATTTACGCAATGGCACATGCTTGCAGCAGGCAGTGTAGACAATTAAATAAAAAGTGTCCAGCATTGCAGATGCACCCATGTCTCTTAATGAGTCTTCCCAATCAGCATGGCTTAGTTCCTCTGAAAGAGCAGTCCAATCGACTTCCTCGCTGAAAAAGTTTAGTGCATTGAACATTGTTCTTGGTGCACGATTATTCAATACCTCACTTTTATATTTAACTTTATATGTTGTTTGAAGCTGGATGAGACTGTGGTGAGATGTGCTTTGCAGTAAGGGTACATTGATGCTCTCATGAATCAAATCAGAATTATTGGTGAAAACAAGATCAAGGATATTCCCATCTTTGTGCGTGGGAGACAGCACATGCTGTGACAAAAAAAGCTCATTGCAGAATTCGTTCAGTGAATTTATCATCAATCGCTCAGCATTTGATGCTCCTGGAATAGCCTGTCCATCAGGCCAAGATACGTGAGGGAGATTAAAATCTCCACCGACAATGATATCTGGAGCAGGGTTTATTGTTGATAATATATGTTTGACTTTATTAAGAGGAGAACTAAAATCATTTGGTGTGGATGGGTGTCCATGGTAGCTGTCATCAGGTTGTCTATAAGTAACAAGAATGGCTAAATCTTCATAGGAGGAGTAAAGGCATAACATCTGCACACATTCAGACGCATGAGAAAAAATTACATTACAGGAACATCCAATATCATCACGGACATAAAGAGCAACACCGCCGGTGTGCCTTCCACGTGTTTTGGCTTTTCTTGATGTGTCGCATCGGAAGAGTGTAAAACCTTCTATTTCAAGTTCAGCATCTCTGTGCGAATTTAACCAAGTTTCCGATAAGCCAATAAAAAGAGAATTGTCACTGTTAAGTTCATTTTTGATAAATGGTACTTTGCTTGGAACGGTCTGAGGACAAAGACCTTGAATATTTACAAAAGCAAAGTTATTTAAGAGTGGTGAACTGGATTCACCAAATTCATTCTGGGTCGAGGGAATTCTTGATAGTCCACCAGATTTATTCTGGGCCGAGTGAGTTGTTGGTTCGGAATCATAAACATTGGTTGATGGATTTGATTGGGAACTTCGGCTGGCTGTTGCCACGTGAATTTATAAAAAATATCTGTATCTAACACATGGTTCTTTGAAGGCATTTTGCCTCATTCTTTGTTTAAAATTCTAAAGATGCTTAAAAAATGAACTTTCCCAAATTTATAACTACCAGCGACCATGCACCATTTAAGTTCAATTTAAAAGAGACATTTGCACCGTTAGTCCACAACATCGGACGCCACTTCTAGAAAACCAGGAAGGATTATTAAGGGAAAAAAATAGGTTAATACCTTTTATTTGTCTAAAGCTCTGTCGAGGCTTGTTATACCAAGCGAAATATTAGATAAAAAAGTCAAGATGAAAAAGAGAAAAAAAAATGTTTTAATTTTTTATTTTGATTTTAATCAAAAATATCTGCATCTAACACATGGTTCTTTGAAGGCATTTTGCCTCTATCTTTATGTTTATATATATATATATATATATATATATATATATATATATATATATATATATATATATATATATATATATATAGTCTCGGAAGTTTTTCAACCATTAAAACTATATTAAAAAAACAAAAAAAAACTTATAGTCCCAAGTCTTCCAGTGGAAAATCACTTATGTAAGTCAATTTATTTTTTACAGTTATTATATTAGTTTATTTCTGACACTATTTTAAGAGATCATCAGTTGTTTACCATGAAAAACTGTTTCGGGAATTTAAAAACAAAACAGTATTTTATTTCATGGCTTCCCAGCAGAGTTGATCAGACCCCACTTCCCTTAAAAGACAAAGCATAAACGTTCCTTATACTAAATCTACGTTTTGTTCCATATAAATGTTTTGCTAACTTATATTAGTTATTTAAGACACACAAAAAAAAAAAAAATTGTCTTTACCTGTGCTGTTCGTCTGTCTAATAAAATTTATCCGTTACTTACAAAAATGTTGTTGCATTTTAAAGTGTTTGGACGAATCCATGACACTATTATTTAAGTGATTAATGTATTATTTTTAGTTTTATATTATAAATATAAAAAACATCAACACATCAAAAAATAAAAAATAAATAAATAAATAAATATGTATATATATATATATATATATATATATATATATATATATATATATACACATACATACATATATATACCTTTAGTTCCTCCTTCTCTCCCTCGTCCTCCTTTGTTGTCCATCTCTCCGTTGTCGTCAACCTCAAATAAATATTAATCTTCCTTGTTCACTTACAGTTTTTCTAATCTGCGTTCACAACTGTCGAGTGTTTTTCTATTCTCAGTGTTTCAAATCTGCGTCTATAAGTTAACCGTTAATTTGTTCTCTTTGTCTTTCTATTTCTTCTTCTTCTTTGCCAACTCCCAGTGTTTAAAATCGGCGTTCATAACTGTCGATTTTCTTCTTCTTCTTCTTCTTCTTCCTCTTTTTTAACATTTCTTTCTTTTTTTCTATATATATATATACAGGATATTCTTTCTATATATATATATACAGGATAATCTCCTAAACTAATGAATAGATCATTATGAATTTTGGAAATATATATTCTAGGCAACACGGTCAGTAACATAAATTGGAACAAATACATAGAAGATACTGCCAAGTCTACTGCAAATAATGTGGGCTCCCTCAACCGGGCTAAAAAACTTCAAACACCTGCCACTATCCTATCTCTACAAAGCCACCATTTGCACACAGACCGAGGACAGAAAAGGTGAAGTGTAGTATCAGAACAGATACTACACTTTGCTCTAAGTTAAATCTGATTGCATATCAAACCATGCGGTAATCGGTTTCCAAAAAGTAATTTGTTGGTTGCCAAAAAAGGGCAGCAACTATGTAAAGACGAAGACCTGAGTTAATTCCCTTTGTCTAATGAAGAAAGTCAAAGAAAATAATGTGTAATATTAGCAAGTGGTTGAATATGTATAGAGTGAGAGGAGCAAAAGAAATACATAGATAGCTAATAGAGAGACGAGTGACTTATTTTAAAAAGGTGAAAAGTCTATTACAAAAAAAAAACCCGGTTGGATATAGCATGTAATTGCTGAAATCGATAGGAATTTAAAAAATAAAGTTTTGAAAGAGCACTGAAAAAAGATTTCTGTAAATAACTGACTATTAAGAATCAAATTCAATTCTATTTAGGTCTAACTTTGATAATCCGACTGACATTTCTTTATATATTATACATATATAGTGGCTATCAATCCGTCACCTCATCGTCCAGCATGACCACCTCCTATGTTTTGTATCAACATTTATTTGCCAGATCAATAAGATGTGAATGGCTGCACTCATGATTTTTAAGAGACAGAATTCCTGGCGGCTAAATGGAACCGTGTTACCATTTTAAAGAAACATTAAATGCATTATCAGTCTCAAAGACCTGTGTTCTTGAGAAAGTGATTTGGCACCAGCCGCTGCTGTCTTGAACGATGACCTCCAAGTCCTTTGTATCAATTTTACATTTTCCGCATATGATTTCAAACCATCTTCGTCGTCGAGTTTGACCTTTGGTTGGTTTCCCTTGCCACTCCCCAAGTCACCATCGAAAGATTTCTTTAACAGGCGAATGTTAACCCAGTGGAACGGATGACCAGACCATAAGAGACAGTTTTAATTATCATGGAAGCGATACACAAAGATAGGCTTGCCTTTTTCTAAAAGTTGGTATATTCAAAATATGGTTCTTTTTTGACTCAATGGAGATGCCACATACATTGTTGGCGAAGTTTATCAAAGTTGCATATTATATATATATATATATATATATATATATATATATATATATATATATATATATATATATATATATATATATATATATATAAATTAAGTTCAAATATTAAGAAAATTAACAAAACCAATACTTTTCAAAAGTGCTCAATATATATTAGAGCTTTTTTTATCAAAATAAACAGTGCAAGTATCTGACAATTGTTTGAAAACCTCCTCGGCTCTTCCTCAAAGATACAGAGTATATCCGTGAGGAGGAGCCGAAGAGTTTCTGAAACAATGTTTATTTTAATATATATATATATATATATATATATATATATATATATATATATATATATAAGAGGTTTATGTAGTTTGCTTGAAGCATTGTTTATTTGTATATAGAAATGTGATACTTAGAAGGCAATACAATGCAGAGGATAGACACAAGTTAGATAAAAAATAAGACGTACAATGCATTAAATAGTTACACCATTTATAATTAATATATATATATATATATATATATATATATATTTATAGCATACACACATGTATCTGTCTTTTTTCACAATGTTACAATGTTATGCAATCCATGAATCAAAATTCTTTGGTGGAATATATATAAATATATATAGTTTCTTTTTTCGCCTTCTTTCTCATCTTGATGGTATTAACCTCGAGGGGTCGAATCATCTCTCTCCTTCTCTCTCTCTCTTTCTCCCCCCCTCTCTCTCTCTCTCTCTATATATATATATATATATATATATATATATATATATATTTTTATATATATATATATTTATATATATCTATATATATATATATATATATATATATTTATATATATATATATATATATATATATTTATATATATATATTTATATATATTTATATATATATATATATATATATATATATTTATATATATATATATATTTATATTTATATATATATATATTTATATATATATATATATATTTATATATATATATATTTATATATATATATTTATATATATATATTTATATATATATTTATGTATATTTATATATATATATTTATATATATATATATTTATATATATATATATATATTTATATATATATAAAGAGGTGTACTAAA